>OX326958.1:70962099-71672099 GCA_946800325.1 Luzula sylvatica | reverse complement strand
TAACTTTTCACCAAATTTCACAAACACTAAGAAAGTTTGTTTTTCGATTCAAAACAAGATTTTAACGCTTTGAGGAGTTCAAATCACGTGTTTTTAGATCAGTTGTATCGTATCTTTTACTACATAACTTTTCACGAAATTTCACAAACACTAACAAAGTTTGTTTTTCGATTCAAAACAAGATTTTAACGCTTTGAGGAGTTCAAATAACGTGTTTTTAGATCATTTGTATCGTATCTTTTACTACATAACTTTTCACCAAATTTCACAAACACTAACAAAGTTTGTTTTTCGATTCAAAACAAGATTTTAACGCTTTGAGGAGTTCAAATCACGTGTTTTTAGATCATTTGTATCGTATCTTTTACTACATAACTTTTCACCAAATTTCACAAACACTAAGAAAGTTTGTTTTTCGATTCAAAACAAGATTTTAACGCTTTGAGCAGTTCAAATAACATGTTTTTAGATCAGTTATATGGTATCTTTTACTACATAACTTTTCACCAAATTTCACAAACACTAACAAAGTTTGTTTTCCGATTCAAAACAAGATTTTAACGCTTTGAGGAGTTCAAATAACGTGTTTTTAGATCATTTGTATCGTATCTTTTACTACATAACTTTTCACCAAATTTCACAAACACTAAGAAAGTTTGTTTTTCGATTCAAAACAAGATTTTAACGCTTTGAGGAGTTCAAATAACGTGTTTTTAGATCATTTGTGTCGTATCTTTTACTACTTAACTTTTCACCAAATTTCACAAACACTAAGAAAGTTTGTTTTTCGATTCAAAACAAGATTTTAACGCTTTGAGGAGTTCAAAAAACATGTTTTTAGATCAGTTGTATCGTATCTTTTACTACATAACTTTTCACCAAATTTCACAAACACTAACAAAGTTTGTTTTTCGATTCAAAACAAGATTTTAACGCTTTGAGGAGTTCAAATCACGTGTTTTTAGATCATTTGTATCGTATCTTTTACTACATAACATTTCACCAAATTTCACAAACACTAAGAAAGTTTATTTTTCGATTCAAAACAAGATTGTAACGCTTTGAGGAGTTCAAATAACGTGTTTTTAGATCATTTGTATCGTATCTTTTACTACATAACTTTTCACCAAATTTTGCAAACACTAAGAAAGTTTGTTTTTCGATTCAAAACAAGATTTTAACGCTTTGAGGAGTTCAAATAAGGTGTTTTTAGATCAGTTGTATCGTATCTTTTACTACATAACTATTCACGAAATTTCACAAACACTAACAAAGTTTGTTTTTCGATTCAAAACAAGATTTTAACGCTTTGAGGAGTTCAAATAACGTGTTTTTAGATCATTTGTATCGTATCTTTTACTACGTAACTTTTCACGAAATTTCGCAAACACTAACAAAGTTTGTTTTTCGATTCAAAACAAGATTTTAACGCTTTGAGGAGTTCAAATAACGTGTTTTTAGATCATTTGTATCGTATCTTTTACTACGTAACTTTTCACCAAATTTCGCAACCACTAAGAAAGTTTGTTTTTCGATTCAAAACAGGATTTTAACGCTTTGAGGAGTTCAAATAACGTGTTTTTACATCAGTTGTATCGTATCTTTTACTACATAACTTTTCACCAAATTTCACAAACACTAACAAAGTTTGTTTTTCGATTCAAAACAAGATTTTAACGGTTTGAGGAGTTCAAATCACGCGTTTTTAGATCATTTGTATCGTATCTTTTACTACATAACTTTTCACCAAATTTCACAGACACTAAGGAAGTTTGTTTTTCGATTCAAAACAAGATTTTAACGCTTTGAGGTGTTCAAATAACGTGTTTTTAGATCATTTGTATCGTATCTTTTACTACATAACTTTTCACCAAATTTCACAAACACTAAGAAAGTTTTTTTTTCGATTCAAAACAAGATTTTAAAGCTTTGAGGAGTTCAAATAACGTGTTTTTAGATCATTTGTATCGTATCTTTTACTACATAACTTTTCACCAAATTTCGCAAACACTAAGAAACTTTGTTTTCCGATTCAAAACAAGATTTTAACGCTTTGAGGAGTTCAAATAACGTGTTTTTAGATCATTTGTATCGTATCTTTTACTACATAACTTGTCACCAAATTTCGCAAACACTAACAAAGTTTGTTTTTCGATTCAAAACAAGATTTTAACGCTTTGAGGAGTTCAAATAACGTGTTTTTAGATCATCTGTATCGTATCTTTTACTACATGACTTTTCACCAAATTTCACAGACACTAAGGAAGTTTGTTTTTCGATTCAAAACAAGATTTTAACGTTTTGAGGTGTTCAAATAACGTGTTTTTAGATCATTTGTATCGTATCTTTTACTACATAACTTTTCACCAAATTTCACAAACACTAAGAAAGTTTTTTTTTCGATTCAAAACAAGATTTTAAAGCTTTGAGGAGTTCAAATAACGTGTTTTTAGATCATTTGTATCGTATCTTTTACTACATAACTTTTCACCAAATTTCGCAAACACTAAGAAAGTTTGTTTTTCGATTCAAAACAAGATTTTAACGCTTTGAGGAGTTCAAATAGCGTGTTTTTAGATCATTTGTATCGTATCTTTTACTACATAACTTGTCACCAAATTTCGCAAACACTAAGAAAGTTTGTTTTTCGATTCAAAACAAGATTTTAACGCTTTGAGGAGTTCAAATAACATGTTTTTAGATCAGTTGTATCGTATCTTTTACTACATAACTTTTCACGAAATTTCACAAACACTAACAAAGTTTGTTTTTCGATTCAGAACAAGATTTTAACGCTTTGAGGAGTTCAAATAACGTGTTTTTAGATCATTTGTATAGTATCTTTTACTACGTAACTTTTCACCAAATTTCGCAACCACTAAGAAAGTTTGTTTTTCGATTCAAAACAAGATTTTAACGCTTTGAGGAGTTCAAATAATGTGTTTTTAGATCAGTTGTATCGTATCTTTTACTACATAACTTTTCACCAAATTTCACAAACACTAACAAAGTTTGTTTTTCGATTCAAAACAAGATTTTAACGCTTTGAGGAGTTCAAATCACGTGTTTTTAGATCATTTGTATCGTATCTTTTACTACATAACTTTTCACCAAATTTCACAAACACTAAGAAAGTTTGTTTTTCGATTCAAAACAAGATTTTAACGCTTTGAGGAGTTCAAATCACGTGTTTTTAGATCATTTGTATCGTATCTTTTACTACATAACTTTTCACCAAATTTCACAAACACTAAGAAAGTTTGTTTTTCGATTCAAAACAAGATTTTAACGCTTTGAGGAGCTCAAATAACGCGTTTTTAGATCATTTGTATCGTATCTTTTACTACATAACTTTTCACCAAATTTCACAAACACTAAGAAAGTTTGTTTTTCGATTCAAAACAAGATTTTAGCGCTTTGAGTAGTTCAAATAACGTGTTTTTAGACCAGTTGTATCGTATCTTTTACTACATAACTTTTCACCAAATTTCACAAACACTAACAAAGTTTGTTTTTCGATTCAAAACAAGATTTTAACGCTTTGAGGAGTTCAAATCACGCGTTTTTAGATCATTTGTATCGTATCTTTTACTACATAACTTTTCACCAAATTTCACAGACACTAAGGAAGTTTGTTTTTCGATTCAAAACAAGATTTTAACGCTTTGAGGTGTTCAAATAACGTGTTTTTAGATCATTTGTATCGTATCTTTTATTACATAACTTTTCACCAAATTTCACAAACACTAAGAAAGTTTTTTTTTCGATTCAAAACAAGATTTTAAAGCTTTGAGGAGTTCAAATAACGTGTTTTTAGATCATTTGTATCGTATCTTTTACTACATAACTTTTCACCAAATTTCGCAAACACTAAGAAACTTTGTTTTCCGATTCAAAACAAGATTTTAACGCTTTGAGGAGTTCAAATAACGTGTTTTTAGATCATTTGTATCGTATCTTTTACTACATAACTTGTCACCAAATTCGCAAACACTAAGAAAGTTTGTTTTTCGATTCAAAACAAGATTTTAATGCTTTGAGGAGTTCAAATAACGTGTTTTTAGATCATTTGTATCGTATCTTTTACTACATAACTTTTCACCAAATTTCACAAACACTAAGAAAGTTTGTTTTTCGATTCAAAACAAGATTTTAACGCTTTGAGGAGTTCAAATAACGTGTTTTTAGATCATTTGTGTCGTATCTTTTACTACTTAACTTTTCACCAAATTTCACAAACACTAAGAAAGTTTGTTTTTCGATTCAAAACAAGATTTTAACGCTTTGAGGAGTTCAAAAAACATGTTTTTAGATCAGTTGTATCGTATCTTTTACTACATAACTTTTCACCAAATTTCACAAACACTAACAAAGTTTGTTTTTCGATTCAAAACAAGATTTTAACGCTTTGAGGAGTTCAAATCACGTGTTTTTAGATCATTTGTATCGTATCTTTTACTGCATAACATTTCACCAAATTTCACAAACACTAAGAAAGTTTATTTTTCGATTCAAAACAAGATTGTAACGCTTTGAGGAGTTCAAATAACGTGTTTTTAGATCATTTGTATCGTATCTTTTACTACATAACTTTTCACCAAATTTTGCAAACACTAAGAAAGTTTGTTTTTCGATTCAAAACAAGATTTTAACGCTTTGAGGAGTTCAAATAAGGTGTTTTTAGATCAGTTGTATCGTATCTTTTACTACATAACTATTCACGAAATTTCACAAACACTAACAAAGTTTGTTTTTCGATTCAAAACAAGATTTTAACGCTTTGAGGAGTTCAAATAACGTGTTTTTAGATCATTTGTATCGTATCTTTTACTACGTAACTTTTCACGAAATTTCGCAAACACTAACAAAGTTTGTTTTTCGATTCAAAACAAGATTTTAACGCTTTGAGGAGTTCAAATAACGTGTTTTTAGATCATTTGTATCGTATCTTTTACTACGTAACTTTTCACCAAATTTCGCAACCACTAAGAAAGTTTGTTTTTCGATTCAAAACAGGATTTTAACGCTTTGAGGAGTTCAAATAAGGTGTTTTTAGATCAGTTGTATCGTATCTTTTACTACATAACTATTCACGAAATTTCACAAACACTAACAAAGTTTGTTTTTCGATTCAAAACAAGATTTTAACGCTTTGAGGAGTTCAAATAACGTGTTTTTAGATCATTTGTATCGTATCTTTTACTACATAACTTTTCACCAAATTTCACAAACACTAACAAAGTTTGTTTTTCGATTCAAAACAAGATTTTAACGCTTTGAGGTGTTCAAATCACGCGTTTTTAGATCATTTGTATCGTATCTTTTACTACATAACTTTTCACCAAATTTCACAAACACTAAGAAAGTTTGTTTTTCGATTCAAAACAAGATTTTAGCGCTTTGAGTAGTTCAAATAACGTGTTTTTAGACCAGTTGTATCGTATCTTTTACTACATCACTTTTCACCAAATTTCACAAACCCTAACAAAGTTTGTTTTTCGATTCAAAACAAGATTTTAACGCTTTGAGGAGTCGAAATAACGTGTTTTTAGATCATTTGTATCGTATCTTTTACTACCTAACTTTTCACCAAATTTCACAAACACTAAGAAAGTTTGTTTTTCGATTCAAAACAAGATTTTAACGCTTTGAGGAGTTCAAATAACGTGTTTTTAGATCATTTGTATCGTATCTTTTACTACATAACTTTTCACCAAATTTCGCAAACACTAAGAAAGTTTGTTTTTCGATTCAAAACTAGATTTTAACGCTTTGAGGAGTTCAAATAACGTGTTTTTAGATCATTTGTATCGTATCTTTTACTACATAACTTTTCACCAAATTTCTCAAACACTAAGAAAGTTTGTTTTTCGATTCAAAACAAGATTTTAACGCTTTGAGGAGTTCAAATAACGTGTTTTTAGATCATTTGTATCGTATCTTTTACTCCATAACTTGTCACCAAATTTCGCAAACACTAAGCAAGTTTGTTTTTCGATTCAAAACAAGATTTTAACGCTTTGAGGAGTTCAAATAACGTGTTTTTAGATCATTTGTATCGTATCTTTTACTACGTAACTTTTCACCAAATTTCGCAACCACTAAGAAAGTTTGTTTTTCGATTCAAAACAGGATTTTAACGCTTTGAGGAGTTCAAATAACGTGTTTTTAGATCAGTTGTATCGTATCTTTTACTACATGACTTTTCACCAAATTTCACAAACACTAACAAAGTTTGTTTTTCGATTCAAAACAAGATTTTAACGCTTTGAGGAGTTCAAATCACGCGTTTTTAGATCATCTGTATCGTATCTTTTACTACATGACTTTTCACCAAATTTCACAGACATTAAGGAAGTTTGTTTTTCGATTCAAAACAAGATTTTAACGCTTTGAGGTGTTCAAATAACGTGTTTTTAGATCATTTGTATCGTATCTTTTACTACATAACTTTTCACCAAATTTCACAAACACTAAGAAAGTTTTTTTTTCGATTCAAAACAAGATTTTAAAGCTTTGAGGAGTTCAAATAACGTGTTTTTAGATCATTTGTATCGTATCTTTTACTACATAACTTTTCACCAAATTTCGCAAACACTAAGAAACTTTGTTTTCCGATTCAAAACAAGATTTTAACGCTTTGAGGAGTTCAAATAGCGTGTTTTTAGATCATTTGTATCGTATCTTTTACTACATAACTTGTCACCAAATTTCGCAAACACTAAGAAAGTTTGTTTTTCGATTCAAAACAAGATTTTAACGCTTTGAGGAGTTCAAATAACGTGTTTTTAGATCAGTTGTATCGTATCTTTTACTACATAACTTTTCACGAAATTTCACAAACACTAACAAAGTTTGTTTTTCGATTCAGAACAAGATTTTAACGCTTTGAGGAGTTCAAATAACGTGTTTTTAGATCATTTGTATCGTATCTTTTACTACGTAACTTTTCACCAAATTTCGCAACCACTAAGAAAGTTTGTTTTTCGATTCAAAACAAGATTTTAACGCTTTGAGGAGTTCAAATAATGTGTTTTTAGATCAGTTGTATCGTATCTTTTACTACATAACTTTTCACCAAATTTCACAAACACTAACAAAGTTTGTTTTTCGATTCAAAACAAGATTTTAACGCTTTGAGGTGTTCAAATCACGTGTTTTTAGATCATTTGTATCGTATCTTTTACTACATAACTTTTCACCAAATTTCACAAACACTAAGAAAGTTTGTTTTTCGATTCAAAACAAGATTTTAACGCTTTGAGCAGTTCAAATAACATGTTTTTAGATCAGTTATATCGTATCTTTTACTACATAACTTTTCACCAAATTTCACAAACACTAACAAAGTTTGTTTTCCGGTTCAAAACAATATTTTAACGCTTTGAGGAGTTCAAATAACGTTTTTTTAGATCATTTGTATCGTATCTTTTACTACATAACTTTTCACCAAATTTCACAAACACTAAGAAAGTTTGTTTTTCGATTCAAAACAAGATTTTAACGCTTTGAGGAGTTCAAATAACGTGTTTTTAGATCATTTGTGTCGTATCTTTTACTACTTAACTTTTCACCAAATTTCACAAAGACTAAGAAAGTTTGTTTTTCGATTCAAAACAAGATTTTAACGCTTTGAGGAGTTCAAAAAACATGTTTTTAGATCAGTTGTATCGTATCTTTTACTACATAACTTTTCACCAAATCTCACAAACACTAACAAAGCTTGTTTTTCGATTCAAAACAAGATTTTAACGCTTTGAGGAGTTCAAATCACGTGTTTTTAGATCATTTGTATCGTATCTTTTACTACATAACTTTTCACCAAATTTCACAAACACTAAGAAAGTTTATTTTTTGATTCAAAACAAGATTGTAACGCTTTGAGGAGTTCAAATAACGTGTTTTTAGATCATTTGTATCGTATCTTTTACTACATAACTTTTCACCAAATTTTGCAAACACTAAGAAAGTTTGTTTTTCGATTCAAAACAAGATTTTAACGCTTTGAGGAGTTCAAATAAGGTGTTTTTAGATCAGTTGTATCGTATCTTTTACTACATAACTATTCACGAAATTTCACAAACACTAACAAAGTTTGTTTTTCGATTCAAAACAAGATTTTAACGCTTTGAGGAGTTCAAATAACGTGTTTTTAGATCATTTGTATCGTATCTTTTACTACATAACTTTTCACCAAATTTCACAAACACTAACAAAGTTTGTTTTTCGATTCAAAACAAGATTTTAACGCTTTGAGGAGTTCAAATCACGCGTTTTTAGATCATTTGTATCGTATCTTTTACTACATAACTTTTCACCAAATTTCACAGACACTAAGGAAGTTTGTTTTTCGATTCAAAACAAGATTTTAACGCTTTGAGGTGTTCAAATAACGTGTTTTTAGATCATTTGTATCGTATCTTTTACTACATAACTTTTCACCAAATTTCACAAACACTAAGAAAGTTTTTTTTTCGATTCAAAACAAGATTTTAAAGCTTTGAGGAGTTCAAATAACGTGTTTTTAGATCATTTGTATCGTATCTTTTACTACATAACTTTTCACCAAATTTCGCAAACACTAAGAAACTTTGTTTTCCGATTCAAAACAAGATTTTAACGCTTTGAGGAGTTCAAATAACGTGTTTTTAGATCATTTGTATCGTATCTTTTACTACATAACTTGTCACCAAATTTCGCAAACACTAAGAAAGTTTGTTTTTCGATTCAAAACAAGATTTTAACGCTTTGAGGAGTTCAAATAACGTGTTTTTAGATCAGTTGTATCGTATCTTTTACTACATAACTTTTCACGAAATTTCACAAACACTAACAAAGTTTGTTTTTCGATTCAAAACAAGATTTTAACGCTTTGAGGAGTTCAAATAACGTGTTTTTAGATCATTTGTATCGTATCTTTTACTACATAACTTTTCACCAAATTTCACAAACACTAACAAAGTTTGTTTTTCGATTCAAAACAAGATTTTAACGCTTTGAGGAGTTCAAATCACGTGTTTTTAGATCATTTGTATCGTATCTTTTACTACATAACTTTTCACCAAATTTCACAAACACTAAGAAAGTTTGTTTTTCGATTCAAAACAAGATTTTAACGCTTTGAGCAGTTCAAATAACATGTTTTTAGATCAGTTATATGGTATCTTTTACTACATAACTTTTCACCAAATTTCACAAACACTAACAAAGTTTGTTTTCCGATTCAAAACAAGATTTTAACGCTTTGAGGAGTTCAAATAACGTGTTTTTAGATCATTTGTATCGTATCTTTTACTACATAACTTTTCACCAAATTTCACAAACACTAAGAAAGTTTGTTTTTCGATTCAAAACAAGATTTTAACGCTTTGAGGAGTTCAAATAACGTGTTTTTAGATCATTTGTGTCGTATCTTTTACTACTTAACTTTTCACCAAATTTCACAAACACTAAGAAAGTTTGTTTTTCGATTCAAAACAAGATTTTAACGCTTTGAGGAGTTCAAAAAACATGTTTTTAGATCAGTTGTATCGTATCTTTTACTACATAACTTTTCACCAAATTTCACAAACACTAACAAAGTTTGTTTTTCGATTCAAAACAAGATTTTAACGATTTGAGGAGTTCAAATCACGTGTTTTTAGATCATTTGTATCGTATCTTTTACTACATAACATTTCACCAAATTTCACAAACACTAAGAAAGTTTATTTTTCGATTCAAAACAAGATTGTAACGCTTTGAGGAGTTCAAATAACGTGTTTTTAGATCATTTGTATCGTATCTTTTACTACATAACTTTTCACCAAATTTTGCAAACACTAAGAAAGTTTGTTTTTCGATTCAAAACAAGATTTTAACGCTTTGAGGAGTTCAAATAAGGTGTTTTTAGATCAGTTGTATCGTATCTTTTACTACATAACTATTCACGAAATTTCACAAACACTAACAAAGTTTGTTTTTCGATTCAAAACAAGATTTTAACGCTTTGAGGAGTTCAAATAACGTGTTTTTAGATCATTTGTATCGTATCTTTTACTACGTAACTTTTCACGAAATTTCGCAAACACTAACAAAGTTTGTTTTTCGATTCAAAACAAGATTTTAACGCTTTGAGGAGTTCAAATAACGTGTTTTTAGATCATTTGTATCGTATCTTTTACTACGTAACTTTTCACCAAATTTCGCAACCACTAAGAAAGTTTGTTTTTCGATTCAAAACAGGATTTTAACGCTTTGAGGAGTTCAAATAACGTGTTTTTACATCAGTTGTATCGTATCTTTTACTACATAACTTTTCACCAAATTTCACAAACACTAACAAAGTTTGTTTTTCGATTCAAAACAAGATTTTAACGCTTTGAGGAGTTCAAATCACGCGTTTTTAGATCATTTGTATCGTATCTTTTACTACATAACTTTTCACCAAATTTCACAGACACTAAGGAAGTTTGTTTTTCGATTCAAAACAAGATTTTAACGCTTTGAGGTGTTCAAATAACGTGTTTTTAGATCATTTGTATCGTATCTTTTACTACATAACTTTTCACCAAATTTCACAAACACTAAGAAAGTTTTTTTTTCGATTCAAAACAAGATTTTAAAGCTTTGAGGAGTTCAAATAACGTGTTTTTAGATCAGTTGTATCGTATCTTTTACTACATAACTTTTCACCAAATTTCGCAAACACTAAGAAACTTTGTTTTCCGATTCAAAACAAGATTTTAACGCTTTGAGGAGTTCAAATAACGTGTTTTTAGATCATTTGTATCGTATCTTTTACTACATAACTTGTCACCAAATTTCGCAAACACTAAGAAAGATTGTTTTTCGATTCAAAACAAGATTTTAACGCTTTGAGGAGTTCAAATAACGTGTTTTTAGATCAGTTGTATCGTATCTTTTACTACATAACTTTTCACGAAATTTCACAAACACTAACAAAGTTTGTTTTTCGATTCAAAACAAAATTTTAACTCTTTGAGGAGTTCAAATAACGTGTTTTTAGATCATTTGTATAGTATCTTTTACTACGTAACTTTTCACCAAATTTCGCAACCACTAAGAAAGTTTGTTTTTCGATTCAAAACAAGATTTTAACGCTTTGAGGAGTTCAAATAATGTGTTTTTAGATCAGTTGTATCGTATCTTTTACTACATAACTTTTCACCAAATTTCACAAACACTAACAAAGTTTCTTTTTCGATTCAAAACAAGATTTTAACGCTTTGAGGAGTTCAAATCACGTGTTTTTAGATCATTTGTATCGTATCTTTTACTACATAACTTTTCACCAAATTTCACAAACACTAAGAAAGTTTGTTTTTCGATTCAAAACAAGATTTTAACGCTTTGAGGAGTTCAAATCACGTGTTTTTAGATCATTTGTATCGTATCTTTTACTACATAACTTTTCACCAAATTTCACAAACACTAAGAAAGTTTGTTTTTCGATTCAAAACAAGATTTTAACGCTTTGAGGAGCTCAAATAACGCGTTTTTAGATCATTTGTATCGTATCTTTTACTACATAACTTTTCACCAAATTTCACAAACACTAAGAAAGTTTGTTTTTCGATTCAAAACAAGATTTTAGCGCTTTGAGTAGTTCAAATAACGTGTTTTTAGACCAGTTGTATCGTATCTTTTACTACATAACTTTTCACCAAATTTCACAAACACTAACAAAGTTTGTTTTTCGATTCAAAACAAGATTTTAACGCTTTGAGGAGTTCAAATCACGCGTTTTTAGATCATTTGTATCGTATCTTTTACTACATAACTTTTCACCAAATTTCACAGACACTAAGGAAGTTTGTTTTTCGATTCAAAACAAGATTTTAACGCTTTGAGGTGTTCAAATAACGTGTTTTTAGATCATTTGTATCGTATCTTTTATTACATAACTTTTCACCAAATTTCACAAACACTAAGAAAGTTTTTTTTTCGATTCAAAACAAGATTTTAAAGCTTTGAGGAGTTCAAATAACGTGTTTTTAGATCATTTGTATCGTATCTTTTACTACATAACTTTTCACCAAATTTCGCAAACACTAAGAAACTTTGTTTTCCGATTCAAAACAAGATTTTAACGCTTTGAGGAGTTCAAATAACGTGTTTTTAGATCATTTGTATCGTATCTTTTACTACATAACTTGTCACCAAATTCGCAAACACTAAGAAAGTTTGTTTTTCGATTCAAAACAAGATTTTAACGCTTTGAGGAGTTCAAATAACGTGTTTTTAGATCATTCGTATCGTATCTTTTACTACATAACTTTTCACCAAATTTCACAAACACTAAGAAAGTTTGTTTTTCGATTCAAAACAAGATTTTAACGCTTTGAGGAGTTCAAATAACGTGTTTTTAGATCATTTGTGTCGTATCTTTTACTACTTAACTTTTCACCAAATTTCACAAACACTAAGAAAGTTTGTTTTTCGATTCAAAACAAGATTTTAACGCTTTGAGGAGTTCAAAAAACATGTTTTTAGATCAGTTGTATCGTATCTTTTACTACATAACTTTTCACCAAATTTCACAAACACTAACAAAGTTTGTTTTTCGATTCAAAACAAGATTTTAACGCTTTGAGGAGTTCAAATCACGTGTTTTTAGATCATTTGTATCGTATCTTTTACTGCATAACATTTCACCAAATTTCACAAACACTAAGAAAGTTTATTTTTCGATTCAAAACAAGATTGTAACGCTTTGAGGAGTTCAAATAACGTGTTTTTAGATCATTTGTATCGTATCTTTTACTACATAACTTTTCACCAAATTTTGCAAACACTAAGAAAGTTTGTTTTTCGATTCAAAACAAGATTTTAACGCTTTGAGGAGTTCAAATAAGGTGTTTTTAGATCAGTTGTATCGTATCTTTTACTACATAACTATTCACGAAATTTCACAAACACTAACAAAGTTTGTTTTTCGATTCAAAACAAGATTTTAACGCTTTGAGGAGTTCAAATAACGTGTTTTTAGATCATTTGTATCGTATCTTTTACTACGTAACTTTTCACGAAATTTCGCAAACACTAACAAAGTTTGTTTTTCGATTCAAAACAAGATTTTAACGCTTTGAGGAGTTCAAATAACGTGTTTTTAGATCATTTGTATCGTATCTTTTACTACGTAACTTTTCACCAAATTTCGCAACCACTAAGAAAGTTTGTTTTTCGATTCAAAACAGGATTTTAACGCTTTGAGGAGTTCAAATAACGTGTTTTTACATCAGTTGTATCGTATCTTTTACTACATAACTTTTCACCAAATTTCACAAACACTAACAAAGTTTGTTTTTCGATTCAAAACAAGATTTTAACGCTTTGAGGAGTTCAAATCACGCGTTTTTAGATCATTTGTATCGTATCTTTTACTACATAACTTTTCACCAAATTTCACAGACACTAAGGAAGTTTGTTTTTCGATTCAAAACAAGATTTTAACGCTTTGAGGTGTTCAAATAACGTGTTTTTAGATCATTTGTATCGTATCTTTTACTACATAACTTTTCACCAAATTTCACAAACACTAAGAAAGTTTTTTTTTCGATTCAAAACAAGATTTTAAAGCTTTGAGGAGTTCAAATAACGTGTTTTTAGATCATTTGTATCGTATCTTTTACTACATAACTTTTCACCAAATTTCGCAAACACTAAGAAACTTTGTTTTCCGATTCAAAACAAGATTTTAACGCTTTGAGGAGTTCAAATAACGTGTTTTTAGATCATTTGTATCGTATCTTTTACTACATAACTTGTCACCAAATTTCGCAAACACTAAGAAAGATTGTTTTTCGATTCAAAACAAGATTTTAACGCTTTGAGGAGTTCAAATAACGTGTTTTTGGATCAGTTGTATCGTATCTTTTACTACATAACTTTTCACGAAATTTCACAAACACTAACAAAGTTTGTTTTTCGATTCAAAACAAAATTTTAACTCTTTGAGGAGTTCAAATAACGTGTTTTTAGATCATTTGTATAGTATCTTTTACTACGTAACTTTTCACCAAATTTCGCAACCACTAAGAAAGTTTGTTTTTCGATTCAAAACAAGATTTTAACGCTTTGAGGAGTTCAAATAATGTGTTTTTAGATCAGTTGTATCGAATCTTTTACTACATAACTTTTCACCAAATTTCACAAACACTAACAAAGTTTGTTTTTCGATTCAAAACAAGATTTTAACGCTTTGAGGAGTTCAAATCACGTGTTTTTAGATCATTTGTATCGTATCTTTTACTACATAACTTTTCACCAAATTTCACAAACACTAAGAAAGTTTGTTTTTCGATTCAAAACAAGATTTTAACGCTTTGAGGAGTTCAAATCACGTGTTTTTAGATCATTTGTATCGTATCTTTTACTACATAACTTTTCACCAAATTTCACAAACACTAAGAAAGTTTGTTTTTCGATTCAAAACAAGATTTTAACGCTTTGAGGAGCTCAAATAACGCGTTTTTAGATCATTTGTATCGTATCTTTTACTACATAACTTTTCACCAAATTTCACAAACACTAAGAAAGTTTGTTTTTCGATTCAAAACAAGATTTTAGCGCTTTGAGTAGTTCAAATAACGTGTTTTTAGACCAGTTGTATCGTATCTTTTACTACATAACTTTTCACCAAATTTCACAAACACTAACAAAGTTTGTTTTTCGATTCAAAACAAGATTTTAACGCTTTGAGGAGTTCAAATCACGCGTTTTTAGATCATTTGTATCGTATCTTTTACTACATAACTTTTCACCAAATTTCACAAACACTAAGAAAGTTTGTTTTTCGATTCAAAACAAGATTTTAACGCTTTGAGGAGTTCAAATCACGTGTTTTTAGATCATTTGTATCGTATCTTTTACTACATAACTTTTCACCAAATTTCACAAACACTAACAAAGTTTGTTTTTCGATTCAAAACAAGATTTTAACGCTTTGAGGAGTTCAAATAACGTGTTTTTAGATCATTTGTATCGTATCTTTTACTACGTAACTTTTCACCAAATTTCGCAACCACTAAGAAAGATTGTTTTTCGATTCAAAACAAGATTTTAACGCTTTGAGGAGTTCAAATAACGTGTTTTTAGATCATTTGTATCGTATCTTTTACTACGTAACTTTTCACGAAATTTCGCAAACACTAACAAAGTTTGTTTTTCGATTCAAAACAAGATTTTAACGCTTTGAGGAGTTCAAATAATGTGTTTTTAGATCAGTTGTATCGTATCTTTTACTACATAACTTTTCACCAAATTTCGCAAACACTAACAAAGTTTGTTTTTCGATTCAAAACAAGATTTTAACGCTTTGAGGAGTTCAAATCACGTGTTTTTAGATCATTTGTATCGTATCTTTTACTACATAACTTTTCACCAAATTTCACAAACACTAAGAAAGTTTGTTTTTCGATTCAAAACAAGATTTTAACGCTTTGAGGAGTTCAAATCACGTGTTTTTAGATCATTTGTATCGTATCTTTTACTACATAACTTTTCACCAAATTTCACAAACACTAAGAAAGTTTGTTTTTCGATTCAAAACAAGATTTTAACGCTTTGAGGAGTTCAAATAACGTGTTTTTAGATCATTTGTGTCGTATCTTTTACTACTTAACTTTTCACCAAATTTCACAAACACTAAGAAAGTTTGTTTTTCGATTCAAAACAAGATTTTAACGCTTTGAGGAGTTCAAAAAACATGTTTTTAGATCAGTTGTATCGTATCTTTTACTACATAACTTTTCACCAAATTTCACAAACACTAACAAAGTTTGTTTTTCGATTCAAAACAAGATTTTAACGCTTTGAGGAGTTCAAATCACGTGTTTTTTGATCATTTGTATCGTATCTTTTACTACATATCATTTCACCAAATTTCACAAACACTAAGAAAGTTTATTTTTCGATTCAAAACAAGATTGTAACGCTTTGAGGAGTTCAAATAACGTGTTTTTAGATCATTTGTATCGTATCTTTTACTACATAACTTTTCACCAAATTTCACAAACACTAAGAAAGTTTGTTTTTCGATTCAAAACAAGATTTTAACGCTTTGAGGAGTTCAAATAAGGTGTTTTTAGATCAGTTGTATCGTATCTTTTACTACATAACTATTCACGAAATTTGACAAACACTAACAAAGTTTATTTTTCGATTCAAAACAAGATTTTAACGCTTTGAGGAGTTCAAATAACGTGTTTTTAGACCATTTGTATCGTATCTTTTACTACGTAACTTTTCACGAAATTTCGCAAACACTAACAAAGTTTGTTTTTCGATTCAAAACAAGATTTTAACGCTTTGAGGAGTTCAAATAACGTGTTTTTAGATCATTTGTATCGTATCTTTTACTACGTAACTTTTCACCAAATTTCGCAACCACTAAGAAAGTTTGTTTTTCGATTCAAAACAGGATTTTAACGCTTTGAGGAGTTCAAATAACGTGTTTTTAGATCAGTTGTATCGTATCTTTTACTACATAACTTTTCACCAAATTTCACAAACACTAACAAAGTTTGTTTTTCGATTCAAAACAAGATTTTAACGCTTTGAGGAGTTCAAATCACGCGTTTTTAGATCATTTGTATCGTATCTTTTACTACATAACTTTTCACCAAATTTCACAGACACTAAGGAAGTTTGTTTTTCGATTCAAAACAAGATTTTAACGCTTTGAGGTGTTCAAATAACGTGTTTTTAGATCATTTGTATCGTATCTTTTACTACATAACTTTTCACCAAATTTCACAAACACTAAGAAAGTTTTTTTTTCGATTCAAAACAAGATTTTAAAGCTTTGAGGAGTTCAAATAACGTGTTTTTAGATCATTTGTATCGTATCTTTTACTACATAACTTTTCACCAAATTTCGCAAACACTAAGAAACTTTGTTTTCCGATTCAAAACAAGATTTTAACGCTTTGAGGAGTTCAAATAACGTGTTTTTAGATCATTTGTATCGTATCTTTTACTACGTAACTTTTCACCAAATTTCGCAAACACTAAGAAAGTTTGTTTTTCGATTCAAAACAGGATTTTAACGCTTTGAGGAGTTCAAATAACGTGTTTTTAGATCAGTTGTATCGTATCTTTTACTACATAACTTTTCACGAAATTTCACAAACACTAACAAAGTTTGTTTTTCGATTCAAAACAAGATTTTAACTCTTTGAGGAGTTCAAATCACGCGTTTTTAGATCATTTGTATCGTATCTTTTACTACGTAACTTTTCACCAAATTTCGCAACCACTAAGAAAGTTTGTTTTTCGATTCAAAACAAGATTTTAACGCTTTGAGGTGTTCAAATAATGTGTTTTTAGATCATTTGTATCGTATCTTTTACTACATAACTTTTCACCAAATTTCACAAACACTAACAAAGTTTGTTTTTCGATTCAAAACAAGATTTTAACGCTTTGAGGAGTTCAAATAACATGTTTTTAGATCAATTATATCGTATCTTTTACTACATAACTTTTCACCAAATTTCACAAACACTAAGAAAGTTTGTTTTTCGATTCAAAACAAGATTTTAGCGCTTTGAGTAGTTCAAATAACGTGTTTTTAGATCATTTGTATCGTATCTTTTACTACGTAACTTTTCACCAAATTTCGCAAACACTAAGAAAGTTTGTTTTTCGATTCAAAACAGGATTTTAACGCTTTGAGGAGTTCAAATAACGTGTTTTTAGATCAGTTGTATCGTATCTTTTACTACATAACTTTTCACGAAATTTCACAAACACTAACAAAGTTTGTTTTTCGATTCAAAACAAGATTTTAACTCTTTGAGGAGTTCAAATCACGCGTTTTTAGATCATTTGTATCGTATCTTTTACTACGTAACTTTTCACCAAATTTCGCAACCACAAAGAAAGTTTGTTTTTCGATTCAAAACAAGATTTTAACGCTTTGAGGTGTTCAAATAATGTGTTTTTAGATCATTTGTATCGTATCTTTTACTACATAACTTTTCACCAAATTTCGCAAACACTAAGAAACTTTGTTTTCCGATTCAAAACAAGATTTTAACGCTTTGAGGAGTTCAAATAACGTGTTTTTAGATCATTTGTATCGTATCTTTTACTACATAACTTGTCACCAAATTTCGCAAACACTAAGAAAGATTGTTTTTCGATTCAAAACAAGATTTTAACGCTTTGAGGAGTTCAAATAACGTGTTTTTGGATCAGTTGTATCGTATCTTTTACTACATAACTTTTCACGAAATTTCACAAACACTAACAAAGTTTGTTTTTCGATTCAAAACAAAATTTTAACTCTTTGAGGAGTTCAAATAACGTGTTTTTAGATCATTTGTATAGTATCTTTTACTACGTAACTTTTCACCAAATTTCGCAACCACTAAGAAAGTTTGTTTTTCGATTCAAAACAAGATTTTAACGCTTTGAGGAGTTCAAATAATGTGTTTTTAGATCAGTTGTATCGAATCTTTTACTACATAACTTTTCACCAAATTTCACAAACACTAACAAAGTTTGTTTTTCGATTCAAAACAAGATTTTAACGCTTTGAGGAGTTCAAATCACGTGTTTTTAGATCATTTGTATCGTATCTTTTACTACATAACTTTTCACCAAATTTCACAAACACTAAGAAAGTTTGTTTTTCGATTCAAAACAAGATTTTAACGCTTTGAGGAGTTCAAATCACGTGTTTTTAGATCATTTGTATCGTATCTTTTACTACATAACTTTTCACCAAATTTCACAAACACTAAGAAAGTTTGTTTTTCGATTCAAAACAAGATTTTAACGCTTTGAGGAGCTCAAATAACGCGTTTTTAGATCATTTGTATCGTATCTTTTACTACATAACTTTTCACCAAATTTCACAAACACTAAGAAAGTTTGTTTTTCGATTCAAAACAAGATTTTAGCGCTTTGAGTAGTTCAAATAACGTGTTTTTAGACCAGTTGTATCGTATCTTTTACTACATAACTTTTCACCAAATTTCACAAACACTAACAAAGTTTGTTTTTCGATTCAAAACAAGATTTTAACGCTTTGAGGAGTTCAAATCACGCGTTTTTAGATCATTTGTATCGTATCTTTTACTACATAACTTTTCACCAAATTTCACAAACACTAAGAAAGTTTGTTTTTCGATTCAAAACAAGATTTTAACGCTTTGAGGAGTTCAAATCACGTGTTTTTAGATCATTTGTATCGTATCTTTTACTACATAACTTTTCACCAAATTTCACAAACACTAACAAAGTTTGTTTTTCGATTCAAAACAAGATTTTAACGCTTTGAGGAGTTCAAATAACGTGTTTTTAGATCATTTGTATCGTATCTTTTACTACGTAACTTTTCACCAAATTTCGCAACCACTAAGAAAGATTGTTTTTCGATTCAAAACAAGATTTTAACGCTTTGAGGAGTTCAAATAACGTGTTTTTAGATCATTTGTATCGTATCTTTTACTACGTAACTTTTCACGAAATTTCGCAAACACTAACAAAGTTTGTTTTTCGATTCAAAACAAGATTTTAACGCTTTGAGGAGTTCAAATAATGTGTTTTTAGATCAGTTGTATCGTATCTTTTACTACATAACTTTTCACCAAATTTCGCAAACACTAACAAAGTTTGTTTTTCGATTCAAAACAAGATTTTAACGCTTTGAGGAGTTCAAATCACGTGTTTTTAGATCATTTGTATCGTATCTTTTACTACATAACTTTTCACCAAATTTCACAAACACTAAGAAAGTTTGTTTTTCGATTCAAAACAAGATTTTAACGCTTTGAGGAGTTCAAATCACGTGTTTTTAGATCATTTGTATCGTATCTTTTACTACATAACTTTTCACCAAATTTCACAAACACTAAGAAAGTTTGTTTTTCGATTCAAAACAAGATTTTAACGCTTTGAGGAGTTCAAATAACGTGTTTTTAGATCATTTGTGTCGTATCTTTTACTACTTAACTTTTCACCAAATTTCACAAACACTAAGAAAGTTTGTTTTTCGATTCAAAACAAGATTTTAACGCTTTGAGGAGTTCAAAAAACATGTTTTTAGATCAGTTGTATCGTATCTTTTACTACATAACTTTTCACCAAATTTCACAAACACTAACAAAGTTTGTTTTTCGATTCAAAACAAGATTTTAACGCTTTGAGGAGTTCAAATCACGTGTTTTTTGATCATTTGTATCGTATCTTTTACTACATAACATTTCACCAAATTTCACAAACACTAAGAAAGTTTATTTTTCGATTCAAAACAAGATTGTAACGCTTTGAGGAGTTCAAATAACGTGTTTTTAGATCATTTGTATCGTATCTTTTACTACATAACTTTTCACCAAATTTCACAAACACTAAGAAAGTTTGTTTTTCGATTCAAAACAAGATTTTAAAGCTTTGAGGAGTTCAAATAAGGTGTTTTTAGATCAGTTGTATCGTATCTTTTACTACATAACTATTCACGAAATTTGACAAACACTAACAAAGTTTATTTTTCGATTCAAAACAAGATTTTAACGCTTTGAGGAGTTCAAATAACGTGTTTTTAGACCATTTGTATCGTATCTTTTACTACGTAACTTTTCACGAAATTTCGCAAACACTAACAAAGTTTGTTTTTCGATTCAAAACAAGATTTTAACGCTTTGAGGAGTTCAAATAACGTGTTTTTAGATCATTTGTATCGTATCTTTTACTACGTAACTTTTCACCAAATTTCGCAACCACTAAGAAAGTTTGTTTTTCGATTCAAAACAGGATTTTAACGCTTTGAGGAGTTCAAATAACGTGTTTTTAGATCAGTTGTATCGTATCTTTTACTACATAACTTTTCACCAAATTTCACAAACACTAACAAAGTTTGTTTTTCGATTCAAAACAAGATTTTAACGCTTTGAGGAGTTCAAATCACGCGTTTTTAGATCATTTGTATCGTATCTTTTACTACATAACTTTTCACCAAATTTCACAGACACTAAGGAAGTTTGTTTTTCGATTCAAAACAAGATTTTAACGCTTTGAGGTGTTCAAATAACGTGTTTTTAGATCATTTGTATCGTATCTTTTACTACATAACTTTTCACCAAATTTCACAAACACTAAGAAAGTTTTTTTTTCGATTCAAAACAAGATTTTAAAGCTTTGAGGAGTTCAAATAACGTGTTTTTAGATCATTTGTATCGTATCTTTTACTACATAACTTTTCACCAAATTTCGCAAACACTAAGAAACTTTGTTTTCCGATTCAAAACAAGATTTTAACGCTTTGAGGAGTTCAAATAACGTGTTTTTAGATCATTTGTATCGTATCTTTTACTACGTAACTTTTCACCAAATTTCGCAAACACTAAGAAAGTTTGTTTTTCGATTCAAAACAGGATTTTAACGCTTTGAGGAGTTCAAATAACGTGTTTTTAGATCAGTTGTATCGTATCTTTTACTACATAACTTTTCACGAAATTTCACAAACACTAACAAAGTTTGTTTTTCGATTCAAAACAAGATTTTAACTCTTTGAGGAGTTCAAATCACGCGTTTTTAGATCATTTGTATCGTATCTTTTACTACGTAACTTTTCACCAAATTTCGCAACCACTAAGAAAGTTTGTTTTTCGATTCAAAACAAGATTTTAACGCTTTGAGGTGTTCAAATAATGTGTTTTTAGATCATTTGTATCGTATCTTTTACTACATAACTTTTCACCAAATTTCACAAACACTAACAAAGTTTGTTTTTCGATTCAAAACAAGATTTTAACGCTTTGAGGAGTTCAAATAACATGTTTTTAGATCAATTATATCGTATCTTTTACTACATAACTTTTCACCAAATTTCACAAACACTAAGAAAGTTTGTTTTTCGATTCAAAACAAGATTTTAGCGCTTTGAGTAGTTCAAATAACGTGTTTTTAGATCATTTGTATCGTATCTTTTACTACGTAACTTTTCACCAAATTTCGCAAACACTAAGAAAGTTTGTTTTTCGATTCAAAACAGGATTTTAACGCTTTGAGGAGTTCAAATAACGTGTTTTTAGATCAGTTGTATCGTATCTTTTACTACATAACTTTTCACGAAATTTCACAAACACTAACAAAGTTTGTTTTTCGATTCAAAACAAGATTTTAACTCTTTGAGGAGTTCAAATCACGCGTTTTTAGATCATTTGTATCGTATCTTTTACTACGTAACTTTTCACCAAATTTCGCAACCACTAAGAAAGTTTGTTTTTCGATTCAAAACAAGATTTTAACGCTTTGAGGTGTTCAAATAATGTGTTTTTAGATCATTTGTATCGTATCTTTTACTACATAACTTTTCACCAAATTTCACAAACACTAAGAAAGTTTGTTTTTCGATTCAAAACAAGATTTTAGCGCTTTGAGTAGTTCAAATAACGTGTTTTTAGACCAGTTGTATCGTATCTTTTACTACATAACTTTTCACCAAATTTCACAAACACTAACAAAGTTTGTTTTTCGATTCAAAACAAGATTTTAACGCTTTGAGGAGTTCAAATCACGCGTTTTTAGATCATTTGTATCGTATCTTTTACTACATAACTTTTCACCAAATTTCACAGACACTAAGGAAGTTTGTTTTTCGATTCAAAACAAGATTTTAACGCTTTGAGGTGTTCAAATAACGTGTTTTTAGATCATTTGTATCGTATCTTTTATTACATAACTTTTCACCAAATTTCACAAACACTAAGAAAGTTTTTTTTTCGATTCAAAACAAGATTTTAAAGCTTTGAGGAGTTCAAATAACGTGTTTTTAGATCATTTGTATCGTATCTTTTACTACATAACTTTTCACCAAATTTCGCAAACACTAAGAAACTTTGTTTTCCGATTCAAAACAAGATTTTAACGCTTTGAGGAGTTCAAATAACGTGTTTTTAGATCATTTGTATCGTATCTTTTACTACATAACTTGTCACCAAATTTCGCAAACACTAAGAAAGTTTGTTTTTCGATTCAAAACAAGATTTTAACGCTTTGAGGAGTTCAAATAACGTGTTTTTAGATCATTTGTATCGTATCTTTTACTACATAACTTTTCACCAAATTTCACAAACACTAAGAAAGTTTGTTTTTCGATTCAAAACAATATTTTAACGCTTTGAGGAGTTCAAATAACGTGTTTTTAGATCATTTGTGTCGTATCTTTTACTACTTAACTTTTCACCAAATTTCACAAACACTAAGAAAGTTTGTTTTTCGATTCAAAACAAGATTTTAACGCTTTGAGGAGTTCAAAAAACATGTTTTTAGATCAGTTGTATCGTATCTTTTACTACATAACTTTTCACCAAATTTCACAAACACTAACAAAGTTTGTTTTTCGATTCAAAAGAAGATTTTAACGCTTTGAGGAGTTCAAATAACGTGTTTTTAGATCATTTGTATCGTATCTTTTACTGCATAACATTTCACCAAATTTCACAAACACTAAGAAATTTTATTTTTCGATTCAAAACAAGGTTGTAACGCTTTGAGGAGTTCAAATAACGTGTTTTTAGATCATTTGTATCGTATCTTTTACTACATAACTTTTCACCAAATTTTGCAAACACTAAGAAAGTTTGTTTTTCGATTCAAAACAAGATTTTAACGCTTTGAGGAGTTCAAATAAGGTGTTTTTAGATCAGTTGTATCGTATCTTTTACTACATAACTATTCACGAAATTTCACAAACACTAACAAAGTTTGTTTTTCGATTCAAAACAAGATTTTAACGCTTTGAGGAGTTCAAATAACGTGTTTTTAGATCATTTGTATCGTATCTTTTACTACGTAACTTTTCACGAAATTTCGCAAACACTAACAAAGTTTGTTTTTCGATTCAAAACAAGATTTTAACGCTTTGAGGAGTTCAAATAACGTGTTTTTAGATCATTTGTATCGTATCTTTTACTACGTAACTTTTCACCAAATTTCGCAACCACTAAGAAAGTTTGTTTTTCGATTCAAAACAGGATTTTAACGCTTTGAGGAGTTCAAATAACGTGTTTTTACATCAGTTGTATCGTATCTTTTACTACATAACTTTTCACCAAATTTCGCAAACACTAACAAAGTTTGTTTTTCGATTCAAAACAAGATTTTAACGCTTTGAGGAGTTCAAATCACGTGTTTTTAGATCATTTGTATCGTATCTTTTACTACATAACTTTTCACCAAATTTCACAAACACTAAGAAAGTTTGTTTTTCGATTCAAAACAAGATTTTAACGCTTTGAGGAGTTCAAATCACGTGTTTTTAGATCATTTGTATCGTATCTTTTACTACATAACTTTTCACCAAATTTCACAAACACTAAGAAAGTTTGTTTTTCGATTCAAAACAAGATTTTAACGCTTTGAGGAGTTCAAATAACGTGTTTTTAGATCATTTGTGTCGTATCTTTTACTACTTAACTTTTCACCAAATTTCACAAACACTAAGAAAGTTTGTTTTTCGATTCAAAACAAGATTTTAACGCTTTGAGGAGTTCAAAAAACATGTTTTTAGATCAGTTGTATCGTATCTTTTACTACATAACTTTTCACCAAATTTCACAAACACTAACAAAGTTTGTTTTTCGATTCAAAACAAGATTTTAACGCTTTGAGGAGTTCAAATCACGTGTTTTTTTGATCATTTGTATCGTATCTTTTACTACATAACATTTCACCAAATTTCACAAACACTAAGAAAGTTTATTTTTCGATTCAAAACAAGATTGTAACGCTTTGAGGAGTTCAAATAACGTGTTTTTAGATCATTTGTATCGTATCTTTTACTACATAACTTTTCACCAAATTTCACAAACACTAAGAAAGTTTGTTTTTCGATTCAAAACAAGATTTTAACGCTTTGAGGAGTTCAAATAAGGTGTTTTTAGATCAGTTGTATCGTATCTTTTACTACATAACTATTCACGAAATTTCACAAACACTTACAAAGTTTATTTTTCGATTCAAAACAAGATTTTAACGCTTTGAGGAGTTCAAATAACGTGTTTTTAGACCATTTGTATCGTATCTTTTACTACGTAACTTTTCACGAAATTTCGCAAACACTAACAAAGTTTGTTTTTCGATTCAAAACAAGATTTTAACGCTTTGAGGAGTTCAAATAACGTGTTTTTAGATCATTTGTATCGTATCTTTTACTACGTAACTTTTCACCAAATTTCGCAACCACTAAGAAAGTTTGTTTTTCGATTCAAAACAGGATTTTAACGCTTTGAGGAGTTCAAATAACGTGTTTTTAGATCAGTTGTATCGTATCTTTTACTACATAACTTTTCACCAAATTTCACAAACACTAACAAAGTTTGTTTTTCGATTCAAAACAAGATTTTAACGCTTTGAGGAGTTCAAATCACGCGTTTTTAGATCATTTGTATCGTATCTTTTACTACATAACTTTTCACCAAATTTCACAGACACTAAGGAAGTTTGTTTTTCGATTCAAAACAAGATTTTAACGCTTTGAGGTGTTCAAATAACGTGTTTTTAGATCATTTGTATCGTATCTTTTACTACATAACTTTTCACCAAATTTCACAAACACTAAGAAAGTTTGTTTTTCGATTCAAAACAAGATTTTAACGCTTTGAGGAGTTCAAATAACGTGTTTTTAGATCATTTGTATCGTATCTTTTACTACATAACTTTTCACCAAATTTCGCAAACACTAAGAAAGTTTGTTTTTCGATTCAAAACTAGATTTTAACGCTTTGAGGAGTTCAAATAACGTGTTTTTAGATCATTTGTATCGTATCTTTTACTACCTAACTTTTCACCAAATTTCACAAACACTAAGAAAGTTTGTTTTTCGATTCAAAACAAGATTTTAACGCTTTGAGGAGTTCAAATAACGTGTTTTTAGATCATTTGTATCGTATCTTTTACTACATAACTTGTCACCAAATTTCGCAAACACTAAGAAAGTTTGTTTTTCGATTCAAAACAAGATTTTAACGCTTTGAGGAGTTCAAATAACGTGTTTTTAGATCAGTTGTATCGTATCTTTTACTACATAACTTTTCACGAAATTTCACAAACACTAACAAAGTTTGTTTTTCGATTCAAAACAAGATTTTAACGCTTTGAGGAGTTCAAATAACGTGTTTTTAGATCATTTTTGTCGTATCTTTTACTACGTAACTTTTCACCAAATTTCGCAACCACTAAGAAAGTTTGTTTTTCGATTCAAAAGAGGATTTTAACGCTTTGAGGAGTTCAAATAACGTGTTTTTACATCAGTTGTATCGTATCTTTTACTACATAACTTTTCACCAAATTTCACAAACACTAAGAAAGTTTGTTTTTCGATTCAAAACAATATTTTAACGCTTTGAGGAGTTCAAATAACGTGTTTTTAGATCATTTGTGTCGTATCTTTTACTACTTAACTTTTCACCAAATTTCACAAACACTAAGAAAGTTTGTTTTTCGATTCAAAACAAGATTTTAACGCTTTGAGGAGTTCAAAAAACATGTTTTTAGATCAGTTGTATCGTATCTTTTACTACATAACTTTTCACCAAATTTCACAAACACTAACAAAGTTTGTTTTTCGATTCAAAACAAGATTTTAACGCTTTGAGGAGTTCAAATAACGTGTTTTTAGATCATTTGTATCGTATCTTTTACTGCATAACATTTCACCAAATTTCACAAACACTAAGAAATTTTATTTTTCGATTCAAAACAAGATTGTAACGCTTTGAGGAGTTCAAATAACGTGTTTTTAGATCATTTGTATCGTATCTTTTACTACATAACTTTTCACCAAATTTTGCAAACACTAAGAAAGTTTGTTTTTCGATTCAAAACAAGATTTTAACGCTTTGAGGAGTTCAAATAAGGTGTTTTTAGATCAGTTGTATCGTATCTTTTACTACATAACTATTCACGAAATTTCACAAACACTAACAAAGTTTGTTTTTCGATTCAAAACAAGATTTTAACGCTTTGAGGAGTTCAAATAACGTGTTTTTAGATCATTTGTATCGTATCTTTTACTACGTAACTTTTCACGAAATTTCGCAAACACTAACAAAGTTTGTTTTTCGATTCAAAACAAGATTTTAACGCTTTGAGGAGTTCAAATAACGTGTTTTTAGATCATTTGTATCGTATCTTTTACTACGTAACTTTTCACCAAATTTCGCAACCACTAAGAAAGTTTGTTTTTCGATTCAAAACAGGATTTTAACGCTTTGAGGAGTTCAAATAACGTGTTTTTACATCAGTTGTATCGTATCTTTTACTACATAACTTTTCACCAAATTTCGCAAACACTAACAAAGTTTGTTTTTCGATTCAAAACAAGATTTTAACGCTTTGAGGAGTTCAAATCACGTGTTTTTAGATCATTTGTATCGTATCTTTTACTACATAACTTTTCACCAAATTTCACAAACACTAAGAAAGTTTGTTTTTCGATTCAAAACAAGATTTTAACGCTTTGAGGAGTTCAAATCACGTGTTTTTAGATCATTTGTATCGTATCTTTTACTACATAACTTTTCACCAAATTTCACAAACACTAAGAAAGTTTGTTTTTCGATTCAAAACAAGATTTTAACGCTTTGAGGAGTTCAAATAACGTGTTTTTAGATCATTTGTGTCGTATCTTTTACTACTTAACTTTTCACCAAATTTCACAAACACTAAGAAAGTTTGTTTTTCGATTCAAAACAAGATTTTAACGCTTTGAGGAGTTCAAAAAACATGTTTTTAGATCAGTTGTATCGTATCTTTTACTACATAACTTTTCACCAAATTTCACAAACACTAACAAAGTTTGTTTTTCGATTCAAAACAAGATTTTAACGCTTTGAGGAGTTCAAATCACGTGTTTTTTTGATCATTTGTATCGTATCTTTTACTACATAACATTTCACCAAATTTCACAAACACTAAGAAAGTTTATTTTTCGATTCAAAACAAGATTGTAACGCTTTGAGGAGTTCAAATAACGTGTTTTTAGATCATTTGTATCGTATCTTTTACTACATAACTTTTCACCAAATTTCACAAACACTAAGAAAGTTTGTTTTTCGATTCAAAACAAGATTTTAACGCTTTGAGGAGTTCAAATAAGGTGTTTTTAGATCAGTTGTATCGTATCTTTTACTACATAACTATTCACGAAATTTCACAAACACTAACAAAGTTTATTTTTCGATTCAAAACAAGATTTTAACGCTTTGAGGAGTTCAAATAACGTGTTTTTAGACCATTTGTATCGTATCTTTTACTACGTAACTTTTCACGAAATTTCGCAAACACTAACAAAGTTTGTTTTTCGATTCAAAACAAGATTTTAACGCTTTGAGGAGTTCAAATAACGTGTTTTTAGATCATTTGTATCGTATCTTTTACTACGTAACTTTTCACCAAATTTCGCAACCACTAAGAAAGTTTGTTTTTCGATTCAAAACAGGATTTTAACGCTTTGAGGAGTTCAAATAACGTGTTTTTAGATCAGTTGTATCGTATCTTTTACTACATAACTTTTCACCAAATTTCACAAACACTAACAAAGTTTGTTTTTCGATTCAAAACAAGATTTTAACGCTTTGAGGAGTTCAAATCACGCGTTTTTAGATCATTTGTATCGTATCTTTTACTACATAACTTTTCACCAAATTTCACAGACACTAAGGAAGTTTGTTTTTCGATTCAAAACAAGATTTTAACGCTTTGAGGTGTTCAAATAACGTGTTTTTAGATCATTTGTATCGTATCTTTTACTACATAACTTTTCACCAAATTTCACAAACACTAAGAAAGTTTGTTTTTCGATTCAAAACAAGATTTTAACGCTTTGAGGAGTTCAAATAACGTGTTTTTAGATCATTTGTATCGTATCTTTTACTACATAACTTTTCACCAAATTTCGCAAACACTAAGAAAGTTTGTTTTTCGATTCAAAACTAGATTTTAACGCTTTGAGGAGTTCAAATAACGTGTTTTTAGATCATTTGTATCGTATCTTTTACTACCTAACTTTTCACCAAATTTCACAAACACTAAGAAAGTTTGTTTTTCGATTCAAAACAAGATTTTAACGCTTTGAGGAGTTCAAATAACGTGTTTTTAGATCATTTGTATCGTATCTTTTACTACATAACTTGTCACCAAATTTCGCAAACACTAAGAAAGTTTGTTTTTCGATTCAAAACAAGATTTTAACGCTTTGAGGAGTTCAAATAACGTGTTTTTAGATCAGTTGTATCGTATCTTTTACTACATAACTTTTCACGAAATTTCACAAACACTAACAAAGTTTGTTTTTCGATTCAAAACAAGATTTTAACGCTTTGAGGAGTTCAAATAACGTGTTTTTAGATCATTTGTGTCGTATCTTTTACTACGTAACTTTTCACCAAATTTCGCAACCACTAAGAAAGTTTGTTTTTCGATTCAAAAGAGGATTTTAACGCTTTGAGGAGTTCAAATAACGTGTTTTTACATCAGTTGTATCGTATCTTTTACTACATAACTTTTCACCACATTTCAGAAACACTAACAAAGTTTGTTTTTCGATTCAAAACAAGATTTTAACGCTTTGAGGAGTTCAAATCACGCGTTTTTAGATCATTTGTATCGTATCTTTTACTACATAACTTTTCACCAAATTTCACAGACACTAAGGAAGTTTGTTTTTCGATTCAAAACAAGATTTTAACGCTTTGAGGTGTTCAAATAACGTGTTTTTAGATCATTTGTATCGTATCTTTTACTACATAACTTTTCACCAAATTTCACAAACACTAAGAAAGTTTTTTTTTCGATTCAAAACAAGATTTTAAAGCTTTGAGGAGTTCAAATAACGTGTTTTTAGATCATTTGTATCGTATCTTTTACTACATAACTTTTCACCAAATTTCGCAAACACTAAGAAACTTTGTTTTCCGATTCAAAACAAGATTTTAACGCTTTGAGGAGTTCAAATAACGTGTTTTTAGATCATTTGTATCGTATCTTTTACTACATAACTTGTCACCAAATTTCGCAAACACTAAGAAAGTTTGTTTTTCGATTCAAAACAAGATTTTAACGCTTTGAGGAGTTCAAATAACGTGTTTTTAGATCAGTTGTATCGTATTTTTTACTACATAACTTTTCACGAAATTTCACAAACACTAACAAAGTTTGTTTTTCGATTCAAAACAATATTTTAACGCTTTGAGGAGTTCAAATAACGTGTTTTTAGATCATTTGTATCGTATCTTTTACTAGGTAACTTTTCACCAAATTCCGCAACCACTAAGAAAGTTTGTTTTTCGATTCAAAACAAGATTTTAACGCTTTGAGGAGTTCAAATAACGTGTTTTTAGATCAGTTGTATCGTATCTTTTACTACATAACTTTTCACCAAATTTCACAAACACTAACAAAATTTGTTTTTCGATTCAAAACAAGATTTTAACGCTTTGAGGAGTTCAAATCACGTGTTTTTAGATCATTTGTATCGTATCTTTTACTACATAACTTTTCACCAAATTTCACAAACACTAAGAAAGTTTGTTTTTCGATTCAAAACAAGATTTTAACGCTTTGAGCAGTTCAAATAACATGTTTTTAGATCAGTTATATCGTATCTTTTACTACATAACTTTTCACCAAATTTCACAAACACTAACAAAGTTTGTTTTCCGATTCAAAACAAGATTTTAACGCTTTGAGGAGTTCAAATAACGTGTTTTTAGATCATTTGTATCGTATCTTTTACTACATAACTTTTCACCAAATTTCACAAACACTAAGAAAGTTTGTTTTTCGATTCAAAACAAGATTTTAACGCTTTGAGGAGTTCAAATAACGTGTTTTTAGATCATTTGTGTCGTATCTGTTACTACTTAACTTTTCACCAAATTTCACAAACACTAAGAAAGTTTGTTTTTCGATTCAAAACAAGATTTTAACGCTTTGAGGAGTTCAAAAAACATGTTTTTAGATCAGTTGTATCGTATCTTTTACTACATAACTTTTTACCAAATTTCACAAACACTAACAAAGCTTGTTTTTCGATTTAAAACAAGATTTTAACGCTTTGAGGAGTTCAAATCACGTGTTTTTAGATCATTTGTATCGTATCTTTTACTACATAACTTTTCACCAAATTTCACAAACACTAAGAAAGTTTATTTTTTGATTCAAAACAAGATTGTAACGCTTTGAGGAGTTCAAATAACGTGTTTTTAGATCATTTGTATCGTATCTTTTACTACATAACTTTTCACCAAATTTCGCAAACACTAAGAAACTTTGTTTTCCGATTCAAAACAAGATTTTAACGCTTTGAGGAGTTCAAATAACGTGTTTTTAGATCATTTGTATCGTATCTTTTACTACGTAACTTTTCACCAAATTTCGCAAACACTAAGAAAGTTTGTTTTTCGATTCAAAACAGGATTTTAACGCTTTGAGGAGTTCAAATAACGTGTTTTTAGATCAGTTGTATCGTATCTTTTACTACATAACTTTTCACGAAATTTCACAAACACTAACAAAGTTTGTTTTTCGATTCAAAACAAGATTTTAACTCTTTGAGGAGTTCAAATCACGCGTTTTTAGATCATTTGTATCGTATCTTTTACTACGTAACTTTTCACCAAATTTCGCAACCACTAAGAAAGTTTGTTTTTCGATTCAAAACAAGATTTTAACGCTTTGAGGTGTTCAAATAATGTGTTTTTAGATCATTTGTATCGTATCTTTTACTACATAACTTTTCACCAAATTTCACAAACACTAACAAAGTTTGTTTTTCGATTCAAAACAAGATTTTAACGCTTTGAGGAGTTCAAATAACATGTTTTTAGATCAATTATATCGTATCTTTTACTACATAACTTTTCACCAAATTTCACAAACACTAAGAAAGTTTGTTTTTCGATTCAAAACAAGATTTTAGCGCTTTGAGTAGTTCAAATAACGTGTTTTTAGATCATTTGTATCGTATCTTTTACTACGTAACTTTTCACCAAATTTCGCAAACACTAAGAAAGTTTGTTTTTCGATTCAAAACAGGATTTTAACGCTTTGAGGAGTTCAAATAACGTGTTTTTAGATCAGTTGTATCGTATCTTTTACTACATAACTTTTCACGAAATTTCACAAACACTAACAAAGTTTGTTTTTCGATTCAAAACAAGATTTTAACTCTTTGAGGAGTTCAAATCACGCGTTTTTAGATCATTTGTATCGTATCTTTTACTACGTAACTTTTCACCAAATTTCGCAACCACTAAGAAAGTTTGTTTTTCGATTCAAAACAAGATTTTAACGCTTTGAGGTGTTCAAATAATGTGTTTTTAGATCATTTGTATCGTATCTTTTACTACATAACTTTTCACCAAATTTCACAAACACTAAGAAAGTTTGTTTTTCGATTCAAAACAAGATTTTAGCGCTTTGAGTAGTTCAAATAACGTGTTTTTAGACCAGTTGTATCGTATCTTTTACTACATAACTTTTCACCAAATTTCACAAACACTAAGAAAGTTTGTTTTTCGATTCAAAACAAGATTTTAACGCTTTGAGGAGTTCAAATAACGTGTTTTTAGATCATTTGTATCGTATCTTTTACTACATAACTTTTCACCAAATTTCGCAAACACTAAGAAACTTTGTTTTCCGATTCAAAACAAGATTTTAACGCTTTGAGGAGTTCAAATAACGTGTTTTTAGATCATTTGTATCGTATCTTTTACTACATAACTTGTCACCAAATTTCGCAAACACTAAGAAAGTTTGTTTTTCGATTCAAAACAAGATTTTAACGCTTTGAGGAGTTCAAATAACGTGTTTTTAGATCATTTGTATCGTATCTTTTACTACATAACTTTTCACCAAATTTCACAAACACTAAGAAAGTTTGTTTTTCGATTCAAAACAATATTTTAACGCTTTGAGGAGTTCAAATAACGTGTTTTTAGATCATTTGTGTCGTATCTTTTACTACTTAACTTTTCACCAAATTTCACAAACACTAAGAAAGTTTGTTTTTCGATTCAAAACAAGATTTTAACGCTTTGAGGAGTTCAAAAAACATGTTTTTAGATCAGTTGTATCGTATCTTTTACTACATAACTTTTCACCAAATTTCACAAACACTAACAAAGTTTGTTTTTCGATTCAAAACAAGATTTTAACGCTTTGAGGAGTTCAAATAACGTGTTTTTAGATCACTTGTATCGTATCTTTTACTGCATAACATTTCACCAAATTTCACAAACACTAAGAAATTTTATTTTTCGATTCAAAACAAGATTGTAACGCTTTGAGGAGTTCAAATAACGTGTTTTTAGATCATTTGTATCGTATCTTTTACTACATAACTTTTCACCAAATTTTGCAAACACTAAGAAAGTTTGTTTTTCGATTCAAAACAAGATTTTAACGCTTTGAGGAGTTCAAATAAGGTGTTTTTAGATCAGTTGTATCGTATCTTTTACTACATAACTATTCACGAAATTTCACAAACACTAACAAAGTTTGTTTTTCGATTCAAAACAAGATTTTAACGCTTTGAGGAGTTCAAATAACGTGTTTTTAGATCATTTGTATCGTATCTTTTACTACGTAACTTTTCACGAAATTTCGCAAACACTAACAAAGTTTGTTTTTCGATTCAAAACAAGATTTTAACGCTTTGAGGAGTTCAAATAACGTGTTTTTAGATCATTTGTATCGTATCTTTTACTACGTAACTTTTCACCAAATTTCGCAACCACTAAGAAAGTTTGTTTTTCGATTCAAAACAGGATTTTAACGCTTTGAGGAGTTCAAATAACGTGTTTTTACATCAGTTGTATCGTATCTTTTACTACATAACTTTTCACCAAATTTCGCAAACACTAACAAAGTTTGTTTTTCGATTCAAAACAAGATTTTAACGCTTTGAGGAGTTCAAATCACGTGTTTTTAGATCATTTGTATCGTATCTTTTACTACATAACTTTTCACCAAATTTCACAAACACTAAGAAAGTTTGTTTTTCGATTCAAAACAAGATTTTAACGCTTTGAGGAGTTCAAATCACGTGTTTTTAGATCATTTGTATCGTATCTTTTACTACATAACTTTTCACCAAATTTCACAAACACTAAGAAAGTTTGTTTTTCGATTCAAAACAAGATTTTAACGCTTTGAGGAGTTCAAATAACGTGTTTTTAGATCATTTGTGTCGTATCTTTTACTACTTAACTTTTCACCAAATTTCACAAACACTAAGAAAGTTTGTTTTTCGATTCAAAACAAGATTTTAACGCTTTGAGGAGTTCAAAAAACATGTTTTTAGATCAGTTGTATCGTATCTTTTACTACATAACTTTTCACCAAATTTCACAAACACTAACAAAGTTTGTTTTTCGATTCAAAACAAGATTTTAACGCTTTGAGGAGTTCAAATCACGTGTTTTTTGATCATTTGTATCGTATCTTTTACTACATAACATTTCACCAAATTTCACAAACACTAAGAAAGTTTATTTTTCGATTCAAAACAAGATTGTAACGCTTTGAGGAGTTCAAATAACGTGTTTTTAGATCATTTGTATCGTATCTTTTACTACATAACTTTTCACCAAATTTCACAAACACTAAGAAAGTTTGTTTTTCGATTCAAAACAAGATTTTAACGCTTTGAGGAGTTCAAATAAGGTGTTTTTAGATCAGTTGTATCGTATCTTTTACTACATAACTATTCACGAAATTTCACAAACACTAACAAAGTTTATTTTTCGATTCAAAACAAGATTTTAACGCTTTGAGGAGTTCAAATAACGTGTTTTTAGACCATTTGTATCGTATCTTTTACTACGTAACTTTTCACGAAATTTCGCAAACACTAACAAAGTTTGTTTTTCGATTCAAAACAAGATTTTAACGCTTTGAGGAGTTCAAATAACGTGTTTTTAGATCATTTGTATCGTATCTTTTACTACGTAACTTTTCACCAAATTTCGCAACCACTAAGAAAGTTTGTTTTTCGATTCAAAACAGGATTTTAACGCTTTGAGGAGTTCAAATAACGTGTTTTTAGATCAGTTGTATCGTATCTTTTACTACATAACTTTTCACCAAATTTCACAAACACTAACAAAGTTTGTTTTTCGATTCAAAACAAGATTTTAACGCTTTGAGGAGTTCAAATCACGCGTTTTTAGATCATTTGTATCGTATCTTTTACTACATAACTTTTCACCAAATTTCACAGACACTAAGGAAGTTTGTTTTTCGATTCAAAACAAGATTTTAACGTTTTGAGGTGTTCAAATAACGTGTTTTTAGATCATTTGTATCGTATCTTTTACTACATAACTTTTCACCAAATTTCACAAACACTAAGAAAGTTTGTTTTTCGATTCAAAACAAGATTTTAACGCTTTGAGGAGTTCAAATAACGTGTTTTTAGATCATTTGTATCGTATCTTTTACTACATAACTTTTCACCAAATTTCGCAAACACTAAGAAAGTTTGTTTTTCGATTCAAAACTAGATTTTAACGCTTTGAGGAGTTCAAATAACGTGTTTTTAGATCATTTGTATCGTATCTTTTACTACCTAACTTTTCACCAAATTTCACAAACACTAAGAAAGTTTGTTTTTCGATTCAAAACAAGATTTTAACGCTTTGAGGAGTTCAAATAACGTGTTTTTAGATCATTTGTATCGTATCTTTTACTACATAACTTGTCACCAAATTTCGCAAACACTAAGAAAGTTTGTTTTTCGATTCAAAACAAGATTTTAACGCTTTGAGGAGTTCAAATAACGTGTTTTTAGATCAGTTGTATCGTATCTTTTACTACATAACTTTTCACGAAATTTCACAAACACTAACAAAGTTTGTTTTTCGATTCAAAACAAGATTTTAACGCTTTGAGGAGTTCAAATAACGTGTTTTTAGATCATTTGTGTCGTATCTTTTACTACGTAACTTTTCACCAAATTTCGCAACCACTAAGAAAGTTTGTTTTTCGATTCAAAAGAGGATTTTAACGCTTTGAGGGGTTCAAATAACGTGTTTTTACATCAGTTGTATCGTATCTTTTACTACATAACTTTTCACCAAATTTCAGAAACACTAACAAAGTTTGTTTTTCGATTCAAAACAAGATTTTAACGCTTTGAGGAGTTCAAATCACGCGTTTTTAGATCATTTGTATCGTATCTTTTACTACATAACTTTTCACCAAATTTCACAGACACTAAGGAAGTTTGTTTTTCGATTCAAAACAAGATTTTAACGCTTTGAGGTGTTCAAATAACGTGTTTTTAGATCATTTGTATCGTATCTTTTACTACATAACTTTTCACCAAATTTCACAAACACTAAGAAAGTTTTTTTTTCGATTCAAAACAAGATTTTAAAGCTTTGAGGAGTTCAAATAACGTGTTTTTAGATCATTTGTATCGTATCTTTTACTACATAACTTTTCACCAAATTTCGCAAACACTAAGAAACTTTGTTTTCCGATTCAAAACAAGATTTTAACGCTTTGAGGAGTTCAAATAACGTGTTTTTAGATCATTTGTATCGTATCTTTTACTACATAACTTGTCACCAAATTTCGCAAACACTAAGAAAGTTTGTTTTTCGATTCAAAACAAGATTTTAACGCTTTGAGGAGTTCAAATAACGTGTTTTTAGATCAGTTGTATCGTATTTTTTACTACATAACTTTTCACGAAATTTCACAAACACTAACAAAGTTTGTTTTTCGATTCAAAACAATATTTTAACGCTTTGAGGAGTTCAAATAACGTGTTTTTAGATCATTTGTATCGTATCTTTTACTAGGTAACTTTTCACCAAATTCCGCAACCACTAAGAAAGTTTGTTTTTCGATTCAAAACAAGATTTTAACGCTTTGAGGAGTTCAAATAACGTGTTTTTAGATCAGTTGTATCGTATCTTTTACTACATAACTTTTCACCAAATTTCACAAACACTAACAAAGTTTGTTTTTCGATTCAAAACAAGATTTTAACGCTTTGAGGAGTTCAAATCACGTGTTTTTAGATCATTTGTATCGTATCTTTTACTACATAACTTTTCACCAAATTTCACAAACACTAAGAAAGTTTGTTTTTCGATTCAAAACAAGATTTTAACGCTTTGAGCAGTTCAAATAACATGTTTTTAGATCAGTTATATCGTATCTTTTACTACATAACTTTTCACCAAATTTCACAAACACTAACAAAGTTTGTTTTCCGATTCAAAACAAGATTTTAACGCTTTGAGGAGTTCAAATAACGTGTTTTTAGATCATTTGTATCGTATCTTTTACTACATAACTTTTCACCAAATTTCACAAACACTAAGAAAGTTTGTTTTTCGATTCAAAACAAGATTTTAACGCTTTGAGGAGTTCAAATAACGTGTTTTTAGATCATTTGTGTCGTATCTGTTACTACTTAACTTTTCACCAAATTTCACAAACACTAAGAAAGTTTGTTTTTCGATTCAAAACAAGATTTTAACGCTTTGAGGAGTTCAAAAAACATGTTTTTAGATCAGTTGTATCGTATCTTTTACTACATAACTTTTTACCAAATTTCACAAACACTAACAAAGCTTGTTTTTCGATTTAAAACAAGATTTTAACGCTTTGAGGAGTTCAAATCACGTGTTTTTAGATCATTTGTATCGTATCTTTTACTACATAACTTTTCACCAAATTTCACAAACACTAAGAAAGTTTATTTTTTGATTCAAAACAAGATTGTAACGCTTTGAGGAGTTCAAATAACGTGTTTTTAGATCATTTGTATCGTATCTTTTACTACATAACTTTTCACCAAATTTTGCAAACACTAAGAAAGTTTGTTTTTCGATTCAAAACAAGATTTTAACGCTTTGAGGAGTTCAAATAAGGTGTTTTTAGATCAGTTGTATCGTATCTTTTACAACATAACTATTCACGAAATTTCACAAACACTAACAAAGTTTGTTTTTCGATTCAAAACAAGATTTTAACGCTTTGAGGAGTTCAAATAACGTGTTTTTAGATCATTTGTATCGTATCTTTTACTACATAACTTTTCACCAAATTTCGCAAACACTAAGAAAGTTTGTTTTTCGATTCAAAACTAGATTTTAACGCTTTGAGGAGTTCAAATAACGTGTTTTTAGATCATTTGTATCGTATCTTTTACTACCTAACTTTTCACCAAATTTCACAAACACTAAGAAAGTTTGTTTTTCGATTCAAAACAAGATTTTAACGCTTTGAGGAGTTCAAATAACGTGTTTTTAGATCATTTGTATCGTATCTTTTACTACATAACTTGTCACCAAATTTCGCAAACACTAAGAAAGTTTGTTTTTCGATTCAAAACAAGATTTTAACGCTTTGAGGAGTTCAAATAACGTGTTTTTAGATCAGTTGTATCGTATCTTTTACTACATAACTTTTCACGAAATTTCACAAACACTAACAAAGTTTGTTTTTCGATTCAAAACAAGATTTTAACGCTTTGAGGAGTTCAAATAACGTGTTTTTAGATCATTTGTGTCGTATCTTTTACTACGTAACTTTTCACCAAATTTCGCAACCACTAAGAAAGTTTGTTTTTCGATTCAAAAGAGGATTTTAACGCTTTGAGGGGTTCAAATAACGTGTTTTTACATCAGTTGTATCGTATCTTTTACTACATAACTTTTCACCAAATTTCAGAAACACTAACAAAGTTTGTTTTTCGATTCAAAACAAGATTTTAACGCTTTGAGGAGTTCAAATCACGCGTTTTTAGATCATTTGTATCGTATCTTTTACTACATAACTTTTCACCAAATTTCACAGACACTAAGGAAGTTTGTTTTTCGATTCAAAACAAGATTTTAACGCTTTGAGGTGTTCAAATAACGTGTTTTTAGATCATTTGTATCGTATCTTTTACTACATAACTTTTCACCAAATTTCACAAACACTAAGAAAGTTTTTTTTTCGATTCAAAACAAGATTTTAAAGCTTTGAGGAGTTCAAATAACGTGTTTTTAGATCATTTGTATCGTATCTTTTACTACATAACTTTTCACCAAATTTCGCAAACACTAAGAAACTTTGTTTTCCGATTCAAAACAAGATTTTAACGCTTTGAGGAGTTCAAATAACGTGTTTTTAGATCATTTGTATCGTATCTTTTACTACATAACTTGTCACCAAATTTCGCAAACACTAAGAAAGTTTGTTTTTCGATTCAAAACAAGATTTTAACGCTTTGAGGAGTTCAAATAACGTGTTTTTAGATCAGTTGTATCGTATTTTTTACTACATAACTTTTCACGAAATTTCACAAACACTAACAAAGTTTGTTTTTCGATTCAAAACAATATTTTAACGCTTTGAGGAGTTCAAATAACGTGTTTTTAGATCATTTGTATCGTATCTTTTACTAGGTAACTTTTCACCAAATTCCGCAACCACTAAGAAAGTTTGTTTTTCGATTCAAAACAAGATTTTAACGCTTTGAGGAGTTCAAATAACGTGTTTTTAGATCAGTTGTATCGTATCTTTTACTACATAACTTTTCACCAAATTTCACAAACACTAACAAAGTTTGTTTTTCGATTCAAAACAAGATTTTAACGCTTTGAGGAGTTCAAATCACGTGTTTTTAGATCATTTGTATCGTATCTTTTACTACATAACTTTTCACCAAATTTCACAAACACTAAGAAAGTTTGTTTTTCGATTCAAAACAAGATTTTAACGCTTTGAGCAGTTCAAATAACATGTTTTTAGATCAGTTATATCGTATCTTTTACTACATAACTTTTCACCAAATTTCACAAACACTAACAAAGTTTGTTTTCCGATTCAAAACAAGATTTTAACGCTTTGAGGAGTTCAAATAACGTGTTTTTAGATCATTTGTATCGTATCTTTTACTACATAACTTTTCACCAAATTTCACAAACACTAAGAAAGTTTGTTTTTCGATTCAAAACAAGATTTTAACGCTTTGAGGAGTTCAAATAACGTGTTTTTAGATCATTTGTGTCGTATCTGTTACTACTTAACTTTTCACCAAATTTCACAAACACTAAGAAAGTTTGTTTTTCGATTCAAAACAAGATTTTAACGCTTTGAGGAGTTCAAAAAACATGTTTTTAGATCAGTTGTATCGTATCTTTTACTACATAACTTTTTACCAAATTTCACAAACACTAACAAAGCTTGTTTTTCGATTTAAAACAAGATTTTAACGCTTTGAGGAGTTCAAATCACGTGTTTTTAGATCATTTGTATCGTATCTTTTACTACATAACTTTTCACCAAATTTCACAAACACTAAGAAAGTTTATTTTTTGATTCAAAACAAGATTGTAACGCTTTGAGGAGTTCAAATAACGTGTTTTTAGATCATTTGTATCGTATCTTTTACTACATAACTTTTCACCAAATTTTGCAAACACTAAGAAAGTTTGTTTTTCGATTCAAAACAAGATTTTAACGCTTTGAGGAGTTCAAATAAGGTGTTTTTAGATCAGTTGTATCGTATCTTTTACAACATAACTATTCACGAAATTTCACAAACACTAACAAAGTTTGTTTTTCGATTCAAAACAAGATTTTAACGCTTTGAGGAGTTCAAATAACGTGTTTTTAGATCATTTGTATCGTATCTTTTACTACATAACTTTTCACCAAATTTCACAAACACTAACAAAGTTTGTTTTTCGATTCAAAACATGATTTTAACGCTTTGAGGAGTTCAAATCACGTGTTTTTAGATCATTTGTATCGTATCTTTTACTACATAACTTTTCACCAAATTTCACAGACACTAAGGAAGTTTGTTTTTCGATTCAAAACAAGATTTTAACGCTTTGAGGTGTTCAAATAACGTGTTTTTAGATCATTTGTATCGTATCTTTTACTACATAACTTTTTACCAAATTTCACAAACACTAAGAAAGTTTTTTTTTCGATTCAAAACAAGATTTTAAAGCTTTGAGGAGTTCAAATAACGTGTTTTTAGATCATTTGTATCGTATCTTTTACTACATAACTTTTCACCAAATTTCGCAAACACTGAGAAACTTTGTTTTCCGATTCAAAACAAGATTTTAACGCTTTGAGGAGTTCAAATAACGTGTTTTTAGATCATTTGTATCGTATCTTTTACTACATAACTTTTTACCAAATTTCGCAAACACTAAGAAAGTTTGTTTTTCGATTCAAAACAAGATTTTAACGCTTTGAGGAGTTCAAATAACGTGTTTTTAGATCAGTTGTATCGTATCTTTTACTACATAACTTTTCACCAAATTTCACAAACACTAACAAAGTTTGTTTTTCGATTCAAAACAAGATTTTAACGCTTTGAGGAGTTCAAATAACGTGTTTTTAGATCATTTGTATCGTATCTTTTACTACATAACTTTTCACCAAATTTCACAAACACTAAGAAAGTTTGTTTTTCGATTCAAAACAAGATTTTAACGCTTTGAGGAGTTCAAATAACGTGTTTTTAGATCATTTGTGTCGTATCTGTTACTACTTAACTTTTCACCAAATTTCACAAACACTAAGAAAGTTTGTTTTTCGATTCAAAACAAGATTTTAACGCTTTGAGGAGTTCAAAAAACATGTTTTTAGATCAGTTGTATCGTATCTTTTACTACATAACTTTTTACCAAATTTCACAAACACTAACAAAGCTTGTTTTTCGATTTAAAACAAGATTTTAACGCTTTGAGGAGTTCAAATCACGTGTTTTTAGATCATTTGTATCGTATCTTTTACTACATAACTTTTCACCAAATTTCACAAACACTAAGAAAGTTTATTTTTTGATTCAAAACAAGATTGTAACGCTTTGAGTAGTTCAAATAACGTGTTTTTAGATCATTTGTATCGTATCTTTTACTACATAACTTTTCACCAAATTTCGCAAACACTAAGAAACTTTGTTTTCCGATTCAAAACAAGATTTTAACGCTTTGAGGAGTTCAAATAACGTGTTTTTAGATCATTTGTATCGTATCTTTTACTACGTAACTTTTCACCAAATTTCGCAAACACTAAGAAAGTTTGTTTTTCGATTCAAAACAGGATTTTAACGCTTTGAGGAGTTCAAATAACGTGTTTTTAGATCAGTTGTATCGTATCTTTTACTACATAACTTTTCACGAAATTTCACAAACACTAACAAAGTTTGTTTTTCGATTCAAAACAAGATTTTAACTCTTTGAGGAGTTCAAATCACGCGTTTTTAGATCATTTGTATCGTATCTTTTACTACGTAACTTTTCACCAAATTTCGCAACCACTAAGAAAGTTTGTTTTTCGATTCAAAACAAGATTTTAACGCTTTGAGGTGTTCAAATAATGTGTTTTTAGATCATTTGTATCGTATCTTTTACTACATAACTTTTCACCAAATTTCACAAACACTAACAAAGTTTGTTTTTCGATTCAAAACAAGATTTTAACGCTTTGAGGAGTTCAAATAACATGTTTTTAGATCAATTATATCGTATCTTTTACTACATAACTTTTCACCAAATTTCACAAACACTAAGAAAGTTTGTTTTTCGATTCAAAACAAGATTTTAGCGCTTTGAGTAGTTCAAATAACGTGTTTTTAGATCATTTGTATCGTATCTTTTACTACGTAACTTTTCACCAAATTTCGCAAACACTAAGAAAGTTTGTTTTTCGATTCAAAACAGGATTTTAACGCTTTGAGGAGTTCAAATAACGTGTTTTTAGATCAGTTGTATCGTATCTTTTACTACATAACTTTTCACGAAATTTCACAAACACTAACAAAGTTTGTTTTTCGATTCAAAACAAGATTTTAACTCTTTGAGGAGTTCAAATCAAGCGTTTTTAGATCATTTGTATCGTATCTTTTACTACGTAACTTTTCACCAAATTTCGCAACCACTAAGAAAGTTTGTTTTTCGATTCAAAACAAGATTTTAACGCTTTGAGGTGTTCAAATAATGTGTTTTTAGATCATTTGTATCGTATCTTTTACTACATAACTTTTCACCAAATTTCACAAACACTAAGAAAGTTTGTTTTTCGATTCAAAACAAGATTTTAGCGCTTTGAGTAGTTCAAATAACGTGTTTTTAGACCAGTTGTATCGTATCTTTTACTACATAACTTTTCACCAAATTTCACAAACACTAAGAAAGTTTGTTTTTCGATTCAAAACAAGATTTTAACGCTTTGAGGAGTTCAAATAACGTGTTTTTAGATCATTTGTATCGTATCTTTTACTACATAACTTTTCACCAAATTTCGCAAACACTAAGAAACTTTGTTTTCCGATTCAAAACAAGATTTTAACGCTTTGAGGAGTTCAAATAACGTGTTTTTAGATCATTTGTATCGTATCTTTTACTACATAACTTGTCACCAAATTTCGCAAACACTAAGAAAGTTTGTTTTTCGATTCAAAACAAGATTTTAACGCTTTGAGGAGTTCAAATAACGTGTTTTTAGATCATTTGTATCGTATCTTTTACTACATAACTTTTCACCAAATTTCACAAACACTAAGAAAGTTTGTTTTTCGATTCAAAACAATATTTTAACGCTTTGAGGAGTTCAAATAACGTGTTTTTAGATCATTTGTGTCGTATCTTTTACTACTTAACTTTTCACCAAATTTCACAAACACTAAGAAAGTTTGTTTTTCGATTCAAAACAAGATTTTAACGCTTTGAGGAGTTCAAAAAACATGTTTTTAGATCAGTTGTATCGTATCTTTTACTACATAACTTTTCACCAAATTTCACAAACACTAACAAAGTTTGTTTTTCGATTCAAAACAAGATTTTAACGCTTTGAGGAGTTCAAATAACGTGTTTTTAGATCATTTGTATCGTATCTTTTACTGCATAACATTTCACCAAATTTCACAAACACTAAGAAATTTTATTTTTCGATTCAAAACAAGATTGTAACGCTTTGAGGAGTTCAAATAACGTGTTTTTAGATCATTTGTATCGTATCTTTTACTACATAACTTTTCACCAAATTTTGCAAACACTAAGAAAGTTTGTTTTTCGATTCAAAACAAGATTTTAACGCTTTGAGGAGTTCAAATAAGGTGTTTTTAGATCAGTTGTATCGTATCTTTTACTACATAACTATTCACGAAATTTCACAAACACTAACAAAGTTTGTTTTTCGATTCAAAACAAGATTTTAACGCTTTGAGGAGTTCAAATCACGTGTTTTTAGATCATTTGTATCGTATCTTTTACTACGTAACTTTTCACGAAATTTCGCAAACACTAACAAAGTTTGTTTTTCGATTCAAAACAAGATTTTAACGCTTTGAGGAGTTCAAATAACGTGTTTTTAGATCATTTGTATCGTATCTTTTACTACGTAACTTTTCACCAAATTTCGCAACCACTAAGAAAGTTTGTTTTTCGATTCAAAACAGGATTTTAACGCTTTGAGGAGTTCAAATAACGTGTTTTTACATCAGTTGTATCGTATCTTTTACTACATAACTTTTCACCAAATTTCGCAAACACTAACAAAGTTTGTTTTTCGATTCAAAACAAGATTTTAACGCTTTGAGGAGTTCAAATCACGTGTTTTTAGATCATTTGTATCGTATCTTTTACTACATAACTTTTCACCAAATTTCACAAACACTAAGAAAGTTTGTTTTTCGATTCAAAACAAGATTTTAACGCTTTGAGGAGTTCAAATCACGTGTTTTTAGATCATTTGTATCGTATCTTTTACTACATAACTTTTCACCAAATTTCACAAACACTAAGAAAGTTTGTTTTTCGATTCAAAACAAGATTTTAACGCTTTGAGGAGTTCAAATAACGTGTTTTTAGATCATTTGTGTCGTATCTTTTACTACTTAACTTTTCACCAAATTTCACAAACACTAAGAAAGTTTGTTTTTCGATTCAAAACAAGATTTTAACGCTTTGAGGAGTTCAAAAAACATGTTTTTAGATCAGTTGTATCGTATCTTTTACTACATAACTTTTCACCAAATTTCACAAACACTAACAAAGTTTGTTTTTCGATTCAAAACAAGATTTTAACGCTTTGAGGAGTTCAAATCACGTGTTTTTTGATCATTTGTATCGTATCTTTTACTACATAACATTTCACCAAATTTCACAAACACTAAGAAAGTTTATTTTTCGATTCAAAACAAGATTGTAACGCTTTGAGGAGTTCAAATAACGTGTTTTTAGATCATTTGTATCGTATCTTTTACTACATAACTTTTCACCAAATTTCACAAACACTAAGAAAGTTTGTTTTTCGATTCAAAACAAGATTTTAACGCTTTGAGGAGTTCAAATAAGGTGTTTTTAGATCAGTTGTATCGTATCTTTTACTACATAACTATTCACGAAATTTCACAAACACTAACAAAGTTTATTTTTCGATTCAAAACAAGATTTTAACGCTTTGAGGAGTTCAAATAACGTGTTTTTAGACCATTTGTATCGTATCTTTTACTACGTAACTTTTCACGAAATTTCGCAAACACTAACAAAGTTTGTTTTTCGATTCAAAACAAGATTTTAACGCTTTGAGGAGTTCAAATAACGTGTTTTTAGATCATTTGTATCGTATCTTTTACTACGTAACTTTTCACCAAATTTCGCAACCACTAAGAAAGTTTGTTTTTCGATTCAAAACAGGATTTTAACGCTTTGAGGAGTTCAAATAACGTGTTTTTAGATCAGTTGTATCGTATCTTTTACTACATAACTTTTCACCAAATTTCACAAACACTAACAAAGTTTGTTTTTCGATTCAAAACAAGATTTTAACGCTTTGAGGAGTTCAAATCACGCGTTTTTAGATCATTTGTATCGTATCTTTTACTACATAACTTTTCACCAAATTTCACAGACACTAAGGAAGTTTGTTTTTCGATTCAAAACAAGATTTTAACGCTTTGAGGTGTTCAAATAACGTGTTTTTAGATCATTTGTATCGTATCTTTTACTACATAACTTTTCACCAAATTTCACAAACACTAAGAAAGTTTGTTTTTCGATTCAAAACAAGATTTTAACGCTTTGAGGAGTTCAAATAACGTGTTTTTAGATCATTTGTATCGTATCTTTTACTACATAACTTTTCACCAAATTTCGCAAACACTAAGAAAGTTTGTTTTTCGATTCAAAACTAGATTTTAACGCTTTGAGGAGTTCAAATAACGTGTTTTTAGATCATTTGTATCGTATCTTTTACTACCTAACTTTTCACCAAATTTCACAAACACTAAGAAAGTTTGTTTTTCGATTCAAAACAAGATTTTAACGCTTTGAGGAGTTCAAATAACGTGTTTTTAGATCATTTGTATCGTATCTTTTACTACATAACTTGTCACCAAATTTCGCAAACACTAAGAAAGTTTGTTTTTCGATTCAAAACAAGATTTTAACGCTTTGAGGAGTTCAAATAACGTGTTTTTAGATCAGTTGTATCGTATCTTTTACTACATAACTTTTCACGAAATTTCACAAACACTAACAAAGTTTGTTTTTCGATTCAAAACAAGATTTTAACGCTTTGAGGAGTTCAAATAACGTGTTTTTAGATCATTTGTGTCGTATCTTTTACTACGTAACTTTTCACCAAATTTCGCAACCACTAAGAAAGTTTGTTTTTCGATTCAAAAGAGGATTTTAACGCTTTGAGGGGTTCAAATAACGTGTTTTTACATCAGTTGTATCGTATCTTTTACTACATAACTTTTCACCAAATTTCAGAAACACTAACAAAGTTTGTTTTTCGATTCAAAACAAGATTTTAACGCTTTGAGGAGTTCAAATCACGCGTTTTTAGATCATTTGTATCGTATCTTTTACTACATAACTTTTCACCAAATTTCACAGACACTAAGGAAGTTTGTTTTTCGATTCAAAACAAGATTTTAACGCTTTGAGGTGTTCAAATAACGTGTTTTTAGATCATTTGTATCGTATCTTTTACTACATAACTTTTCACCAAATTTCACAAACACTAAGAAAGTTTTTTTTTCGATTCAAAACAAGATTTTAAAGCTTTGAGGAGTTCAAATAACGTGTTTTTAGATCATTTGTATCGTATCTTTTACTACATAACTTTTCACCAAATTTCGCAAACACTAAGAAACTTTGTTTTCCGATTCAAAACAAGATTTTAACGCTTTGAGGAGTTCAAATAACGTGTTTTTAGATCATTTGTATCGTATCTTTTACTACATAACTTGTCACCAAATTTCGCAAACACTAAGAAAGTTTGTTTTTCGATTCAAAACAAGATTTTAACGCTTTGAGGAGTTCAAATAACGTGTTTTTAGATCAGTTGTATCGTATTTTTTACTACATAACTTTTCACGAAATTTCACAAACACTAACAAAGTTTGTTTTTCGATTCAAAACAATATTTTAACGCTTTGAGGAGTTCAAATAACGTGTTTTTAGATCATTTGTATCGTATCTTTTACTAGGTAACTTTTCACCAAATTCCGCAACCACTAAGAAAGTTTGTTTTTCGATTCAAAACAAGATTTTAACGCTTTGAGGAGTTCAAATAACGTGTTTTTAGATCAGTTGTATCGTATCTTTTACTACATAACTTTTCACCAAATTTCACAAACACTAACAAAGTTTGTTTTTCGATTCAAAACAAGATTTTAACGCTTTGAGGAGTTCAAATCACGTGTTTTTAGATCATTTGTATCGTATCTTTTACTACATAACTTTTCACCAAATTTCACAAACACTAAGAAAGTTTGTTTTTCGATTCAAAACAAGATTTTAACGCTTTGAGCAGTTCAAATAACATGTTTTTAGATCAGTTATATCGTATCTTTTACTACATAACTTTTCACCAAATTTCACAAACACTAACAAAGTTTGTTTTCCGATTCAAAACAAGATTTTAACGCTTTGAGGAGTTCAAATAACGTGTTTTTAGATCATTTGTATCGTATCTTTTACTACATAACTTTTCACCAAATTTCACAAACACTAAGAAAGTTTGTTTTTCGATTCAAAACAAGATTTTAACGCTTTGAGGAGTTCAAATAACGTGTTTTTAGATCATTTGTATCGTATCTTTTACTACATAACTTTTCACCAAATTTCGCAAACACTAAGAAAGTTTGTTTTTCGATTCAAAACTAGATTTTAACGCTTTGAGGAGTTCAAATAACGTGTTTTTAGATCATTTGTATCGTATCTTTTACTACCTAACTTTTCACCAAATTTCACAAACACTAAGAAAGTTTGTTTTTCGATTCAAAACAAGATTTTAACGCTTTGAGGAGTTCAAATAACGTGTTTTTAGATCATTTGTATCGTATCTTTTACTACATAACTTGTCACCAAATTTCGCAAACACTAAGAAAGTTTGTTTTTCGATTCAAAACAAGATTTTAACGCTTTGAGGAGTTCAAATAACGTGTTTTTAGATCAGTTGTATCGTATCTTTTACTACATAACTTTTCACGAAATTTCACAAACACTAACAAAGTTTGTTTTTCGATTCAAAACAAGATTTTAACGCTTTGAGGAGTTCAAATAACGTGTTTTTAGATCATTTGTGTCGTATCTTTTACTACGTAACTTTTCACCAAATTTCGCAACCACTAAGAAAGTTTGTTTTTCGATTCAAAAGAGGATTTTAACGCTTTGAGGGGTTCAAATAACGTGTTTTTACATCAGTTGTATCGTATCTTTTACTACATAACTTTTCACCAAATTTCAGAAACACTAACAAAGTTTGTTTTTCGATTCAAAACAAGATTTTAACGCTTTGAGGAGTTCAAATCACGCGTTTTTAGATCATTTGTATCGTATCTTTTACTACATAACTTTTCACCAAATTTCACAGACACTAAGGAAGTTTGTTTTTCGATTCAAAACAAGATTTTAACGCTTTGAGGTGTTCAAATAACGTGTTTTTAGATCATTTGTATCGTATCTTTTACTACATAACTTTTCACCAAATTTCACAAACACTAAGAAAGTTTTTTTTTCGATTCAAAACAAGATTTTAAAGCTTTGAGGAGTTCAAATAACGTGTTTTTAGATCATTTGTATCGTATCTTTTACTACATAACTTTTCACCAAATTTCGCAAACACTAAGAAACTTTGTTTTCCGATTCAAAACAAGATTTTAACGCTTTGAGGAGTTCAAATAACGTGTTTTTAGATCATTTGTATCGTATCTTTTACTACATAACTTGTCACCAAATTTCGCAAACACTAAGAAAGTTTGTTTTTCGATTCAAAACAAGATTTTAACGCTTTGAGGAGTTCAAATAACGTGTTTTTAGATCAGTTGTATCGTATTTTTTACTACATAACTTTTCACGAAATTTCACAAACACTAACAAAGTTTGTTTTTCGATTCAAAACAATATTTTAACGCTTTGAGGAGTTCAAATAACGTGTTTTTAGATCATTTGTATCGTATCTTTTACTAGGTAACTTTTCACCAAATTCCGCAACCACTAAGAAAGTTTGTTTTTCGATTCAAAACAAGATTTTAACGCTTTGAGGAGTTCAAATAACGTGTTTTTAGATCAGTTGTATCGTATCTTTTACTACATAACTTTTCACCAAATTTCACAAACACTAACAAAGTTTGTTTTTCGATTCAAAACAAGATTTTAACGCTTTGAGGAGTTCAAATCACGTGTTTTTAGATCATTTGTATCGTATCTTTTACTACATAACTTTTCACCAAATTTCACAAACACTAAGAAAGTTTGTTTTTCGATTCAAAACAAGATTTTAACGCTTTGAGCAGTTCAAATAACATGTTTTTAGATCAGTTATATCGTATCTTTTACTACATAACTTTTCACCAAATTTCACAAACACTAACAAAGTTTGTTTTCCGATTCAAAACAAGATTTTAACGCTTTGAGGAGTTCAAATAACGTGTTTTTAGATCATTTGTATCGTATCTTTTACTACATAACTTTTCACCAAATTTCACAAACACTAAGAAAGTTTGTTTTTCGATTCAAAACAAGATTTTAACGCTTTGAGGAGTTCAAATAACGTGTTTTTAGATCATTTGTGTCGTATCTGTTACTACTTAACTTTTCACCAAATTTCACAAACACTAAGAAAGTTTGTTTTTCGATTCAAAACAAGATTTTAACTCTTTGAGGAGTTCAAAAAACATGTTTTTAGATCAGTTGTATCGTATCTTTTACTACATAACTTTTTACCAAATTTCACAAACACTAACAAAGCTTGTTTTTCGATTTAAAACAAGATTTTAACGCTTTGAGGAGTTCAAATCACGTGTTTTTAGATCATTTGTATCGTATCTTTTACTACATAACTTTTCACCAAATTTCACAAACACTAAGAAAGTTTATTTTTTGATTCAAAACAAGATTGTAACGCTTTGAGGAGTTCAAATAACGTGTTTTTAGATCATTTGTATCGTATCTTTTACTACATAACTTTTCACCAAATTTTGCAAACACTAAGAAAGTTTGTTTTTCGATTCAAAACAAGATTTTAACGCTTTGAGGAGTTCAAATAAGGTGTTTTTAGATCAGTTGTATCGTATCTTTTACAACATAACTATTCACGAAATTTCACAAACACTAACAAAGTTTGTTTTTCGATTCAAAACAAGATTTTAACGCTTTGAGGAGTTCAAATAACGTGTTTTTAGATCATTTGTATCGTATCTTTTACTACATAACTTTTCACCAAATTTCACAAACACTAACAAAGTTTGTTTTTCGATTCAAAACATGATTTTAACGCTTTGAGGAGTTCAAATCACGTGTTTTTAGATCATTTGTATCGTATCTTTTACTACATAACTTTTCACCAAATTTCACAGACACTAAGGAAGTTTGTTTTTCGATTCAAAACAAGATTTTAACGCTTTGAGGTGTTCAAATAACGTGTTTTTAGATCATTTGTATCGTATCTTTTACTACATAACTTTTTACCAAATTTCACAAACACTAAGAAAGTTTTTTTTTCGATTCAAAACAAGATTTTAAAGCTTTGAGGAGTTCAAATAACGTGTTTTTAGATCATTTGTATCGTATCTTTTACTACATAACTTTTCACCAAATTTCGCAAACACTGAGAAACTTTGTTTTCCGATTCAAAACAAGATTTTAACGCTTTGAGGAGTTCAAATAACGTGTTTTTAGATCATTTGTATCGTATCTTTTACTACATAACTTTTTACCAAATTTCGCAAACACTAAGAAAGTTTGTTTTTCGATTCAAAACAAGATTTTAACGCTTTGAGGAGTTCAAATAACGTGTTTTTAGATCAGTTGTATCGTATCTTTTACTACATAACTTTTCACCAAATTTCACAAACACTAACAAAGTTTGTTTTTCGATTCAAAACAAGATTTTAACGCTTTGAGGAGTTCAAATAACGTGTTTTTAGATCATTTGTATCGTATCTTTTACTACATAACTTTTCACCAAATTTCACAAACACTAAGAAAGTTTGTTTTTCGATTCAAAACAAGATTTTAACGCTTTGAGGAGTTCAAATAACGTGTTTTTAGATCATTTGTGTCGTATCTGTTACTACTTAACTTTTCACCAAATTTCACAAACACTAAGAAAGTTTGTTTTTCGATTCAAAACAAGATTTTAACGCTTTGAGGAGTTCAAAAAACATGTTTTTAGATCAGTTGTATCGTATCTTTTACTACATAACTTTTTACCAAATTTCACAAACACTAACAAAGCTTGTTTTTCGATTTAAAACAAGATTTTACTACATAACTTTGAGGAGTTCAAATCACGTGTTTTTAGATCATTTGTATCGTATCTTTTACTACATAACTTTTCACCAAATTTCACAAACACTAAGAAAGTTTATTTTTTGATTCAAAACAAGATTGTAACGCTTTGAGGAGTTCAAATAACGTGTTTTTAGATCATTTGTATCGTATCTTTTACTACATAACTTTTCACCAAATTTTGCAAACACTAAGAAAGTTTGTTTTTCGATTCAAAACAAGATTTTAACGCTTTGAGGAGTTCAAATAAGGTGTTTTTAGATCAGTTGTATCGTATCTTTTACAACATAACTATTCACGAAATTTCACAAACACTAACAAAGTTTGTTTTTCGATTCAAAACAAGATTTTAACGCTTTGAGGAGTTCAAATAACGTGTTTTTAGATCATTTGTATCGTATCTTTTACTACCTAACTTTTCACCAAATTTCACAAACACTAAGAAAGTTTGTTTTTCGATTCAAAACAAGATTTTAACGCTTTGAGGAGTTCAAATAACGTGTTTTTAGATCATTTGTATCGTATCTTTTACTACATAACTTGTCACCAAATTTCGCAAACACTAAGAAAGTTTGTTTTTCGATTCAAAACAAGATTTTAACGCTTTGAGGAGTTCAAATAACGTGTTTTTAGATCAGTTGTATCGTATCTTTTACTACATAACTTTTCACGAAATTTCACAAACACTAACAAAGTTTGTTTTTCGATTCAAAACAAGATTTTAACGCTTTGAGGAGTTCAAATAACGTGTTTTTAGATCATTTGTGTCGTATCTTTTACTACGTAACTTTTCACCAAATTTCGCAACCACTAAGAAAGTTTGTTTTTCGATTCAAAAGAGGATTTTAACGCTTTGAGGGGTTCAAATAACGTGTTTTTACATCAGTTGTATCGTATCTTTTACTACATAACTTTTCACCAAATTTCAGAAACACTAACAAAGTTTGTTTTTCGATTCAAAACAAGATTTTAACGCTTTGAGGAGTTCAAATCACGCGTTTTTAGATCATTTGTATCGTATCTTTTACTACATAACTTTTCACCAAATTTCACAGACACTAAGGAAGTTTGTTTTTCGATTCAAAACAAGATTTTAACGCTTTGAGGTGTTCAAATAACGTGTTTTTAGATCATTTGTATCGTATCTTTTACTACATAACTTTTCACCAAATTTCACAAACACTAAGAAAGTTTTTTTTTCGATTCAAAACAAGATTTTAAAGCTTTGAGGAGTTCAAATAACGTGTTTTTAGATCATTTGTATCGTATCTTTTACTACATAACTTTTCACCAAATTTCGCAAACACTAAGTAACTTTGTTTTCCGATTCAAAACAAGATTTTAACGCTTTGAGGAGTTCAAATAACGTGTTTTTAGATCATTTGTATCGTATCTTTTACTACATAACTTGTCACCAAATTTCGCAAACACTAAGAAAGTTTGTTTTTCGATTCAAAACAAGATTTTAACGCTTTGAGGAGTTCAAATAACGTGTTTTTAGATCAGTTGTATCGTATTTTTTACTACATAACTTTTCACGAAATTTCACAAACACTAACAAAGTTTGTTTTTCGATTCAAAACAATATTTTAACGCTTTGAGGAGTTCAAATAACGTGTTTTTAGATCATTTGTATCGTATCTTTTACTAGGTAACTTTTCACCAAATTCCGCAACCACTAAGAAAGTTTGTTTTTCGATTCAAAACAAGATTTTAACGCTTTGAGGAGTTCAAATAACGTGTTTTTAGATCAGTTGTATCGTATCTTTTACTACATAACTTTTCACCAAATTTCACAAACACTAACAAAGTTTGTTTTTCGATTCAAAACAAGATTTTAACGCTTTGAGGAGTTCAAATCACGTGTTTTTAGATCATTTGTATCGTATCTTTTACTACATAACTTTTCACCAAATTTCACAAACACTAAGAAAGTTTGTTTTTCGATTCAAAACAAGATTTTAACGCTTTCAGCAGTTCAAATAACATGTTTTTAGATCAGTTATATCGTATCTTTTACTACATAACTTTTCACCAAATTTCACAAACACTAACAAAGTTTGTTTTCCGATTCAAAACAAGATTTTAACGCTTTGAGGAGTTCAAATAACGTGTTTTTAGATCATTTGTATCGTATCTTTTACTACATAACTTTTCACCAAATTTCACAAACACTAAGAAAGTTTGTTTTTCGATTCAAAACAAGATTTTAACGCTTTGAGGAGTTCAAATAACGTGTTTTTAGATCATTTGTGTCGTATCTGTTACTACTTAACTTTTCACCAAATTTCACAAACACTAAGAAAGTTTGTTTTTCGATTCAAAACAAGATTTTAACGCTTTGAGGAGTTCAAAAAACATGTTTTTAGATCAGTTGTATCGTATCTTTTACTACATAACTTTTTACCAAATTTCACAAACACTAACAAAGCTTGTTTTTCGATTTAAAACAAGATTTTAACGCTTTGAGGAGTTCAAATCACGTGTTTTTAGATCATTTGTATCGTATCTTTTACTACATAACTTTTCACCAAATTTCACAAACACTAAGAAAGTTTATTTTTTGATTCAAAACAAGATTGTAACGCTTTGAGGAGTTCAAATAACGTGTTTTTAGATCATTTGTATCGTATCTTTTACTACATAACTTTTCACCAAATTTTGCAAACACTAAGAAAGTTTGTTTTTCGATTCAAAACAAGATTTTAACGCTTTGAGGAGTTCAAATAAGGTGTTTTTAGATCAGTTGTATCGTATCTTTTACAACATAACTATTCACGAAATTTCACAAACACTAACAAAGTTTGTTTTTCGATTCAAAACAAGATTTTAACGCTTTGAGGAGTTCAAATAACGTGTTTTTAGATCATTTGTATCGTATCTTTTACTACATAACTTTTCACCAAATTTCACAAACACTAACAAAGTTTGTTTTTCGATTCAAAACATGATTTTAACGCTTTGAGGAGTTCAAATCACGTGTTTTTAGATCATTTGTATCGTATCTTTTACTACATAACTTTTCACCAAATTTCACAGACACTAAGGAAGTTTGTTTTTCGATTCAAAACAAGATTTTAACGCTTTGAGGTGTTCAAATAACGTGTTTTTAGATCATTTGTATCGTATCTTTTACTACATAACTTTTTACCAAATTTCACAAACACTAAGAAAGTTTTTTTTTCGATTCAAAACAAGATTTTAAAGCTTTGAGGAGTTCAAATAACGTGTTTTTAGATCATTTGTATCGTATCTTTTACTACATAACTTTTCACCAAATTTCGCAAACACTGAGAAACTTTGTTTTCCGATTCAAAACAAGATTTTAACGCTTTGAGGAGTTCAAATAACGTGTTTTTAGATCATTTGTATCGTATCTTTTACTACATAACTTTTTACCAAATTTCGCAAACACTAAGAAAGTTTGTTTTTCGATTCAAAACAAGATTTTAACGCTTTGAGGAGTTCAAATAACGTGTTTTTATATCAGTTGTATCGTATCTTTTACTACATAACTTTTCACCAAATTTCACAAACACTAACAAAGTTTGTTTTTCGATTCAAAACAAGATTTTAACGCTTTGAGGAGTTCAAATAACGTGTTTTTAGATCATTTGTATCGTATCTTTTACTACATAACTTTTCACCAAATTTCACAAACACTAAGAAAGTTTGTTTTTCGATTCAAAACAAGATTTTAACGCTTTGAGGAGTTCAAATAACGTGTTTTTAGATCATTTGTGTCGTATCTGTTACTACTTAACTTTTCACCAAATTTCACAAACACTAAGAAAGTTTGTTTTTCGATTCAAAACAAGATTTTAACGCTTTGAGGAGTTCAAAAAACATGTTTTTAGATCAGTTGTATCGTATCTTTTACTACATAACTTTTTACCAAATTTCACAAACACTAACAAAGCTTGTTTTTCGATTTAAAACAAGATTTTAACGCTTTGAGGAGTTCAAATCACGTGTTTTTAGATCATTTGTATCGTATCTTTTACTACATAACTTTTCACCAAATTTCACAAACACTAAGAAAGTTTATTTTTTGATTCAAAACAAGATTGTAACGCTTTGAGGAGTTCAAATAACGTGTTTTTAGATCATTTGTATCGTATCTTTTACTACATAACTTTTCACCAAATTTCGCAAACACTAAGAAACTTTGTTTTCCGATTCAAAACAAGATTTTAACGCTTTGAGGAGTTCAAATAACGTGTTTTTAGATCATTTGTATCGTATCTTTTACTACGTAACTTTTCACCAAATTTCGCAAACACTAAGAAAGTTTGTTTTTCGATTCAAAAAAGGATTTTAACGCTTTGAGGAGTTCAAATAACGTGTTTTTAGATCAGTTGTATCGTATCTTTTACTACATAACTTTTCACGAAATTTCACAAACACTAACAAAGTTTGTTTTTCGATTCAAAACAAGATTTTAACTCTTTGAGGAGTTCAAATCACGCGTTTTTAGATCATTTGTATCGTATCTTTTACTACGTAACTTTTCACCAAATTTCGCAACCACTAAGAAAGTTTGTTTTTCGATTCAAAACAAGATTTTAACGCTTTGAGGTGTTCAAATAATGTGTTTTTAGATCATTTGTATCGTATCTTTTACTACATAACTTTTCACCAAATTTCACAAACACTAACAAAGTTTGTTTTTCGATTCAAAACAAGATTTTAACGCTTTGAGGAGTTCAAATAACATGTTTTTAGATCAATTATATCGTATCTTTTACTACATAACTTTTCACCAAATTTCACAAACACTAAGAAAGTTTGTTTTTCGATTCAAAACAAGATTTTAGCGCTTTGAGTAGTTCAAATAACGTGTTTTTAGATCATTTGTATCGTATCTTTTACTACGTAACTTTTCACCAAATTTCGCAAACACTAAGAAAGTTTGTTTTTCGATTCAAAACAGGATTTTAACGCTTTGAGGAGTTCAAATAACGTGTTTTTAGATCAGTTGTATCGTATCTTTTACTACATAACTTTTCACGAAATTTCACAAACACTAACAAAGTTTGTTTTTCGATTCAAAACAAGATTTTAACTCTTTGAGGAGTTCAAATCACGCGTTTTTAGATCATTTGTATCGTATCTTTTACTACGTAACTTTTCACCAAATTTCGCAACCACTAAGAAAGTTTGTTTTTCGATTCAAAACAAGATTTTAACGCTTTGAGGTGTTCAAATAATGTGTTTTTAGATCATTTGTATCGTATCTTTTACTACATAACTTTTCACCAAATTTCACAAACACTAAGAAAGTTTGTTTTTCGATTCAAAACAAGATTTTAGCGCTTTGAGTAGTTCAAATAACGTGTTTTTAGACCAGTTGTATCGTATCTTTTACTACATAACTTTTCACCAAATTTCACAAACACTAACAAAGTTTGTTTTTCGATTCAAAACAAGATTTTAAAGCTTTGAGGAGTTCAAATAACGTGTTTTTAGATCATTTGTATCGTATCTTTTACTACATAACTTTTCACCAAATTTCGCAAACACTAAGAAACTTTGTTTTCCGATTCAAAACAAGATTTTAACGCTTTGAGGAGTTCAAATAACGTGTTTTTAGATCATTTGTATCGTATCTTTTACTACATAACTTGTCACCAAATTTCGCAAACACTAAGAAAGTTTGTTTTTCGATTCAAAACAAGATTTTAACGCTTTGAGGAGTTCAAATAACGTGTTTTTAGATCATTTGTATCGTATCTTTTACTACATAACTTTTCACCAAATTTCACAAACACTAAGAAAGTTTGTTTTTCGATTCAAAACAATATTTTAACGCTTTGAGGAGTTCAAATAACGTGTTTTTAGATCATTTGTGTCGTATCTTTTACTACTTAACTTTTCACCAAATTTCACAAACACTAAGAAAGTTTGTTTTTCGATTCAAAACAAGATTTTAACGCTTTGAGGAGTTCAAAAAACATGTTTTTAGATCAGTTGTATCGTATCTTTTACTACATAACTTTTCACCAAATTTCACAAACACTAACAAAGTTTGTTTTTCGATTCAAAACAAGATTTTAACGCTTTGAGGAGTTCAAATAACGTGTTTTTAGATCATTTGTATCGTATCTTTTACTGCATAACATTTCACCAAATTTCACAAACACTAAGAAATTTTATTTTTCGATTCAAAACAAGATTGTAACGCTTTGAGGAGTTCAAATAACGTGTTTTTAGATCATTTGTATCGTATCTTTTACTACATAACTTTTCACCAAATTTTGCAAACACTAAGAAAGTTTGTTTTTCGATTCAAAACAAGATTTTAACGCTTTGAGGAGTTCAAATAAGGTGTTTTTAGATCAGTTGTATCGTATCTTTTACTACATAACTATTCACGAAATTTCACAAACACTAACAAAGTTTGTTTTTCGATTCAAAACAAGATTTTAACGCTTTGAGGAGTTCAAATAACGTGTTTTTAGATCATTTGTATCGTATCTTTTACTACGTAACTTTTCACGAAATTTCGCAAACACTAACAAAGTTTGTTTTTCGATTCAAAACAAGATTTTAACGCTTTGAGGAGTTCAAATAACGTGTTTTTAGATCATTTGTATCGTATCTTTTACTACGTAACTTTTCACCAAATTTCGCAACCACTAAGAAAGTTTGTTTTTCGATTCAAAACAGGATTTTAACGCTTTGAGGAGTTCAAATAACGTGTTTTTACATCAGTTGTATCGTATCTTTTACTACATAACTTTTCACCAAATTTCGCAAACACTAACAAAGTTTGTTTTTCGATTCAAAACAAGATTTTAACGCTTTGAGGAGTTCAAATCACGTGTTTTTAGATCATTTGTATCGTATCTTTTACTACATAACTTTTCACCAAATTTCACAAACACTAAGAAAGTTTGTTTTTCGATTCAAAACAAGATTTTAACGCTTTGAGGAGTTCAAATCACGTGTTTTTAGATCATTTGTATCGTATCTTTTACTACATAACTTTTCACCAAATTTCACAAACACTAAGAAAGTTTGTTTTTCGATTCAAAACAAGATTTTAACGCTTTGAGGAGTTCAAATAACGTGTTTTTAGATCATTTGTGTCGTATCTTTTACTACTTAACTTTTCACCAAATTTCACAAACACTAAGAAAGTTTGTTTTTCGATTCAAAACAAGATTTTAACGCTTTGAGGAGTTCAAAAAACATGTTTTTAGATCAGTTGTATCGTATCTTTTACAACATAACTTTTCACCAAATTTCACAAACACTAACAAAGTTTGTTTTTCGATTCAAAACAAGATTTTAACGCTTTGAGGAGTTCAAATCACGTGTTTTTTGATCATTTGTATCGTATCTTTTACTACATAACATTTCACCAAATTTCACAAACACTAAGAAAGTTTATTTTTCGATTCAAAACAAGATTGTAACGCTTTGAGGAGTTCAAATAACGTGTTTTTGGATCATTTGTATCGTATCTTTTACTACATAACTTTTCACCAAATTTCACAAACACTAAGAAAGTTTGTTTTTCGATTCAAAACAAGATTTTAACGCTTTGAGGAGTTCAAATAAGGTGTTTTTAGATCAGTTGTATCGTATCTTTTACTACATAACTATTCACGAAATTTCACAAACACTAACAAAGTTTATTTTTCGATTCAAAACAAGATTTTAACGCTTTGAGGAGTTCAAATAACGTGTTTTTAGACCATTTGTATCGTATCTTTTACTACGTAACTTTTCACGAAATTTCGCAAACACTAACAAAGTTTGTTTTTCGATTCAAAACAAGATTTTAACGCTTTGAGGAGTTCAAATAACGTGTTTTTAGATCATTTGTATCGTATCTTTTACTACGTAACTTTTCACCAAATTTCGCAACCACTAAGAAAGTTTGTTTTTCGATTCAAAACAGGATTTTAACGCTTTGAGGAGTTCAAATAACGTGTTTTTAGATCAGTTGTATCGTATCTTTTACTACATAACTTTTCACCAAATTTCACAAACACTAACAAAGTTTGTTTTTCGATTCAAAACAAGATTTTAACGCTTTGAGGAGTTCAAATCACGCGTTTTTAGATCATTTGTATCGTATCTTCTACTACATAACTTTTCACCAAATTTCACAGACACTAAGGAAGTTTGTTTTTCGATTCAAAACAAGATTTTAACGCTTTGAGGTGTTCAAATAACGTGTTTTTAGATCATTTGTATCGTATCTTTTACTACATAACTTTTCACCAAATTTCACAAACACTAAGAAAGTTTGTTTTTCGATTCAAAACAAGATTTTAACGCTTTGAGGAGTTCAAATAACGTGTTTTTAGATCATTTGTATCGTATCTTTTACTACATAACTTTTCACCAAATTTCGCAAACACTAAGAAAGTTTGTTTTTCGATTCAAAACTAGATTTTAACGCTTTGAGGAGTTCAAATAACGTGTTTTTAGATCATTTGTATCGTATCTTTTACTACCTAACTTTTCACCAAATTTCACAAACACTAAGAAAGTTTGTTTTTCGATTCAAAACAAGATTTTAACGCTTTGAGGAGTTCAAATAACGTGTTTTTAGATCATTTGTATCGTATCTTTTACTACATAACTTGTCACCAAATTTCGCAAACACTAAGAAAGTTTGTTTTTCGATTCAAAACAAGATTTTAACGCTTTGAGGAGTTCAAATAACGTGTTTTTAGATCAGTTGTATCGTATCTTTTACTACATAACTTTTCACGAAATTTCACAAACACTAACAAAGTTTGTTTTTCGATTCAAAACAAGATTTTAACGCTTTGAGGAGTTCAAATAACGTGTTTTTAGATCATTTGTGTCGTATCTTTTACTACGTAACTTTTCACCAAATTTCGCAACCACTAAGAAAGTTTGTTTTTCGATTCAAAAGAGGATTTTAACGCTTTGAGGGGTTCAAATAACGTGTTTTTACATCAGTTGTATCGTATCTTTTACTACATAACTTTTCACCAAATTTCAGAAACACTAACAAAGTTTGTTTTTCGATTCAAAACAAGATTTTAACGCTTTGAGGAGTTCAAATCACGCGTTTTTAGATCATTTGTATCGTATCTTTTACTACATAACTTTTCACCAAATTTCACAGACACTAAGGAAGTTTGTTTTTCGATTCAAAACAAGATTTTAACGCTTTGAGGTGTTCAAATAACGTGTTTTTAGATCATTTGTATCGTATCTTTTACTACATAACTTTTCACCAAATTTCACAAACACTAAGAAAGTTTTTTTTTCGATTCAAAACAAGATTTTAAAGCTTTGAGGAGTTCAAATAACGTGTTTTTAGATCATTTGTATCGTATCTTTTACTACATAACTTTTCACCAAATTTCGCAAACACTAAGAAACTTTGTTTTCCGATTCAAAACAAGATTTTAACGCTTTGAGGAGTTCAAATAACGTGTTTTTAGATCATTTGTATCGTATCTTTTACTACATAACTTGTCACCAAATTTCGCAAACACTAAGAAAGTTTGTTTTTCGATTCAAAACAAGATTTTAACGCTTTGAGGAGTTCAAATAACGTGTTTTTAGATCAGTTGTATCGTATTTTTTACTACATAACTTTTCACGAAATTTCACAAACACTAACAAAGTTTGTTTTTCGATTCAAAACAATATTTTAACGCTTTGAGGAGTTCAAATAACGTGTTTTTAGATCATTTGTATCGTATCTTTTACTAGGTAACTTTTCACCAAATTCCGCAACCACTAAGAAAGTTTGTTTTTCGATTCAAAACAAGATTTTAACGCTTTGAGGAGTTCAAATAACGTGTTTTTAGATCAGTTGTATCGTATCTTTTACTACATAACTTTTCACCAAATTTCACAAACACTAACAAAGTTTGTTTTTCGATTCAAAACAAGATTTTAACGCTTTGAGGAGTTCAAATCACGTGTTTTTAGATCATTTGTATCGTATCTTTTACTACATAACTTTTCACCAAATTTCACAAACACTAAGAAAGTTTGTTTTTCGATTCAAAACAAGATTTTAACGCTTTGAGCAGTTCAAATAACATGTTTTTAGATCAGTTATATCGTATCTTTTACTACATAACTTTTCACCAAATTTCACAAACACTAACAAAGTTTGTTTTCCGATTCAAAACAAGATTTTAACGCTTTGAGGAGTTCAAATAACGTGTTTTTAGATCATTTGTATCGTATCTTTTACTGCATAACTTTTCACCAAATTTCACAAACACTACGAAAGTTTGTTTTTCGATTCAAAACAAGATTTTAACGCTTTGAGGAGTTCAAATAACGTGTTTTTAGATCATTTGTGTCGTATCTGTTACTACTTAACTTTTCACCAAATTTCACAAACACTAAGAAAGTTTGTTTTTCGATTCAAAACAAGATTTTAACGCTTTGAGGAGTTCAAAAAACATGTTTTTAGATCAGTTGTATCGTATCTTTTACTACATAACTTTTTACCAAATTTCACAAACACTAACAAAGCTTGTTTTTCGATTTAAAACAAGATTTTAACGCTTTGAGGAGTTCAAATCACGTGTTTTTAGATCATTTGTATCGTATCTTTTACTACATAACTTTTCACCAAATTTCACAAACACTAAGAAAGTTTATTTTTTGATTCAAAACAAGATTGTAACGCTTTGAGGAGTTCAAATAACGTGTTTTTAGATCATTTGTATCGTATCTTTTACTACATAACTTTTCACCAAATTTTGCAAACACTAAGAAAGTTTGTTTTTCGATTCAAAACAAGATTTTAACGCTTTGAGGAGTTCAAATAAGGTGTTTTTAGATCAGTTGTATCGTATCTTTTACAACATAACTATTCACGAAATTTCACAAACACTAACAAAGTTTGTTTTTCGATTCAAAACAAGATTTTAACGCTTTGAGGAGTTCAAATAACGTGTTTTTAGATCATTTGTATCGTATCTTTTACTACATAACTTTTCACCAAATTTCACAAACACTAACAAAGTTTGTTTTTCGATTCAAAACATGATTTTAACGCTTTGAGGAGTTCAAATCACGTGTTTTTAGATCATTTGTATCGTATCTTTTACTACATAACTTTTCACCAAATTTCACAGACACTAAGGAAGTTTGTTTTTCGATTCAAAACAAGATTTTAACGCTTTGAGGTGTTCAAATAACGTGTTTTTAGATCATTTGTATCGTATCTTTTACTACATAACTTTTTACCAAATTTCACAAACACTAAGAAAGTTTTTTTTTCGATTCAAAACAAGATTTTAAAGCTTTGAGGAGTTCAAATAACGTGTTTTTAGATCATTTGTATCGTATCTTTTACTACATAACTTTTCACCAAATTTCGCAAACACTGAGAAACTTTGTTTTCCGATTCAAAACAAGATTTTAACGCTTTGAGGAGTTCAAATAACGTGTTTTTAGATCATTTGTATCGTATCTTTTACTACATAACTTTTTACCAAATTTCGCAAACACTAAGAAAGTTTGTTTTTCGATTCAAAACAAGATTTTAACGCTTTGAGGAGTTCAAATAACGTGTTTTTAGATCAGTTGTATCGTATCTTTTACTACATAACTTTTCACCAAATTTCACAAACACTAACAAAGTTTGTTTTTCGATTCAAAACAAGATTTTAACGCTTTGAGGAGTTCAAATAACGTGTTTTTAGATCATTTGTATCGTATCTTTTACTACGTAACTTTTCACCAAATTTCGCAACCACTAAGAAAGTTTGTTTTTCGATTCAAAACAAGATTTTAACGCTTTGAGGAGTTCAAATAATGTGCTTTTAGATCAGTTGTATCGTATCTTTTACTACATAACTTTTCACCAAATTTCACAAACACTAACAAAGTTTGTTTTTCGATTCAAAACAAGATTTTAACGCTTTGAGGAGTTCAAATAACGTGTTTTTAGATCATTTGTATCGTATCTTTTACTACATAACTTTTCACCAAATTTCACAAACACTAAGAAAGTTTGTTTTTCGATTCAAAACAAGATTTTAACGCTTTGAGCAGTTCAAATAACATGTTTTTAGATCAGTTATATCGTATCTTTTACTACATAACTTTTCACCAAATTTCACAAACACTAACAAAGTTTGTTTTCCGATTCAAAACAAGATTTTAACGCTTTGAGGAGTTCAAATAACGTGTTTTTAGATCATTTGTATCGTATCTTTTACTACATAACTTTTCACCAAATTTCACAAACACTAAGAAAGTTTGATTTTCGATTCAAAACAAGATTTTAACGCTTTGAGGAGTTCAAATAACGTGTTTTTAGATCATTTGTGTCGTATCTTTTACTACTTAAATTTTCACCAAATTTCACAAACACTAAGAAAGTTAGTTTTTCGATTCAAAACAAGATTTTAACGCTTTGAGGAGTTCAAAAAACATGTTTTTAGATCAGTTGTATCGTATCTTTTACTACATAACTTTTCACCAAATTTCACAAACACTAACAAAGTTTGTTTTTCGATTCAAAACAAGATTTTAACGCTTTGAGGAGTTCAAATCACGTGTTTTAAGATCATTTGTATCGTATCTTTTACTACATAACTTTTCACCAAATTTCACAAACACTAAGAAAGTTTTTTTTTCGATTCAAAACAAGATTTTAAAGCTTTGAGGAGTTCAAATAACGTGTTTTTAGATCATTTGTATCGTATCTTTTACTACATAACTTTTCACCAAATTTCGCAAACACTAAGAAACTTTGTTTTCCGATTCAAAACAAGATTTTAACGCTTTGAGGAGTTCAAATAACGTGTTTTTAGATCATTTGTATCGTATCTTTTACTACATAACTTGTCACCAAATTTCGCAAACACTAAGAAAGATTGTTTTTCGATTCAAAACAAGATTTTAACGCTTTGAGGAGTTCAAATAACGTGTTTTTAGATCAGTTGTATCGTATCTTTTACTACATAACTTTTCACGAAATTTCACAAACACTAACAAAGTTTGTTTTTCGATTCAAAACAAGATTTTAACTCTTTGAGGAGTTCAAATAACGTGTTTTTAGATCATTTGTATCGTATCTTTTACTACGTAACTTTTCACCAAATTTCGGAACCACTAAGAAAGTTTGTTTTTCGATTCAAAACAAGATTTTAACGCTTTGAGGAGTTCAAATAATGTGTTTTTAGATCAGTTGTATCGTATCTTTTACTACATAACTTTTCACCAAATTTCACAAACACTAACAAAGTTTGTTTTTCGATTCAAAACAAGATTTTAACGCTTTGAGGAGTTCAAATCACGTGTTTTTAGATCATTTGTATCGTATCTTTTACTACATAACTTTTCACCAAATTTCACAAACACTAAGAAAGTTTGTTTTTCGATTCAAAACAAGATTTTAACGCTTTGAGGAGTTCAAATCACGTGTTTTTAGATCATTTGTATCGTATCTTTTACTACATAACTTTTCACCAAATTTCACAAACACTAACAAAGTTTGTTTTTCGATTCAAAACAAGATTTTAACGCTTTGAGGAGTTCAAATCACGCGTTTTTAGATCATTTGTATCGTATCTTTTACTACATAACTTTTCACCAAATTTCACAAACACTAAGAAAGTTTGTTTTTCGATTCAAAACAAGATTTTAACGCTTTGAGGAGTTCAAATCACGTGTTTTTTGATCATTTGTATCATATCTTTTACTACATAACATTTCACCAAATTTCACAAACACTAAGAAAGTTTATTTTTCGATTCAAAACAAGATTGTAACGCTTTGAGGAGTTCAAATAACGTGTTTTTAGATCATTTGTATCGTATCTTTTACTACATAACTTTTCACCAAATTTCACAAACACTAAGAAAGTTTGTTTTTCGATTCAAAACAAGATTTTAACGCTTTGAGGAGTTCAAATAAGGTGTTTTTAGATCAGTTGTATCGTATCTTTTACTACATAACTATTCACGAAATTTCACAAACACTAACAAAGTTTATTTTTCGATTCAAAACAAGATTTTAACGCTTTGAGGAGTTCAAATAACGTGTTTTTAGACCATTTGTATCGTATCTTTTACTACGTAACTTTTCACGAAATTTCGCAAACACTAACAAAGTTTGTTTTTCGATTCAAAACAAGATTTTAACGCTTTGAGGAGTTCAAATAACGTGTTTTTAGATCATTTGTATCGTATCTTTTACTACGTAACTTTTCACCAAATTTCGCAACCACTAAGAAAGTTTGTTTTTCGATTCAAAACAGGATTTTAACGCTTTGAGGAGTTCAAATAACGTGTTTTTAGATCAGTTGTATCGTATCTTTTACTACATAACTTTTCACCAAATTTCACAAACACTAACAAAGTTTGTTTTTCGATTCAAAACAAGATTTTAACGCTTTGAGGAGTTCAAATCACGCGTTTTTAGATCATTTGTATCGTATCTTTTACTACATAACTTTTCACCAAATTTCACAGACACTAAGGAAGTTTGTTTTTCGATTCAAAACAAGATTTTAACGCTTTGAGGTGTTCAAATAACGTGTTTTTAGATCATTTGTATCGTATCTTTTACTACATAACTTTTCACCAAATTTCACAAACACTAAGAAAGTTTGTTTTTCGATTCAAAACAAGATTTTAACGCTTTGAGGAGTTCAAATAACGTGTTTTTAGATCATTTGTATCGTATCTTTTACTACATAACTTTTCACCAAATTTCGCAAACACTAAGAAAGTTTGTTTTTCGATTCAAAACTAGATTTTAACGCTTTGAGGAGTTCAAATAACGTGTTTTTAGATCATTTGTATCGTATCTTTTACTACCTAACTTTTCACCAAATTTCACAAACACTAAGAAAGTTTGTTTTTCGATTCAAAACAAGATTTTAACGCTTTGAGGAGTTCAAATAACGTGTTTTTAGATCATTTGTATCGTATCTTTTACTACATAACTTGTCACCAAATTTCGCAAACACTAAGAAAGTTTGTTTTTCGATTCAAAACAAGATTTTAACGCTTTGAGGAGTCCAAATAACGTGTTTTTAGATCAGTTGTATCGTATCTTTTACTACATAACTTTTCACGAAATTTCACAAACACTAACAAAGTTTGTTTTTCGATTCAAAACAAGATTTTAACGCTTTGAGGAGTTCAAATAACGTGTTTTTAGATCATTTGTGTCGTATCTTTTACTACGTAACTTTTCACCAAATTTCGCAACCACTAAGAAAGTTTGTTTTTCGATTGAAAAGAGGATTTTAACGCTTTGAGGGGTTCAAATAACGTGTTTTTACATCAGTTGTATCGTATCTTTTACTACATAACTTTTCACCAAATTTCAGAAACACTAACAAAGTTTGTTTTTCGATTCAAAACAAGATTTTAACGCTTTGAGGAGTTCAAATCACGCGTTTTTAGATCATTTGTATCGTATCTTTTACTACATAACTTTTCACCAAATTTCACAGACACTAAGGAAGTTTGTTTTTCGATTCAAAACAAGATTTTAACGCTTTGAGGTGTTCAAATAACGTGTTTTTAGATCATTTGTATCGTATCTTTTACTACATAACTTTTCACCAAATTTCACAAACACTAAGAAAGTTTTTTTTTCGATTCAAAACAAGATTTTAAAGCTTTGAGGAGTTCAAATAACGTGTTTTTAGATCATTTGTATCGTATCTTTTACTACATAACTTTTCACCAAATTTCGCAAACACTAAGAAACTTTGTTTTCCGATTCAAAACAAGATTTTAACGCTTTGAGGAGTTCAAATAACGTGTTTTTAGATCATTTGTATCGTATCTTTTACTACATAACTTGTCACCAAATTTCGCAAACACTAAGAAAGTTTGTTTTTCGATTCAAAACAAGATTTTAACGCTTTGAGGAGTTCAAATAACGTGTTTTTAGATCAGTTGTATCGTATTTTTTACTACATAACTTTTCACGAAATTTCACAAACACTAACAAAGTTTGTTTTTCGATTCAAAACAATATTTTAACGCTTTGAGGAGTTCAAATAACGTGTTTTTAGATCATTTGTATCGTATCTTTTACTAGGTAACTTTTCACCAAATTCCGCAACCACTAAAAAAGTTTGTTTTTCGATTCAAAACAAGATTTTAACGCTTTGAGGAGTTCAAATAACGTGTTTTTAGATCAGTTGTATCGTATCTTTTACTACATAACTTTTCACCAAATTTCACAAACACTAACAAAGTTTGTTTTTCGATTCAAAACAAGATTTTAACGCTTTGAGGAGTTCAAATCACGTGTTTTTAGATCATTTGTATCGTATCTTTTACTACATAACTTTTCACCAAATTTCACAAACACTAAGAAAGTTTGTTTTTCGATTCAAAACAAGATTTTAACGCTTTGAGCAGTTCAAATAACATGTTTTTAGATCAGTTATATCGTATCTTTTACTACATAACTTTTCACCAAATTTCACAAACACTAACAAAGTTTGTTTTCCGATTCAAAACAAGATTTTAACGCTTTGAGGAGTTCAAATAACGTGTTTTTAGATCATTTGTATCGTATCTTTTACTACATAACTTTTCACCAAATTTCACAAACACTACGAAAGTTTGTTTTTCGATTCAAAACAAGATTTTAACGCTTTGAGGAGTTCAAATAACGTGTTTTTAGATCATTTGTGTCGTATCTGTTACTACTTAACTTTTCACCAAATTTCACAAACACTAAGAAAGTTTGTTTTTCGATTCAAAACAAGATTTTAACGCTTTGAGGAGTTCAAAAAACATGTTTTTAGATCAGTTGTATCGTATCTTTTACTACATAACTTTTTACCAAATTTCACAAACACTAACAAAGCTTGTTTTTCGATTTAAAACAAGATTTTAACGCTTTGAGGAGTTCAAATCACGTGTTTTTAGATCATTTGTATCGTATCTTTTACTACATAACTTTTCACCAAATTTCACAAACACTAAGAAAGTTTATTTTTTGATTCAAAACAAGATTGTAACGCTTTGAGGAGTTCAAATAACGTGTTTTTAGATCATTTGTATCGTATCTTTTACTACATAACTTTTCACCAAATTTTGCAAACACTAAGAAAGTTTGTTTTTCGATTCAAAACAAGATTTTAACGCTTTGAGGAGTTCAAATAAGGTGTTTTTAGATCAGTTGTATCGTATCTTTTACAACATAACTATTCACGAAATTTCACAAACACTAACAAAGTTTGTTTTTCGATTCAAAACAAGATTTTAACGCTTTGAGGAGTTCAAATAACGTGTTTTTAGATCATTTGTATCGTATCTTTTACTACATAACTTTTCACCAAATTTCACAAACACTAACAAAGTTTGTTTTTCGATTCAAAACATGATTTTAACGCTTTGAGGAGTTCAAATCACGTGTTTTTAGATCATTTGTATCGTATCTTTTACTACATAACTTTTCACCAAATTTCACAGACACTAAGGAAGTTTGTTTTTCGATTCAAAACAAGATTTTAACGCTTTGAGGTGTTCAAATAACGTGTTTTTAGATCATTTGTATCGTATCTTTTACTACATAACTTTTTACCAAATTTCACAAACACTAAGAAAGTTTTTTTTTCGATTCAAAACAAGATTTTAAAGCTTTGAGGAGTTCAAATAACGTGTTTTTAGATCATTTGTATCGTATCTTTTACTACATAACTTTTCACCAAATTTCGCAAACACTGAGAAACTTTGTTTTCCGATTCAAAACAAGATTTTAACGCTTTGAGGAGTTCAAATAACGTGTTTTTAGATCATTTGTATCGTATCTTTTACTACATAACTTTTTACCAAATTTCGCAAACACTAAGAAAGTTTGTTTTTCGATTCAAAACAAGATTTTAACGCTTTGAGGAGTTCAAATAACGTGTTTTTAGATCAGTTGTATCGTATCTTTTACTACATAACTTTTCACCAAATTTCACAAACACTAACAAAGTTTGTTTTTCGATTCAAAACAAGATTTTAACGCTTTGAGGAGTTCAAATAACGTGTTTTTAGATCATTTGTATCGTATCTTTTACTACGTAACTTTTCACCAAATTTCGCAACCACTAAGAAAGTTTGTTTTTCGATTCAAAACAAGATTTTAACGCTTTGAGGAGTTCAAATAATGTGCTTTTAGATCAGTTGTATCGTATCTTTTACTACATAACTTTTCACCAAATTTCACAAACACTAACAAAGTTTGTTTTTCGATTCAAAACAAGATTTTAACGCTTTGAGGAGTTCAAATAACGTGTTTTTAGATCATTTGTATCGTATCTTTTACTACATAACTTTTCACCAAATTTCACAAACACTACGAAAGTTTGTTTTTCGATTCAAAACAAGATTTTAACGCTTTGAGGAGTTCAAATAACGTGTTTTTAGATCATTTGTGTCGTATCTGTTACTACTTAACTTTTCACCAAATTTCACAAACACTAAGAAAGTTTGTTTTTCGATTCAAAACAAGATTTTAACGCTTTGAGGAGTTCAAAAAACATGTTTTTAGATCAGTTGTATCGTATCTTTTACTACATAACTTTTTACCAAATTTCACAAACACTAACAAAGCTTGTTTTTCGATTTAAAACAAGATTTTAACGCTTTGAGGAGTTCAAATCACGTGTTTTTAGATCATTTGTATCGTATCTTTTACTACATAACTTTTCACCAAATTTCACAAACACTAAGAAAGTTTATTTTTTGATTCAAAACAAGATTGTAACGCTTTGAGGAGTTCAAATAACGTGTTTTTAGATCATTTGTATCGTATCTTTTACTACATAACTTTTCACCAAATTTTGCAAACACTAAGAAAGTTTGTTTTTCGATTCAAAACAAGATTTTAACGCTTTGAGGAGTTCAAATAAGGTGTTTTTAGATCAGTTGTATCGTATCTTTTACAACATAACTATTCACGAAATTTCACAAACACTAACAAAGTTTGTTTTTCGATTCAAAACAAGATTTTAACGCTTTGAGGAGTTCAAATAACGTGTTTTTAGATCATTTGTATCGTATCTTTTACTACATAACTTTTCACCAAATTTCACAAACACTAACAAAGTTTGTTTTTCGATTCAAAACATGATTTTAACGCTTTGAGGAGTTCAAATCACGTGTTTTTAGATCATTTGTATCGTATCTTTTACTACATAACTTTTCACCAAATTTCACAGACACTAAGGAAGTTTGTTTTTCGATTCAAAACAAGATTTTAACGCTTTGAGGTGTTCAAATAACGTGTTTTTAGATCATTTGTATCGTATCTTTTACTACATAACTTTTTACCAAATTTCACAAACACTAAGAAAGTTTTTTTTTCGATTCAAAACAAGATTTTAAAGCTTTGAGGAGTTCAAATAACGTGTTTTTAGATCATTTGTATCGTATCTTTTACTACATAACTTTTCACCAAATTTCGCAAACACTGAGAAACTTTGTTTTCCGATTCAAAACAAGATTTTAACGCTTTGAGGAGTTCAAATAACGTGTTTTTAGATCATTTGTATCGTATCTTTTACTACATAACTTTTTACCAAATTTCGCAAACACTAAGAAAGTTTGTTTTTCGATTCAAAACAAGATTTTAACGCTTTGAGGAGTTCAAATAACGTGTTTTTAGATCAGTTGTATCGTATCTTTTACTACATAACTTTTCACCAAATTTCACAAACACTAACAAAGTTTGTTTTTCGATTCAAAACAAGATTTTAACGCTTTGAGGAGTTCAAATAACGTGTTTTTAGATCATTTGTATCGTATCTTTTACTACGTAACTTTTCACCAAATTTCGCAACCACTAAGAAAGTTTGTTTTTCGATTCAAAACAAGATTTTAACGCTTTGAGGAGTTCAAATAATGTGCTTTTAGATCAGTTGTATCGTATCTTTTACTACATAACTTTTCACCAAATTTCACAAACACTAACAAAGTTTGTTTTTCGATTCAAAACAAGATTTTAACGCTTTGAGGAGTTCAAATAACGTGTTTTTAGATCATTTGTATCGTATCTTTTACTACATAACTTTTCACCAAATTTCACAAACACTAAGAAAGTTTGTTTTTCGATTCAAAACAAGATTTTAACGCTTTGAGCAGTTCAAATAACATGTTTTTAGATCAGTTATATCGTATCTTTTACTACATAACTTTTCACCAAATTTCACAAACACTAACAAAGTTTGTTTTCCGATTCAAAACAAGATTTTAACGCTTTGAGGAGTTCAAATAACGTGTTTTTAGATCATTTGTATCGTATCTTTTACTACATAACTTTTCACCAAATTTCACAAACACTAAGAAAGTTTGATTTTCGATTCAAAACAAGATTTTAACGCTTTGAGGAGTTCAAATAACGTGTTTTTAGATCATTTGTGTCATATCTTTTACTACTTAAATTTTCACCAAATTTCACAAACACTAAGAAAGTTAGTTTTTCGATTCAAAACAAGATTTTAACGCTTTGAGGAGTTCAAAAAACATGTTTTTAGATCAGTTGTATCGTATCTTTTACTACATAACTTTTCACCAAATTTCACAAACACTAACAAAGTTTGTTTTTCGATTCAAAACAAGATTTTAACGCTTTGAGGAGTTCAAATCACGTGTTTTAAGATCATTTGTATCGTATCTTTTACTACATAACTTTTCACCAAATTTCACAAACACTAAGAAAGTTTTTTTTTCGATTCAAAACAAGATTTTAAAGCTTTGAGGAGTTCAAATAACGTGTTTTTAGATCATTTGTATCGTATCTTTTACTACATAACTTTTCACCAAATTTCGCAAACACTAAGAAACTTTGTTTTCCGATTCAAAACAAGATTTTAACGCTTTGAGGAGTTCAAATAACGTGTTTTTAGATCATTTGTATCGTATCTTTTACTACATAACTTGTCACCAAATTTCGCAAACACTAAGAAAGATTGTTTTTCGATTCAAAACAAGATTTTAACGCTTTGAGGAGTTCAAATAACGTGTTTTTAGATCAGTTGTATCGTATCTTTTACTACATAACTTTTCACGAAATTTCACAAACACTAACAAAGTTTGTTTTTCGATTCAAAACAAGATTTTAACTCTTTGAGGAGTTCAAATAACGTGTTTTTAGATCATTTGTATCGTATCTTTTACTACGTAACTTTTCACCAAATTTCGCAACCACTAAGAAAGTTTGTTTTTCGATTCAAAACAAGATTTTAACGCTTTGAGGAGTTCAAATAATGTGTTTTTAGATCAGTTGTATCGTATCTTTTACTACATAACTTTTCACCAAATTTCACAAACACTAACAAAGTTTGTTTTTCGATTCAAAACAAGATTTTAACGCTTTGAGGAGTTCAAATCACGTGTTTTTAGATCATTTGTATCGTATCTTTTACTACATAACTTTTCACCAAATTTCACAAACACTAAGAAAGTTTGTTTTTCGATTCAAAACAAGATTTTAACGCTTTGAGGAGTTCAAATCACGTGTTTTTAGATCATTTGTATCGTATCTTTTACTACATAACTTTTCACCAAATTTCACAAACACTAACAAAGTTTGTTTTTCGATTCAAAACAAGATTTTAACGCTTTGAGGAGTTCAAATCACGCGTTTTTAGATCATTTGTATCGTATCTTTTACTACATAACTTTTCACCAAATTTCACAAACACTAAGAAAGTTTGTTTTTCGATTCAAAACAAGATTTTAGCGCTTTGAGTAGTTCAAATAACGTGTTTTTAGACCAGTTGTATCGTATCTTTTACTACATCACTTTTCACCAAATTTCACAAACACTAACAAAGTTTGTTTTTCGATTCAAAACAAGATTTTAACGCTTTGAGGAGTTCAAATAACGTGTTTTTAGATCATTTGTATCGTATCTTTTACTACCTAACTTTTCACCAAATTTCACAAACACTAAGAAAGTTTGTTTTTCGATTCAAAACAAGATTTTAACGCTTTGAGGAGTTCAAATAACGTGTTTTTAGATCATTTGTATCGTATCTTTTACTACATAACTTTTCACCAAATTTCGCAAACACTAAGAAAGTTTGTTTTTCGATTCAAAACTAGATTTTAACGCTTTGAGGAGTTCAAATAACGTGTTTTTAGATCATTTGTATCGCATCTTTTACTACGTAACTTTTCACCAAATTTCACAAACACTAAGAAAGTTTGTTTTTCGATTCAAAACAAGATTTTAACGCTTTGAGGAGTTCAAATAACGTGTTTTTAGATCATTTGTATCGTATCTTTTACTACATAACTTGTCACCAAATTTCGCAAACACTAAGAAAGTTTGTTTTTCGATTCAAAACAAGATTTTAACGCTTTGAGGAGTTCAAATAACGTGTTTTTAGATCAGTTGTATCGTATCTTTTACTACATAACTTTTCACGAAATTTCACAAACACTAACAAAGTTTGTTTTTCGATTCAAAACAAGATTTTAACGCTTTGAGGAGTTCAAATAACGTGTTTTTAGATCATTTGTATCGTATCTTTTACTACGTAACTTTTCACCAAATTTCGCAACCACTAAGAAAGTTTGTTTTTCGATTCAAAAGAGGATTTTAACGCTTTGAGGAGTTCAAATAACGTGTTTTTACATCAGTTGTATCGTATCTTTTACTACATAACTTTTCACCAAATTTCAGAAACACTAACAAAGTTTGTTTTTCGATTCAAAACAAGATTTTAACGCTTTGAGGAGTTCAAATCACGCGTTTTTAGATCATTTGTATCGTATCTTTTACTACATAACTTTTCACCAAATTTCACAGACACTAAGGAAGTTTGTTTTTCGATTCAAAACAAGATTTTAACGCTTTGAGGTGTTCAAATAACGTGTTTTTAGATCATTTGTATCGTATCTTTTACTACATAACTTTTCACCAAATTTCACAAACACTAAGAAAGTTTTTTTTTCGATTCAAAACAAGATTTTAAAGCTTTGAGGAGTTCAAATAACGCGTTTTTAGATCATTTGTATCGTATCTTTTACTACATAACTTTTCACCAAATTTCGCAAACACTAAGAAACTTTGTTTTCCGATTCAAAACAAGATTTTAACGCTTTGAGGAGTTCAAATAACGTGTTTTTAGATCATTTGTATCGTATCTTTTACTACATAACTTGTCACCAAATTTCGCAAACACTAAGAAAGTTTGTTTTTCGATTCAAAACAAGATTTTAACGCTTTGAGGAGTTCAAATAACGTGTTTTTAGATCAGTTGTATCGTATTTTTTACTACATAACTTTTCACGAAATTTCACAAACACTAACAAAGTTTGTTTTTCGATTCAAAACAATATTTTAACGCTTTGAGGAGTTCAAATAACGTGTTTTTAGATCATTTGTATCGTATCTTTTACTAGGTAACTTTTCACCAAATTCCGCAACCACTAAGAAAGTTTGTTTTTCGATTCAAAACAAGATTTTAACGCTTTGAGGAGTTCAAATAACGTGTTTTTAGATCAGTTGTATCGTATCTTTTACTACATAACTTTTCACCAAATTTCACAAACACTAACAAAGTTTGTTTTTCGATTCAAAACAAGATTTTAACGCTTTGAGGAGTTCAAATCACGTGTTTTTAGATCATTTGTATCGTATCTTTTACTACATAACTTTTCACCAAATTTCACAAACACTAAGAAAGTTTGTTTTTCGATTCAAAACAAGATTTTAACGCTTTGAGCAGTTCAAATAACATGTTTTTAGATCAGTTATATCGTATCTTTTACTACATAACTTTTCACCAAATTTCACAAACACTAACAAAGTTTGTTTTCCGATTCAAAACAAGATTTTAACGCTTTGAGGAGTTCAAATAACGTGTTTTTAGATCATTTGTATCGTATCTTTTACTACATAACTTTTCACCAAATTCACAAACACTAAGAAAGTTTGTTTTTCGATTCAAAACAAGATTTTAACGCTTTGAGGAGTTCAAATAACGTGTTTTTAGATCATTTGTGTCGTATCTTTTACTACTTAACTTTTCACCAAATTTCACAAACACTAAGAAAGTTTGTTTTTCGATTCAAAACAAGATTTTAACGCTTTGAGGAGTTCAAAAAACATGTTTTTAGATCAGTTGTATCGTATCTTTTACTACATAACTTTTCACCAAATTTCACAAACACTAACAAAGCTTGTTTTTCGATTTAAAACAAGATTTTAACGCTTTGAGGAGTTCAAATCACGTGTTTTTAGATCATTTGTATCGTATCTTTTACTACATAACTTTTCACCAAATTTCACAAACACTAAGAAAGTTTATTTTTTGATTCAAAACAAGATTGTAACGCTTTGAGGAGTTCAAATAACGTGTTTTTAGATCATTTGTATCGTATCTTTTACTACATAACTTTTCACCAAATTTTGCAAACACTAAGAAAGTTTGTTTTTCGATTCAAAACAAGATTTTAACGCTTTGAGGAGTTCAAATAAGGTGTTTTTAGATCAGTTGTATCGTATCTTTTACAACATAACTATTCACGAAATTTCACAAACACTAACAAAGTTTGTTTTTCGATTCAAAACAAGATTTTAACGCTTTGAGGAGTTCAAATAACGTGTTTTTAGATCATTTGTATCGTATCTTTTACTACATAACTTTTCACCAAATTTCACACACACTAACAAAGTTTGTTTTTCGATTCAAAACAAGATTTTAACGCTTTGAGGAGTTCAAATCACGTGTTTTTAGATCATTTGTATCGTATCTTTTACTACATAACTTTTCACCAAATTTCACAGACACTAAGGAAGTTTGTTTTTCGATTCAAAACAAGATTTTAACGCTTTGAGGTGTTCAAATAACGTGTTTTTAGATCATTTGTATCGTATCTTTTACTACATAACTTTTTACCAAATTTCACAAACACTAAGAAAGTTTTTTTTTCGATTCAAAACAAGATTTTAAAGCTTTGAGGAGTTCAAATAACGTGTTTTTAGATCATTTGTATCGTATCTTTTACTACATAACTTTTCACCAAATTTCGCAAACACTGAGAAACTTTGTTTTCCGATTCAAAACAAGATTTTAACGCTTTGAGGAGTTCAAATAACGTGTTTTTAGATCATTTGTATCGTATCTTTTACTACATAACTTTTTACCAAATTTCGCAAACACTAAGAAAGTTTGTTTTTCGATTCAAAACAAGATTTTAACGCTTTGAGGAGTTCAAATAACGTGTTTTTAGATCAGTTGTATCGTATCTTTTACTACATAACTTTTCACCAAATTTCACAAACACTAACAAAGTTTGTTTTTCGATTCAAAACAAGATTTTAACGCTTTGAGGAGTTCAAATAACGTGTTTTTAGATCATTTGTATCGTATCTTTTACTACGTAACTTTTCACCAAATTTCGCAACCACTAAGAAAGTTTGTTTTTCGATTCAAAACAAGATTTTAACGCTTTGAGGAGTTCAAATAATGTGTTTTTAGATCAGTTGTATCGTATCTTTTACTACATAACTTTTCACCAAATTTCGCAAACACTAAGAAAGTTTGTTTTTCGATTCAAAACAAGATTTTAACGCTTTGAGGAGTTCAAATAATGTGTTTTTAGATCATTTGTATCGTATCTTTTACTACATAACTTTTTACCAAATTTCGCAAACACTAAGAAAGTTTGTTTTTCGATTCAAAACAAGATTTTAACGCTTTGAGGAGTTCAAATAACGTGTTTTTAGATCAGTTGTATCGTATCTTTTACTACATAACTTTTCACCAAATTTCACAAACACTAACAAAGTTTGTTTTTCGATTCAAAACAAGATTTTAACGCTTTGAGGAGTTCAAATAACATGTTTTTAGATCATTTGTATCGTATCTTTTACTACGTAACTTTTCACCAAATTTCGCAACCACTAACAAAGTTTGTTTTTCGATTCAAAACAAGATTTTAACGCTTTGAGGAGTTCAAATAACGCGTTTTTAGATCAGTTGTATCGTATCTTTTACTACATAACTTTTCACCAAATTTCACAAACACTAACAAAGTTTGTTTTTCGATTCAAAACAAGATTTTAACGCTTTGAGGAGTTCAAATAACGTGTTTTTAGATCATTTGTATCGTATCTTTTACTACATAACTTTTCACCAAATTTCACAAACACTAAGAAAGTTTTTTTTTCGATTCAAAACAAGATTTTAAAGCTTTGAGGAGTTCAAATAACGTGTTTTTAGATCATTTGTATTGTATCTTTTACTACATAACTTTTCACCAAATTTCACAAACACTAAGAAACTTTGTTTTCCGATTCAAAACAAGATTTTAACGCTTTGAGGAGTTCAAATAACGTGTTTTTAGATCATTTGTATCGTATCTTTTACTACATAACTTGTCACCAAATTTCGCAAACACTAAGAAAGTTTGTTTTTCGATTCAAAACAAGATTTTAACGCTTTGAGGAGTTCAAATAACGTGTTTTTAGATCAGTTGTATCGTATTTTTTACTACATAACTTTTCACGAAATTTCACAAACACTAACAAAGTTTGTTTTTTGATTCAAAACAATATTTTAACGCTTTGAGGAGTTCAAATAACGTGTTTTTAGATCATTTGTATCGTATCTTTTACTAGGTAACTTTTCACCAAATTCCGCAACCACTAAGAAAGTTTGTTTTTCGATTCAAAACAAGATTTTAACGCTTTGAGGAGTTCAAATAACGTGTTTTTAGATCAGTTGTATCGTATCTTTTACTACATAACTTTTCACCAAATTTCACAAACACTAACAAAGTTTGTTTTTCGATTCAAAACAAGATTTTAACGCTTTGAGGAGTTCAAATCACGTGTTTTTAGATCATTTGTATCGTATCTTTTACTACATAACTTTTCACCAAATTTCACAAACACTAAGAAAGTTTGTTTTTCGATTCAAAACAAGATTTTAACGCTTTGAGCAGTTCAAATAACATGTTTTTAGATCAGTTATATCGTATCTTTTACTACATAACTTTTCACCAAATTTCACAAACACTAACAAAGTTTGTTTTCCGATTCAAAACAAGATTTTAACGCTTTGAGGAGTTCAAATAACGTGTTTTTAGATCATTTGTATCGTATCTTTTACTACATAACTTTTCACCAAATTTCACAAACACTAACAAAGTTTGTTTTTCGATTCAAAACATGATTTTAACGCTTTGAGGAGTTCAAATCACGTGTTTTTAGATCATTTGTATCGTATCTTTTACTACATAACTTTTCACCAAATTTCACAGACACTAAGGAAGTTTGTTTTTCGATTCAAAACAAGATTTTAACGCTTTGAGGTGTTCAAATAACGTGTTTTTAGATCATTTGTATCGTATCTTTTACTACATAACTTTTTACCAAATTTCACAAACACTAAGAAAGTTTTTTTTTCGATTCAAAACAAGATTTTAAAGCTTTGAGGAGTTCAAATAACGTGTTTTTAGATCATTTGTATCGTATCTTTTACTACATAACTTTTCACCAAATTTCGCAAACACTGAGAAACTTTGTTTTCCGATTCAAAACAAGATTTTAACGCTTTGAGGAGTTCAAATAACGTGTTTTTAGATCATTTGTATCGTATCTTTTACTACATAACTTTTTACCAAATTTCGCAAACACTAAGAAAGTTTGTTTTTCGATTCAAAACAAGATTTTAACGCTTTGAGGAGTTCAAATAACGTGTTTTTAGATCAGTTGTATCGTATCTTTTACTACATAACTTTTCACCAAATTTCACAAACACTCACAAAGTTTGTTTTTCGATTCAAAACAAGATTTTAACGCTTTGAGGAGTTCAAATAACGTGTTTTTAGATCATTTGTATCGTATCTTTTACTACGTAACTTTTCACCAAATTTCGCAACCACTAAGAAAGTTTGTTTTTCGATTCAAAACAAGATTTTAACGCTTTGAGGAGTTCAAATAATGTGCTTTTAGATCAGTTGTATCGTATCTTTTACTACATAACTTTTCACCAAATTTCACAAACACTAACAAAGTTTGTTTTTCGATTCAAAACAAGATTTTAACGCTTTGAGGAGTTCAAATAACGTGTTTTTAGATCATTTGTATCGTATCTTTTACTACATAACTTTTCACCAAATTTCACAAACACTAAGAAAGTTTGTTTTTCGATTCAAAACAAGATTTTAACGCTTTGAGCAGTTCAAATAACATGTTTTTAGATCAGTTATATCGTATCTTTTACTACATAACTTTTCACCAAATTTCACAAACACTAACAAAGTTTGTTTTCCGATTCAAAACAAGATTTTAACGCTTTGAGGAGTTCAAATAACGTGTTTTTAGATCATTTGTATCGTATCTTTTACTACATAACTTTTCACCAAATTTCACAAACACTAAGAAAGTTTGATTTTCGATTCAAAACAAGATTTTAACGCTTTGAGGAGTTCAAATAACGTGTTTTTAGATCATTTGTGTCGTATCTTTTACTACTTAAATTTTCACTAAATTTCACAAACACTAAGAAAGTTAGTTTTTCGATTCAAAACAAGATTTTAACGCTTTGAGGAGTTCAAAAAACATGTTTTTAGATCAGTTGTATCGTATCTTTTACTACATAACTTTTCACCAAATTTCACAAACACTAACAAAGTTTGTTTTTCGATTCAAAACAAGATTTTAACGCTTTGAGGAGTTCAAATCACGTGTTTTAAGATCATTTGTATCGTATCTTTTACTACATAACTTTTCACCAAATTTCACAAACACTAAGAAAGTTTTTTTTTCGATTCAAAACAAGATTTTAAAGCTTTGAGGAGTTCAAATAACGTGTTTTTAGATCATTTGTATCGTATCTTTTACTACATAACTTTTCACCAAATTTCGCAAACACTAAGAAACTTTGTTTTCCGATTCAAAACAAGATTTTAACGCTTTGAGGAGTTCAAATAACGTGTTTTTAGATCATTTGTATCGTATCTTTTACTACATAACTTGTCACCAAATTTCGCAAACACTAAGAAAGATTGTTTTTCGATTCAAAACAAGATTTTAACGCTTTGAGGAGTTCAAATAACGTGTTTTTAGATCAGTTGTATCGTATCTTTTACTACATAACTTTTCACGAAATTTCACAAACACTAACAAAGTTTGTTTTTCGATTCAAAACAAGATTTTAACTCTTTGAGGAGTTCAAATAACGTGTTTTTAGATCATTTGTATCGTATCTTTTACTACGTAACTTTTCACCAAATTTCGCAACCACTAAGAAAGTTTGTTTTTCGATTCAAAACAAGATTTTAACGCTTTGAGGAGTTCAAATAATGTGTTTTTAGATCAGTTGTATCGTATCTTTTACTACATAACTTTTCACCAAATTTCACAAACACTAACAAAGTTTGTTTTTCGATTCAAAACAAGATTTTAACGCTTTGAGGAGTTCAAATCACGTGTTTTTAGATCATTTGTATCGTATCTTTTACTACATAACTTTTCACCAAATTTCACAAACACTAAGAAAGTTTGTTTTTCGATTCAAAACAAGATTTTAACGCTTTGAGGAGTTCAAATCACGTGTTTTTAGATCATTTGTATCGTATCTTTTACTACATAACTTTTCACCAAATTTCACAAACACTAAGAAAGTTTGTTTTTCGATTCAAAACAAGATTTTAACGCTTTGAGGAGCTCAAATAACGCGTTTTTAGATCATTTGTATCGTATCTTTTACTACATAACTTTTCACCAAATTTCACAAACACTAAGAAAGTTTGTTTTTCGATTCAAAACAAGATTTTAGCGCTTTGAGTAGTTCAAATAACGTGTTTTTAGACCAGTTGTATCGTATCTTTTACTACATAACTTTTCACCAAATTTCACAAACACTAACAAAGTTTGTTTTTCGATTCAAAACAAGATTTTAACGCTTTGAGGAGTTCAAATAACGTGTTTTTAGATCATTTGTATCGTATCTTTTACTACATAACTTTTCACCAAATTTCACAAACACTAAGAAAGTTTGTTTTTCGATTCAAAACAAGATTTTAACGCTTTGAGCAGTTCAAATAACATGTTTTTAGATCAGTTATATCGTATCTTTTACTACATAACTTTTCACCAAATTTCACAAACACTAACAAAGTTTGTTTTCCGATTCAAAACAAGATTTTAACGCTTTGAGGAGTTCAAATAACGTGTTTTTAGATCATTTGTATCGTATCTTTTACTACATAACTTTTCACCAAATTTCACAAACACTAAGAAAGTTTGATTTTCGATTCAAAACAAGATTTTAACGCTTTGAGGAGTTCAAATAACGTGTTTTTAGATCATTTGTGTCGTATCTTTTACTACTTAAATTTTCACCAAATTTCACAACCACTAAGAAAGTTTGTTTTTCGATTCAAAACAAGATTTTAACGCTTTGAGGAGTTCAAATAATGTGCTTTTAGATCAGTTGTATCGTATCTTTTACTACATAACTTTTCACCAAATTTCACAAACACTAACAAAGTTTGTTTTTCGATTCAAAACAAGATTTTAACGCTTTGAGGAGTTCAAATAACGTGTTTTTAGATCATTTGTATCGTATCTTTTACTACATAACTTTTCACCAAATTTCACAAACACTAAGAAAGTTTGTTTTTCGATTCAAAACAAGATTTTAACGCTTTGAGGAGCTCAAATAACGCGTTTTTAGATCATTTGTATCGTATCTTTTACTACATAACTTTTCACCAAATTTCACAAACACTAAGAAAGTTTGTTTTTCGATTCAAAACAAGATTTTAGCGCTTTGAGTAGTTCAAATAACGTGTTTTTAGACCAGTTGTATCGTATCTTTTACTACATCACTTTTCACCAAATTTCACAAACACTAACAAAGTTTGTTTTTCGATTCAAAACAAGATTTTAACGCTTTGAGGAGTTCAAATAACGTGTTTTTAGATCATTTGTATCGTATCTTTTACTACATAACTTTTCACCAAATTTCACAAACACTAAGAAAGTTTGTTTTTCGATTCAAAACAAGATTTTAACGCTTTGAGCAGTTCAAATAACATGTTTTTAGATCAGTTATATCGTATCTTTTACTACATAACTTTTCACCAAATTTCACAAACACTAACAAAGTTTGTTTTCCGATTCAAAACAAGATTTTAACGCTTTGAGGAGTTCAAATAACGTGTTTTTAGATCATTTGTATCGTATCTTTTACTACATAACTTTTCACCAAATTTCACAAACACTAAGAAAGTTTGATTTTCGATTCAAAACAAGATTTTAACGCTTTGAGGAGTTCAAATAACGTGTTTTTAGATCATTTGTGTCGTATCTTTTACTACTTAAATTTTCACCAAATTTCACAAACACTAAGAAAGTTAGTTTTTCGATTCAAAACAAGATTTTAACGCTTTGAGGAGTTCAAAAAACATGTTTTTAGATCAGTTGTATCGTATCTTTTACTACATAACTTTTCACCAAATTTCACAAACACTAACAAAGTTTGTTTTTCGATTCAAAACAAGATTTTAACGCTTTGAGGAGTTCAAATCACGTGTTTTAAGATCATTTGTATCGTATCTTTTACTACATAACTTTTCACCAAATTTCACAAACACTAAGAAAGTTTTTTTTTCGATTCAAAACAAGATTTTAAAGCTTTGAGGAGTTCAAATAACGTGTTTTTAGATCATTTGTATCGTATCTTTTACTACATAACTTTTCACCAAATTTCGCAAACACTAAGAAACTTTGTTTTCCGATTCAAAACAAGATTTTAACGCTTTGAGGAGTTCAAATAACGTGTTTTTAGATCATTTGTATCGTATCTTTTACTACATAACTTGTCACCAAATTTCGCAAACACTAAGAAAGATTGTTTTTCGATTCAAAACAAGATTTTAACGCTTTGAGGAGTTCAAATAACGTGTTTTTAGATCAGTTGTATCGTATCTTTTACTACATAACTTTTCACGAAATTTCACAAACACTAACAAAGTTTGTTTTTCGATTCAAAACAAGATTTTAACTCTTTGAGGAGTTCAAATAACGTGTTTTTAGATCATTTGTATCGTATCTTTTACTACGTAACTTTTCACCAAATTTCGCAACCACTAAGAAAGTTTGTTTTTCGATTCAAAACAAGATTTTAACGCTTTGAGGAGTTCAAATAATGTGTTTTTAGATCAGTTGTATCGTATCTTTTACTACATAACTTTTCACCAAATTTCACAAACACTAACAAAGTTTGTTTTTCGATTCAAAACAAGATTTTAACGCTTTGAGGAGTTCAAATCACGTGTTTTTAGATCATTTGTATCGTATCTTTTACTACATAACTTTTCACCAAATTTCACAAACACTAAGAAAGTTTGTTTTTCGATTCAAAACAAGATTTTAACGCTTTGAGGAGTTCAAATCACGTGTTTTTAGATCATTTGTATCGTATCTTTTACTACATAACTTTTCACCAAATTTCACAAACACTAAGAAAGTTTGTTTTTCGATTCAAAACAAGATTTTAACGCTTTGAGGAGCTCAAATAACGCGTTTTTAGATCATTTGTATCGTATCTTTTACTACATAACTTTTCACCAAATTTCACAAACACTAAGAAAGTTTGTTTTTCGATTCAAAACAAGATTTTAGCGCTTTGAGTAGTTCAAATAACGTGTTTTTAGACCAGTTGTATCGTATCTTTTACTACATAACTTTTCACCAAATTTCACAAACACTAACAAAGTTTGTTTTTCGATTCAAAACAAGATTTTAACGCTTTGAGGAGTTCAAATAACGTGTTTTTAGATCATTTGTATCGTATCTTTTACTACATAACTTTTCACCAAATTTCACAAACACTAAGAAAGTTTGTTTTTCGATTCAAAACAAGATTTTAACGCTTTGAGCAGTTCAAATAACATGTTTTTAGATCAGTTATATCGTATCTTTTACTACATAACTTTTCACCAAATTTCACAAACACTAACAAAGTTTGTTTTCCGATTCAAAACAAGATTTTAACGCTTTGAGGAGTTCAAATAACGTGTTTTTAGATCATTTGTATCGTATCTTTTACTACATAACTTTTCACCAAATTTCACAAACACTAAGAAAGTTTGATTTTCGATTCAAAACAAGATTTTAACGCTTTGAGGAGTTCAAATAACGTGTTTTTAGATCATTTGTGTCGTATCTTTTACTACTTAAATTTTCACCAAATTTCACAACCACTAAGAAAGTTTGTTTTTCGATTCAAAACAAGATTTTAACGCTTTGAGGAGTTCAAATAATGTGCTTTTAGATCAGTTGTATCGTATCTTTTACTACATAACTTTTCACCAAATTTCACAAACACTAACAAAGTTTGTTTTTCGATTCAAAACAAGATTTTAACGCTTTGAGGAGTTCAAATAACGTGTTTTTAGATCATTTGTATCGTATCTTTTACTACATAACTTTTCACCAAATTTCACAAACACTAAGAAAGTTTGTTTTTCGATTCAAAACAAGATTTTAACGCTTTGAGGAGCTCAAATAACGCGTTTTTAGATCATTTGTATCGTATCTTTTACTACATAACTTTTCACCAAATTTCACAAACACTAAGAAAGTTTGTTTTTCGATTCAAAACAAGATTTTAGCGCTTTGAGTAGTTCAAATAACGTGTTTTTAGACCAGTTGTATCGTATCTTTTACTACATCACTTTTCACCAAATTTCACAAACACTAACAAAGTTTGTTTTTCGATTCAAAACAAGATTTTAACGCTTTGAGGAGTTCAAATAACGTGTTTTTAGATCATTTGTATCGTATCTTTTACTACCTAACTTTTCACCAAATTTCACAAACACTAAGAAAGTTTGTTTTTCGATTCAAAACAAGATTTTAACGCTTTGAGGAGTTCAAATAACGTGTTTTTAGATCATTTGTATCGTATCTTTTACTACATAACTTTTCACCAAATTTCACAAACACTAACAAAGTTTGTTTTTCGATTCAAAACAAGATTTTAACGCTTTGAGGAGTTCAAATCACGTGTTTTTAGATCATTTGTATCGTATCTTTTACTACATAACTTTTCACCAAATTTCACAAACACTAAGAAAGTTTGTTTTTCGATTCAAAACAAGATTTTAACGCTTTGAGGAGTTCAAATCACGTGTTTTTAGATCATTTGTATCGTATCTTATACTACATAACTTTTCACCAAATTTCACAAACACTAAGAAAGTTTGTTTTTCGATTCAAAACAAGATTTTAACGCTTTGAGGAGCTCAAATAACGCGTTTTTAGATCATTTGTATCGTATCTTTTACTACATAACTTTTCACCAAATTTCACAAACACTAAGAAAGTTTGTTTTTCGATTCAAAACAAGATTTTAGCGCTTTGAGTAGTTCAAATAACGTGTTTTTAGACCAGTTGTATCGTATCTTTTACTACATCACTTTTCACCAAATTTCACAAACACTAACAAAGTTTGTTTTTCGATTCAAAACAAGATTTTAACGCTTTGAGGAGTTCAAATAACGTGTTTTTAGATCATTTGTATCGTATCTTTTACTACCTAACTTTTCACCAAATTTCACAAACACTAAGAAAGTTTGTTTTTCGATTCAAAACAAGATTTTAACGCTTTGAGGAGTTCAAATAACGTGTTTTTAGATCATTTGTATCGTATCTTTTACTACATAACTTTTCACCAAATTTCGCAAACACTAAGAAAGTTTGTTTTTCGATTCAAAACTAGATTTTAACGCTTTGAGGAGTTCAAATAACGTGTTTTTAGATCATTTGTATCGTATCTTTTACTACCTAACTTTTCACCAAATTTCACAAACACTAAGAAAGTTTGTTTTTCGATTCAAAACAAGATTTTAACGCTTTGAGGAGTTCAAATAACGTGTTTTTAGATCATTTGTATCGTATCTTTTACTACATAACTTGTCACCAAATTTCGCAAACACTAAGAAAGTTTGTTTTTCGATTCAAAACAAGATTTTAACGCTTTGAGGAGTTCAAATAACGTGTTTTTAGATCAGTTGTATCGTATCTTTTACTACATAACTTTTCACGAAATTTCACAAACACTAACAAAGTTTGTTTTTCGATTCAAAACAAGATTTTAACGCTTTGAGGAGTTCAAATAACGTGTTTTTAGATCATTTGTATCGTATCTTTTACTACGTAACTTTTCACCAAATTTCGCAACCACTAAGAAAGTTTGTTTTTCGATTCAAAAGAGGATTTTAACGCTATGAGGAGTTCAAATAACGTGTTTTTACATCAGTTGTATCGTATCTTTTACTACATAACTTTTCACCAAATTTCAGAAACACTAACAAAGTTTGTTTTTCGATTCAAAACAAGATTTTAACGCTTTGAGGAGTTCAAATCACGCGTTTTTAGATCATTTGTATCGTATCTTTTACTACATAACTTTTCACCAAATTTCACAGACACTAAGGAAGTTTGTTTTTCGATTCAAAACAAGATTTTAACGCTTTGAGGTGTTCAAATAACGTGTTTTTAGATCATTTGTATCGTATCTTTTACTACATAACTTTTCACCAAATTTCACAAACACTAAGAAAGTTTTTTTTTCGATTCAAAACAAGATTTTAAAGCTTTGAGGAGTTCAAATAACGTGTTTTTAGATCATTTGTATCGTATCTTTTACTACATAACTTTTCACCAAATTTCGCAAACACTAAGAAACTTTGTTTTCCGATTCAAAACAAGATTTTAACGCTTTGAGGAGTTCAAATAACGTGTTTTTAGATCATTTGTATCGTATCTTTTACTACATAACTTGTCACCAAATTTCGCAAACACTAAGAAAGTTTGTTTTTCGATTCAAAACAAGATTTTAACGCTTTGAGGAGTTCAAATAACGTGTTTTTAGATCAGTTGTATCGTATTTTTTACTACATAACTTTTCACGAAATTTCACAAACACTAACAAAGTTTGTTTTTCGATTCAAAACAATATTTTAACGCTTTGAGGAGTTCAAATAACGTGTTTTTAGATCATTTGTATCGTATCTTTTACTAGGTAACTTTTCACCAAATTCCGCAACCACTAAGAAAGTTTGTTTTTCGATTCAAAACAAGATTTTAACGCTTTGAGGAGTTCAAATAACGTGTTTTTAGATCAGTTGTATCGTATCTTTTACTACATAACTTTTCACCAAATTTCACAAACACTAACAAAGTTTGTTTTTCGATTCAAAACAAGATTTTAACGCTTTGAGGAGTTCAAATCACGTGTTTTTAGATCATTTGTATCGTATCTTTTACTACATAACTTTTCACCAAATTTCACAAACACTAAGAAAGTTTGTTTTTCGATTCAAAACAAGATTTTAACGCTTTGAGCAGTTCAAATAACATGTTTTTAGATCAGTTATATCGTATCTTTTACTACATAACTTTTCACCAAATTTCACAAACACTAACAAAGTTTGTTTTCCGATTCAAAACAAGATTTTAACGCTTTGAGGAGTTCAAATAACGTGTTTTTAGATCATTTGTATCGTATCTTTTACTACATAACTTTTCACCAAATTTCACAAACACTAACAAAGTTTGTTTTTCGATTCAAAACATGATTTTAACGCTTTGAGGAGTTCAAATCACGTGTTTTTAGATCATTTGTATCGTATCTTTTACTACATAACTTTTCACCAAATTTCACAGACACTAAGGAAGTTTGTTTTTCGATTCAAAACAAGATTTTAACGCTTTGAGGTGTTCAAATAACGTGTTTTTAGATCATTTGTATCGTATCTTTTACTACATAACTTTTTACCAAATTTCACAAACACTAAGAAAGTTTTTTTTTCGATTCAAAACAAGATTTTAAAGCTTTGAGGAGTTCAAATAACGTGTTTTTAGATCATTTGTATCGTATCTTTTACTACATAACTTTTCACCAAATTTCACAGACACTAAGGAAGTTTGTTTTTCGATTCAAAACAAGATTTTAACGCTTTGAGGAGTTCAAATAACGTGTTTTTAGATCATTTGTATCGTATCTTTTACTACATAACTTTTCACCAAATTTCACAAACACTAAGAAAGTTTGATTTTCGATTCAAAACAAGATTTTAACGCTTTGAGGAGTTCAAATAACGTGTTTTTAGATCATTTGTGTCGTATCTTTTACTACTTAAATTTTCACCAAATTTCACAACCACTAAGAAAGTTTGTTTTTCGATTCAAAACAAGATTTTAACGCTTTGAGGAGTTCAAATAATGTGCTTTTAGATCAGTTGTATCGTATCTTTTACTACATAACTTTTCACCAAATTTCACAAACACTAACAAAGTTTGTTTTTCGATTCAAAACAAGATTTTAACGCTTTGAGGAGTTCAAATAACGTGTTTTTAGATCATTTGTATCGTATCTTTTACTACATAACTTTTCACCAAATTTCACAAACACTAAGAAAGTTTGTTTTTCGATTCAAAACAAGATTTTAACGCTTTGAGGAGCTCAAATAACGCGTTTTTAGATCATTTGTATCGTATCTTTTACTACATAACTTTTCACCAAATTTCACAAACACTAAGAAAGTTTGTTTTTCGATTCAAAACAAGATTTTAGCGCTTTGAGTAGTTCAAATAACGTGTTTTTAGACCAGTTGTATCGTATCTTTTACTACATCACTTTTCACCAAATTTCACAAACACTAACAAAGTTTGTTTTTCGATTCAAAACAAGATTTTAACGCTTTGAGGAGTTCAAATAACGTGTTTTTAGATCATTTGTATCGTATCTTTTACTACCTAACTTTTCACCAAATTTCACAAACACTAAGAAAGTTTGTTTTTCGATTCAAAACAAGATTTTAACGCTTTGAGGAGTTCAAATAACGTGTTTTTAGATCATTTGTATCGTATCTTTTACTACATAACTTTTCACCAAATTTCACAAACACTAACAAAGTTTGTTTTTCGATTCAAAACAAGATTTTAACGCTTTGAGGAGTTCAAATCACGTGTTTTTAGATCATTTGTATCGTATCTTTTACTACATAACTTTTCACCAAATTTCACAAACACTAAGAAAGTTTGTTTTTCGATTCAAAACAAGATTTTAACGCTTTGAGGAGTTCAAATCACGTGTTTTTAGATCATTTGTATCGTATCTTTTACTACATAACTTTTCACCAAATTTCACAAACACTAAGAAAGTTTGTTTTTCGATTCAAAACAAGATTTTAACGCTTTGAGGAGCTCAAATAACGCGTTTTTAGATCATTTGTATCGTATCTTTTACTACATAACTTTTCACCAAATTTCACAAACACTAAGAAAGTTTGTTTTTCGATTCAAAACAAGATTTTAGCGCTTTGAGTAGTTCAAATAACGTGTTTTTAGACCAGTTGTATCGTATCTTTTACTACATCACTTTTCACCAAATTTCACAAACACTAACAAAGTTTGTTTTTCGATTCAAAACAAGATTTTAACGCTTTGAGGAGTTCAAATAACGTGTTTTTAGATCATTTGTATCGTATCTTTTACTACCTAACTTTTCACCAAATTTCACAAACACTAAGAAAGTTTGTTTTTCGATTCAAAACAAGATTTTAACGCTTTGAGGAGTTCAAATAACGTGTTTTTAGATCATTTGTATCGTATCTTTTACTACATAACTTTTCACCAAATTTCGCAAACACTAAGAAAGTTTGTTTTTCGATTCAAAACTAGATTTTAACGCTTTGAGGAGTTCAAATAACGTGTTTTTAGATCATTTGTATCGTATCTTTTACTACCTAACTTTTCACCAAATTTCACAAACACTAAGAAAGTTTGTTTTTCGATTCAAAACAAGATTTTAACGCTTTGAGGAGTTCAAATAACGTGTTTTTAGATCATTTGTATCGTATCTTTTACTACATAACTTGTCACCAAATTTCGCAAACACTAAGAAAGTTTGTTTTTCGATTCAAAACAAGATTTTAACGCTTTGAGGAGTTCAAATAACGTGTTTTTAGATCAGTTGTATCGTATCTTTTACTACATAACTTTTCACGAAATTTCACAAACACTAACAAAGTTTGTTTTTCGATTCAAAACAAGATTTTAACGCTTTGAGGAGTTCAAATAACGTGTTTTTAGATCATTTGTATCGTATCTTTTACTACGTAACTTTTCACCAAATTTCGCAACCACTAAGAAAGTTTGTTTTTCGATTCAAAAGAGGATTTTAACGCTATGAGGAGTTCAAATAACGTGTTTTTACATCAGTTGTATCGTATCTTTTACTACATAACTTTTCACCAAATTTCAGAAACACTAACAAAGTTTGTTTTTCGATTCAAAACAAGATTTTAACGCTTTGAGGAGTTCAAATCACGCGTTTTTAGATCATTTGTATCGTATCTTTTACTACATAACTTTTCACCAAATTTCACAGACACTAAGGAAGTTTGTTTTTCGATTCAAAACAAGATTTTAACGCTTTGAGGTGTTCAAATAACGTGTTTTTAGATCATTTGTATCGTATCTTTTACTACATAACTTTTCACCAAATTTCACAAACACTAAGAAAGTTTTTTTTTCGATTCAAAACAAGATTTTAAAGCTTTGAGGAGTTCAAATAACGTGTTTTTAGATCATTTGTATCGTATCTTTTACTACATAACTTTTCACCAAATTTCGCAAACACTAAGAAACTTTGTTTTCCGATTCAAAACAAGATTTTAACGCTTTGAGGAGTTCAAATAACGTGTTTTTAGATCATTTGTATCGTATCTTTTACTACATAACTTGTCACCAAATTTCGCAAACACTAAGAAAGTTTGTTTTTCGATTCAAAACAAGATTTTAACGCTTTGAGGAGTTCAAATAACGTGTTTTTAGATCAGTTGTATCGTATTTTTTACTACATAACTTTTCACGAAATTTCACAAACACTAACAAAGTTTGTTTTTCGATTCAAAACAATATTTTAACGCTTTGAGGAGTTCAAATAACGTGTTTTTAGATCATTTGTATCGTATCTTTTACTAGGTAACTTTTCACCAAATTCCGCAACCACTAAGAAAGTTTGTTTTTCGATTCAAAACAAGATTTTAACGCTTTGAGGAGTTCAAATAACGTGTTTTTAGATCAGTTGTATCGTATCTTTTACTACATAACTTTTCACCAAATTTCACAAACACTAACAAAGTTTGTTTTTCGATTCAAAACAAGATTTTAACGCTTTGAGGAGTTCAAATCACGTGTTTTTAGATCATTTGTATCGTATCTTTTACTACATAACTTTTCACCAAATTTCACAAACACTAAGAAAGTTTGTTTTTCGATTCAAAACAAGATTTTAACGCTTTGAGCAGTTCAAATAACATGTTTTTAGATCAGTTATATCGTATCTTTTACTACATAACTTTTCACCAAATTTCACAAACACTAACAAAGTTTGTTTTCCGATTCAAAACAAGATTTTAACGCTTTGAGGAGTTCAAATAACGTGTTTTTAGATCATTTGTATCGTATCTTTTACTACATAACTTTTCACCAAATTTCACAAACACTAACAAAGTTTGTTTTTCGATTCAAAACATGATTTTAACGCTTTGAGGAGTTCAAATCACGTGTTTTTAGATCATTTGTATCGTATCTTTTACTACATAACTTTTCACCAAATTTCACAGACACTAAGGAAGTTTGTTTTTCGATTCAAAACAAGATTTTAACGCTTTGAGGTGTTCAAATAACGTGTTTTTAGATCATTTGTATCGTATCTTTTACTACATAACTTTTTACCAAATTTCACAAACACTAAGAAAGTTTTTTTTTCGATTCAAAACAAGATTTTAAAGCTTTGAGGAGTTCAAATAACGTGTTTTTAGATCATTTGTATCGTATCTTTTACTACATAACTTTTCACCAAATTTCGCAAACACTGAGAAACTTTGTTTTCCGATTCAAAACAAGATTTTAACGCTTTGAGGAGTTCAAATAACGTGTTTTTAGATCATTTGTATCGTATCTTTTACTACATAACTTTTTACCAAATTTCGCAAACACTAAGAAAGTTTGTTTTTCGATTCAAAACAAGATTTTAACGCTTTGAGGAGTTCAAATAACGTGTTTTTAGATCAGTTGTATCGTATCTTTTACTACATAACTTTTCACCAAATTTCACAAACACTAACAAAGTTTGTTTTTCGATTCAAAACAAGATTTTAACGCTTTGAGGAGTTCAAATAACGTGTTTTTAGATCATTTGTATCGTATCTTTTACTACGTAACTTTTCACCAAATTTCGCAACCACTAAGAAAGTTTGTTTTTCGATTCAAAACAAGATTTTAACGCTTTGAGGAGTTCAAATAATGTGCTTTTAGATCAGTTGTATCGTATCTTTTACTACATAACTTTTCACCAAATTTCACAAACACTAACAAAGTTTGTTTTTCGATTCAAAACAAGATTTTAACGCTTTGAGGAGTTCAAATAACGTGTTTTTAGATCATTTGTATCGTATCTTTTACTACATAACTTTTCACCAAATTTCACAAACACTAAGAAAGTTTGTTTTTCGATTCAAAACAAGATTTTAACGCTTTGAGCAGTTCAAATAACATGTTTTTAGATCAGTTATATCGTATCTTTTACTACATAACTTTTCACCAAATTTCACAAACACTAACAAAGTTTGTTTTCCGATTCAAAACAAGATTTTAACGCTTTGAGGAGTTCAAATAACGTGTTTTTAGATCATTTGTATCGTATCTTTTACTACATAACTTTTCACCAAATTTCACAAACACTAAGAAAGTTTGATTTTCGATTCAAAACAAGATTTTAACGCTTTGAGGAGTTCAAATAACGTGTTTTTAGATCATTTGTGTCGTATCTTTTACTACTTAAATTTTCACCAAATTTCACAAACACTAAGAAAGTTAGTTTTTCGATTCAAAACAAGATTTTAACGCTTTGAGGAGTTCAAAAAACATGTTTTTAGATCAGTTGTATCGTATCTTTTACTACATAACTTTTCACCAAATTTCACAAACACTAACAAAGTTTGTTTTTCGATTCAAAACAAGATTTTAACGCTTTGAGGAGTTCAAATCACGTGTTTTAAGATCATTTGTATCGTATCATTTACTACATAACTTTTCACCAAATTTCACAAACACTAAGAAAGTTTTTTTTTCGATTCAAAACAAGATTTTAAAGTTTTGAGGAGTTCAAATAACGTGTTTTTAGATCATTTGTATCGTATCTTTTACTACATAACTTTTCACCAAATTTCGCAAACACTAAGAAACTTTGTTTTCCGATTCAAAACAAGATTTTAACGCTTTGAGGAGTTCAAATAACGTGTTTTTAGATCATTTGTATCGTATCTTTTACTACATAACTTGTCACCAAATTTCGCAAACACTAAGAAAGATTGTTTTTCGATTCAAAACAAGATTTTAACGCTTTGAGGAGTTCAAATAACGTGTTTTTAGATCAGTTGTATCGTATCTTTTACTACATAACTTTTCACGAAATTTCACAAACACTAACAAAGTTTGTTTTTCGATTCAAAACAAGATTTTAACTCTTTGAGGAGTTCAAATAACGTGTTTTTAGATCATTTGTATCGTATCTTTTACTACGTAACTTTTCACCAAATTTCGCAACCACTAAGAAAGTTTGTTTTTCGATTCAAAACAAGATTTTAACGCTTTGAGGAGTTCAAATAATGTGTTTTTAGATCAGTTGTATCGTATCTTTTACTACATAACTTTTCACCAAATTTCACAAACACTAAGAAAGTTTGTTTTTCGATTCAAAACAAGATTTTAACGCTTTGAGGAGTTCAAATCACGTGTTTTTAGATCATTTGTATCGTATCTTTTACTACATAACTTTTCACCAAATTTCACAAACACTAAGAAAGTTTGTTTTTCGATTCAAAACAAGATTTTAACGCTTTGAGGAGTTCAAATCACGTGTTTTTAGATCATTTGTATCGTATCTTTTACTACATAACTTTTCACCAAATTTCACAAACACTAAGAAAGTTTGTTTTTCGATTCAAAACAAGATTTTAACGCTTTGAGGAGCTCAAATAACGCGTTTTTAGATCATTTGTATCGTATCTTTTACTACATAACTTTTCACCAAATTTCACAAACACTAAGAAAGTTTGTTTTTCGATTCAAAACAAGATTTTAGCGCTTTGAGTAGTTCAAATAACGTGTTTTTAGACCAGTTGTATCGTATCTTTTACTACATAACTTTTCACCAAATTTCACAAACACTAACAAAGTTTGTTTTTCGATTCAAAACAAGATTTTAACGCTTTGAGGAGTTCAAATAACGTGTTTTTAGATCATTTGTATCGTATCTTTTACTACATAACTTTTCACCAAATTTCACAAACACTAAGAAAGTTTGTTTTTCGATTCAAAACAAGATTTTAACGCTTTGAGCAGTTCAAATAACATGTTTTTAGATCAGTTATATCGTATCTTTTACTACATAACTTTTCACCAAATTTCACAAACACTAACAAAGTTTGTTTTCCGATTCAAAACAAGATTTTAACGCTTTGAGGAGTTCAAATAACGTGGTTTTAGATCATTTGTATCGTATCTTTTACTACATAACTTTTCACCAAATTTCACAAACACTAAGAAAGTTTGATTTTCGATTCAAAACAAGATTTTAACGCTTTGAGGAGTTCAAATAACGTGTTTTTAGATCATTTGTGTCGTATCTTTTACTACTTAAATTTTCACCAAATTTCACAACCACTAAGAAAGTTTGTTTTTCGATTCAAAACAAGATTTTAACGCTTTGAGGAGTTCAAATAACGTGCTTTTAGATCAGTTGTATCGTATCTTTTACTACATAACTTTTCACCAAATTTCACAAACACTAACAAAGTTTGTTTTTCGATTCAAAACAAGATTTTAACGCTTTGAGGAGTTCAAATAACGTGTTTTTAGATCATTTGTATCGTATCTTTTACTACATAACTTTTCACCAAATTTCACAAACACTAAGAAAGTTTGTTTTTCGATTCAAAACAAGATTTTAACGCTTTGAGCAGTTCAAATAACATGTTTTTAGATCAGTTATATCGTATCTTTTACTACATAACTTTTCACCAAATTTCACAAACACTAAGAAAGTTTGTTTTCCGATTCAAAACAAGATTTTAACGCTTTGAGGAGTTCAAATAACGTGTTTTTAGATCATTTGTATCGTATCTTTTACTACATAACTTTTCACCAAATTTCACAAACACTAAGAAAGTTTGATTTTCGATTCAAAACAAGATTTTAACGCTTTGAGGAGTTCAAATAACGTGTTTTTAGATCATTTGTGTCGTATCTTTTACTACTTAAATTTTCACCAAATTTCACAAACACTAAGAAAGTTAGTTTTTCGATTCAAAACAAGATTTTAACGCTTTGAGGAGTTCAAAAAACATGTTTTTATATCAGTTGTATCGTATCTTTTACTACATAACTTTTCACCAAATTTCACAAACACTAACAAAGTTTGTTTTTCGATTCAAAACAAGATTTTAACGCTTTGAGGAGTTCAAATCACGTGTTTTAAGATCAGTTGTATCGTATTTTTTACTTCATAACTTTTCACGAAATTTCGCAAACACTAAGAAAGTTTGTTTTTCGATTCAAAACAAGATTTTAACGCTTTGAGGAGTTCAAATAACGTGTTTTTAGATCAGTTGTATCGTATTTTTTACTACATAACTTTTCACGAAATTTCACAAACACTAACAAAGTTTGTTTTTCGATTCAAAACAATATTTTAACGCTTTGAGGAGTTCAAATAACGTGTTTTTAGATCATTTGTATCGTATCTTTTACTAGGTAACTTTTCACCAAATTCCGCAACCACTAAGAAAGTTTGTTTTTCGATTCAAAACAAGATTTTAACGCTTTGAGGAGTTCAAATAACGTGTTTTTAGATCAGTTATATCGTATCTTTTACTACATAACTTTTCACCAAATTTCGCAAACACTAAGAAAGTTTGTTTTTCGATTCAAAACAAGATTTTAACGCTTTGAGGAGTTCAAATAACGTGTTTTTAGATCAGTTGTATCGTATTTTTTACTACATAACTTTTCACGAAATTTCACAAACACTAACAAAGTTTGTTTTTCGATTCAAAACAATATTTTAACGCTTTGAGGAGTTCAAATAACGTGTTTTTAGATCATTTGTATCGTATCTTTTACTAGGTAACTTTTCACCAAATTCCGCAACCACTAAGAAAGTTTGTTTTTCGATTCAAAACAAGATTTTAACGCTTTGAGGAGTTCAAATAACGTGTTTTTAGATCAGTTGTATCGTATCTTTTACTACATAACTTTTCACCAAATTTCACAAACACTAACAAAGTTTGTTTTTCGATTCAAAACAAGATTTTAACGCTTTGAGGAGTTCAAATCACGTGTTTTTAGATCATTTGTATCGTATCTTTTACTACATAACTTTTCACCAAATTTCACAAACACTAAGAAAGTTTGTTTTTCGATTCAAAACAAGATTTTAACGCTTTGAGCAGTTCAAATAACATGTTTTTAGATCAGTTATATCGTATCTTTTACTACATAACTTTTCACCAAATTTCACAAACACTAACAAAGTTTGTTTTCCGATTCAAAACAAGATTTTAACGCTTTGAGGAGTTCAAATAACGTGTTTTTAGATCATTTGTATCGTATCTTTTACTAGGTAACTTTTCACCAAATTCCGCAACCACTAAGAAAGTTTGATTTTCGATTCAAAACAAGATTTTAACGCTTTGAGGAGTTCAAATAACGTGTTTTTAGATCAGTTGTATCGTATTTTTTACTACATAACTTTTCACGAAATTTCACAAACACTAACAAAGTTTGTTTTTCGATTCAAAACAATATTTTAACGCTTTGAGGAGTTCAAATAACGTGTTTTTAGATCATTTGTATCGTATCTTTTACTAGGTAACTTTTCACCAAATTCCGCAACCACTAAGAAAGTTTGTTTTTCGATTCAAAACAAGATTTTAACGCTTTGAGGAGTTCAAATCACGTGTTTTAAGATCAGTTGTATCGTATTTTTTACTACATAACTTTTCACGAAATTTCGCAAACACTAAGAAAGTTTGTTTTTCGATTCAAAACAAGATTTTAACGCTTTGAGGAGTTCAAATAACGTGTTTTTAGATCATTTGTGTCGTATCTTTTACTACTTAAATTTTCACCAAATTTCACAAACACTAACAAAGTTTGTTTTTCGATTCAAAACAATATTTTAACGCTTTGAGGAGTTCAAATAACGTGTTTTTAGATCATTTGTATCGTATCTTTTACTAGGTAACTTTTCACCAAATTCCGCAACCACTAAGAAAGTTTGTTTTTCGATTCAAAACAAGATTTTAACGCTTTGAGGAGTTCAAATAACGTGTTTTTAGATCAGTTATATCGTATCTTTTACTACATAACTTTTCACCAAATTTCGCAAACACTAAGAAAGTTTGTTTTTCGATTCAAAACAAGATTTTAACGCTTTGAGGAGTTCAAATAACGTGTTTTTAGATCAGTTGTATCGTATTTTTTACTACATAACTTTTCACGAAATTTCACAAACACTAACAAAGTTTGTTTTTCGATTCAAAACAATATTTTAACGCTTTGAGGAGTTCAAATAACGTGTTTTTAGATCATTTGTATCGTATCTTTTACTAGGTAACTTTTCACCAAATTCCGCAACCACTAAGAAAGTTTGTTTTTCGATTCAAAACAAGATTTTAACGCTTTGAGGAGTTCAAATAACGTGTTTTTAGATCAGTTGTATCGTATCTTTTACTACATAACTTTTCACCAAATTTCACAAACACTAACAAAGTTTGTTTTTCGATTCAAAACAAGATTTTAACGCTTTGAGGAGTTCAAATCACGTGTTTTTAGATCATTTGTATCGTATCTTTTACTACATAACTTTTCACCAAATTTCACAAACACTAAGAAAGTTTGTTTTTCGATTCAAAACAAGATTTTAACGCTTTGAGCAGTTCAAATAACATGTTTTTAGATCAGTTATATCGTATCTTTTACTACATAACTTTTCACCAAATTTCACAAACACTAACAAAGTTTGTTTTCCGATTCAAAACAAGATTTTAACGCTTTGAGGAGTTCAAATAACGTGTTTTTAGATCATTTGTATCGTATCTTTTACTACATAACTTTTCACCAAATTTCACAAACACTAAGAAAGTTTGATTTTCGATTCAAAACAAGATTTTAACGCTTTGAGGAGTTCAAATAACGTGTTTTTAGATCATTTGTGTCGTATCTTTTACTACTTAAATTTTCACCAAATTTCACAAACACTAAGAAAGTTAGTTTTTCGATTCAAAACAAGATTTTAACGCTTTGAGCAGTTCAAATAACATGTTTTTAGATCAGTTATATCGTATCTTTTACTACATAACTTTTCACCAAATTTCACAAACACTAACAAAGTTTGTTTTCCGATTCAAAACAAGATTTTAACGCTTTGAGGAGTTCAAATAACGTGTTTTTAGATCATTTGTATCGTATCTTTTACTACATAACTTTTCACCAAATTTCACAAACACTAAGAAAGTTTGATTTTCGATTCAAAACAAGATTTTAACGCTTTGAGGAGTTCAAATAACGTGTTTTTAGATCATTTGTGTCGTATCTTTTACTACTTAAATTTTCACCAAATTTCACAAACACTAAGAAAGTTAGTTTTTCGATTCAAAACAAGATTTTAACGCTTTGAGGAGTTCAAAAAACATGTTTTTAGATCAGTTGTATCGTATCTTTTACTACATAACTTTTCACCAAATTTCACAAACACTAACAAAGTTTGTTTTTCGATTCAAAACAAGATTTTAACGCTTTGAGGAGCTCAAATAACGCGTTTTTAGATCATTTGTATCGTATCTTTTACTACATAACTTTTCACCAAATTTCACAAACACTAAGAAAGTTTGTTTTTCGATTCAAAACAAGATTTTAGCGCTTTGAGTAGTTCAAATAACGTGTTTTTAGACCAGTTGTATCGTATCTTTTACTACATAACTTTTCACCAAATTTCACAAACACTAACAAAGTTTGTTTTTCGATTCAAAACAAGATTTTAACGCTTTGAGGAGTTCAAATAACGTGTTTTTAGATCATTTGTATCGTATCTTTTACTACATAACTTTTCACCAAATTTCACAAACACTAAGAAAGTTTGTTTTTCGATTCAAAACAAGATTTTAACGCTTTGAGCAGTTCAAATAACATGTTTTTAGATCAGTTATATCGTATCTTTTACTACATAACTTTTCACCAAATTTCACAAACACTAACAAAGTTTGTTTTCCGATTCAAAACAAGATTTTAACGCTTTGAGGAGTTCAAATAACGTGGTTTTAGATCATTTGTATCGTATCTTTTACTACATAACTTTTCACCAAATTTCACAAACACTAAGAAAGTTTGATTTTCGATTCAAAACAAGATTTTAACGCTTTGAGGAGTTCAAATAACGTGTTTTTAGATCATTTGTGTCGTATCTTTTACTACTTAAATTTTCACCAAATTTCACAACCACTAAGAAAGTTTGTTTTTCGATTCAAAACAAGATTTTAACGCTTTGAGGAGTTCAAATAATGTGCTTTTAGATCAGTTGTATCGTATCTTTTACTACATAACTTTTCACCAAATTTCACAAACACTAACAAAGTTTGTTTTTCGATTCAAAACAAGATTTTAACGCTTTGAGGAGTTCAAATAACGTGTTTTTAGATCATTTGTATCGTATCTTTTACTACATAACTTTTCACCAAATTTCACAAACACTAAGAAAGTTTGTTTTTCGATTCAAAACTAGATTTTAACGCTTTGAGCAGTTCAAATAACATGTTTTTAGATCAGTTATATCGTATCTTTTACTACATAACTTTTCACCAAATTTCACAAACACTAACAAAGTTTGTTTTCCGATTCAAAACAAGATTTTAACGCTTTGAGGAGTTCAAATAACGTGTTTTTAGATCATTTGTATCGTATCTTTTACTACATAACTTTTCACCAAATTTCACAAACACTAAGAAAGTTTGATTTTCGATTCAAAACAAGATTTTAACGCTTTGAGGAGTTCAAATAACGTGTTTTTAGATCATTTGTGTCGTATCTTTTACTACTTAAATTTTCACCAAATTTCACAAACACTAAGAAAGTTAGTTTTTCGATTCAAAACAAGATTTTAACGCTTTGAGGAGTTCAAAAAACATGTTTTTAGATCAGTTGTATCGTATCTTTTACTACATAACTTTTCACCAAATTTCACAAACACTAACAAAGTTTGTTTTTCGATTCAAAACAAGATTTTAACGCTTTGAGGAGTTCAAATCACGTGTTTTAAGATCATTTGTATCGTATCTTTTACTACATAACTTTTCACCAAATTTCACAAACACTAAGAAAGTTTTTTTTTCGATTCAAAACAAGATTTTAAAGCTTTGAGGAGTTCAAATAACGTGTTTTTAGATCATTTGTATCGTATCTTTTACTACATAACTTTTCACCAAATTTCGCAAACACTAAGAAACTTTGTTTTCCGATTCAAAACAAGATTTTAACGCTTTGAGGAGTTCAAATAACGTGTTTTTAGATCATTTGTATCGTATCTTTTACTACATAACTTGTCACCAAATTTCGCAAACACTAAGAAAGATTGTTTTTCGATTCAAAACAAGATTTTAACGCTTTGAGGAGTTCAAATAACGTGTTTTTAGATTAGTTGTATCGTATCTTCTACTACATAACTTTTCACGAAATTTCACAAACACTAACAAAGTTTGTTTTTCGATTCAAAACAAGATTTTAACTCTTTGAGGAGTTCAAATAACGTGTTTTTAGATCATTTGTATCGTATCTTTTACTACGTAACTTTTCACTAAATTTCGCAACCACTAAGAAAGTTTGTTTTTCGATTCAAAACAAGATTTTAACGCTTTGAGGAGTTCAAATAATGTGTTTTTAGATCAGTTGTATCGTATCTTTTACTACATAACTTTTCACCAAATTTCACAAACACTAACAAAGTTTGTTTTTCGATTCAAAACAAGATTTTAACGCTTTGAGGAGTTCAAATCACGTGTTTTTAGATCATTTGTATCGTATCTTTTACTACATAACTTTTCACCAAATTTCACAAACACTAAGAAAGTTTGTTTTTCGATTCAAAACAAGATTTTAACGCTTTGAGGAGTTCAAATCACGTGTTTTTAGATCATTTGTATCGTATCTTTTACTACATAACTTTTCACCAAATTTCACAAACACTAAGAAAGTTTGTTTTTCGATTCAAAACAAGATTTTAACGCTTTGAGGAGCTCAAATAACGCGTTTTTAGATCATTTGTATCATATCTTTTACTACATAACTTTTCACCAAATTTCACAAACACTAAGAAAGTTTGTTTTTCGATTCAAAACAAGATTTTAGCGCTTTGAGTAGTTCAAATAACGTGTTTTTAGACCAGTTGTATCGTATCTTTTACTACATCACTTTTCACCAAATTTCACAAACACTAACAAAGTTTGTTTTTCGATTCAAAACAAGATTTTAACGCTTTGAGGAGTTCAAATAACGTGTTTTTAGATCATTTGTATCGTATCTTTTACTACCTAACTTTTCACCAAATTTCACAAACACTAAGAAAGTTTGTTTTTCGATTCAAAACAAGATTTTAACGCTTTGAGGAGTTCAAATAACGTGTTTTTAGATCATTTGTATCGTATCTTTTACTACATAACTTTTCACCAAATTTCGCAAACACTAAGAAAGTTTGTTTTTCGATTCAAAACTAGATTTTAACGCTTTGAGGAGTTCAAATAACGTGTTTTTAGATCATTTGTATCGTATCTTTTACTACCTAACTTTTCACCAAATTTCACAAACACTAAGAAAGTTTGTTTTTCGATTCAAAACAAGATTTTAACGCTTTGAGGAGTTCAAATAACGTGTTTTTAGATCATTTGTATCGTATCTTTTACTACATAACTTGTCACCAAATTTCGCAAACACTAAGAAAGTTTGTTTTTCGATTCAAAACAAGATTTTAACGCTTTGAGGAGTTCAAATAACGTGTTTTTAGATCAGTTGTATCGTATCTTTTACTACATAACTTTTCACGAAATTTCACAAACACTAACAAAGTTTGTTTTTCGATTCAAAACAAGATTTTAACGCTTTGAGGAGTTCAAATAACGTGTTTTTAGATCATTTGTATCGTATCTTTTACTACGTAACTTTTCACCAAATTTCGCAACCACTAAGAAAGTTTGTTTTTCGATTCAAAAGAGGATTTTAACGCTTTGAGGAGTTCAAATAACGTGTTTTTACATCAGTTGTATCGTATCTTTTACTACATAACTTTTCACCAAATTTCAGAAACACTAACAAAGTTTGTTTTTCGATTCAAAACAAGATTTTAACGCTTTGAGGAGTTCAAATCACGCGTTTTTAGATCATTTGTATCGTATCTTTTACTACATAACTTTTCACCAAATTTCACAGACACTAAGGAAGTTTGTTTTTCGATTCAAAACAAGATTTTAACGCTTTGAGGTGTTCAAATAACGTGTTTTTAGATCATTTGTATCGTATCTTTTACTACATAACTTTTCACCAAATTTCACAAACACTAAGAAAGTTTTTTTTTCGATTCAAAACAAGATTTTAAAGCTTTGAGGAGTTCAAATAACGTGTTTTTAGATCATTTGTATCGTATCTTTTACTACATAAATTTTCACCAAATTTCGCAAACACTAAGAAACTTTGTTTTCCGATTCAAAACAAGATTTTAACGCTTTGAGGAGTTCAAATAACGTGTTTTTAGATCATTTGTATCGTATCTTTTACTACATAACTTGTCACCAAATTTCGCAAACACTAAGAAAGTTTGTTTTTCGATTCAAAACAAGATTTTAACGCTTTGAGGAGTTCAAATAACGTGTTTTTAGATCAGTTGTATCGTATTTTTTACTACATAACTTTTCACGAAATTTCACAAACACTAACAAAGTTTGTTTTTCGATTCAAAACAATATTTTAACGCTTTGAGGAGTTCAAATAACGTGTTTTTAGATCATTTGTATCGTATCTTTTACTAGGTAACTTTTCACCAAATTCCGCAACCACTAAGAAAGTTTGTTTTTCGATTCAAAACAATATTTTAACGCTTTGAGGAGTTCAAATAACGTGTTTTTAGATCAGTTGTATCGTATCTTTTACTACATAACTTTTCACCAAATTTCACAAACACTAACAAAGTTTGTTTTCCGATTCAAAACAAGATTTTAACGCTTTGAGGAGTTCAAATAACGTGTTTTTAGATCATTTGTATCGTATCTTTTACTACATAACTTTTCACCAAATTTCACAAACACTAAGAAAGTTTGTTTTTCGATTCAAAACAAGATTTTAACGCTTTGAGGAGTTCAAATAACGTGTTTTTAGATCATTTGTGTCGTATCTTTTACTACTTAACTTTTCACCAAATTTCACAAACACCAAGAAAGTTTGTTTTTCGATTCAAAACAAGATTTTAACGCTTTGAGGAGTTCAAAAAACATGTTTTTAGATCAGTTGTATCGTATCTTTTACTACATAACTTTTCACCAAATTTCACAAACACTAACAAAGCTTGTTTTTCGATTTAAAACAAGATTTTAACGCTTTGAGGAGTTCAAATCACGTGTTTTTAGATCATTTGTATCGTATCTTTTACTACATAACTTTTCACCAAATTTCACAAACACTAAGAAAGTTTATTTTTTGATTCAAAACAAGATTGTAACGATTTGAGGAGTTCAAATAACGTGTTTTTAGATCATTTGTATCGTATCTTTTACTACATAACTTTTCACCAAATTTTGCAAACACTAAGAAAGTTTGTTTTTCGATTCAAAACAAGATTTTAACGCTTTGAGGAGTTCAAATAAGGTGTTTTTAGATCAGTTGTATCGTATCTTTTACAACATAACTATTCACGAAATTTCACAAACACTAACAAAGTTTGTTTTTCGATTCAAAACAAGATTTTAACGCTTTGAGGAGTTCAAATAACGTGTTTTTAGATCATTTGTATCGTATCTTTTACTACATAACTTTTCACCAAATTTCACAAACACTAACAAAGTTTGTTTTTCGATTCAAAACAAGATTTTAACGCTTTGAGGAGTTCAAATCACGTGTTTTTAGATCATTTGTATCGTATCTTTTACTACATAACTTTTCACCAAATTTCACAGACACTAAGGAAGTTTGTTTTTCGATTCAAAACAAGATTTTAACGCTTTGAGGTGTTCAAATAACGTGTTTTCAGATCATTTGTGTCGTATCTTTTACTACTTAAATTTTCACCAAATTTCACAACCACTAAGAAAGTTTGTTTTTCGATTCAAAACAAGATTTTAACGCTTTGAGGAGTTCAAATAACGTGCTTTTAGATCAGTTGTATCGTATCTTTTACTACATAACTTTTCACCAAATTTCACAAACACTAACAAAGTTTGTTTTTCGATTCAAAACAAGATTTTAACGCTTTGAGGAGTTCAAATAACGTGTTTTTAGATCATTTGTATCGTATCTTTTACTACATAACTTTTCACCAAATTTCACAAACACTAAGAAAGTTTGTTTTTCGATTCAAAACAAGATTTTAACGCTTTGAGCAGTTCAAATAACATGTTTTTAGATCAGTTATATCGTATCTTTTACTACATAACTTTTCACCAAATTTCACAAACACTAAGAAAGTTTGTTTTCCGATTCAAAACAAGATTTTAACGCTTTGAGGAGTTCAAATAACGTGTTTTTAGATCATTTGTATCGTATCTTTTACTACATAACTTTTCACCAAATTTCACAAACACTAAGAAAGTTTGATTTTCGATTCAAAACAAGATTTTAACGCTTTGAGGAGTTCAAATAACGTGTTTTTAGATCATTTGTGTCGTATCTTTTACTACTTAAATTTTCACCAAATTTCACAAACACTAAGAAAGTTAGTTTTTCGATTCAAAACAAGATTTTAACGCTTTGAGGAGTTCAAAAAACATGTTTTTATATCAGTTGTATCGTATCTTTTACTACATAACTTTTCACCAAATTTCACAAACACTAACAAAGTTTGTTTTTCGATTCAAAACAAGATTTTAACGCTTTGAGGAGTTCAAATCACGTGTTTTAAGATCAGTTGTATCGTATTTTTTACTTCATAACTTTTCACGAAATTTCGCAAACACTAAGAAAGTTTGTTTTTCGATTCAAAACAAGATTTTAACGCTTTGAGGAGTTCAAATAACGTGTTTTTAGATCAGTTGTATCGTATTTTTTACTACATAACTTTTCACGAAATTTCACAAACACTAACAAAGTTTGTTTTTCGATTCAAAACAATATTTTAACGCTTTGAGGAGTTCAAATAACGTGTTTTTAGATCATTTGTATCGTATCTTTTACTAGGTAACTTTTCACCAAATTCCGCAACCACTAAGAAAGTTTGTTTTTCGATTCAAAACAAGATTTTAACGCTTTGAGGAGTTCAAATAACGTGTTTTTAGATCAGTTATATCGTATCTTTTACTACATAACTTTTCACCAAATTTCGCAAACACTAAGAAAGTTTGTTTTTCGATTCAAAACAAGATTTTAACGCTTTGAGGAGTTCAAATAACGTGTTTTTAGATCAGTTGTATCGTATTTTTTACTACATAACTTTTCACGAAATTTCACAAACACTAACAAAGTTTGTTTTTCGATTCAAAACAATATTTTAACGCTTTGAGGAGTTCAAATAACGTGTTTTTAGATCATTTGTATCGTATCTTTTACTAGGTAACTTTTCACCAAATTCCGCAACCACTAAGAAAGTTTGTTTTTCGATTCAAAACAAGATTTTAACGCTTTGAGGAGTTCAAATAACGTGTTTTTAGATCAGTTGTATCGTATCTTTTACTACATAACTTTTCACCAAATTTCACAAACACTAACAAAGTTTGTTTTTCGATTCAAAACAAGATTTTAACGCTTTGAGGAGTTCAAATCACGTGTTTTTAGATCATTTGTATCGTATCTTTTACTACATAACTTTTCACCAAATTTCACAAACACTAAGAAAGTTTGTTTTTCGATTCAAAACAAGATTTTAACGCTTTGAGCAGTTCAAATAACATGTTTTTAGATCAGTTATATCGTATCTTTTACTACATAACTTTTCACCAAATTTCACAAACACTAACAAAGTTTGTTTTCCGATTCAAAACAAGATTTTAACGCTTTGAGGAGTTCAAATAACGTGTTTTTAGATCATTTGTATCGTATCTTTTACTAGGTAACTTTTCACCAAATTCCGCAACCACTAAGAAAGTTTGATTTTCGATTCAAAACAAGATTTTAACGCTTTGAGGAGTTCAAATAACGTGTTTTTAGATCAGTTGTATCGTATTTTTTACTACATAACTTTTCACGAAATTTCACAAACACTAACAAAGTTTGTTTTTCGATTCAAAACAATATTTTAACGCTTTGAGGAGTTCAAATAACGTGTTTTTAGATCATTTGTATCGTATCTTTTACTAGGTAACTTTTCACCAAATTCCGCAACCACTAAGAAAGTTTGTTTTTCGATTCAAAACAAGATTTTAACGCTTTGAGGAGTTCAAATCACGTGTTTTAAGATCAGTTGTATCGTATTTTTTACTACATAACTTTTCACGAAATTTCGCAAACACTAAGAAAGTTTGTTTTTCGATTCAAAACAAGATTTTAACGCTTTGAGGAGTTCAAATAACGTGTTTTTAGATCATTTGTGTCGTATCTTTTACTACTTAAATTTTCACCAAATTTCACAAACACTAACAAAGTTTGTTTTTCGATTCAAAACAATATTTTAACGCTTTGAGGAGTTCAAATAACGTGTTTTTAGATCATTTGTATCGTATCTTTTACTAGGTAACTTTTCACCAAATTCCGCAACCACTAAGAAAGTTTGTTTTTCGATTCAAAACAAGATTTTAACGCTTTGAGGAGTTCAAATAACGTGTTTTTAGATCAGTTATATCGTATCTTTTACTACATAACTTTTCACCAAATTTCGCAAACACTAAGAAAGTTTGTTTTTCGATTCAAAACAAGATTTTAACGCTTTGAGGAGTTCAAATAACGTGTTTTTAGATCAGTTGTATCGTATTTTTTACTACATAACTTTTCACGAAATTTCACAAACACTAACAAAGTTTGTTTTTCGATTCAAAACAATATTTTAACGCTTTGAGGAGTTCAAATAACGTGTTTTTAGATCATTTGTATCGTATCTTTTACTAGGTAACTTTTCACCAAATTCCGCAACCACTAAGAAAGTTTGTTTTTCGATTCAAAACAAGATTTTAACGCTTTGAGGAGTTCAAATAACGTGTTTTTAGATCAGTTGTATCGTATCTTTTACTACATAACTTTTCACCAAATTTCACAAACACTAACAAAGTTTGTTTTTCGATTCAAAACAAGATTTTAACGCTTTGAGGAGTTCAAATCACGTGTTTTTAGATCATTTGTATCGTATCTTTTACTACATAACTTTTCACCAAATTTCACAAACACTAAGAAAGTTTGTTTTTCGATTCAAAACAAGATTTTAACGCTTTGAGCAGTTCAAATAACATGTTTTTAGATCAGTTATATCGTATCTTTTACTACATAACTTTTCACCAAATTTCACAAACACTAACAAAGTTTGTTTTCCGATTCAAAACAAGATTTTAACGCTTTGAGGAGTTCAAATAACGTGTTTTTAGATCATTTGTATCGTATCTTTTACTACATAACTTTTCACCAAATTTCACAAACACTAAGAAAGTTTGATTTTCGATTCAAAACAAGATTTTAACGCTTTGAGGAGTTCAAATAACGTGTTTTTAGATCATTTGTGTCGTATCTTTTACTACTTAAATTTTCACCAAATTTCACAAACACTAAGAAAGTTAGTTTTTCGATTCAAAACAAGATTTTAACGCTTTGAGCAGTTCAAATAACATGTTTTTAGATCAGTTATATCGTATCTTTTACTACATAACTTTTCACCAAATTTCACAAACACTAACAAAGTTTGTTTTCCGATTCAAAACAAGATTTTAACGCTTTGAGGAGTTCAAATAACGTGTTTTTAGATCATTTGTATCGTATCTTTTACTACATAACTTTTCACCAAATTTCACAAACACTAAGAAAGTTTGATTTTCGATTCAAAACAAGATTTTAACGCTTTGAGGAGTTCAAATAACGTGTTTTTAGATCATTTGTGTCGTATCTTTTACTACTTAAATTTTCACCAAATTTCACAAACACTAAGAAAGTTAGTTTTTCGATTCAAAACAAGATTTTAACGCTTTGAGGAGTTCAAAAAACATGTTTTTAGATCAGTTGTATCGTATCTTTTACTACATAACTTTTCACCAAATTTCACAAACACTAACAAAGTTTGTTTTTCGATTCAAAACAAGATTTTAACGCTTTGAGGAGCTCAAATAACGCGTTTTTAGATCATTTGTATCGTATCTTTTACTACATAACTTTTCACCAAATTTCACAAACACTAAGAAAGTTTGTTTTTCGATTCAAAACAAGATTTTAGCGCTTTGAGTAGTTCAAATAACGTGTTTTTAGACCAGTTGTATCGTATCTTTTACTACATAACTTTTCACCAAATTTCACAAACACTAACAAAGTTTGTTTTTCGATTCAAAACAAGATTTTAACGCTTTGAGGAGTTCAAATAACGTGTTTTTAGATCATTTGTATCGTATCTTTTACTACATAACTTTTCACCAAATTTCACAAACACTAAGAAAGTTTGTTTTTCGATTCAAAACAAGATTTTAACGCTTTGAGCAGTTCAAATAACATGTTTTTAGATCAGTTATATCGTATCTTTTACTACATAACTTTTCACCAAATTTCACAAACACTAACAAAGTTTGTTTTCCGATTCAAAACAAGATTTTAACGCTTTGAGGAGTTCAAATAACGTGGTTTTAGATCATTTGTATCGTATCTTTTACTACATAACTTTTCACCAAATTTCACAAACACTAAGAAAGTTTGATTTTCGATTCAAAACAAGATTTTAACGCTTTGAGGAGTTCAAATAACGTGTTTTTAGATCATTTGTGTCGTATCTTTTACTACTTAAATTTTCACCAAATTTCACAACCACTAAGAAAGTTTGTTTTTCGATTCAAAACAAGATTTTAACGCTTTGAGGAGTTCAAATAATGTGCTTTTAGATCAGTTGTATCGTATCTTTTACTACATAACTTTTCACCAAATTTCACAAACACTAACAAAGTTTGTTTTTCGATTCAAAACAAGATTTTAACGCTTTGAGGAGTTCAAATAACGTGTTTTTAGATCATTTGTATCGTATCTTTTACTACATAACTTTTCACCAAATTTCACAAACACTAAGAAAGTTTGTTTTTCGATTCAAAACAAGATTTTAACGCTTTGAGCAGTTCAAATAACATGTTTTTAGATCAGTTATATCGTATCTTTTACTACATAACTTTTCACCAAATTTCACAAACACTAACAAAGTTTGTTTTCCGATTCAAAACAAGATTTTAACGCTTTGAGGAGTTCAAATAACGTGTTTTTAGATCATTTGTATCGTATCTTTTACTACATAACTTTTCACCAAATTTCACAAACACTAAGAAAGTTTGATTTTCGATTCAAAACAAGATTTTAACGCTTTGAGGAGTTCAAATAACGTGTTTTTAGATCATTTGTGTCGTATCTTTTACTACTTAAATTTTCACCAAATTTCACAAACACTAAGAAAGTTAGTTTTTCGATTCAAAACAAGATTTTAACGCTTTGAGGAGTTCAAAAAACATGTTTTTAGATCAGTTGTATCGTATCTTTTACTACATAACTTTTCACCAAATTTCACAAACACTAACAAAGTTTGTTTTTCGATTCAAAACAAGATTTTAACGCTTTGAGGAGTTCAAATCACGTGTTTTAAGATCATTTGTATCGTATCTTTTACTACATAACTTTTCACCAAATTTCACAAACACTAAGAAAGTTTTTTTTTCGATTCAAAACAAGATTTTAAAGCTTTGAGGAGTTCAAATAACGTGTTTTTAGATCATTTGTATCGTATCTTTTACTACATAACTTTTCACCAAATTTCGCAAACACTAAGAAACTTTGTTTTCCGATTCAAAACAAGATTTTAACGCTTTGAGGAGTTCAAATAACGTGTTTTTAGATCATTTGTATCGTATCTTTTACTACATAACTTGTCACCAAATTTCGCAAACACTAAGAAAGATTGTTTTTCGATTCAAAACAAGATTTTAACGCTTTGAGGAGTTCAAATAACGTGTTTTTAGATCAGTTGTATCGTATCTTCTACTACATAACTTTTCACGAAATTTCACAAACACTAACAAAGTTTGTTTTTCGATTCAAAACAAGATTTTAACTCTTTGAGGAGTTCAAATAACGTGTTTTTAGATCATTTGTATCGTATCTTTTACTACGTAACTTTTCACTAAATTTCGCAACCACTAAGAAAGTTTGTTTTTCGATTCAAAACAAGATTTTAACGCTTTGAGGAGTTCAAATAATGTGTTTTTAGATCAGTTGTATCGTATCTTTTACTACATAACTTTTCACCAAATTTCACAAACACTAACAAAGTTTGTTTTTCGATTCAAAACAAGATTTTAACGCTTTGAGGAGTTCAAATCACGTGTTTTTAGATCATTTGTATCGTATCTTTTACTACATAACTTTTCACCAAATTTCACAAACACTAAGAAAGTTTGTTTTTCGATTCAAAACAAGATTTTAACGCTTTGAGGAGTTCAAATCACGTGTTTTTAGATCATTTGTATCGTATCTTTTACTACATAACTTTTCACCAAATTTCACAAACACTAAGAAAGTTTGTTTTTCGATTCAAAACAAGATTTTAACGCTTTGAGGAGCTCAAATAACGCGTTTTTAGATCATTTGTATCATATCTTTTACTACATAACTTTTCACCAAATTTCACAAACACTAAGAAAGTTTGTTTTTCGATTCAAAACAAGATTTTAGCGCTTTGAGTAGTTCAAATAACGTGTTTTTAGACCAGTTGTATCGTATCTTTTACTACATCACTTTTCACCAAATTTCACAAACACTAACAAAGTTTGTTTTTCGATTCAAAACAAGATTTTAACGCTTTGAGGAGTTCAAATAACGTGTTTTTAGATCATTTGTATCGTATCTTTTACTACCTAACTTTTCACCAAATTTCACAAACACTAAGAAAGTTTGTTTTTCGATTCAAAACAAGATTTTAACGCTTTGAGGAGTTCAAATAACGTGTTTTTAGATCATTTGTATCGTATCTTTTACTACATAACTTTTCACCAAATTTCGCAAACACTAAGAAAGTTTGTTTTTCGATTCAAAACTAGATTTTAACGCTTTGAGGAGTTCAAATAACGTGTTTTTAGATCATTTGTATCGTATCTTTTACTACCTAACTTTTCACCAAATTTCACAAACACTAAGAAAGTTTGTTTTTCGATTCAAAACAAGATTTTAACGCTTTGAGGAGTTCAAATAACGTGTTTTTAGATCATTTGTATCGTATCTTTTACTACATAACTTGTCACCAAATTTCGCAAACACTAAGAAAGTTTGTTTTTCGATTCAAAACAAGATTTTAACGCTTTGAGGAGTTCAAATAACGTGTTTTTAGATCAGTTGTATCGTATCTTTTACTACATAACTTTTCACGAAATTTCACAAACACTAACAAAGTTTGTTTTTCGATTCAAAACAAGATTTTAACGCTTTGAGGAGTTCAAATAACGTGTTTTTAGATCATTTGTATCGTATCTTTTACTACGTAACTTTTCACCAAATTTCGCAACCACTAAGAAAGTTTGTTTTTCGATTCAAAAGAGGATTTTAACGCTTTGAGGAGTTCAAATAACGTGTTTTTACATCAGTTGTATCGTATCTTTTACTACATAACTTTTCACCAAATTTCAGAAACACTAACAAAGTTTGTTTTTCGATTCAAAACAAGATTTTAACGCTTTGAGGAGTTCAAATCACGCGTTTTTAGATCATTTGTATCGTATCTTTTACTACATAACTTTTCACCAAATTTCACAGACACTAAGGAAGTTTGTTTTTCGATTCAAAACAAGATTTTAACGCTTTGAGGTGTTCAAATAACGTGTTTTTAGATCATTTGTATCGTATCTTTTACTACATAACTTTTCACCAAATTTCACAAACACTAAGAAAGTTTTTTTTTCGATTCAAAACAAGATTTTAAAGCTTTGAGGAGTTCAAATAACGTGTTTTTAGATCATTTGTATCGTATCTTTTACTACATAAATTTTCACCAAATTTCGCAAACACTAAGAAACTTTGTTTTCCGATTCAAAACAAGATTTTAACGCTTTGAGGAGTTCAAATAACGTGTTTTTAGATCATTTGTATCGTATCTTTTACTACATAACTTGTCACCAAATTTCGCAAACACTAAGAAAGTTTGTTTTTCGATTCAAAACAAGATTTTAACGCTTTGAGGAGTTCAAATAACGTGTTTTTAGATCAGTTGTATCGTATTTTTTACTACATAACTTTTCACGAAATTTCACAAACACTAACAAAGTTTGTTTTTCGATTCAAAACAATATTTTAACGCTTTGAGGAGTTCAAATAACGTGTTTTTAGATCATTTGTATCGTATCTTTTACTAGGTAACTTTTCACCAAATTCCGCAACCACTAAGAAAGTTTGTTTTTCGATTCAAAACAATATTTTAACGCTTTGAGGAGTTCAAATAACGTGTTTTTAGATCAGTTGTATCGTATCTTTTACTACATAACTTTTCACCAAATTTCACAAACACTAACAAAGTTTGTTTTCCGATTCAAAACAAGATTTTAACGCTTTGAGGAGTTCAAATAACGTGTTTTTAGATCATTTGTATCGTATCTTTTACTACATAACTTTTCACCAAATTTCACAAACACTAAGAAAGTTTGTTTTTCGATTCAAAACAAGATTTTAACGCTTTGAGGAGTTCAAATAACGTGTTTTTAGATCATTTGTGTCGTATCTTTTACTACTTAACTTTTCACCAAATTTCACAAACACCAAGAAAGTTTGTTTTTCGATTCAAAACAAGATTTTAACGCTTTGAGGAGTTCAAAAAACATGTTTTTAGATCAGTTGTATCGTATCTTTTACTACATAACTTTTCACCAAATTTCACAAACACTAACAAAGCTTGTTTTTCGATTTAAAACAAGATTTTAACGCTTTGAGGAGTTCAAATCACGTGTTTTTAGATCATTTGTATCGTATCTTTTACTACATAACTTTTCACCAAATTTCACAAACACTAAGAAAGTTTATTTTTTGATTCAAAACAAGATTGTAACGATTTGAGGAGTTCAAATAACGTGTTTTTAGATCATTTGTATCGTATCTTTTACTACATAACTTTTCACCAAATTTTGCAAACACTAAGAAAGTTTGTTTTTCGATTCAAAACAAGATTTTAACGCTTTGAGGAGTTCAAATAAGGTGTTTTTAGATCAGTTGTATCGTATCTTTTACAACATAACTATTCACGAAATTTCACAAACACTAACAAAGTTTGTTTTTCGATTCAAAACAAGATTTTAACGCTTTGAGGAGTTCAAATAACGTGTTTTTAGATCATTTGTATCGTATCTTTTACTACATAACTTTTCACCAAATTTCACAAACACTAACAAAGTTTGTTTTTCGATTCAAAACAAGATTTTAACGCTTTGAGGAGTTCAAATCACGTGTTTTTAGATCATTTGTATCGTATCTTTTACTACATAACTTTTCACCAAATTTCACAGACACTAAGGAAGTTTGTTTTTCGATTCAAAACAAGATTTTAACGCTTTGAGGTGTTCAAATAACGTGTTTTCAGATCATTTGTATCGTATCTTTTACTACATAACTTTTTACCAAATTTCACAAACACTAAGAAAGTTTTTTTTTCGATTCAAAACAAGATTTTAAAGCTTTGAGGAGTTCAAATAACGTGTTTTTAGATCATTTGTATCGTATCTTTTACTACATAACTTTTCACCAAATTTCGCAAACACTGAGAAACTTTGTTTTCCGATTCAAAACAAGATTTTAACGCTTTGAGGAGTTCAAATAACGTGTTTTTAGATCATTTGTATCGTATCTTTTACTACATAACTTTTTACCAAATTTCGCAAACACTAAGAAAGTTTGTTTTTCGATTCAAAACAAGATTTTAACGCTTTGAGGAGTTCAAATAACGTGTTTTTAGATCAGTTATATCGTATCTTTTACTACATAACTTTTCACCAAATTTCACAAACACTAACAAAGTTTGTTTTTCGATTCAAAACAAGATTTTAACGCTTTGAGGAGTTCAAATAACGTGTTTTTAGATCATTTGTATCGTATCTTTTACTACGTAACTTTTCACCAAATTTCGCAACCACTAAGAAAGTTTGTTTTTCGATTCAAAACAAGATTTTAACGCTTTGAGGAGTTCAAATAATGTGTTTTTAGATCAGTTGTATCGTATCTTTTACTACATAACTTTTCACCAAATTTCGCAAACACTAAGAAAGTTTGTTTTTCGATTCAAAACAAGATTTTAACGCTTTGAGGAGTTCAAATAATGTGTTTTTAGATCATTTGTATCGTATCTTTTACTACATAACTTTTTACCAAATTTCGCAAACACTAAGAAAGTTTGTTTTTCGATTCAAAACAAGATTTTAACGCTTTGAGGAGTTCAAATAACGTGTTTTTAGATCATTTGTATCGTATCTTTTACTACATAACTTGTCACCAAATTTCGCAAACACTAAGAAAGATTGTTTTTCGATTCAAAACAAGATTTTAACGCTTTGAGGAGTTCAAATAACGTGTTTTTAGATCAGTTGTATCGTATCTTTTACTACATAACTTTTCACGAAATTTCACAAACACTAACAAAGTTTGTTTTTCGATTCAAAACAAGATTTTAACTCTTTGAGGAGTTCAAATAACGTGTTTTTAGATCATTTGTATCGTATCTTTTACTACGTAACTTTTCACCAAATTTCGCAACCACTAAGAAAGTTTGTTTTTCGATTCAAAACAAGATTTTAACGCTTTGAGGAGTTCAAATAATGTGTTTTTAGATCAGTTGTATCGTATCTTTTACTACATAACTTTTCACCAAATTTCACAAACACTAACAAAGTTTGTTTTTCGATTCAAAACAAGATTTTAACGCTTTGAGGAGTTCAAATCACGTGTTTTTAGATCATTTGTATCGTATCTTTTACTACATAACTTTTCACCAAATTTCACAAACACTAAGAAAGTTTGTTTTTCGATTCAAAACAAGATTTTAACGCTTTGAGGAGTTCAAATCACGTGTTTTTAGATCATTTGTATCGTATCTTTTACTACATAACTTTTCACCAAATTTCACAAACACTAAGAAAGTTTGTTTTTCGATTCAAAACAAGATTTTAACGCTTTGAGGAGCTCAAATAACGCGTTTTTAGATCATTTGTATCGTATCTTTTACTACATAACTTTTCACCAAATTTCACAAACACTAAGAAAGTTTGTTTTTCGATTCAAAACAAGATTTTAGCGCTTTGAGTAGTTCAAATAACGTGTTTTTAGACCAGTTGTATCGTATCTTTTACTACATCACTTTTCACCAAATTTCACAAACACTAACAAAGTTTGTTTTTCGATTCAAAACAAGATTTTAACGCTTTGAGGAGTTCAAATAACGTGTTTTTAGATCATTTGTATCGTATCTTTTACTACCTAACTTTTCACCAAATTTCACAAACACTAAGAAAGTTTGTTTTTCGATTCAAAACAAGATTTTAACGCTTTGAGGAGTTCAAATAACGTGTTTTTAGATCATTTGTATCGTATCTTTTACTACATAACTTTTCACCAAATTTCGCAAACACTAAGAAAGTTTGTTTTTCGATTCAAAACTAGATTTTAACGCTTTGAGGAGTTCAAATAACGTGTTTTTAGATCATTTGTATCGTATCTTTTACTACCTAACTTTTCACCAAATTTCACAAACACTAAGAAAGTTTGTTTTTCGATTCAAAACAAGATTTTAACGCTTTGAGGAGTTCAAATAACGTGTTTTTAGATCATTTGTATCGTATCTTTTACTACGTAACTTTTGACCAAATTTCGCAACCACTAAGAAAGTTTGTTTTTCGATTCAAAAGAGGATTTTAACGCTTTGAGGAGTTCAAATAACGTGTTTTTACATCAGTTGTATCGTATCTTTTACTACATAACTTTTCACCAAATTTCAGAAACACTAACAAAGTTTGTTTTTCGATTCAAAACAAGATTTTAACGCTTTGAGGAGTTCAAATCACGCGTTTTTAGATCATTTGTATCGTATCTTTTACTACATAACTTTTCACCAAATTTCACAGACACTAAGGAAGTTTGTTTTTCGATTCAAAACAAGATTTTAACGCTTTGAGGTGTTCAAATAACGTGTTTTTAGATCATTTGTATCGTATCTTTTACTACATAACTTTTCACCAAATTTCACAAACACTAAGAAAGTTTTTTTTTCGATTCAAAACAAGATTTTAAAGCTTTGAGGAGTTCAAATAACGTGTTTTTAGATCATTTGTATCGTATCTTTTACTACATAACTTTTCACCAAATTTCGCAAACACTAAGAAACTTTGTTTTCCGATTCAAAACAAGATTTTAACGCTTTGAGGAGTTCAAATAACGTGTTTTTAGATCATTTGTATCGTATCTTTTACTACATAACTTGTCACCAAATTTCGCAAACACTAAGAAAGTTTGTTTTTCGATTCAAAACAAGATTTTAACGCTTTGAGGAGTTCAAATAACGTGTTTTTAGATCAGTTGTATCGTATTTTTTACTACATAACTTTTCACGAAATTTCACAAACACTAACAAAGTTTGTTTTTCGATTCAAAACAATATTTTAACGCTTTGAGGAGTTCAAATAACGTGTTTTTAGATCATTTGTATCGTATCTTTTACTAGGTAACTTTTCACCAAATTCCGCAACCACTAAGAAAGTTTGTTTTTCGATTCAAAACAAGATTTTAACGCTTTGAGGAGTTCAAATAACGTGTTTTTAGATCAGTTGTATCGTATCTTTTACTACATAACTTTTCACCAAATTTCACAAACACTAACAAAGTTTGTTTTTCGATTCAAAACAAGATTTTAACGCTTTGAGGAGTTCAAATCACGTGTTTTTAGATCATTTGTATCGTATCTTTTACTACATAACTTTTCACCAAATTTCACAAACACTAAGAAAGTTTGTTTTTCGATTCAAAACAAGATTTTAACGCTTTGAGGAGTTCAAATCACGTGTTTTTAGATCATTTGTATCGTATCTTTTACTACATAACTTTTCACCAAATTTCGCAAACACTAAGAAAGTTTGTTTTTCGATTCAAAACTAGATTTTAACGCTTTGAGGAGTTCAAATAACGTGTTTTTAGATCATTTGTATCGTATCTTTTACTACATAACTTTTCACCAAATTTCGCAAACACTAAGAAAGTTTGTTTTTCGATTCAAAACAAGATTTTAACGCTTTGAGGAGTTCAAATAATGTGTTTTTAGATCAGTTGTATCGTATCTTTTACTACATAACTTTTCACCAAATTTCACAAACACTAACAAAGTTTGTTTTCCGATTCAAAACAAGATTTTAACGCTTTGAGGAGTTCAAATAACGTGTTTTTAGATCATTTGTATCGTATCTTTTACTACATAACTTTTCACCAAATTTCACAAACACTAAGAAAGTTTGTTTTTCGATTCAAAACAAGATTTTAACGCTTTGAGGAGTTCAAATAACGTGTTTTTAGATCATTTGTGTCGTATCTTTTACTACTTAACTTTTCACCAAATTTCACAAACACTAAGAAAGTTTGTTTTTCGATTCAAAACAAGATTTTAACGCTTTGAGGAGTTCAAAAAACATGTTTTTAGATCAGTTGTATCGTATCTTTTACTACATAACTTTTCACCAAATTTCACAAACACTAACAAAGCTTGTTTTTCGATTTAAAACAAGATTTTAACGCTTTGAGGAGTTCAAATCACGTGTTTTTAGATCATTTGTATCGTATCTTTTACTACATAACTTTTCACCAAATTTCACAAACACTAAGAAAGTTTATTTTTTGATTCAAAACAAGATTGTAACGATTTGAGGAGTTCAAATAACGTGTTTTTAGATCATTTGTATCGTATCTTTTACTACATAACTTTTCACCAAATTTTGCAAACACTAAGAAAGTTTGTTTTTCGATTCAAAACAAGATTTTAACGCTTTGAGGAGTTCAAATAAGGTGTTTTTAGATCAGTTGTATCGTATCTTTTACAACATAACTATTCACGAAATTTCACAAACACTAACAAAGTTTGTTTTTCGATTCAAAACAAGATTTTAACGCTTTGAGGAGTTCAAATAACGTGTTTTTAGATCATTTGTATCGTATCTTTTACTACATAACTTTTCACCAAATTTCACAAACACTAACAAAGTTTGTTTTTCGATTCAAAACAAGATTTTAACGCTTTGAGGAGTTCAAATCACGTGTTTTTAGATCATTTGTATCGTATCTTTTACTACATAACTTTTCACCAAATTTCACAGACACTAAGGAAGTTTGTTTTTCGATTCAAAACAAGATTTTAACGCTTTGAGGTGTTCAAATAACGTGTTTTCAGATCATTTGTATCGTATCTTTTACTACATAACTTTTTACCAAATTTCACAAACACTAAGAAAGTTTTTTTTTCGATTCAAAACAAGATTTTAAAGCTTTGAGGAGTTCAAATAACGTGTTTTCAGATCATTTGTATCGTATCTTTTACTACATAACTTTTCACCAAATTTCGCAAACACTGAGAAACTTTGTTTTCCGATTCAAAACAAGATTTTAACGCTTTGAGGAGTTCAAATAACGTGTTTTTAGATCATTTGTATCGTATCTTTTACTACATAACTTTTTACCAAATTTCGCAAACACTAAGAAAGTTTGTTTTTCGATTCAAAACAAGATTTTAACGCTTTGAGGAGTTCAAATAACGTGTTTTTAGATCAGTTATATCGTATCTTTTACTACATAACTTTTCACCAAATTTCACAAACACTAACAAAGTTTGTTTTTCGATTCAAAACAAGATTTTAACGCTTTGAGGAGTTCAAATAACGTGTTTTTAGATCATTTGTATCGTATCTTTTACTACGTAACTTTTCACCAAATTTCGCAACCACTAAGAAAGTTTGTTTTTCGATTCAAAACAAGATTTTAACGCTTTGAGGAGTTCAAATAATGTGTTTTTAGATCAGTTGTATCGTATCTTTTACTACATAACTTTTCACCAAATTTCGCAAACACTAAGAAAGTTTGTTTTTCGATTCAAAACAAGATTTTAACGCTTTGAGGTGTTCAAATAACGTGTTTTTAGATCATTTGTATCGTATCTTTTACTACATAACTTTTTACCAAATTTCGCAAACACTAAGAAAGTTTGTTTTTCGATTCAAAACAAGATTTTAAAGCTTTGAGGAGTTCAAATAACGTGTTTTTAGATCATTTGTATCGTATCTTTTACTACATAAATTTTCACCAAATTTCGCAAACACTAAGAAACTTTGTTTTCCGATTCAAAACAAGATTTTAACGCTTTGAGGAGTTCAAATAACGTGTTTTTAGATCATTTGTATCGTATCTTTTACTACATAACTTGTCACCAAATTTCGCAAACACTAAGAAAGTTTGTTTTTCGATTCAAAACAAGATTTTAACGCTTTGAGGAGTTCAAATAACGTGTTTTTAGATCAGTTGTATCGTATTTTTTACTACATAACTTTTCACGAAATTTCACAAACACTAACAAAGTTTGTTTTTCGATTCAAAACAATATTTTAACGCTTTGAGGAGTTCAAATAACGTGTTTTTAGATCATTTGTATCGTATCTTTTACTAGGTAACTTTTCACCAAATTCCGCAACCACTAAGAAAGTTTGTTTTTCGATTCAAAACAATATTTTAACGCTTTGAGGAGTTCAAATAACGTGTTTTTAGATCAGTTGTATCGTATCTTTTACTACATAACTTTTCACCAAATTTCACAAACACTAACAAAGTTTGTTTTCCGATTCAAAACAAGATTTTAACGCTTTGAGGAGTTCAAATAACGTGTTTTTAGATCATTTGTATCGTATCTTTTACTACATAACTTTTCACCAAATTTCACAAACACTAAGAAAGTTTGTTTTTCGATTCAAAACAAGATTTTAACGCTTTGAGGAGTTCAAATAACGTGTTTTTAGATCATTTGTGTCGTATCTTTTACTACTTAACTTTTCACCAAATTTCACAAACACCAAGAAAGTTTGTTTTTCGATTCAAAACAAGATTTTAACGCTTTGAGGAGTTCAAAAAACATGTTTTTAGATCAGTTGTATCGTATCTTTTACTACATAACTTTTCACCAAATTTCACAAACACTAACAAAGCTTGTTTTTCGATTTAAAACAAGATTTTAACGCTTTGAGGAGTTCAAATCACGTGTTTTTAGATCATTTGTATCGTATCTTTTACTACATAACTTTTCACCAAATTTCACAAACACTAAGAAAGTTTATTTTTTGATTCAAAACAAGATTGTAACGATTTGAGGAGTTCAAATAACGTGTTTTTAGATCATTTGTATCGTATCTTTTACTACATAACTTTTCACCAAATTTTGCAAACACTAAGAAAGTTTGTTTTTCGATTCAAAACAAGATTTTAACGCTTTGAGGAGTTCAAATAAGGTGTTTTTAGATCAGTTGTATCGTATCTTTTACAACATAACTATTCACGAAATTTCACAAACACTAACAAAGTTTGTTTTTCGATTCAAAACAAGATTTTAACGCTTTGAGGAGTTCAAATAACGTGTTTTTAGATCATTTGTATCGTATCTTTTACTACATAACTTTTCACCAAATTTCACAAACACTAACAAAGTTTGTTTTTCGATTCAAAACAAGATTTTAACGCTTTGAGGAGTTCAAATCACGTGTTTTTAGATCATTTGTATCGTATCTTTTACTACATAACTTTTCACCAAATTTCACAGACACTAAGGAAGTTTGTTTTTCGATTCAAAACAAGATTTTAACGCTTTGAGGTGTTCAAATAACGTGTTTTCAGATCATTTGTATCGTATCTTTTACTACATAACTTTTTACCAAATTTCACAAACACTAAGAAAGTTTTTTTTTCGATTCAAAACAAGATTTTAAAGCTTTGAGGAGTTCAAATAACGTGTTTTTAGATCATTTGTATCGTATCTTTTACTACATAACTTTTCACCAAATTTCGCAAACACTGAGAAACTTTGTTTTCCGATTCAAAACAAGATTTTAACGCTTTGAGGAGTTCAAATAACGTGTTTTTAGATCATTTGTATCGTATCTTTTACTACATAACTTTTTACCAAATTTCGCAAACACTAAGAAAGTTTGTTTTTCGATTCAAAACAAGATTTTAACGCTTTGAGGAGTTCAAATAACGTGTTTTTAGATCAGTTATATCGTATCTTTTACTACATAACTTTTCACCAAATTTCACAAACACTAACAAAGTTTGTTTTTCGATTCAAAACAAGATTTTAACGCTTTGAGGAGTTCAAATAACGTGTTTTTAGATCATTTGTATCGTATCTTTTACTACGTAACTTTTCACCAAATTTCGCAACCACTAAGAAAGTTTGTTTTTCGATTCAAAACAAGATTTTAACGCTTTGAGGAGTTCAAATAATGTGTTTTTAGATCAGTTGTATCGTATCTTTTACTACATAACTTTTCACCAAATTTCGCAAACACTAAGAAAGTTTGTTTTTCGATTCAAAACAAGATTTTAACGCTTTGAGGAGTTCAAATAATGTGTTTTTAGATCATTTGTATCGTATCTTTTACTACATAACTTTTTACCAAATTTCGCAAACACTAAGAAAGTTTGTTTTTCGATTCAAAACAAGATTTTAACGCTTTGAGGAGTTCAAATAACGTGTTTTTAGATCATTTGTATCGTATCTTTTACTACATAACTTGTCACCAAATTTCGCAAACACTAAGAAAGATTGTTTTTCGATTCAAAACAAGATTTTAACGCTTTGAGGAGTTCAAATAACGTGTTTTTAGATCAGTTGTATCGTATCTTTTACTACATAACTTTTCACGAAATTTCACAAACACTAACAAAGTTTGTTTTTCGATTCAAAACAAGATTTTAACTCTTTGAGGAGTTCAAATAACGTGTTTTTAGATCATTTGTATCGTATCTTTTACTACGTAACTTTTCACCAAATTTCGCAACCACTAAGAAAGTTTGTTTTTCGATTCAAAACAAGATTTTAACGCTTTGAGGAGTTCAAATAATGTGTTTTTAGATCAGTTGTATCGTATCTTTTACTACATAACTTTTCACCAAATTTCACAAACACTAACAAAGTTTGTTTTTCGATTCAAAACAAGATTTTAACGCTTTGAGGAGTTCAAATCACGTGTTTTTAGATCATTTGTATCGTATCTTTTACTACATAACTTTTCACCAAATTTCACAAACACTAAGAAAGTTTGTTTTTCGATTCAAAACAAGATTTTAACGCTTTGAGGAGTTCAAATCACGTGTTTTTAGATCATTTGTATCGTATCTTTTACTACATAACTTTTCACCAAATTTCACAAACACTAAGAAAGTTTGTTTTTCGATTCAAAACAAGATTTTAACGCTTTGAGGAGCTCAAATAACGCGTTTTTAGATCATTTGTATCGTATCTTTTACTACATAACTTTTCACCAAATTTCACAAACACTAAGAAAGTTTGTTTTTCGATTCAAAACAAGATTTTAGCGCTTTGAGTAGTTCAAATAACGTGTTTTTAGACCAGTTGTATCGTATCTTTTACTACATCACTTTTCACCAAATTTCACAAACACTAACAAAGTTTGTTTTTCGATTCAAAACAAGATTTTAACGCTTTGAGGAGTTCAAATAACGTGTTTTTAGATCATTTGTATCGTATCTTTTACTACCTAACTTTTCACCAAATTTCACAAACACTAAGAAAGTTTGTTTTTCGATTCAAAACAAGATTTTAACGCTTTGAGGAGTTCAAATAACGTGTTTTTAGATCATTTGTATCGTATCTTTTACTACATAACTTTTCACCAAATTTCGCAAACACTAAGAAAGTTTGTTTTTCGATTCAAAACTAGATTTTAACGCTTTGAGGAGTTCAAATAACGTGTTTTTAGATCATTTGTATCGTATCTTTTACTACCTAACTTTTCACCAAATTTCACAAACACTAAGAAAGTTTGTTTTTCGATTCAAAACAAGATTTTAACGCTTTGAGGAGTTCAAATAACGTGTTTTTAGATCATTTGTATCGTATCTTTTACTACATAACTTGTCACCAAATTTCGCAAACACTAAGAAAGTTTGTTTTTCGATTCAAAACAAGATTTTAACGCTTTGAGGAGTTCAAATAACGTGTTTTTAGATCAGTTGTATCGTATCTTTTACTACATAACTTTTCACGAAATTTCACAAACACTAACAAAGTTTGTTTTTCGATTCAAAACAAGATTTTAACGCTTTGAGGAGTTCAAATAACGTGTTTTTAGATCATTTGTATCGTATCTTTTACTACGTAACTTTTGACCAAATTTCGCAACCACTAAGAAAGTTTGTTTTTCGATTCAAAAGAGGATTTTAACGCTTTGAGGAGTTCAAATAACGTGTTTTTACATCAGTTGTATCGTATCTTTTACTACATAACTTTTCACCAAATTTCAGAAACACTAACAAAGTTTGTTTTTCGATTCAAAACAAGATTTTAACGCTTTGAGGAGTTCAAATCACGCGTTTTTAGATCATTTGTATCGTATCTTTTACTACATAACTTTTCACCAAATTTCACAGACACTAAGGAAGTTTGTTTTTCGATTCAAAACAAGATTTTAACGCTTTGAGGTGTTCAAATAACGTGTTTTTAGATCATTTGTATCGTATCTTTTACTACATAACTTTTCACCAAATTTCACAAACACTAAGAAAGTTTTTTTTTCGATTCAAAACAAGATTTTAAAGCTTTGAGGAGTTCAAATAACGTGTTTTTAGATCATTTGTATCGTATCTTTTACTACATAACTTTTCACCAAATTTCGCAAACACTAAGAAACTTTGTTTTCCGATTCAAAACAAGATTTTAACGCTTTGAGGAGTTCAAATAACGTGTTTTTAGATCATTTGTATCGTATCTTTTACTACATAACTTGTCACCAAATTTCGCAAACACTAAGAAAGTTTGTTTTTCGATTCAAAACAAGATTTTAACGCTTTGAGGAGTTCAAATAACGTGTTTTTAGATCAGTTGTATCGTATTTTTTACTACATAACTTTTCACGAAATTTCACAAACACTAACAAAGTTTGTTTTTCGATTCAAAACAATATTTTAACGCTTTGAGGAGTTCAAATAACGTGTTTTTAGATCATTTGTATCGTATCTTTTACTAGGTAACTTTTCACCAAATTCCGCAACCACTAAGAAAGTTTGTTTTTCGATTCAAAACAAGATTTTAACGCTTTGAGGAGTTCAAATAACGTGTTTTTAGATCAGTTGTATCGTATCTTTTACTACATAACTTTTCACCAAATTTCACAAACACTAACAAAGTTTGTTTTTCGATTCAAAACAAGATTTTAACGCTTTGAGGAGTTCAAATCACGTGTTTTTAGATCATTTGTATCGTATCTTTTACTACATAACTTTTCACCAAATTTCACAAACACTAAGAAAGTTTGTTTTTCGATTCAAAACAAGATTTTAACGCTTTGAGGAGTTCAAATCACGTGTTTTTAGATCATTTGTATCGTATCTTTTACTACATAACTTTTCACCAAATTTCGCAAACACTAAGAAAGTTTGTTTTTCGATTCAAAACTAGATTTTAACGCTTTGAGGAGTTCAAATAACGTGTTTTTAGATCATTTGTATCGTATCTTTTACTACATAACTTTTCACCAAATTTCGCAAACACTAAGAAAGTTTGTTTTTCGATTCAAAACAAGATTTTAACGCTTTGAGGAGTTCAAATAATGTGTTTTTAGATCAGTTGTATCGTATCTTTTACTACATAACTTTTCACCAAATTTCACAAACACTAACAAAGTTTGTTTTCCGATTCAAAACAAGATTTTAACGCTTTGAGGAGTTCAAATAACGTGTTTTTAGATCATTTGTATCGTATCTTTTACTACATAACTTTTCACCAAATTTCACAAACACTAAGAAAGTTTGTTTTTCGATTCAAAACAAGATTTTAACGCTTTGAGGAGTTCAAATAACGTGTTTTTAGATCATTTGTGTCGTATCTTTTACTACTTAACTTTTCACCAAATTTCACAAACACTAAGAAAGTTTGTTTTTCGATTCAAAACAAGATTTTAACGCTTTGAGGAGTTCAAAAAACATGTTTTTAGATCAGTTGTATCGTATCTTTTACTACATAACTTTTCACCAAATTTCACAAACACTAACAAAGCTTGTTTTTCGATTTAAAACAAGATTTTAACGCTTTGAGGAGTTCAAATCACGTGTTTTTAGATCATTTGTATCGTATCTTTTACTACATAACTTTTCACCAAATTTCACAAACACTAAGAAAGTTTATTTTTTGATTCAAAACAAGATTGTAACGATTTGAGGAGTTCAAATAACGTGTTTTTAGATCATTTGTATCGTATCTTTTACTACATAACTTTTCACCAAATTTTGCAAACACTAAGAAAGTTTGTTTTTCGATTCAAAACAAGATTTTAACGCTTTGAGGAGTTCAAATAAGGTGTTTTTAGATCAGTTGTATCGTATCTTTTACAACATAACTATTCACGAAATTTCACAAACACTAACAAAGTTTGTTTTTCGATTCAAAACAAGATTTTAACGCTTTGAGGAGTTCAAATAACGTGTTTTTAGATCATTTGTATCGTATCTTTTACTACATAACTTTTCACCAAATTTCACAAACACTAACAAAGTTTGTTTTTCGATTCAAAACAAGATTTTAACGCTTTGAGGAGTTCAAATCACGTGTTTTTAGATCATTTGTATCGTATCTTTTACTACATAACTTTTCACCAAATTTCACAGACACTAAGGAAGTTTGTTTTTCGATTCAAAACAAGATTTTAACGCTTTGAGGTGTTCAAATAACGTGTTTTCAGATCATTTGTATCGTATCTTTTACTACATAACTTTTTACCAAATTTCACAAACACTAAGAAAGTTTTTTTTTCGATTCAAAACAAGATTTTAAAGCTTTGAGGAGTTCAAATAACGTGTTTTCAGATCATTTGTATCGTATCTTTTACTACATAACTTTTCACCAAATTTCGCAAACACTGAGAAACTTTGTTTTCCGATTCAAAACAAGATTTTAACGCTTTGAGGAGTTCAAATAACGTGTTTTTAGATCATTTGTATCGTATCTTTTACTACATAACTTTTTACCAAATTTCGCAAACACTAAGAAAGTTTGTTTTTCGATTCAAAACAAGATTTTAACGCTTTGAGGAGTTCAAATAACGTGTTTTTAGATCAGTTATATCGTATCTTTTACTACATAACTTTTCACCAAATTTCACAAACACTAACAAAGTTTGTTTTTCGATTCAAAACAAGATTTTAACGCTTTGAGGAGTTCAAATAACGTGTTTTTAGATCATTTGTATCGTATCTTTTACTACGTAACTTTTCACCAAATTTCGCAACCACTAAGAAAGTTTGTTTTTCGATTCAAAACAAGATTTTAACGCTTTGAGGAGTTCAAATAATGTGTTTTTAGATCAGTTGTATCGTATCTTTTACTACATAACTTTTCACCAAATTTCGCAAACACTAAGAAAGTTTGTTTTTCGATTCAAAACAAGATTTTAACGCTTTGAGGAGTTCAAATAATGTGTTTTTAGATCATTTGTATCGTATCTTTTACTACATAACTTTTTACCAAATTTCGCAAACACTAAGAAAGTTTGTTTTTCGATTCAAAACAAGATTTTAACGCTTTGAGGAGTTCAAATAACGTGTTTTTAGATCATTTGTATCGTATCTTTTACTACATAACTTGTCACCAAATTTCGCAAACACTAAGAAAGATTGTTTTTCGATTCAAAACAAGATTTTAACGCTTTGAGGAGTTCAAATAACGTGTTTTTAGATCAGTTGTATCGTATCTTTTACTACATAACTTTTCACGAAATTTCACAAACACTAACAAAGTTTGTTTTTCGATTCAAAACAAGATTTTAACTCTTTGAGGAGTTCAAATAACGTGTTTTTAGATCATTTGTATCGTATCTTTTACTACGTAACTTTTCACCAAATTTCGCAACCACTAAGAAAGTTTGTTTTTCGATTCAAAACAAGATTTTAACGCTTTGAGGAGTTCAAATAATGTGTTTTTAGATCAGTTGTATCGTATCTTTTACTACATAACTTTTCACCAAATTTCACAAACACTAACAAAGTTTGTTTTTCGATTCAAAACAAGATTTTAACGCTTTGAGGAGTTCAAATCACGTGTTTTTAGATCATTTGTATCGTATCTTTTACTACATAACTTTTCACCAAATTTCACAAACACTAAGAAAGTTTGTTTTTCCATTCAAAACAAGATTTTAACGCTTTGAGGAGTTCAAATCACGTGTTTTTAGATCATTTGTATCGTATCTTTTACTACATAACTTTTCACCAAATTTCACAAACACTAAGAAAGTTTGTTTTTCGATTCAAAACAAGATTTTAACGCTTTGAGGAGCTCAAATAACGCGTTTTTAGATCATTTGTATCGTATCTTTTACTACATAACTTTTCACCAAATTTCACAAACACTAAGAAAGTTTGTTTTTCGATTCAAAACAAGATTTTAGCGCTTTGAGTAGTTCAAATAACGTGTTTTTAGACCAGTTGTATCGTATCTTTTACTACATCACTTTTCACCAAATTTCACAAACACTAACAAAGTTTGTTTTTCGATTCAAAACAAGATTTTAACGCTTTGAGGAGTTCAAATAACGTGTTTTTAGATCATTTGTATCGTATCTTTTACTACCTAACTTTTCACCAAATTTCACAAACACTAAGAAAGTTTGTTTTTCGATTCAAAACAAGATTTTAACGCTTTGAGGAGTTCAAATAACGTGTTTTTAGATCATTTGTATCGTATCTTTTACTACATAACTTTTCACCAAATTTCGCAAACACTAAGAAAGTTTGTTTTTCGATTCAAAACTAGATTTTAACGCTTTGAGGAGTTCAAATAACGTGTTTTTAGATCATTTGTATCGTATCTTTTACTACCTAACTTTTCACCAAATTTCACAAACACTAAGAAAGTTTGTTTTTCGATTCAAAACAAGATTTTAACGCTTTGAGGAGTTCAAATAACGTGTTTTTAGATCATTTGTATCGTATCTTTTACTACATAACTTGTCACCAAATTTCGCAAACACTAAGAAAGTTTGTTTTTCGATTCAAAACAAGATTTTAACGCTTTGAGGAGTTCAAATAACGTGTTTTTAGATCAGTTGTATCGTATCTTTTACTACATAACTTTTCACGAAATTTCACAAACACTAACAAAGTTTGTTTTTCGATTCAAAACAAGATTTTAACGCTTTGAGGAGTTCAAATAACGTGTTTTTAGATCATTTGTATCGTATCTTTTACTACGTAACTTTTCACCAAATTTCGCAACCACTAAGAAAGTTTGTTTTTCGATTCAAAAGAGGATTTTAACGCTTTGAGGAGTTCAAATAACGTGTTTTTACATCAGTTGTATCGTATCTTTTACTACATAACTTTTCACCAAATTTCAGAAACACTAACAAAGTTTGTTTTTCGATTCAAAACAAGATTTTAACGCTTTGAGGAGTTCAAATCACGCGTTTTTAGATCATTTGTATCGTATCTTTTACTACATAACTTTTCACCAAATTTCACAGACACTAAGGAAGTTTGTTTTTCGATTCAAAACAAGATTTTAACGCTTTGAGGTGTTCAAATAACGTGTTTTTAGATCATTTGTATCGTATCTTTTACTACATAACTTTTCACCAAATTTCACAAACAGTAAGAAAGTTTTTTTTTCGATTCAAAACAAGATTTTAAAGCTTTGAGGAGTTCAAATAACGTGTTTTTAGATCATTTGTATCGTATCTTTTACTACATAACTTTTCACCAAATTTCGCAAACACTAAGAAACTTTGTTTTCCGATTCAAAACAAGATTTTAACGCTTTGAGGAGTTCAAATAACGTGTTTTTAGATCATTTGTATCGTATCTTTTACTACATAACTTGTCACCAAATTTCGCAAACACTAAGAAAGTTTGTTTTTCGATTCAAAACAAGATTTTAACGCTTTGAGGAGTTCAAATAACGTGTTTTTAGATCAGTTGTATCGTATTTTTTACTACATAACTTTTCACGAAATTTCACAAACACTAACAAAGTTTGTTTTTCGATTCAAAACAATATTTTAACGCTTTGAGGAGTTCAAATAACGTGTTTTTAGATCATTTGTATCGTATCTTTTACTAGGTAACTTTTCACCAAATTCCGCAACCACTAAGAAAGTTTGTTTTTCGATTCAAAACAAGATTTTAACGCTTTGAGGAGTTCAAATAACGTGTTTTTAGATCAGTTGTATCGTATCTTTTACTACATAACTTTTCACCAAATTTCACAAACACTAACAAAGTTTGTTTTTCGATTCAAAACAAGATTTTAACGCTTTGAGGAGTTCAAATCACGTGTTTTTAGATCATTTGTATCGTATCTTTTACTACATAACTTTTCACCAAATTTCACAAACACTAAGAAAGTTTGTTTTTCGATTCAAAACAAGATTTTAACGCTTTGAGCAGTTCAAATAACATGTTTTTAGATCAGTTATATCGTATCTTTTACTACATAACTTTTCACCAAATTTCACAAACACTAACAAAGTTTGTTTTCCGATTCAAAACAAGATTTTAACGCTTTGAGGAGTTCAAATAACGTGTTTTTAGATCATTTGTATCGTATCTTTTACTACATAACTTTTCACCAAATTTCACAAACACTAAGAAAGTTTGTTTTTCGATTCAAAACAAGATTTTAACGCTTTGAGGAGTTCAAATAACGTGTTTTTAGATCATTTGTGTCGTATCTTTTACTACTTAACTTTTCACCAAATTTCACAAACACTAAGAAAGTTTGTTTTTCGATTCAAAACAAGATTTTAACGCTTTGAGGAGTTCAAAAAACATGTTTTTAGATCAGTTGTATCGTATCTTTTACTACATAACTTTTCACCAAATTTCACAAACACTAACAAAGCTTGTTTTTCGATTTAAAACAAGATTTTAACGCTTTGAGGAGTTCAAATCACGTGTTTTTAGATCATTTGTATCGTATCTTTTACTACATAACTTTTCACCAAATTTCACAAACACTAAGAAAGTTTATTTTTTGATTCAAAACAAGATTGTAACGATTTGAGGAGTTCAAATAACGTGTTTTTAGATCATTTGTATCGTATCTTTTACTACATAACTTTTCACCAAATTTTGCAAACACTAAGAAAGTTTGTTTTTCGATTCAAAACAAGATTTTAACGCTTTGAGGAGTTCAAATAAGGTGTTTTTAGATCAGTTGTATCGTATCTTTTACAACATAACTATTCACGAAATTTCACAAACACTAACAAAGTTTGTTTTTCGATTCAAAACAAGATTTTAACGCTTTGAGGAGTTCAAATAACGTGTTTTTAGATCATTTGTATCGTATCTTTTACTACATAACTTTTCACCAAATTTCACAAACACTAACAAAGTTTGTTTTTCGATTCAAAACAAGATTTTAACGCTTTGAGGAGTTCAAATCACGTGTTTTTAGATCATTTGTATCGTATCTTTTACTACATAACTTTTCACCAAATTTCACAGACACTAAGGAAGTTTGTTTTTCGATTCAAAACAAGATTTTAACGCTTTGAGGTGTTCAAATAACGTGTTTTTAGATCATTTGTATCGTATCTTTTACTACATAACTTTTTACCAAATTTCACAAACACTAAGAAAGTTTTTTTTTCGATTCAAAACAAGATTTTAAAGCTTTGAGGAGTTCAAATAACGTGTTTTTAGATCATTTGTATCGTATCTTTTACTACATAACTTTTCACCAAATTTCGCAAACACTGAGAAACTTTGTTTTCCGATTCAAAACAAGATTTTAACGCTTTGAGGAGTTCAAATAACGTGTTTTTAGATCATTTGTATCGTATCTTTTACTACATAACTTTTTACCAAATTTCGCAAACACTAAGAAAGTTTGTTTTTCGATTCAAAACAAGATTTTAACGCTTTGAGGAGTTCAAATAACGTGTTTTTAGATCAGTTGTATCGTATCTTTTACTACATAACTTTTCACCAAATTTCACAAACACTAACAAAGTTTGTTTTTCGATTCAAAACAAGATTTTAACGCTTTGAGGAGTTCAAATAACGTGTTTTTAGATCATTTGTATCGTATCTTTTACTACGTAACTTTTCACCAAATTTCGCAACCACTAAGAAAGTTTGTTTTTCGATTCAAAACAAGATTTTAACGCTTTGAGGAGTTCAAATAATGTGTTTTTAGATCAGTTGTATCGTATCTTTTACTACATAACTTTTCACCAAATTTCGCAAACACTAAGAAAGTTTGTTTTTCGATTCAAAACAAGATTTTAACGCTTTGAGGAGTTCAAATAATGTGTTTTTAGATCATTTGTATCGTATCTTTTACTACATAACTTTTTACCAAATTTCGCAAACACTAAGAAAGTTTGTTTTTCGATTCAAAACAAGATTTTAACGCTTTGAGGAGTTCAAATAACGTGTTTTTAGATCAGTTGTATCGTATCTTTTACTACATAACTTTTCACCAAATTTCACAAACACTAACAAAGTTTGTTTTTCGATTCAAAACAAGATTTTAACGCTTTGAGGAGTTCAAATAACATGTTTTTAGATCATTTGTATCGTATCTTTTACTACGTAACTTTTCACCAAATTTCGCAACCACTAAGAAAGTTTGTTTTTCGATTCAAAACAAGATTTTAACGCTTTGAGGAGTTCAAATAATGTGTTTTTAGATCAGTTGTATCGTATCTTTTACTACATAACTTTTCACCAAATTTCACAAACACTAACAAAGTTTGTTTTTCGATTCAAAACAAGATTTTAACGCTTTGAGGAGTTCAAATAACGTGTTTTTAGATCATTTGTATCGTATCTTTTACTACATAACTTTTCACCAAATTTCACAAACACTAAGAAAGTTTGTTTTTCGATTCAAAACAAGATTTTAACGCATTGAGCAGTTCAAATAACATGTTTTTAGATCAGTTATATCGTATCTTTTACTACATAACTTTTCACCAAATTTCACAAACACTAACAAAGTTTGTTTTCCGATTCAAAACAAGATTTTAACGCTTTGAGGAGTTCAAATAACGTGTTTTTAGATCATTTGTATCGTATCTTTTACTACATAACTTTTCACCAAATTTCACAAACACTAAGAAAGTTTGATTTTCGATTCAAAACAAGATTTTAACGCTTTGAGGAGTTCAAATAACGTGTTTTTAGATCATTTGTGTCGTATCTTTTACTACTTAAATTTTCACCAAATTTCACAAACACTAAGAAAGTTAGTTTTTCGATTCAAAACAAGATTTTAACGCTTTGAGGAGTTCAAAAAACATGTTTTTAGATCAGTTGTATCGTATCTTTTACTACATAACTTTTCACCAAATTTCACAAACACTAACAAAGTTTGTTTTTCGATTCAAAACAAGATTTTAACGCTTTGAGGAGTTCAAATCACGTGTTTTAAGATCATTTGTATCGTATCTTTTACTACATAACTTTTCACCAAATTTCACAAACACTAAGAAAGTTTTTTTTTCGATTCAAAACAAGATTTTAAAGCTTTGAGGAGTTCAAATAACGTGTTTTTAGATCATTTGTATCGTATCTTTTACTACATAACTTTTCACCAAATTTCGCAAACACTAAGAAACTTTATTTTCCGATTCAAAACAAGATTTTAACGCTTTGAGGAGTTCAAATAACGTGTTTTTAGATCATTTGTATCGTATCTTTTACTACATAACTTGTCACCAAATTTCGCAAACACTAAGAAAGATTGTTTTTCGATTCAAAACAAGATTTTAACGCTTTGAGGAGTTCAAATAACGTGTTTTTAGATCAGTTGTATCGTATCTTTTACTACATAACTTTTCACGAAATTTCACAAACACTAACAAAGTTTGTTTTTCGATTCAAAACAAGATTTTAACTCTTTGAGGAGTTCAAATAACGTGTTTTTAGATCATTTGTATCGTATCTTTTACTACGTAACTTTTCACCAAATTTCGCAACCACTAAGAAAGTTTGTTTTTCGATTCAAAACAAGATTTTAACGCTTTGAGGAGTTCAAATAATGTGTTTTTAGATCAGTTGTATCGTATCTTTTACTACATAACTTTTCACCAAATTTCACAAACACTAACAAAGTTTGTTTTTCGATTCAAAACAAGATTTTAACGCTTTGAGGAGTTCAAATCACGTGTTTTTAGATCATTTGTATCGTATCTTTTACTACATAACTTTTCACCAAATTTCACAAACACTAAGAAAGTTTGTTTTTCGATTCAAAACAAGATTTTAACGCTTTGAGGAGTTCAAATCACGTGTTTTTAGATCATTTGTATCGTATCTTTTACTACATAACTTTTCACCAAATTTCACAAACACTAAGAAAGTTTGTTTTTCGATTCAAAACAAGATTTTAACGCTTTGAGGAGCTCAAATAACGCGTTTTTAGATCATTTGTATCGTATCTTTTACTACATAACTTTTCACCAAATTTCACAAACACTAAGAAAGTTTGTTTTTCGATTCAAAACAAGATTTTAGCGCTTTGAGGAGTTCAAATAACGTGTTTTTAGACCAGTTGTATCGTATCTTTTACTACATCACTTTTCACCAAATTTCACAAACACTAACAAAGTTTGTTTTTCGATTCAAAACAAGATTTTAACGCTTTGAGGAGTTCAAATAACGTGTTTTTAGATCATTTGTATCGTATCTTTTACTACATAACTTTTCACCAAATTTCACAAACACTAAGAAAGTTTGTTTTTCGATTCAAAACAAGATTTTAACGCTTTGAGGAGTTCAAATAACGTGTTTTTAGATCATTTGTGTCGTATCTTTTACTACTTAACTTTTCACCAAATTTCACAAACACTAAGAAAGTTTGTTTTTCGATTCAAAACAAGATTTTAACGCTTTGAGGAGTTCAAAAAACATGTTTTTAGATCAGTTGTATCGTATCTTTTACTACATAACTTTTCACCAAATTTCACAAACACTAACAAAGCTTGTTTTTCGATTTAAAACAAGATTTTAACGCTTTGAGGAGTTCAAATCACGTGTTTTTAGATCATTTGTATCGTATCTTTTACTACATAACTTTTCACCAAATTTCACAAACACTAAGAAAGTTTATTTTTTGATTCAAAACAAGATTGTAACGATTTGAGGAGTTCAAATAACGTGTTTTTAGATCATTTGTATCGTATCTTTTACTACATAACTTTTCACCAAATTTTGCAAACACTAAGAAAGTTTGTTTTTCGATTCAAAACAAGATTTTAACGCTTTGAGGAGTTCAAATAAGGTGTTTTTAGATCAGTTGTATCGTATCTTTTACAACATAACTATTCACGAAATTTCACAAACACTAACAAAGTTTGTTTTTCGATTCAAAACAAGATTTTAACGCTTTGAGGAGTTCAAATAACGTGTTTTTAGATCATTTGTATCGTATCTTTTACTACATAACTTTTCACCAAATTTCACAAACACTAACAAAGTTTGTTTTTCGATTCAAAACAAGATTTTAACGCTTTGAGGAGTTCAAATCACGTGTTTTTAGATCATTTGTATCGTATCTTTTACTACATAACTTTTCACCAAATTTCACAGACACTAAGGAAGTTTGTTTTTCGATTCAAAACAAGATTTTAACGCTTTGAGGTGTTCAAATAACGTGTTTTTAGATCATTTGTATCGTATCTTTTACTACATAACTTTTTACCAAATTTCACAAACACTAAGAAAGTTTTTTTTTCGATTCAAAACAAGATTTTAAAGCTTTGAGGAGTTCAAATAACGTGTTTTTAGATCATTTGTATCGTATCTTTTACTACATAACTTTTCACCAAATTTCGCAAACACTGAGAAACTTTGTTTTCCGATTCAAAACAAGATTTTAACGCTTTGAGGAGTTCAAATAACGTGTTTTTAGATCATTTGTATCGTATCTTTTACTACATAACTTTTTACCAAATTTCGCAAACACTAAGAAAGTTTGTTTTTCGATTCAAAACAAGATTTTAACGCTTTGAGGAGTTCAAATAACGTGTTTTTAGATCAGTTGTATCGTATCTTTTACTACATAACTTTTCACCAAATTTCACAAACACTAACAAAGTTTGTTTTTCGATTCAAAACAAGATTTTAACGCTTTGAGGAGTTCAAATAACGTGTTTTTAGATCATTTGTATCGTATCTTTTACTACGTAACTTTTCACCAAATTTCGCAACCACTAAGAAAGTTTGTTTTTCGATTCAAAACAAGATTTTAACGCTTTGAGGAGTTCAAATAATGTGTTTTTAGATCAGTTGTATCGTATCTTTTACTACATAACTTTTCACCAAATTTCGCAAACACTAAGAAAGTTTGTTTTTCGATTCAAAACAAGATTTTAACGCTTTGAGGAGTTCAAATAATGTGTTTTTAGATCATTTGTATCGTATCTTTTACTACATAACTTTTTACCAAATTTCGCAAACACTAAGAAAGTTTGTTTTTCGATTCAAAACAAGATTTTAACGCTTTGAGGAGTTCAAATAACGTGTTTTTAGATCAGTTGTATCGTATCTTTTACTACATAACTTTTCACCAAATTTCACAAACACTAACAAAGTTTGTTTTTCGATTCAAAACAAGATTTTAACGCTTTGAGGAGTTCAAATAACATGTTTTTAGATCATTTGTATCGTATCTTTTACTACGTAACTTTTCACCAAATTTCGCAACCACTAAGAAAGTTTGTTTTTCGATTCAAAACAAGATTTTAACGCTTTGAGGAGTTCAAATAATGTGTTTTTAGATCAGTTGTATCGTATCTTTTACTACATAACTTTTCACCAAATTTCACAAACACTAACAAAGTTTGTTTTTCGATTCAAAACAAGATTTTAACGCTTTGAGGAGTTCAAATAACGTGTTTTTAGATCATTTGTATCGTATCTTTTACTACATAACTTTTCACCAAATTTCACAAACACTAAGAAAGTTTGTTTTTCGATTCAAAACAAGATTTTAACGCTTTGAGCAGTTCAAATAACATGTTTTTAGATCAGTTATATCGTATCTTTTACTACATAACTTTTCACCAAATTTCACAAACACTAACAAAGTTTGTTTTCCGATTCAAAACAAGATTTTAACGCTTTGAGGAGTTCAAATAACGTGTTTTTAGATCATTTGTATCGTATCTTTTACTACATAACTTTTCACCAAATTTCACAAACACTAAGAAAGTTTGATTTTCGATTCAAAACAAGATTTTAACGCTTTGAGGAGTTCAAATAACGTGTTTTTAGATCATTTGTGTCGTATCTTTTACTACTTAAATTTTCACCAAATTTCACAAACACTAAGAAAGTTAGTTTTTCGATTCAAAACAAGATTTTAACGCTTTGAGGAGTTCAAAAAACATGTTTTTAGATCAGTTGTATCGTATCTTTTACTACATAACTTTTCACCAAATTTCACAAACACTAACAAAGTTTGTTTTTCGATTCAAAACAAGATTTTAACGCTTTGAGGAGTTCAAATCACGTGTTTTAAGATCATTTGTATCGTATCTTTTACTACATAACTTTTCACCAAATTTCACAAACACTAAGAAAGTTTTTTTTTCGATTCAAAACAAGATTTTAAAGCTTTGAGGAGTTCAAATAACGTGTTTTTAGATCATTTGTATCGTATCTTTTACTACATAACTTTTCACCAAATTTCGCAAACACTAAGAAACTTTATTTTCCGATTCAAAACAAGATTTTAACGCTTTGAGGAGTTCAAATAACGTGTTTTTAGATCATTTGTATCGTATCTTTTACTACATAACTTGTCACCAAATTTCGCAAACACTAAGAAAGATTGTTTTTCGATTCAAAACAAGATTTTAACGCTTTGAGGAGTTCAAATAACGTGTTTTTAGATCAGTTGTATCGTATCTTTTACTACATAACTTTTCACGAAATTTCACAAACACTAACAAAGTTTGTTTTTCGATTCAAAACAAGATTTTAACTCTTTGAGGAGTTCAAATAACGTGTTTTTAGATCATTTGTATCGTATCTTTTACTACGTAACTTTTCACCAAATTTCGCAACCACTAAGAAAGTTTGTTTTTCGATTCAAAACAAGATTTTAACGCTTTGAGGAGTTCAAATAATGTGTTTTTAGATCAGTTGTATCGTATCTTTTACTACATAACTTTTCACCAAATTTCACAAACACTAACAAAGTTTGTTTTTCGATTCAAAACAAGATTTTAACGCTTTGAGGAGTTCAAATCACGTGTTTTTAGATCATTTGTATCGTATCTTTTACTACATAACTTTTCACCAAATTTCACAAACACTAAGAAAGTTTGTTTTTCGATTCAAAACAAGATTTTAACGCTTTGAGGAGTTCAAATCACGTGTTTTTAGATCATTTGTATCGTATCTTTTACTACATAACTTTTCACCAAATTTCACAAACACTAAGAAAGTTTGTTTTTCGATTCAAAACAAGATTTTAACGCTTTGAGGAGCTCAAATAACGCGTTTTTAGATCATTTGTATCGTATCTTTTACTACATAACTTTTCACCAAATTTCACAAACACTAAGAAAGTTTGTTTTTCGATTCAAAACAAGATTTTAGCGCTTTGAGTAGTTCAAATAACGTGTTTTTAGACCAGTTGTATCGTATCTTTTACTACATCACTTTTCACCAAATTTCACAAACACTAACAAAGTTTGTTTTTCGATTCAAAACAAGATTTTAACGCTTTGAGGAGTTCAAATAACGTGTTTTTAGATCATTTGTATCGTATCTTTTACTACCTAACTTTTCACCAAATTTCACAAACACTAAGAAAGTTTGTTTTTCGATTCAAAACAAGATTTTAACGCTTTGAGGAGTTCAAATAACGTGTTTTTAGATCATTTGTATCGTATCTTTTACTACATAACTTTTCACCAAATTTCGCAAACACTAAGAAAGTTTGTTTTTCGATTCAAAACTAGATTTTAACGCTTTGAGGAGTTCAAATAACGTGTTTTTAGATCATTTGTATCGTATCTTTTACTACCTAACTTTTCACCAAATTTCACAAACACTAAGAAAGTTTGTTTTTCGATTCAAAACAAGATTTTAACGCTTTGAGGAGTTCAAATAACGTGTTTTTAGATCATTTGTATCGTATCTTTTACTACATAACTTGTCACCAAATTTCGCAAACACTAAGAAAGTTTGTTTTTCGATTCAAAACAAGATTTTAACGCTTTGAGGAGTTCAAATAACGTGTTTTTAGATCAGTTGTATCGTATCTTTTACTACATAACTTTTCACGAAATTTCACAAACACTAACAAAGTTTGTTTTTCGATTCAAAACAAGATTTTAACGCTTTGAGGAGTTCAAATAACGTGTTTTTAGATCATTTGTATCGTATCTTTTACTACGTAACTTTTCACCAAATTTCGCAACCACTAAGAAAGTTTGTTTTTCGATTCAAAAGAGGATTTTAACGCTTTGAGGAGTTCAAATAACGTGTTTTTACATCAGTTGTATCGTATCTTTTACTACATAACTTTTCACCAAATTTCAGAAACACTAACAAAGTTTGTTTTTCGATTCAAAACAAGATTTTAACGCTTTGAGGAGTTCAAATCACGCGTTTTTAGATCATTTGTATCGTATCTTTTACTACATAACTTTTCACCAAATTTCACAGACACTAAGGAAGTTTGTTTTTCGATTCAAAACAAGATTTTAACGCTTTGAGGTGTTCAAATAACGTGTTTTTAGATCATTTGTATCGTATCTTTTACTACATAACTTTTCACCAAATTTCACAAACACTAAGAAAGTTTTTTTTTCGATTCAAAACAAGATTTTAAAGCTTTGAGGAGTTCAAATAACGTGTTTTTAGATCATTTGTATCGTATCTTTTACTACATAACTTTTCACCAAATTTCGCAAACACTAAGAAACTTTGTTTTCCGATTCAAAACAAGATTTTAACGCTTTGAGGAGTTCAAATAACGTGTTTTTAGATCATTTGTATCGTATCTTTTACTACATAACTTGTCACCAAATTTCGCAAACACTAAGAAAGTTTGTTTTTCGATTCAAAACAAGATTTTAACGCTTTGAGGAGTTCAAATAACGTGTTTTTAGATCAGTTGTATCGTATTTTTTACTACATAACTTTTCACGAAATTTCACAAACACTAACAAAGTTTGTTTTTCGATTCAAAACAAGATTTTAACGCTTTGAGGAGTTCAAATAACATGTTTTTAGATCATTTGTATCGTATCTTTTACTACGTAACTTTTCACCAAATTTCGCAACCACTAAGAAAGTTTGTTTTTCGATTCAAAACAAGATTTTAACGCTTTGAGGAGTTCAAATAATGTGTTTTTAGATCAGTTGTATCGTATCTTTTACTACATAACTTTTCACCAAATTTCACAAACACTAACAAAGTTTGTTTTTCGATTCAAAACAAGATTTTAACGCTTTGAGGAGTTCAAATAACGTGTTTTTAGATCAGTTGTATCGTATCTTTTACTACATAACTTTTCACCAAATTTCACAAACACTAACAAAGTTTGTTTTTCGATTCAAAACAAGATTTTAACGCTTTGAGGAGTTCAAATAACGTGTTTTTAGATCATTTGTATCGTATCTTTTACTACGTAACTTTTCACCAAATTTCGCAACCACTAAGAAAGTTTGTTTTTCGATTCAAAACAAGATTTTAACGCTTTGAGGAGTTCAAATAATGTGTTTTTAGATCAGTTGTATCGTATCTTTTACTACATAACTTTTCACCAAATTTCGCAAACACTAAGAAAGTTTGTTTTTCGATTCAAAACAAGATTTTAACGCTTTGAGGAGTTCAAATAATGTGTTTTTAGATCATTTGTATCGTATCTTTTACTACATAACTTTTTACCAAATTTCGCAAACACTAAGAAAGTTTGTTTTTCGATTCAAAACAAGATTTTAACGCTTTGAGGAGTTCAAATAACGTGTTTTTAGATCAGTTGTATCGTATCTTTTACTACATAACTTTTCACCAAATTTCACAAACACTAACAAAGTTTGTTTTTCGATTCAAAACAAGATTTTAACGCTTTGAGGAGTTCAAATAACATGTTTTTAGATCATTTGTATCGTATCTTTTACTACGTAACTTTTCACCAAATTTCGCAACCACTAAGAAAGTTTGTTTTTCGATTCAAAACAAGATTTTAACGCTTTGAGGAGTTCAAATAATGTGTTTTTAGATCAGTTGTATCGTATCTTTTACTACATAACTTTTCACCAAATTTCACAAACACTAACAAAGTTTGTTTTTCGATTCAAAACAAGATTTTAACGCTTTGAGGAGTTCAAATAACGTGTTTTTAGATCATTTGTATCGTATCTTTTACTACATAACTTTTCACCAAATTTCACAAACACTAAGAAAGTTTGTTTTTCGATTCAAAACAAGATTTTAACGCTTTGAGCAGTTCAAATAACATGTTTTTAGATCAGTTATATCGTATCTTTTACTACATAACTTTTCACCAAATTTCACAAACACTAACAAAGTTTGTTTTCCGATTCAAAACAAGATTTTAACGCTTTGAGGAGTTCAAATAACGTGTTTTTAGATCATTTGTATCGTATCTTTTACTACATAACTTTTCACCAAATTTCACAAACACTAAGAAAGTTTGATTTTCGATTCAAAACAAGATTTTAACGCTTTGAGGAGTTCAAATAACGTGTTTTTAGATCATTTGTGTCGTATCTTTTACTACTTAAATTTTCACCAAATTTCACAAACACTAAGAAAGTTAGTTTTTCGATTCAAAACAAGATTTTAACGCTTTGAGGAGTTCAAAAAACATGTTTTTAGATCAGTTGTATCGTATCTTTTACTACATAACTTTTCACCAAATTTCACAAACACTAACAAAGTTTGTTTTTCGATTCAAAACAAGATTTTAACGCTTTGAGGAGTTCAAATCACGTGTTTTAAGATCATTTGTATCGTATCTTTTACTACATAACTTTTCACCAAATTTCACAAACACTAAGAAAGTTTTTTTTTCGATTCAAAACAAGATTTTAAAGCTTTGAGGAGTTCAAATAACGTGTTTTTAGATCATTTGTATCGTATCTTTTACTACATAACTTTTCACCAAATTTCGCAAACACTAAGAAACTTTATTTTCCGATTCAAAACAAGATTTTAACGCTTTGAGGAGTTCAAATAACGTGTTTTTAGATCATTTGTATCGTATCTTTTACTACATAACTTGTCACCAAATTTCGCAAACACTAAGAAAGATTGTTTTTCGATTCAAAACAAGATTTTAACGCTTTGAGGAGTTCAAATAACGTGTTTTTAGATCAGTTGTATCGTATCTTTTACTACATAACTTTTCACGAAATTTCACAAACACTAACAAAGTTTGTTTTTCGATTCAAAACAAGATTTTAACTCTTTGAGGAGTTCAAATAACGTGTTTTTAGATCATTTGTATCGTATCTTTTACTACGTAACTTTTCACCAAATTTCGCAACCACTAAGAAAGTTTGTTTTTCGATTCAAAACAAGATTTTAACGCTTTGAGGAGTTCAAATAATGTGTTTTTAGATCAGTTGTATCGTATCTTTTACTACATAACTTTTCACCAAATTTCACAAACACTAACAAAGTTTGTTTTTCGATTCAAAACAAGATTTTAACGCTTTGAGGAGTTCAAATCACGTGTTTTTAGATCATTTGTATCGTATCTTTTACTACATAACTTTTCACCAAATTTCACAAACACTAAGAAAGTTTGTTTTTCGATTCAAAACAAGATTTTAACGCTTTGAGGAGTTCAAATCACGTGTTTTTAGATCATTTGTATCGTATCTTTTACTACATAACTTTTCACCAAATTTCACAAACACTAAGAAAGTTTGTTTTTCGATTCAAAACAAGATTTTAACGCTTTGAGGAGCTCAAATAACGCGTTTTTAGATCATTTGTATCGTATCTTTTACTACATAACTTTTCACCAAATTTCACAAACACTAAGAAAGTTTGTTTTTCGATTCAAAACAAGATTTTAGCGCTTTGAGTAGTTCAAATAACGTGTTTTTAGACCAGTTGTATCGTATCTTTTACTACATCACTTTTCACCAAATTTCACAAACACTAACAAAGTTTGTTTTTCGATTCAAAACAAGATTTTAACGCTTTGAGGAGTTCAAATAACGTGTTTTTAGATCATTTGTATCGTATCTTTTACTACCTAACTTTTCACCAAATTTCACAAACACTAAGAAAGTTTGTTTTTCGATTCAAAACAAGATTTTAACGCTTTGAGGAGTTCAAATAACGTGTTTTTAGATCATTTGTATCGTATCTTTTACTACATAACTTTTCACCAAATTTCGCAAACACTAAGAAAGTTTGTTTTTCGATTCAAAACTAGATTTTAACGCTTTGAGGAGTTCAAATAACGTGTTTTTAGATCATTTGTATCGTATCTTTTACTACCTAACTTTTCACCAAATTTCACAAACACTAAGAAAGTTTGTTTTTCGATTCAAAACAAGATTTTAACGCTTTGAGGAGTTCAAATAACGTGTTTTTAGATCATTTGTATCGTATCTTTTACTACATAACTTGTCACCAAATTTCGCAAACACTAAGAAAGTTTGTTTTTCGATTCAAAACAAGATTTTAACGCTTTGAGGAGTTCAAATAACGTGTTTTTAGATCAGTTGTATCGTATCTTTTACTACATAACTTTTCACGAAATTTCACAAACACTAACAAAGTTTGTTTTTCGATTCAAAACAAGATTTTAACGCTTTGAGGAGTTCAAATAACGTGTTTTTAGATCATTTGTATCGTATCTTTTACTACGTAACTTTTCACCAAATTTCGCAACCACTAAGAAAGTTTGTTTTTCGATTCAAAAGAGGATTTTAACGCTTTGAGGAGTTCAAATAACGTGTTTTTACATCAGTTGTATCGTATCTTTTACTACATAACTTTTCACCAAATTTCAGAAACACTAACAAAGTTTGTTTTTCGATTCAAAACAAGATTTTAACGCTTTGAGGAGTTCAAATCACGCGTTTTTAGATCATTTGTATCGTATCTTTTACTACATAACTTTTCACCAAATTTCACAGACACTAAGGAAGTTTGTTTTTCGATTCAAAACAAGATTTTAACGCTTTGAGGTGTTCAAATAACGTGTTTTTAGATCATTTGTATCGTATCTTTTACTACATAACTTTTCACCAAATTTCACAAACACTAAGAAAGTTTTTTTTTCGATTCAAAACAAGATTTTAAAGCTTTGAGGAGTTCAAATAACGTGTTTTTAGATCATTTGTATCGTATCTTTTACTACATAACTTTTCACCAAATTTCGCAAACACTAAGAAACTTTGTTTTCCGATTCAAAACAAGATTTTAACGCTTTGAGGAGTTCAAATAACGTGTTTTTAGATCATTTGTATCGTATCTTTTACTACATAACTTGTCACCAAATTTCGCAAACACTAAGAAAGTTTGTTTTTCGATTCAAAACAAGATTTTAACGCTTTGAGGAGTTCAAATAACGTGTTTTTAGATCAGTTGTATCGTATTTTTTACTACATAACTTTTCACGAAATTTCACAAACACTAACAAAGTTTGTTTTTCGATTCAAAACAATATTTTAACGCTTTGAGGAGTTCAAATAACGTGTTTTTAGATCATTTGTATCGTATCTTTTACTAGGTAACTTTTCACCAAATTCCGCAACCACTAAGAAAGTTTGTTTTTCGATTCAAAACAAGATTTTAACGCTTTGAGGAGTTCAAATAACGTGTTTTTAGATCAGTTGTATCGTATCTTTTACTACATAACTTTTCACCAAATTTCACAAACACTAACAAAGTTTGTTTTTCGATTCAAAACAAGATTTTAACGCTTTGAGGAGTTCAAATCACGTGTTTTTAGATCATTTGTATCGTATCTTTTACTACATAACTTTTCACCAAATTTCACAAACACTAAGAAAGTTTGTTTTTCGATTCAAAACAAGATTTTAACGCTTTGAGCAGTTCAAATAACATGTTTTTAGATCAGTTATATCGTATCTTTTACTACATAACTTTTCACCAAATTTCACAAACACTAACAAAGTTTGTTTTCCGATTCAAAACAAGATTTTAACGCTTTGAGGAGTTCAAATAACGTGTTTTTAGATCATTTGTATCGTATCTTTTACTACATAACTTTTCACCAAATTTCACAAACACTAAGAAAGTTTGTTTTTCGATTCAAAACAAGATTTTAACGCTTTGAGGAGTTCAAATAACGTGTTTTTAGATCATTTGTGTCGTATCTTTTACTACTTAACTTTTCACCAAATTTCACAACCACTAAGAAAGTTTGTTTTTCGATTCAAAACAAGATTTTAACGCTTTGAGGAGTTCAAAAAACATGTTTTTAGATCAGTTGTATCGTATCTTTTACTACATAACTTTTCACCAAATTTCACAAACACTAACAAAGCTTGTTTTTCGATTTAAAACAAGATTTTAACGCTTTGAGGAGTTCAAATCACGTGTTTTTAGATCATTTGTATCGTATCTTTTACTACATAACTTTTCACCAAATTTCACAAACACTAAGAAAGTTTATTTTTTGATTCAAAACAAGATTGTAACGCTTTGAGGAGTTCAAATAACGTGTTTTTAGATCATTTGTATCGTATCTTTTACTACATAACTTTTCACCAAATTTTGCAAACACTAAGAAAGTTTGTTTTTCGATTCAAAACAAGATTTTAACGCTTTGAGGAGTTCAAATAAGGTGTTTTTAGATCAGTTGTATCGTATCTTTTACAACATAACTATTCACGAAATTTCACAAACACTAACAAAGTTTGTTTTTCGATTCAAAACAAGATTTTAACGCTTTGAGGAGTTCAAATAACGTGTTTTTAGATCATTTGTATCGTATCTTTTACTACATAACTTTTCACCAAATTTCACAAACACTAACAAAGTTTGTTTTTCGATTCAAAACAAGATTTTAACGCTTTGAGGAGTTCAAATCACGTGTTTTTAGATCATTTGTATCGTATCTTTTACTACATAACTTTTCACCAAATTTCACAGACACTAAGGAAGTTTGTTTTTCGATTCAAAACAAGATTTTAACGCTTTGAGGTGTTCAAATAACGTGTTTTTAGATCATTTGTATCGTATCTTTTACTACATAACTTTTTACCAAATTTCACAAACACTAAGAAAGTTTTTTTTTCGATTCAAAACAAGATTTTAAAGCTTTGAGGAGTTCAAATAAGGTGTTTTTAGATCATTTGTATCGTATCTTTTACTACATAACTTTTCACCAAATTTCGCAAACACTGAGAAACTTTGTTTTCCGATTCAAAACAAGATTTTAACGCTTTGAGGAGTTCAAATAACGTGTTTTTAGATCATTTGTATCGTATCTTTTACTACATAACTTTTTACCAAATTTCGCAAACACTAAGAAAGTTTGTTTTTCGATTCAAAACAAGATTTTAACGCTTTGAGGAGTTCAAATAACGTGTTTTTAGATCAGTTGTATCGTATCTTTTACTACATAACTTTTCACCAAATTTCACAAACACTAACAAAGTTTGTTTTTCGATTCAAAACAAGATTTTAACGCTTTGAGGAGTTCAAATAACGTGTTTTTAGATCATTTGTATCGTATCTTTTACTACGTAACTTTTCACCAAATTTCGCAACCACTAAGAAAGTTTGTTTTTCGATTCAAAACAAGATTTTAACGCTTTGAGGAGTTCAAATAATGTGTTTTTAGATCAGTTGTATCGTATCTTTTACTACATAACTTTTCACCAAATTTCACAAACACTAACAAAGTTTGTTTTTCGATTCAAAACAAGATTTTAACGCTTTGAGGAGTTCAAATAACGTGTTTTTAGATCATTTGTATCGTATCTTTTACTACATAACTTTTCACCAAATTTCACAAACACTAAGAAAGTTTGTTTTTCGATTCAAAACAAGATTTTAACGCTTTGAGCAGTTCAAATAACATGTTTTTAGATCAGTTATATCGTATCTTTTACTACATAACTTTTCACCAAATTTCACAAACACTAACAAAGTTTGTTTTCCGATTCAAAACAAGATTTTAACGCTTTGAGGAGTTCAAATAACGTGTTTTTAGATCATTTGTATCGTATCTTTTACTACATAACTTTTCACCAAATTTCACAAACACTAAGAAAGTTTGATTTTCGATTCAAAACAAGATTTTAACGCTTTGAGGAGTTCAAATAACGTGTTTTTAGATCATTTGTGTCGTATCTTTTACTACTTAAATTTTCACCAAATTTCACAAACACTAAGAAAGTTAGTTTTTCGATTCAAAACAAGATTTTAACGCTTTGAGGAGTTCAAAAAACATGTTTTTAGATCAGTTGTATCGTATCTTTTACTACATAACTTTTCACCAAATTTCACAAACACTAACAAAGTTTGTTTTTCGATTCAAAACAAGATTTTAACGCTTTGAGGAGTTCAAATCACGTGTTTTTAGATCATTTGTATCGTATCTTTTACTACATAACTTTTCACCAAATTTCACAAACACTAAGAAAGTTTATTTTTTGATTCAAAACAAGATTGTAACGCTTTGAGGAGTTCAAATAACGTGTTTTTAGATCATTTGTATCGTATCTTTTACTACATAACTTTTCACCAAATTTTGCAAACACAAAGAAAGTTTGTTTTTCGATTCAAAACAAGATTTTAACGCTTTGAGGAGTTCAAATAAGGTGTTTTTAGATCAGTTGTATCGTATCTTTTACTACATAACTATTCACGAAATTTCACAAACACTAACAAAGTTTGTTTTTCGATTCAAAACAAGATTTTAACGCTTTGAGGAGTTCAAATAACGTGTTTTTAGATCATTTGTATCGTATCTTTTACTACATAACTTTTCACCAAATTTCACAAACATTAAGAAAGTTTGTTTTTCGATTCAAAACAAGATTTTAACGCTTTGAGGAGTTCAAATAACGTGTTTTTAGATCATTTGTATCGTATGTTTTAGTACATAACTTTTCACCAAATTTCACAACCACTAAAAAAGTTTGTTTTTCGATTCAAAACAAGATTTTGACGCTTTGAGGAGTTCCAATAACGAGTTTTTAGATCATTTGTATCGTATCTTTTACTACATATCTTTTCACCAAATTTCACAAACACTAAGAAAGTTTGTTTTTCGATTCAAAACAAGATTTGAACGCTTTGAGGAGTTCAAATAACGTGCTTTTAGATCATTTGTATCGTATCTTTTACTACATAACTTTTCACCAAATTTCACAAACACTAAGAAAGTTTGTTTTTCGATTCAAAACAAGATTTTAACGCTTTGAGGAGTTCAAATCACGTGTTTTTAGATCATTTGTATCGTATCTTTTACTACATAACTTTTCACCAAACTTCACAAACACTAAGAAAGTTTGTTTTTCGATTCAAAACAAGATTTTAACGCTTTGAGGAGCTCAAATAACGCGTTTTTAGATCATTTGTATCGTATCTTTTACTACATAACTTTTCACCAAATTTCACAAACACTAAGAAAGTTTGTTTTTCGATTCAAAACAAGATTTTAGCGCTTTGAGTAGTTCAAATAACGTGTTTTTAGACCAGTTGTATCGTATCTTTTACTACATCACTTTTCACCAAATTTCACAAACACTAACAAAGTTTGTTTTTCGATTCAAAACAAGATTTTAACGCTTTGAGGAGTTCAAATAACGTGTTTTTAGATCATTTGTATCGTATCTTTTACTACCTAACTTTTCACCAAATTTCACAAACACTAAGAAAGTTTGTTTTTCGATTCAAAACAAGATTTTAATGCTTTGAGGAGTTCAAATAACGTGTTTTTAGATCATTTGTATCGTATCTTTTACTACATAACTTTTCACCAAATTTCACAAACACTAAGAAAGTTTGTTTTTCGATTCAAAACAAGATTTTAACGCTTTGAGCAGTTCAAATAACATGTTTTTAGATCAGTTATATCGTACCTTTTACTACATAACTTTTCACCAAATTTCACAAACACTAAGAAAGTTTGTTTTCCGATTCAAAACAAGATTTTAACGCTTTGAGGAGTTCAAATAACGTGTTTTTAGATCATTTGTATCGTATCTTTTACTACATAACTTTTCACCAAATTTCACAAACACTAACAAAGTTTGTTTTTCGATTCAAAACAAGATTTTAACGCTTTGAGGAGTTCAAATAACGTGTTTTTAGATCATTTGTATCGTATCTTTTACTACATAACTTGTCACCAAATTTCGCAAACACTAAGAAAGTTTGTTTTTCGATTCAAAACAAGATTTTAACGCTTTGAGGAGTTCAAATAACGTGTTTTTAGATCATTTGTATCGTATCTTTTACTAGGTAACTTTTCACGAAATTTCACGAACACTAGCAAAGTTTATTTTTCGATTCAAAACAAGATTGTAACGCTTTGAGGAGTTCAAATAACGTGTTTTTAGATCATTTGTATCGTATCTTCTACTACGTAACTTTTCACCAAATTTCGCAACCACTAAGAAAGTTTGTTTTTCGATTCAAAACAAGATTTTAACGCTTTGAGGAGTTCAAATAATGTGTTTTTAGATCAGTTGTATCGTATCTTTTACTACATAACTATTCACCAAATTTCACAAACACTAACAACGTTTGTTTTTCGATTCAAAACAAGATTTTAACGCTTTGAGGAGTTCAAATAACGTGTTTTTAGATCATTTGTATCGTATCTTTTACTACGTAACTTTTCACCAAATTTCGCAACCACTAAGAAAGTTTGTTTTTCGATTCAAAACAAGATTTTAACGCTTTGAGGAGTTCAAAAAATGTGTTTTTAGATCAGTTGTATCGTATCTTTTACTACATAACTTTTCACCAAATTTCACAAACACTAACAAAGTTTGTTTTCCGATTCAAAACAAGATTTTAACGCTTTGAGGAGTTCAAATAACGTGTTTTTAGATCATTTGTATCGTATCTTTTACTACATAACTTTTCACCAAATTTCGCAAACACTAAGAAAGTTTGTTTTTCGATTCAAAACAAGATTTTAACGCTTTGAGGAGTTCAAATAACGTGTTTTTAGATCATTTGTATCGTATCTTTTACTACATAACTATTCACGAAATTTCACAAACACTAACAAAGTTTGTTTTTCGATTCAAAACAAGATTTTAACGCTTTGAGGAGTTCAAATAACGTGTTTTTAGATCATTTGTATCGTATCTTTTACTACATAACTTTTCACCAAATTTCACAAACACTAACAAAGTTTGTTTTTCGATTCAAAACAAGATTTTAACGCTTTGAGGAGTTCAAATCACGCGTTTTTAGATCATTTGTATCGTATCTTTTACTACATAACTTTTCACCAAATTTCACAGACACTAAGGAAGTTTGTTTTTCGATTCAAAACAAGATTTTAACGCTTTGAGGTGTTCAAATAACGTGTTTTTAGATCATTTGTATCGTATCTTTTACTACATAACTTTTCACCAAATTTCACAAACACTAAGAAAGTTTTTTTTTCGATTCAAAACAAGATTTTAAAGCTTTGAGGAGTTCAAATAACGTGTTTTTAGATCATTTGTATCGTATCTTTTACTACATAACTTTTCACCAAATTTCGCAAACACTAAGAAACTTTGTTTTCCGATTCAAAACAAGATTTTAACGCTTTGAGGAGTTCAAATAACGTGGTTTTAGATCATTTGTATCGTATCTTTTACTACATAACTTGTCACCAAATTTCGCAAACACTAAGAAAGTTTGTTTTTCGATTCAAAACAAGATTTTAACGCTTTGAGGAGTTCAAATAACGTATTTTTAGATAATTTGTATCGTATCTTTTACTACATAACTTTTCACCAAATTTCACAAACAGTAAGAAAGTTTGTTTTTCGATTCAAAACAAGATTTTAACGCTTTGAGGAGTTCAAATAACGTGTTTTTAGATCATTTGTATCGTATCTTTTAATACGTAACTTTTCACCAAATTTCGCAAACACTAAGAAAGTTTGTTTTTCGATTCAAAACAAGATTTTAACGCTTTGAGGAGTTCAAATAATGTGTTTTTAGATCAGTTGTATCGTATTTTTTACTACATAACTTTTCACCAAATTTCACAAACACTAACAAAGTTTGTTTTTCGATTCAAAACAAGATTTTAACGCTTTGAGGAGTTCAAATCACGTGTTTTTAGATCATTTGTATCGTATCTTTTACTACATAACTTTTCACCAAATTTCACAAACACCAACAAAGTTTGTTTTCCGATTCAAAACAAGATTTTAACGCTTTGAGGAGTTCAAATAACGTGTTTTTAGATCATTTGTATCGTATCTTTTACTACATAACTTTTCACCAAATTTCACAAACACTAAGAAAGTTTGTTTTTCGATTCAAAACAAGATTTTAACGCTTTGAGGAGTTCAAATAACGTGTTTTTAGATCATTTGTGTCGTATCTTTTACTACTTAACTTTTCACCAAATTTCAGAAACACTAAGAAAGTTTGTTTTTCGATTCAAAACAAGATTTTAACGCTTTGAGGAGTTCAAAAAACATGTTTTTAGATCAGTTGTATTGTATCTTTTACTACATAACTTTTCACCAAATTTCACAAACACTAAGAAAGTTTGTTTTTCGATTCAAAACAAGATTTTAACGCTTTGAGGAGTTCAAATCACGTGTTTTTAGATCATTTGTATCGTATCTTTTACTACATAACTTTTCACCAAATTTCACAAACACTAAGAAAGTTTATTTTTTGATTCAAAACAAGATTGTAACGCTTTGAGGAGTTCAAATAACGTGTTTTTAGATCATTTGTATCATATCTTTTACTACATAACTTTTCACCAAATTTTGCAAACACTAAGAAAGTTTGTTTTTCGATTCAAAACAAGATTTTAACGCTTTGAGGAGTTCAAATAAGGTGTTTTTAGATCAGTTGTATCGTATCTTTTACAACATAACTATTCACGAAATTTCACAAACACTAACAAAGTTTGTTTTTCGATTCAAAACAAGATTTTAACGCTTTGAGGAGTTCAAATAACGTGTTTTTAGATCATTTGTATCGTATCTTTTACTACATAACTTTTCACCAAATTTCACAAACACTAACAAAGTTTGTTTTTCGATTCAAAACAAGATTTTAACGCTTTGAGGAGTTCAAATCACGTGTTTTTAGATCATTTGTATCGTATCTTTTACTACATAACTTTTCACCAAATTTCACAGACACTAAGGAAGTTTGTTTTTCGATTCAAAACAAGATTTTAACGCTTTGAGGTGTTCAAATAACGTGTTTTCAGATCATTTGTATCGTATCTTTTACTACATAACTTTTTACCAAATTTCACAAACACTAAGAAAGTTTTTTTTTCGATTCAAAACAAGATTTTAAAGCTTTGAGGAGTTCAAATAACGTGTTTTCAGATCATTTGTATCGTATCTTTTACTACATAACTTTTCACCAAATTTCGCAAACACTGAGAAACTTTGTTTTCCGATTCAAAACAAGATTTTAACGCTTTGAGGAGTTCAAATAACGTGTTTTTAGATCATTTGTATCGTATCTTTTACTACATAACTTTTTACCAAATTTCGCAAACACTAAGAAAGTTTGTTTTTCGATTCAAAACAAGATTTTAACGCTTTGAGGAGTTCAAATAACGTGTTTTTAGATCAGTTATATCGTATCTTTTACTACATAACTTTTCACCAAATTTCACAAACACTAACAAAGTTTGTTTTTCGATTCAAAACAAGATTTTAACGCTTTGAGGAGTTCAAATAACGTGTTTTTAGATCATTTGTATCGTATCTTTTACTACGTAACTTTTCACCAAATTTCGCAACCACTAAGAAAGTTTGTTTTTCGATTCAAAACAAGATTTTAACGCTTTGAGGAGTTCAAATAATGTGTTTTTAGATCAGTTGTATCGTATCTTTTACTACATAACTTTTCACCAAATTTCGCAAACACTAAGAAAGTTTGTTTTTCGATTCAAAACAAGATTTTAACGCTTTGAGGAGTTCAAATAATGTGTTTTTAGATCATTTGTATCGTATCTTTTACTACATAACTTTTTACCAAATTTCGCAAACACTAAGAAAGTTTGTTTTTCGATTCAAAACAAGATTTTAACGCTTTGAGGAGTTCAAATAACGTGTTTTTAGATCATTTGTATCGTATCTTTTACTACATAACTTGTCACCAAATTTCGCAAACACTAAGAAAGATTGTTTTTCGATTCAAAACAAGATTTTAATTCTTTGAGGAGTTCAAATAACGTGTTTTTAGATCAGTTGTATCGTATCTTTTACTACATAACTTTTCACGAAATTTCACAAACACTAACAAAGTTTGTTTTTCGATTCAAAACAAGATTTTAACTCTTTGAGGAGTTCAAATAACGTGTTTTTAGATCATTTGTATCGTATCTTTTACTACGTAACTTTTCACCAAATTTCGCAACCACTAAGAAAGTTTGTTTTTCGATTCAAAACAAGATTTTAACGCTTTGAGGAGTTCAAATAATGTGTTTTTAGATCAGTTGTATCGTATCTTTTACTACATAACTTTTCACCAAATTTCACAAACACTAACAAAGTTTGTTTTTCGATTCAAAACAAGATTTTAACGCTTTGAGGAGTTCAAATCACGTGTTTTTAGATCATTTGTATCGTATCTTTTACTACATAACTTTTCACCAAATTTCACAAACACTAAGAAAGTTTGTTTTTCCATTCAAAACAAGATTTTAACGCTTTGAGGAGTTCAAATCACGTGTTTTTAGATCATTTGTATCGTATCTTTTACTACATAACTTTTCACCAAATTTCACAAACACTAAGAAAGTTTGTTTTTCGATTCAAAACAAGATTTTAACGCTTTGAGGAGCTCAAATAACGCGTTTTTAGATCATTTGTATCGTATCTTTTACTACATAACTTTTCACCAAATTTCACAAACACTAAGAAAGTTTGTTTTTCGATTCAAAACAAGATTTTAGCGCTTTGAGTAGTTCAAATAACGTGTTTTTAGACCAGTTGTATCGTATCTTTTACTACATCACTTTTCACCAAATTTCACAAACACTAACAAAGTTTGTTTTTCGATTCAAAACAAGATTTTAACGCTTTGAGGAGTTCAAATAACGTGTTTTTAGATCATTTGTATCGTATCTTTTACTACCTAACTTTTCACCAAATTTCACAAACACTAAGAAAGTTTGTTTTTCGATTCAAAACAAGATTTTAACGCTTTGAGGAGTTCAAATAACGTGTTTTTAGATCATTTGTATCGTATCTTTTACTACATAACTTTTCACCAAATTTAGCAAACACTAAGAAAGTTTGTTTTTCGATTCAAAACTAGATTTTAACGCTTTGAGGAGTTCAAATAACGTGTTTTTAGATCATTTGTATCGTATCTTTTACTACCTAACTTTTCACCAAATTTCACAAACACTAAGAAAGTTTGTTTTTCGATTCAAAACAAGATTTTAACGCTTTGAGGAGTTCAAATAACGTGTTTTTAGATCATTTGTATCGTATCTTTTACTACATAACTTGTCACCAAATTTCGCAAACACTAAGAAAGTTTGTTTTTCGATTCAAAACAAGATTTTAACGCTTTGAGGAGTTCAAATAACGTGTTTTTAGATCAGTTGTATCGTATCTTTTACTACATAACTTTTCACGAAATTTCACAAACACTAACAAAGTTTGTTTTTCGATTCAAAACAAGATTTTAACGCTTTGAGGAGTTCAAATAACGTGTTTTTAGATCATTTGTATCGTATCTTTTACTACGTAACTTTTCACCAAATTTCGCAACCACTAAGAAAGTTTGTTTTTCGATTCAAAAGAGGATTTTAACGCTTTGAGGAGTTCAAATAACGTGTTTTTACATCAGTTGTATCGTATCTTTTACTACATAACTTTTCACCAAATTTCAGAAACACTAACAAAGTTTGTTTTTCGATTCAAAACAAGATTTTAACGCTTTGAGGAGTTCAAATCACGCGTTTTTAGATCATTTGTATCGTATCTTTTACTACATAACTTTTCACCAAATTTCACAGACACTAAGGAAGTTTGTTTTTCGATTCAAAACAAGATTTTAACGCTTTGAGGTGTTCAAATAACGTGTTTTTAGATCATTTGTATCGTATCTTTTACTACATAACTTTTCACCAAATTTCACAAACAGTAAGAAAGTTTTTTTTTCGATTCAAAACAAGATTTTAAAGCTTTGAGGAGTTCAAATAACGTGTTTTTAGATCATTTGTATCGTATCTTTTACTACATAACTTTTCACCAAATTTCGCAAACACTAAGAAACTTTGTTTTCCGATTCAAAACAAGATTTTAACGCTTTGAGGAGTTCAAATAACGTGTTTTTAGATCATTTGTATCGTATCTTTTACTACATAACTTGTCACCAAATTTCGCAAACACTAAGAAAGTTTGTTTTTCGATTCAAAACAAGATTTTAACGCTTTGAGGAGTTCAAATAACGTGTTTTTAGATCAGTTGTATCGTATTTTTTACTACATAACTTTTCACGAAATTTCACAAACACTAACAAAGTTTGTTTTTCGATTCAAAACAATATTTTAACGCTTTGAGGAGTTCAAATAACGTGTTTTTAGATCATTTGTATCGTATCTTTTACTAGGTAACTTTTCACCAAATTCCGCAACCACTAAGAAAGTTTGTTTTTCGATTCAAAACAAGATTTTAACGCTTTGAGGAGTTCAAATAACGTGTTTTTAGATCAGTTGTATCGTATCTTTTACTACATAACTTTTCACCAAATTTCACAAACACTAACAAAGTTTGTTTTTCGATTCAAAACAAGATTTTAACGCTTTGAGGAGTTCAAATCACGTGTTTTTAGATCATTTGTATCGTATCTTTTACTACATAACTTTTCACCAAATTTCACAAACACTAAGAAAGTTTGTTTTTCGATTCAAAACAAGATTTTAACGCTTTGAGCAGTTCAAATAACATGTTTTTAGATCAGTTATATCGTATCTTTTACTACATAACTTTTCACCAAATTTCACAAACACTAACAAAGTTTGTTTTCCGATTCAAAACAAGATTTTAACGCTTTGAGGAGTTCAAATAACGTGTTTTTAGATCATTTGTATCGTATCTTTTACTACATAACTTTTCACCAAATTTCACAAACACTAAGAAAGTTTGTTTTTCGATTCAAAACAAGATTTTAACGCTTTGAGGAGTTCAAATAACGTGTTTTTAGATCATTTGTGTCGTATCTTTTACTACTTAACTTTTCACCAAATTTCACAAACACTAAGAAAGTTTGTTTTTCGATTCAAAACAAGATTTTAACGCTTTGAGGAGTTCAAAAAACATGTTTTTAGATCAGTTGTATCGTATCTTTTACTACATAACTTTTCACCAAATTTCACAAACACTAACAAAGCTTGTTTTTCGATTTAAAACAAGATTTTAACGCTTTGAGGAGTTCAAATCACGTGTTTTTAGATCATTTGTATCGTATCTTTTACTACATAACTTTTCACCAAATTTCACAAACACTAAGAAAGTTTATTTTTTGATTCAAAACAAGATTGTAACGATTTGAGGAGTTCAAATAACGTGTTTTTAGATCATTTGTATCGTATCTTTTACTACATAACTTTTCACCAAATTTTGCAAACACTAAGAAAGTTTGTTTTTCGATTCAAAACAAGATTTTAACGCTTTGAGGAGTTCAAATAAGGTGTTTTTAGATCAGTTGTATCGTATCTTTTACAACATAACTATTCACGAAATTTCACAAACACTAACAAAGTTTGTTTTTCGATTCAAAACAAGATTTTAACGCTTTGAGGAGTTCAAATAACGTGTTTTTAGATCATTTGTATCGTATCTTTTACTACATAACTTTTCACCAAATTTCACAAACACTAACAAAGTTTGTTTTTCGATTCAAAACAAGATTTTAACGCTTTGAGGAGTTCAAATCACGTGTTTTTAGATCATTTGTATCGTATCTTTTACTACATAACTTTTCACCAAATTTCACAGACACTAAGGAAGTTTGTTTTTCGATTCAAAACAAGATTTTAACGCTTTGAGGTGTTCAAATAACGTGTTTTTAGATCATTTGTATCGTATCTTTTACTACATAACTTTTTACCAAATTTCACAAACACTAAGAAAGTTTTTTTTTCGATTCAAAACAAGATTTTAAAGCTTTGAGGAGTTCAAATAACGTGTTTTTAGATCATTTGTATCGTATCTTTTACTACATAACTTTTCACCAAATTTCGCAAACACTGAGAAACTTTGTTTTCCGATTCAAAACAAGATTTTAACGCTTTGAGGAGTTCAAATAACGTGTTTTTAGATCATTTGTATCGTATCTTTTACTACATAACTTTTTACCAAATTTCGCAAACACTAAGAAAGTTTGTTTTTCGATTCAAAACAAGATTTTAACGCTTTGAGGAGTTCAAATAACGTGTTTTTAGATCAGTTGTATCGTATCTTTTACTACATAACTTTTCACCAAATTTCACAAACACTAACAAAGTTTGTTTTTCGATTCAAAACAAGATTTTAACGCTTTGAGGAGTTCAAATAACGTGTTTTTAGATCATTTGTATCGTATCTTTTACTACGTAACTTTTCACCAAATTTCGCAACCACTAAGAAAGTTTGTTTTTCGATTCAAAACAAGATTTTAACGCTTTGAGGAGTTCAAATAATGTGTTTTTAGATCAGTTGTATCGTATCTTTTACTACATAACTTTTCACCAAATTTCGCAAACACTAAGAAAGTTTGTTTTTCGATTCAAAACAAGATTTTAACGCTTTGAGGAGTTCAAATAATGTGTTTTTAGATCATTTGTATCGTATCTTTTACTACATAACTTTTTACCAAATTTCGCAAACACTAAGAAAGTTTGTTTTTCGATTCAAAACAAGATTTTAACGCTTTGAGGAGTTCAAATAACGTGTTTTTAGATCAGTTGTATCGTATCTTTTACTACATAACTTTTCACCAAATTTCACAAACACTAACAAAGTTTGTTTTTCGATTCAAAACAAGATTTTAACGCTTTGAGGAGTTCAAATAACATGTTTTTAGATCATTTGTATCGTATCTTTTACTACGTAACTTTTCACCAAATTTCGCAACCACTAAGAAAGTTTGTTTTTCGATTCAAAACAAGATTTTAACGCTTTGAGGAGTTCAAATAATGTGTTTTTAGATCAGTTGTATCGTATCTTTTACTACATAACTTTTCACCAAATTTCACAAACACTAACAAAGTTTGTTTTTCGATTCAAAACAAGATTTTAACGCTTTGAGGAGTTCAAATAACGTGTTTTTAGATCATTTGTATCGTATCTTTTACTACATAACTTTTCACCAAATTTCACAAACACTAAGAAAGTTTGTTTTTCGATTCAAAACAAGATTTTAACGCTTTGAGCAGTTCAAATAACATGTTTTTAGATCAGTTATATCGTATCTTTTACTACATAACTTTTCACCAAATTTCACAAACACTAACAAAGTTTGTTTTCCGATTCAAAACAAGATTTTAACGCTTTGAGGAGTTCAAATAACGTGTTTTTAGATCATTTGTATCGTATCTTTTACTACATAACTTTTCACCAAATTTCACAAACACTAAGAAAGTTTGATTTTCGATTCAAAACAAGATTTTAACGCTTTGAGGAGTTCAAATAACGTGTTTTTAGATCATTTGTGTCGTATCTTTTACTACTTAAATTTTCACCAAATTTCACAAACACTAAGAAAGTTAGTTTTTCGATTCAAAACAAGATTTTAACGCTTTGAGGAGTTCAAAAAACATGTTTTTAGATCAGTTGTATCGTATCTTTTACTACATAACTTTTCACCAAATTTCACAAACACTAACAAAGTTTGTTTTTCGATTCAAAACAAGATTTTAACGCTTTGAGGAGTTCAAATCACGTGTTTTAAGATCATTTGTATCGTATCTTTTACTACATAACTTTTCACCAAATTTCACAAACACTAAGAAAGTTTTTTTTTCGATTCAAAACAAGATTTTAAAGCTTTGAGGAGTTCAAATAACGTGTTTTTAGATCATTTGTATCGTATCTTTTACTACATAACTTTTCACCAAATTTCGCAAACACTAAGAAACTTTATTTTCCGATTCAAAACAAGATTTTAACGCTTTGAGGAGTTCAAATAACGTGTTTTTAGATCATTTGTATCGTATCTTTTACTACATAACTTGTCACCAAATTTCGCAAACACTAAGAAAGATTGTTTTTCGATTCAAAACAAGATTTTAACGCTTTGAGGAGTTCAAATAACGTGTTTTTAGATCAGTTGTATCGTATCTTTTACTACATAACTTTTCACGAAATTTCACAAACACTAACAAAGTTTGTTTTTCGATTCAAAACAAGATTTTAACTCTTTGAGGAGTTCAAATAACGTGTTTTTAGATCATTTGTATCGTATCTTTTACTACGTAACTTTTCACCAAATTTCGCAACCACTAAGAAAGTTTGTTTTTCGATTCAAAACAAGATTTTAACGCTTTGAGGAGTTCAAATAATGTGTTTTTAGATCAGTTGTATCGTATCTTTTACTACATAACTTTTCACCAAATTTCACAAACACTAACAAAGTTTGTTTTTCGATTCAAAACAAGATTTTAACGCTTTGAGGAGTTCAAATCACGTGTTTTTAGATCATTTGTATCGTATCTTTTACTACATAACTTTTCACCAAATTTCACAAACACTAAGAAAGTTTGTTTTTCGATTCAAAACAAGATTTTAACGCTTTGAGGAGTTCAAATCACGTGTTTTTAGATCATTTGTATCGTATCTTTTACTACATAACTTTTCACCAAATTTCACAAACACTAAGAAAGTTTGTTTTTCGATTCAAAACAAGATTTTAACGCTTTGAGGAGCTCAAATAACGCGTTTTTAGATCATTTGTATCGTATCTTTTACTACATAACTTTTCACCAAATTTCACAAACACTAAGAAAGTTTGTTTTTCGATTCAAAACAAGATTTTAGCGCTTTGAGTAGTTCAAATAACGTGTTTTTAGACCAGTTGTATCGTATCTTTTACTACATCACTTTTCACCAAATTTCACAAACACTAACAAAGTTTGTTTTTCGATTCAAAACAAGATTTTAACGCTTTGAGGAGTTCAAATAACGTGTTTTTAGATCATTTGTATCGTATCTTTTACTACCTAACTTTTCACCAAATTTCACAAACACTAAGAAAGTTTGTTTTTCGATTCAAAACAAGATTTTAACGCTTTGAGGAGTTCAAATAACGTGTTTTTAGATCATTTGTATCGTATCTTTTACTACATAACTTTTCACCAAATTTCGCAAACACTAAGAAAGTTTGTTTTTCGATTCAAAACTAGATTTTAACGCTTTGAGGAGTTCAAATAACGTGTTTTTAGATCATTTGTATCGTATCTTTTACTACCTAACTTTTCACCAAATTTCACAAACACTAAGAAAGTTTGTTTTTCGATTCAAAACAAGATTTTAACGCTTTGAGGAGTTCAAATAACGTGTTTTTAGATCATTTGTATCGTATCTTTTACTACATAACTTGTCACCAAATTTCGCAAACACTAAGAAAGTTTGTTTTTCGATTCAAAACAAGATTTTAACGCTTTGAGGAGTTCAAATAACGTGTTTTTAGATCAGTTGTATCGTATCTTTTACTACATAACTTTTCACGAAATTTCACAAACACTAACAAAGTTTGTTTTTCGATTCAAAACAAGATTTTAACGCTTTGAGGAGTTCAAATAACGTGTTTTTAGATCATTTGTATCGTATCTTTTACTACGTAACTTTTCACCAAATTTCGCAACCACTAAGAAAGTTTGTTTTTCGATTCAAAAGAGGATTTTAACGCTTTGAGGAGTTCAAATAACGTGTTTTTACATCAGTTGTATCGTATCTTTTACTACATAACTTTTCACCAAATTTCAGAAACACTAACAAAGTTTGTTTTTCGATTCAAAACAAGATTTTAACGCTTTGAGGAGTTCAAATCACGCGTTTTTAGATCATTTGTATCGTATCTTTTACTACATAACTTTTCACCAAATTTCACAGACACTAAGGAAGTTTGTTTTTCGATTCAAAACAAGATTTTAACGCTTTGAGGTGTTCAAATAACGTGTTTTTAGATCATTTGTATCGTATCTTTTACTACATAACTTTTCACCAAATTTCACAAACACTAAGAAAGTTTTTTTTTCGATTCAAAACAAGATTTTAAAGCTTTGAGGAGTTCAAATAACGTGTTTTTAGATCATTTGTATCGTATCTTTTACTACATAACTTTTCACCAAATTTCGCAAACACTAAGAAACTTTGTTTTCCGATTCAAAACAAGATTTTAACGCTTTGAGGAGTTCAAATAACGTGTTTTTAGATCATTTGTATCGTATCTTTTACTACATAACTTGTCACCAAATTTCGCAAACACTAAGAAAGTTTGTTTTTCGATTCAAAACAAGATTTTAACGCTTTGAGGAGTTCAAATAACGTGTTTTTAGATCAGTTGTATCGTATTTTTTACTACATAACTTTTCACGAAATTTCACAAACACTAACAAAGTTTGTTTTTCGATTCAAAACAATATTTTAACGCTTTGAGGAGTTCAAATAACGTGTTTTTAGATCATTTGTATCGTATCTTTTACTAGGTAACTTTTCACCAAATTCCGCAACCACTAAGAAAGTTTGTTTTTCGATTCAAAACAAGATTTTAACGCTTTGAGGAGTTCAAATAACGTGTTTTTAGATCAGTTGTATCGTATCTTTTACTACATAACTTTTCACCAAATTTCACAAACACTAACAAAGTTTGTTTTTCGATTCAAAACAAGATTTTAACGCTTTGAGGAGTTCAAATCACGTGTTTTTAGATCATTTGTATCGTATCTTTTACTACATAACTTTTCACCAAATTTCACAAACACTAAGAAAGTTTGTTTTTCGATTCAAAACAAGATTTTAACGCTTTGAGCAGTTCAAATAACATGTTTTTAGATCAGTTATATCGTATCTTTTACTACATAACTTTTCACCAAATTTCACAAACACTAACAAAGTTTGTTTTCCGATTCAAAACAAGATTTTAACGCTTTGAGGAGTTCAAATAACGTGTTTTTAGATCATTTGTATCGTATCTTTTACTACATAACTTTTCACCAAATTTCACAAACACTAAGAAAGTTTGTTTTTCGATTCAAAACAAGATTTTAACGCTTTGAGGAGTTCAAATAACGTGTTTTTAGATCATTTGTGTCGTATCTTTTACTACTTAACTTTTCACCAAATTTCACAACCACTAAGAAAGTTTGTTTTTCGATTCAAAACAAGATTTTAACGCTTTGAGGAGTTCAAAAAACATGTTTTTAGATCAGTTGTATCGTATCTTTTACTACATAACTTTTCACCAAATTTCACAAACACTAACAAAGCTTGTTTTTCGATTTAAAACAAGATTTTAACGCTTTGAGGAGTTCAAATCACGTGTTTTTAGATCATTTGTATCGTATCTTTTACTACATAACTTTTCACCAAATTTCACAAACACTAAGAAAGTTTATTTTTTGATTCAAAACAAGATTGTAACGCTTTGAGGAGTTCAAATAACGTGTTTTTAGATCATTTGTATCGTATCTTTTACTACATAACTTTTCACCAAATTTTGCAAACACTAAGAAAGTTTGTTTTTCGATTCAAAACAAGATTTTAACGCTTTGAGGAGTTCAAATAAGGTGTTTTTAGATCAGTTGTATCGTATCTTTTACAACATAACTATTCACGAAATTTCACAAACACTAACAAAGTTTGTTTTTCGATTCAAAACAAGATTTTAACGCTTTGAGGAGTTCAAATAACGTGTTTTTAGATCATTTGTATCGTATCTTTTACTACATAACTTTTCACCAAATTTCACAAACACTAACAAAGTTTGTTTTTCGATTCAAAACAAGATTTTAACGCTTTGAGGAGTTCAAATCACGTGTTTTTAGATCATTTGTATCGTATCTTTTACTACATAACTTTTCACCAAATTTCACAGACTCTAAGGAAGTTTGTTTTTCGATTCAAAACAAGATTTTAACGCTTTGAGGTGTTCAAATAACGTGTTTTTAGATCATTTGTATCGTATCTTTTACTACATAACTTTTTACCAAATTTCACAAACACTAAGAAAGTTTTTTTTTCGATTCAAATCAAGATTTTAAAGCTTTGAGGAGTTCAAATAACGTGTTTTTAGATCATTTGTATCGTATCTTTTACTACATAACTTTTCACCAAATTTCGCAAACACTGAGAAACTTTGTTTTCCGATTCAAAACAAGATTTTAACGCTTTGAGGAGTTCAAATAACGTGTTTTTAGATCATTTGTATCGTATCTTTTACTACATAACTTTTTACCAAATTTCGCAAACACTAAGAAAGTTTGTTTTTCGATTCAAAACAAGATTTTAACGCTTTGAGGAGTTCAAATAACGTGTTTTTAGATCAGTTGTATCGTATCTTTTACTACATAACTTTTCACCAAATTTCACAAACACTAACAAAGTTTGTTTTTCGATTCAAAACAAGATTTTAACGCTTTGAGGAGTTCAAATAACGTGTTTTTAGATCATTTGTATCGTATCTTTTACTACGTAACTTTTCACCAAATTTCGCAACCACTAAGAAAGTTTGTTTTTCGATTCAAAACAAGATTTTAACGCTTTGAGGAGTTCAAATAATGTGTTTTTAGATCAGTTGTATCGTATCTTTTACTACATAACTTTTCACCAAATTTCACAAACACTAACAAAGTTTGTTTTTCGATTCAAAACAAGATTTTAACGCTTTGAGGAGTTCAAATAACGTGTTTTTAGATCATTTGTATCGTATCTTTTACTACATAACTTTTCACCAAATTTCACAAACACTAAGAAAGTTTGTTTTTCGATTCAAAACAAGATTTTAACGCTTTGAGCAGTTCAAATAACATGTTTTTAGATCAGTTATATCGTATCTTTTACTACATAACTTTTCACCAAATTTCACAAACACTAACAAAGTTTGTTTTCCGACTCAAAACAAGATTTTAACGCTTTGAGGAGTTCAAATAACGTGTTTTTAGATCATTTGTATCGTATCTTTTACTACATAACTTTTCACCAAATTTCACAAACACTAAGAAAGTTTGATTTTCGATTCAAAACAAGATTTTAACGCTTTGAGGAGTTCAAATAACGTGTTTTTAGATCATTTGTGTCGTATCTTTTACTACTTAAATTTTCACCAAATTTCACAAACACTAAGAAAGTTAGTTTTTCGATTCAAAACAAGATTTTAACGCTTTGAGGAGTTCAAAAAACATGTTTTTAGATCAGTTGTATCGTATCTTTTACTACATAACTTTTCACCAAATTTCACAAACACTAACAAAGTTTGTTTTTCGATTCAAAACAAGATTTTAACGCTTTGAGGAGTTCAAATCACGTGTTTTTAGATCATTTGTATCGTATCTTTTACTACATAACTTTTCACCAAATTTCACAAACACTAAGAAAGTTTATTTTTTGATTCAAAACAAGATTGTAACGCTTTGAGGAGTTCAAATAACGTGTTTTTAGATCATTTGTATCGTATCTTTTACTACATAACTTTTCACCAAATTTTGCAAACACAAAGAAAGTTTGTTTTTCGATTCAAAACAAGATTTTAACGCTTTGAGGAGTTCAAATAAGGTGTTTTTAGATCAGTTGTATCGTATCTTTTACTACATAACTATTCACGAAATTTCACAAACACTAACAAAGTTTGTTTTTCGATTCAAAACAAGATTTTAACGCTTTGAGGAGTTCAAATAACGTGTTTTTAGATCATTTGTATCGTATCTTTTACTACATAACTTTTCACCAAATTTCACAAACATTAAGAAAGTTTGTTTTTCGATTCAAAACAAGATTTTAACGCTTTGAGGAGTTCAAATAACGTGTTTTTAGATCATTTGTATCGTATGTTTTAGTACATAACTTTTCACCAAATTTCACAACCACTAAAAAAGTTTGTTTTTCGATTCAAAACAAGATTTTGACGCTTTGAGGAGTTCCAATAACGAGTTTTTAGATCATTTGTATCGTATCTTTTACTACATATCTTTTCACCAAATTTCACAAACACTAAGAAAGTTTGTTTTTCGATTCAAAACAAGATCTGAACGCTTTGAGGAGTTCAAATAACGTGCTTTTAGATCATTTGTATCGTATCTTTTACTACATAACTTTTCACCAAATTTCACAAACACTAAGAAAGTTTGTTTTTCGATTCAAAACAAGATTTTAACGCTTTGAGGAGTTCAAATCACGTGTTTTTAGATCATTTGTATCGTATCTTTTACTACATAACTTTTCACCAAACTTCACAAACACTAAGAAAGTTTGTTTTTCGATTCAAAACAAGATTTTAACGCTTTGAGGAGCTCAAATAACGCGTTTTTAGATCATTTGTATCGTATCTTTTACTACATAACTTTTCACCAAATTTCACAAACACTAAGAAAGTTTGTTTTTCGATTCAAAACAAGATTTTAGCGCTTTGAGTAGTTCAAATAACGTGTTTTTAGACCAGTTGTATCGTATCTTTTACTACATCACTTTTCACCAAATTTCACAAACACTAACAAAGTTTGTTTTTCGATTCAAAACAAGATTTTAACGCTTTGAGGAGTTCAAATAACGTGTTTTTAGATCATTTGTATCGTATCTTTTACTACCTAACTTTTCACCAAATTTCACAAACACTAAGAAAGTTTGTTTTTCGATTCAAAACAAGATTTTAATGCTTTGAGGAGTTCAAATAACGTGTTTTTAGATCATTTGTATCGTATCTTTTACTACATAACTTTTCACCAAATTTCACAAACACTAAGAAAGTTTGTTTTTCGATTCAAAACAAGATTTTAACGCTTTGAGCAGTTCAAATAACATGTTTTTAGATCAGTTATATCGTACCTTTTACTACATAACTTTTCACCAAATTTCACAAACACTAAGAAAGTTTGTTTTCCGATTCAAAACAAGATTTTAACGCTTTGAGGAGTTCAAATAACGTGTTTTTAGATCATTTGTATCGTATCTTTTACTACATAACTTTTCACCAAATTTCACAAACACTAACAAAGTTTGTTTTTCGATTCAAAACAAGATTTTAACGCTTTGAGGAGTTCAAATAACGTGTTTTTAGATCATTTGTATCGTATCTTTTACTACGTAACTTTTCACCAAATTTCGCAACCACTAAGAAAGTTTGTTTTTCGATTCAAAAGAGGATTTTAACGCTTTGAGGAGTTCAAATAACGTGTTTTTACATCAGTTGTATCGTATCTTTTACTACATAACTTTTCACCAAATTTCAGAAACACTAACAAAGTTTGTTTTTCGATTCAAAACAAGATTTTAACGCTTTGAGGAGTTCAAATCACGCGTTTTTAGATCATTTGTATCGTATCTTTTACTACATAACTTTTCACCAAATTTCACAGACACTAAGGAAGTTTGTTTTTCGATTCAAAACAAGATTTTAACGCTTTGAGGTGTTCAAATAACGTGTTTTTAGATCATTTGTATCGTATCTTTTACTACATAACTTTTCACCAAATTTCACAAACACTAAGAAAGTTTTTTTTTCGATTCAAAACAAGATTTTAAAGCTTTGAGGAGTTCAAATAACGTGTTTTTAGATCATTTGTATCGTATCTTTTACTACATAACTTTTCACCAAATTTCGCAAACACTAAGAAACTTTGTTTTCCGATTCAAAACAAGATTTTAACGCTTTGAGGAGTTCAAATAACGTGTTTTTAGATCATTTGTATCGTATCTTTTACTACATAACTTGTCACCAAATTTCGCAAACACTAAGAAAGTTTGTTTTTCGATTCAAAACAAGATTTTAACGCTTTGAGGAGTTCAAATAACGTGTTTTTAGATCAGTTGTATCGTATTTTTTACTACATAACTTTTCACGAAATTTCACAAACACTAACAAAGTTTGTTTTTCGATTCAAAACAATATTTTAACGCTTTGAGGAGTTCAAATAACGTGTTTTTAGATCATTTGTATCGTATCTTTTACTAGGTAACTTTTCACCAAATTCCGCAACCACTAAGAAAGTTTGTTTTTCGATTCAAAACAAGATTTTAACGCTTTGAGGAGTTCAAATAACGTGTTTTTAGATCAGTTGTATCGTATCTTTTACTACATAACTTTTCACCAAATTTCACAAACACTAACAAAGTTTGTTTTTCGATTCAAAACAAGATTTTAACGCTTTGAGGAGTTCAAATCACGTGTTTTTAGATCATTTGTATCGTATCTTTTACTACATAACTTTTCACCAAATTTCACAAACACTAAGAAAGTTTGTTTTTCGATTCAAAACAAGATTTTAACGCTTTGAGCAGTTCAAATAACATGTTTTTAGATCAGTTATATCGTATCTTTTACTACATAACTTTTCACCAAATTTCACAAACACTAACAAAGTTTGTTTTCCGATTCAAAACAAGATTTTAACGCTTTGAGGAGTTCAAATAACGTGTTTTTAGATCATTTGTATCGTATCTTTTACTACATAACTTTTCACCAAATTTCACAAACACTAAGAAAGTTTGTTTTTCGATTCAAAACAAGATTTTAACGCTTTGAGGAGTTCAAATAACGTGTTTTTAGATCATTTGTGTCGTATCTTTTACTACTTAACTTTTCACCAAATTTCACAACCACTAAGAAAGTTTGTTTTTCGATTCAAAACAAGATTTTAACGCTTTGAGGAGTTCAAAAAACATGTTTTTAGATCAGTTGTATCGTATCTTTTACTACATAACTTTTCACCAAATTTCACAAACACTAACAAAGCTTGTTTTTCGATTTAAAACAAGATTTTAACGCTTTGAGGAGTTCAAATCACGTGTTTTTAGATCATTTGTATCGTATCTTTTACTACATAACTTTTCACCAAATTTCACAAACACTAAGAAAGTTTATTTTTTGATTCAAAACAAGATTGTAACGCTTTGAGGAGTTCAAATAACGTGTTTTTAGATCATTTGTATCGTATCTTTTACTACATAACTTTTCACCAAATTTTGCAAACACTAAGAAAGTTTGTTTTTCGATTCAAAACAAGATTTTAACGCTTTGAGGAGTTCAAATAAGGTGTTTTTAGATCAGTTGTATCGTATCTTTTACAACATAACTATTCACGAAATTTCACAAACACTAACAAAGTTTGTTTTTCGATTCAAAACAAGATTTTAACGCTTTGAGGAGTTCAAATAACGTGTTTTTAGATCATTTGTATCGTATCTTTTACTACATAACTTTTCACCAAATTTCACAAACACTAACAAAGTTTGTTTTTCGATTCAAAACAAGATTTTAACGCTTTGAGGAGTTCAAATCACGTGTTTTTAGATCATTTGTATCGTATCTTTTACTACATAACTTTTCACCAAATTTCACAGACTCTAAGGAAGTTTGTTTTTCGATTCAAAACAAGATTTTAACGCTTTGAGGTGTTCAAATAACGTGTTTTTAGATCATTTGTATCGTATCTTTTACTACATAACTTTTTACCAAATTTCACAAACACTAAGAAAGTTTTTTTTTCGATTCAAATCAAGATTTTAAAGCTTTGAGGAGTTCAAATAACGTGTTTTTAGATCATTTGTATCGTATCTTTTACTACATAACTTTTCACCAAATTTCGCAAACACTGAGAAACTTTGTTTTCCGATTCAAAACAAGATTTTAACGCTTTGAGGAGTTCAAATAACGTGTTTTTAGATCATTTGTATCGTATCTTTTACTACATAACTTTTTACCAAATTTCGCAAACACTAAGAAAGTTTGTTTTTCGATTCAAAACAAGATTTTAACGCTTTGAGGAGTTCAAATAACGTGTTTTTAGATCAGTTGTATCGTATCTTTTACTACATAACTTTTCACCAAATTTCACAAACACTAACAAAGTTTGTTTTTCGATTCAAAACAAGATTTTAACGCTTTGAGGAGTTCAAATAACGTGTTTTTAGATCATTTGTATCGTATCTTTTACTACGTAACTTTTCACCAAATTTCGCAACCACTAAGAAAGTTTGTTTTTCGATTCAAAACAAGATTTTAACGCTTTGAGGAGTTCAAATAATGTGTTTTTAGATCAGTTGTATCGTATCTTTTACTACATAACTTTTCACCAAATTTCACAAACACTAACAAAGTTTGTTTTTCGATTCAAAACAAGATTTTAACGCTTTGAGGAGTTCAAATAACGTGTTTTTAGATCATTTGTATCGTATCTTTTACTACATAACTTTTCACCAAATTTCACAAACACTAAGAAAGTTTGTTTTTCGATTCAAAACAAGATTTTAACGCTTTGAGCAGTTCAAATAACATGTTTTTAGATCAGTTATATCGTATCTTTTACTACATAACTTTTCACCAAATTTCACAAACACTAACAAAGTTTGTTTTCCGACTCAAAACAAGATTTTAACGCTTTGAGGAGTTCAAATAACGTGTTTTTAGATCATTTGTATCGTATCTTTTACTACATAACTTTTCACCAAATTTCACAAACACTAAGAAAGTTTGATTTTCGATTCAAAACAAGATTTTAACGCTTTGAGGAGTTCAAATAACGTGTTTTTAGATCATTTGTGTCGTATCTTTTACTACTTAAATTTTCACCAAATTTCACAAACACTAAGAAAGTTAGTTTTTCGATTCAAAACAAGATTTTAACGCTTTGAGGAGTTCAAAAAACATGTTTTTAGATCAGTTGTATCGTATCTTTTACTACATAACTTTTCACCAAATTTCACAAACACTAACAAAGTTTGTTTTTCGATTCAAAACAAGATTTTAACGCTTTGAGGAGTTCAAATCACGTGTTTTTAGATCATTTGTATCGTATCTTTTACTACATAACTTTTCACCAAATTTCACAAACACTAAGAAAGTTTATTTTTTGATTCAAAACAAGATTGTAACGCTTTGAGGAGTTCAAATAACGTGTTTTTAGATCATTTGTATCGTATCTTTTACTACATAACTTTTCACCAAATTTTGCAAACACAAAGAAAGTTTGTTTTTCGATTCAAAACAAGATTTTAACGCTTTGAGGAGTTCAAATAAGGTGTTTTTAGATCAGTTGTATCGTATCTTTTACTACATAACTATTCACGAAATTTCACAAACACTAACAAAGTTTGTTTTTCGATTCAAAACAAGATTTTAACGCTTTGAGGAGTTCAAATAACGTGTTTTTAGATCATTTGTATCGTATCTTTTACTACATAACTTTTCACCAAATTTCACAAACATTAAGAAAGTTTGTTTTTCGATTCAAAACAAGATTTTAACGCTTTGAGGAGTTCAAATAACGTGTTTTTAGATCATTTGTATCGTATGTTTTAGTACATAACTTTTCACCAAATTTCACAACCACTAAAAAAGTTTGTTTTTCGATTCAAAACAAGATTTTGACGCTTTGAGGAGTTCCAATAACGAGTTTTTAGATCATTTGTATCGTATCTTTTACTACATATCTTTTCACCAAATTTCACAAACACTAAGAAAGTTTGTTTTTCGATTCAAAACAAGATCTGAACGCTTTGAGGAGTTCAAATAACGTGCTTTTAGATCATTTGTATCGTATCTTTTACTACATAACTTTTCACCAAATTTCACAAACACTAAGAAAGTTTGTTTTTCGATTCAAAACAAGATTTTAACGCTTTGAGGAGTTCAAATCACGTGTTTTTAGATCATTTGTATCGTATCTTTTACTACATAACTTTTCACCAAACTTCACAAACACTAAGAAAGTTTGTTTTTCGATTCAAAACAAGATTTTAACGCTTTGAGGAGCTCAAATAACGCGTTTTTAGATCATTTGTATCGTATCTTTTACTACATAACTTTTCACCAAATTTCACAAACACTAAGAAAGTTTGTTTTTCGATTCAAAACAAGATTTTAGCGCTTTGAGTAGTTCAAATAACGTGTTTTTAGACCAGTTGTATCGTATCTTTTACTACATCACTTTTCACCAAATTTCACAAACACTAACAAAGTTTGTTTTTCGATTCAAAACAAGATTTTAACGCTTTGAGGAGTTCAAATAACGTGTTTTTAGATCATTTGTATCGTATCTTTTACTACCTAACTTTTCACCAAATTTCACAAACACTAAGAAAGTTTGTTTTTCGATTCAAAACAAGATTTTAATGCTTTGAGGAGTTCAAATAACGTGTTTTTAGATCATTTGTATCGTATCTTTTACTACATAACTTTTCACCAAATTTCACAAACACTAAGAAAGTTTGTTTTTCGATTCAAAACAAGATTTTAACGCTTTGAGCAGTTCAAATAACATGTTTTTAGATCAGTTATATCGTACCTTTTACTACATAACTTTTCACCAAATTTCACAAACACTAAGAAAGTTTGTTTTCCGATTCAAAACAAGATTTTAACGCTTTGAGGAGTTCAAATAACGTGTTTTTAGATCATTTGTATCGTATCTTTTACTACATAACTTTTCACCAAATTTCACAAACACTAACAAAGTTTGTTTTTCGATTCAAAACAAGATTTTAACGCTTTGAGGAGTTCAAATAACGTGTTTTTAGATCATTTGTATCGTATCTTTTACTACATAACTTGTCACCAAATTTCGCAAACACTAAGAAAGTTTGTTTTTCGATTCAAAACAAGATTTTAACGCTTTGAGGAGTTCAAATAACGTGTTTTTAGATCATTTGTATCGTATCTTTTACTAGGTAACTTTTCACGAAATTTCACGAACACTAGCAAAGTTTATTTTTCGATTCAAAACAAGATTGTAACGCTTTGAGGAGTTCAAATAACGTGTTTTTAGATCATTTGTATCGTATCTTCTACTACGTAACTTTTCACCAAATTTCGCAACCACTAAGAAAGTTTGTTTTTCGATTCAAAACAAGATTTTAACGCTTTGAGGAGTTCAAATAATGTGTTTTTAGATCAGTTGTATCGTATCTTTTACTACATAACTATTCACCAAATTTCACAAACACTAACAACGTTTGTTTTTCGATTCAAAACAAGATTTTAACGCTTTGAGGAGTTCAAATAACGTGTTTTTAGATCATTTGTATCGTATCTTTTACTACGTAACTTTTCACCAAATTTCGCAACCACTAAGAAAGTTTGTTTTTCGATTCAAAACAAGATTTTAACGCTTTGAGGAGTTCAAAAAATGTGTTTTTAGATCAGTTGTATCGTATCTTTTACTACATAACTTTTCACCAAATTTCACAAACACTAACAAAGTTTGTTTTCCGATTCAAAACAAGATTTTAACGCTTTGAGGAGTTCAAATAACGTGTTTTTAGATCATTTGTATCGTATCTTTTACTACATAACTTTTCACCAAATTTCGCAAACACTAAGAAAGTTTGTTTTTCGATTCAAAACAAGATTTTAACGCTTTGAGGAGTTCAAATAACGTGTTTTTAGATCATTTGTATCGTATCTTTTACTACGTAACTTTTCACCAAATTTCGCAACCACTAAGAAAGTTTGTTTTTCGATTCAAAACAAGATTTTAACGCTTTGAGGAGTTCAAATAATGTGTTTTTAGATCAGTTGTATCGTATCTTTTACTACATAACTTTTCACCAAATTTCACAAACACTAACAAAGTTTGTTTTTCGATTCAAAACAAGATTTTAACGCTTTGAGGAGTTCAAATAACGTGTTTTTAGATCATTTGTATCGTATCTTTTACTACATAACTTTTCACCAAATTTCACAAACACTAAGAAAGTTTGTTTTTCGATTCAAAACAAGATTTTAACGCTTTGAGCAGTTCAAATAACATGTTTTTAGATCAGTTATATCGTATCTTTTACTACATAACTTTTCACCAAATTTCACAAACACTAACAAAGTTTGTTTTCCGACTCAAAACAAGATTTTAACGCTTTGAGGAGTTCAAATAACGTGTTTTTAGATCATTTGTATCGTATCTTTTACTACATAACTTTTCACCAAATTTCACAAACACTAAGAAAGTTTGATTTTCGATTCAAAACAAGATTTTAACGCTTTGAGGAGTTCAAATAACGTGTTTTTAGATCATTTGTGTCGTATCTTTTACTACTTAAATTTTCACCAAATTTCACAAACACTAAGAAAGTTAGTTTTTCGATTCAAAACAAGATTTTAACGCTTTGAGGAGTTCAAAAAACATGTTTTTAGATCAGTTGTATCGTATCTTTTACTACATAACTTTTCACCAAATTTCACAAACACTAACAAAGTTTGTTTTTCGATTCAAAACAAGATTTTAACGCTTTGAGGAGTTCAAATCACGTGTTTTTAGATCATTTGTATCGTATCTTTTACTACATAACTTTTCACCAAATTTCACAAACACTAAGAAAGTTTATTTTTTGATTCAAAACAAGATTGTAACGCTTTGAGGAGTTCAAATAACGTGTTTTTAGATCATTTGTATCGTATCTTTTACTACATAACTTTTCACCAAATTTTGCAAACACAAAGAAAGTTTGTTTTTCGATTCAAAACAAGATTTTAACGCTTTGAGGAGTTCAAATAAGGTGTTTTTAGATCAGTTGTATCGTATCTTTTACTACATAACTATTCACGAAATTTCACAAACACTAACAAAGTTTGTTTTTCGATTCAAAACAAGATTTTAACGCTTTGAGGAGTTCAAATAACGTGTTTTTAGATCATTTGTATCGTATCTTTTACTACATAACTTTTCACCAAATTTCACAAACATTAAGAAAGTTTGTTTTTCGATTCAAAACAAGATTTTAACGCTTTGAGGAGTTCAAATAACGTGTTTTTAGATCATTTGTATCGTATGTTTTAGTACATAACTTTTCACCAAATTTCACAACCACTAAAAAAGTTTGTTTTTCGATTCAAAACAAGATTTTGACGCTTTGAGGAGTTCCAATAACGAGTTTTTAGATCATTTGTATCGTATCTTTTACTACATATCTTTTCACCAAATTTCACAAACACTAAGAAAGTTTGTTTTTCGATTCAAAACAAGATCTGAACGCTTTGAGGAGTTCAAATAACGTGCTTTTAGATCATTTGTATCGTATCTTTTACTACATAACTTTTCACCAAATTTCACAAACACTAAGAAAGTTTGTTTTTCGATTCAAAACAAGATTTTAACGCTTTGAGGAGTTCAAATCACGTGTTTTTAGATCATTTGTATCGTATCTTTTACTACATAACTTTTCACCAAACTTCACAAACACTAAGAAAGTTTGTTTTTCGATTCAAAACAAGATTTTAACGCTTTGAGGAGCTCAAATAACGCGTTTTTAGATCATTTGTATCGTATCTTTTACTACATAACTTTTCACCAAATTTCACAAACACTAAGAAAGTTTGTTTTTCGATTCAAAACAAGATTTTAGCGCTTTGAGTAGTTCAAATAACGTGTTTTTAGACCAGTTGTATCGTATCTTTTACTACATCACTTTTCACCAAATTTCACAAACACTAACAAAGTTTGTTTTTCGATTCAAAACAAGATTTTAACGCTTTGAGGAGTTCAAATAACGTGTTTTTAGATCATTTGTATCGTATCTTTTACTACCTAACTTTTCACCAAATTTCACAAACACTAAGAAAGTTTGTTTTTCGATTCAAAACAAGATTTTAATGCTTTGAGGAGTTCAAATAACGTGTTTTTAGATCATTTGTATCGTATCTTTTACTACATAACTTTTCACCAAATTTCACAAACACTAAGAAAGTTTGTTTTTCGATTCAAAACAAGATTTTAACGCTTTGAGCAGTTCAAATAACATGTTTTTAGATCAGTTATATCGTACCTTTTACTACATAACTTTTCACCAAATTTCACAAACACTAAGAAAGTTTGTTTTCCGATTCAAAACAAGATTTTAACGCTTTGAGGAGTTCAAATAACGTGTTTTTAGATCATTTGTATCGTATCTTTTACTACATAACTTTTCACCAAATTTCACAAACACTAACAAAGTTTGTTTTTCGATTCAAAACAAGATTTTAACGCTTTGAGGAGTTCAAATAACGTGTTTTTAGATCATTTGTATCGTATCTTTTACTACATAACTTGTCACCAAATTTCGCAAACACTAAGAAAGTTTGTTTTTCGATTCAAAACAAGATTTTAACGCTTTGAGGAGTTCAAATAACGTGTTTTTAGATCATTTGTATCGTATCTTTTACTAGGTAACTTTTCACGAAATTTCACGAACACTAGCAAAGTTTATTTTTCGATTCAAAACAAGATTGTAACGCTTTGAGGAGTTCAAATAACGTGTTTTTAGATCATTTGTATCGTATCTTCTACTACGTAACTTTTCACCAAATTTCGCAACCACTAAGAAAGTTTGTTTTTCGATTCAAAACAAGATTTTAACGCTTTGAGGAGTTCAAATAATGTGTTTTTAGATCAGTTGTATCGTATCTTTTACTACATAACTATTCACCAAATTTCACAAACACTAACAACGTTTGTTTTTCGATTCAAAACAAGATTTTAACGCTTTGAGGAGTTCAAATAACGTGTTTTTAGATCATTTGTATCGTATCTTTTACTACGTAACTTTTCACCAAATTTCGCAACCACTAAGAAAGTTTGTTTTTCGATTCAAAACAAGATTTTAACGCTTTGAGGAGTTCAAAAAATGTGTTTTTAGATCAGTTGTATCGTATCTTTTACTACATAACTTTTCACCAAATTTCACAAACACTAACAAAGTTTGTTTTCCGATTCAAAACAAGATTTTAACGCTTTGAGGAGTTCAAATAACGTGTTTTTAGATCATTTGTATCGTATCTTTTACTACATAACTTTTCACCAAATTTCGCAAACACTAAGAAAGTTTGTTTTTCGATTCAAAACAAGATTTTAACGCTTTGAGGAGTTCAAATAACGTGTTTTTAGATCATTTGTATCGTATCTTTTACTACGTAACTTTTCACCAAATTTCGCAACCACTAAGAAAGTTTGTTTTTCGATTCAAAACAAGATTTTAACGCTTTGAGGAGTTCAAATAATGTGTTTTTAGATCAGTTGTATCGTATCTTTTACTACATAACTTTTCACCAAATTTCACAAACACTAACAAAGTTTGTTTTTCGATTCAAAACAAGATTTTAACGCTTTGAGGAGTTCAAATAACGTGTTTTTAGATCATTTGTATCGTATCTTTTACTACATAACTTTTCACCAAATTTCACAAACACTAAGAAAGTTTGTTTTTCGATTCAAAACAAGATTTTAACGCTTTGAGCAGTTCAAATAACATGTTTTTAGATCAGTTATATCGTATCTTTTACTACATAACTTTTCACCAAATTTCACAAACACTAACAAAGTTTGTTTTCCGACTCAAAACAAGATTTTAACGCTTTGAGGAGTTCAAATAACGTGTTTTTAGATCATTTGTATCGTATCTTTTACTACATAACTTTTCACCAAATTTCACAAACACTAAGAAAGTTTGATTTTCGATTCAAAACAAGATTTTAACGCTTTGAGGAGTTCAAATAACGTGTTTTTAGATCATTTGTGTCGTATCTTTTACTACTTAAATTTTCACCAAATTTCACAAACACTAAGAAAGTTAGTTTTTCGATTCAAAACAAGATTTTAACGCTTTGAGGAGTTCAAAAAACATGTTTTTAGATCAGTTGTATCGTATCTTTTACTACATAACTTTTCACCAAATTTCACAAACACTAACAAAGTTTGTTTTTCGATTCAAAACAAGATTTTAACGCTTTGAGGAGTTCAAATCACGTGTTTTTAGATCATTTGTATCGTATCTTTTACTACATAACTTTTCACCAAATTTCACAAACACTAAGAAAGTTTATTTTTTGATTCAAAACAAGATTGTAACGCTTTGAGGAGTTCAAATAACGTGTTTTTAGATCATTTGTATCGTATCTTTTACTACATAACTTTTCACCAAATTTTGCAAACACAAAGAAAGTTTGTTTTTCGATTCAAAACAAGATTTTAACGCTTTGAGGAGTTCAAATAAGGTGTTTTTAGATCAGTTGTATCGTATCTTTTACTACATAACTATTCACGAAATTTCACAAACACTAACAAAGTTTGTTTTTCGATTCAAAACAAGATTTTAACGCTTTGAGGAGTTCAAATAACGTGTTTTTAGATCATTTGTATCGTATCTTTTACTACATAACTTTTCACCAAATTTCACAAACATTAAGAAAGTTTGTTTTTCGATTCAAAACAAGATTTTAACGCTTTGAGGAGTTCAAATAACGTGTTTTTAGATCATTTGTATCGTATGTTTTAGTACATAACTTTTCACCAAATTTCACAACCACTAAAAAAGTTTGTTTTTCGATTCAAAACAAGATTTTGACGCTTTGAGGAGTTCCAATAACGAGTTTTTAGATCATTTGTATCGTATCTTTTACTACATATCTTTTCACCAAATTTCACAAACACTAAGAAAGTTTGTTTTTCGATTCAAAACAAGATCTGAACGCTTTGAGGAGTTCAAATAACGTGCTTTTAGATCATTTGTATCGTATCTTTTACTACATAACTTTTCACCAAATTTCACAAACACTAAGAAAGTTTGTTTTTCGATTCAAAACAAGATTTTAACGCTTTGAGGAGTTCAAATCACGTGTTTTTAGATCATTTGTATCGTATCTTTTACTACATAACTTTTCACCAAACTTCACAAACACTAAGAAAGTTTGTTTTTCGATTCAAAACAAGATTTTAACGCTTTGAGGAGCTCAAATAACGCGTTTTTAGATCATTTGTATCGTATCTTTTACTACATAACTTTTCACCAAATTTCACAAACACTAAGAAAGTTTGTTTTTCGATTCAAAACAAGATTTTAGCGCTTTGAGTAGTTCAAATAACGTGTTTTTAGACCAGTTGTATCGTATCTTTTACTACATCACTTTTCACCAAATTTCACAAACACTAACAAAGTTTGTTTTTCGATTCAAAACAAGATTTTAACGCTTTGAGGAGTTCAAATAACGTGTTTTTAGATCATTTGTATCGTATCTTTTACTACCTAACTTTTCACCAAATTTCACAAACACTAAGAAAGTTTGTTTTTCGATTCAAAACAAGATTTTAATGCTTTGAGGAGTTCAAATAACGTGTTTTTAGATCATTTGTATCGTATCTTTTACTACATAACTTTTCACCAAATTTCACAAACACTAAGAAAGTTTGTTTTTCGATTCAAAACAAGATTTTAACGCTTTGAGCAGTTCAAATAACATGTTTTTAGATCAGTTATATCGTACCTTTTACTACATAACTTTTCACCAAATTTCACAAACACTAAGAAAGTTTGTTTTCCGATTCAAAACAAGATTTTAACGCTTTGAGGAGTTCAAATAACGTGTTTTTAGATCATTTGTATCGTATCTTTTACTACATAACTTTTCACCAAATTTCACAAACACTAACAAAGTTTGTTTTTCGATTCAAAACAAGATTTTAACGCTTTGAGGAGTTCAAATAACGTGTTTTTAGATCATTTGTATCGTATCTTTTACTACATAACTTGTCACCAAATTTCGCAAACACTAAGAAAGTTTGTTTTTCGATTCAAAACAAGATTTTAACGCTTTGAGGAGTTCAAATAACGTGTTTTTAGATCATTTGTATCGTATCTTTTACTAGGTAACTTTTCACGAAATTTCACGAACACTAGCAAAGTTTATTTTTCGATTCAAAACAAGATTGTAACGCTTTGAGGAGTTCAAATAACGTGTTTTTAGATCATTTGTATCGTATCTTCTACTACGTAACTTTTCACCAAATTTCGCAACCACTAAGAAAGTTTGTTTTTCGATTCAAAACAAGATTTTAACGCTTTGAGGAGTTCAAATAATGTGTTTTTAGATCAGTTGTATCGTATCTTTTACTACATAACTATTCACCAAATTTCACAAACACTAACAACGTTTGTTTTTCGATTCAAAACAAGATTTTAACGCTTTGAGGAGTTCAAATAACGTGTTTTTAGATCATTTGTATCGTATCTTTTACTACGTAACTTTTCACCAAATTTCGCAACCACTAAGAAAGTTTGTTTTTCGATTCAAAACAAGATTTTAACGCTTTGAGGAGTTCAAAAAATGTGTTTTTAGATCAGTTGTATCGTATCTTTTACTACATAACTTTTCACCAAATTTCACAAACACTAACAAAGTTTGTTTTCCGATTCAAAACAAGATTTTAACGCTTTGAGGAGTTCAAATAACGTGTTTTTAGATCATTTGTATCGTATCTTTTACTACATAACTTTTCACCAAATTTCGCAAACACTAAGAAAGTTTGTTTTTCGATTCAAAACAAGATTTTAACGCTTTGAGGAGTTCAAATAACGTGTTTTTAGATCATTTGTATCGTATCTTTTACTACGTAACTTTTCACCAAATTTCGCAACCACTAAGAAAGTTTGTTTTTCGATTCAAAACAAGATTTTAACGCTTTGAGGAGTTCAAATAATGTGTTTTTAGATCAGTTGTATCGTATCTTTTACTACATAACTTTTCACCAAATTTCACAAACACTAACAAAGTTTGTTTTTCGATTCAAAACAAGATTTTAACGCTTTGAGGAGTTCAAATAACGTGTTTTTAGATCATTTGTATCGTATCTTTTACTACATAACTTTTCACCAAATTTCACAAACACTAAGAAAGTTTGTTTTTCGATTCAAAACAAGATTTTAACGCTTTGAGCAGTTCAAATAACATGTTTTTAGATCAGTTATATCGTATCTTTTACTACATAACTTTTCACCAAATTTCACAAACACTAACAAAGTTTGTTTTCCGACTCAAAACAAGATTTTAACGCTTTGAGGAGTTCAAATAACGTGTTTTTAGATCATTTGTATCGTATCTTTTACTACATAACTTTTCACCAAATTTCACAAACACTAAGAAAGTTTGATTTTCGATTCAAAACAAGATTTTAACGCTTTGAGGAGTTCAAATCACGTGTTTTCCGATTCAAAACAAGATTTTAACGCTTTGAGGAGTTCAAATAACGTGTTTTTAGATCATTTGTATCGTATCTTTTACTACATAACTTTTCACCAAATTTCACAAACACTAAGAAAGTTTGTTTTTCGATTCAAAACAAGATTTTAACGCTTTGAGCAGTTCAAATAACATGTTTTTAGATCAGTTATATCGTATCTTTTACTACATAACTTTTCACCAAATTTCACAAACACTAACAAAGTTTGTTTTCCGACTCAAAACAAGATTTTAACGCTTTGAGGAGTTCAAATAACGTGTTTTTAGATCATTTGTATCGTATCTTTTACTACATAACTTTTCACCAAATTTCACAAACACTAAGAAAGTTTGTTTTTCGATTCAAAACAAGATTTTAACGCTTTGAGGAGCTCAAATAACGCGTTTTTAGATCATTTGTATCGTATCTTTTACTACATAACTTTTCACCAAATTTCACAAACACTAAGAAAGTTTGTTTTTCGATTCAAAACAAGATTTTAGCGCTTTGAGTAGTTCAAATAACGTGTTTTTAGACCAGTTGTATCGTATCTTTTACTACATCACTTTTCACCAAATTTCACAAACACTAACAAAGTTTGTTTTTCGATTCAAAACAAGATTTTAACGCTTTGAGGAGTTCAAATAACGTGTTTTTAGATCATTTGTATCGTATCTTTTACTACCTAACTTTTCACCAAATTTCACAAACACTAAGAAAGTTTGTTTTTCGATTCAAAACAAGATTTTAACGCTTTGAGGAGTTCAAATAACGTGTTTTTAGATCATTTGTATCGTATCTTTTACTACATAACTTTTCACCAAATTTCGCAAACACTAAGAAAGTTTGTTTTTCGATTCAAAACTAGATTTTAACGCTTTGAGGAGTTCAAATAACGTGTTTTTAGATCATTTGTATCGTATCTTTTACTACCTAACTTTTCACCAAATTTCACAAACACTAAGAAAGTTTGTTTTTCGATTCAAAACAAGATTTTAACGCTTTGAGGAGTTCAAATAACGTGTTTTTAGATCATTTGTATCGTATCTTTTACTACATAACTTGTCACCAAATTTCGCAAACACTAAGAAAGTTTGTTTTTCGATTCAAAACAAGATTTTAACGCTTTGAGGAGTTCAAATAACGTGTTTTTAGATCAGTTGTATCGTATCTTTTACTACATAACTTTTCACGAAATTTCACAAACACTAACAAAGTTTGTTTTTCGATTCAAAACAAGATTTTAACGCTTTGAGGAGTTCAAATAACGTGTTTTTAGATCATTTGTATCGTATCTTTTACTACGTAACTTTTCACCAAATTTCGCAACCACTAAGAAAGTTTGTTTTTCGATTCAAAAGAGGATTTTAACGCTTTGAGGAGTTCAAATAACGTGTTTTTACATCAGTTGTATCGTATCTTTTACTACATAACTTTTCACCAAATTTCAGAAACACTAACAAAGTTTGTTTTTCGATTCAAAACAAGATTTTAACGCTTTGAGGAGTTCAAATCACGCGTTTTTAGATCATTTGTATCGTATCTTTTACTACATAACTTTTCACCAAATTTCACAGACACTAAGGAAGTTTGTTTTTCGATTCAAAACAAGATTTTAACGCTTTGAGGTGTTCAAATAACGTGTTTTTAGATCATTTGTATCGTATCTTTTACTACATAACTTTTCACCAAATTTCACAAACACTAAGAAAGTTTTTTTTTCGATTCAAAACAAGATTTTAAAGCTTTGAGGAGTTCAAATAACGTGTTTTTAGATCATTTGTATCGTATCTTTTACTACATAACTTTTCACCAAATTTCGCAAACACTAAGAAACTTTGTTTTCCGATTCAAAACAAGATTTTAACGCTTTGAGGAGTTCAAATAACGTGTTTTTAGATCATTTGTATCGTATCTTTTACTACATAACTTGTCACCAAATTTCGCAAACACTAAGAAAGTTTGTTTTTCGATTCAAAACAAGATTTTAACGCTTTGAGGAGTTCAAATAACGTGTTTTTAGATCAGTTGTATCGTATTTTTTACTACATAACTTTTCACGAAATTTCACAAACACTAACAAAGTTTGTTTTTCGATTCAAAACAATATTTTAACGCTTTGAGGAGTTCAAATAACGTGTTTTTAGATCATTTGTATCGTATCTTTTACTAGGTAACTTTTCACCAAATTCCGCAACCACTAAGAAAGTTTGTTTTTCGATTCAAAACAAGATTTTAACGCTTTGAGGAGTTCAAATAACGTGTTTTTAGATCAGTTGTATCGTATCTTTTACTACATAACTTTTCACCAAATTTCACAAACACTAACAAAGTTTGTTTTTCGATTCAAAACAAGATTTTAACGCTTTGAGGAGTTCAAATCACGTGTTTTTAGATCATTTGTATCGTATCTTTTACTACATAACTTTTCACCAAATTTCACAAACACTAAGAAAGTTTGTTTTTCGATTCAAAACAAGATTTTAACGCTTTGAGCAGTTCAAATAACATGTTTTTAGATCAGTTATATCGTATCTTTTACTACATAACTTTTCACCAAATTTCACAAACACTAACAAAGTTTGTTTTCCGATTCAAAACAAGATTTTAACGCTTTGAGGAGTTCAAATAACGTGTTTTTAGATCATTTGTATCGTATCTTTTACTACATAACTTTTCACCAAATTTCACAAACACTAAGAAAGTTTGTTTTTCGATTCAAAACAAGATTTTAACGCTTTGAGGAGTTCAAATAACGTGTTTTTAGATCATTTGTGTCGTATCTTTTACTACTTAACTTTTCACCAAATTTCACAACCACTAAGAAAGTTTGTTTTTCGATTCAAAACAAGATTTTAACGCTTTGAGGAGTTCAAAAAACATGTTTTTAGATCAGTTGTATCGTATCTTTTACTACATAACTTTTCACCAAATTTCACAAACACTAACAAAGCTTGTTTTTCGATTTAAAACAAGATTTTAACGCTTTGAGGAGTTCAAATCACGTGTTTTTAGATCATTTGTATCGTATCTTTTACTACATAACTTTTCACCAAATTTCACAAACACTAAGAAAGTTTATTTTTTGATTCAAAACAAGATTGTAACGCTTTGAGGAGTTCAAATAACGTGTTTTTAGATCATTTGTATCGTATCTTTTACTACATAACTTTTCACCAAATTTTGCAAACACTAAGAAAGTTTGTTTTTCGATTCAAAACAAGATTTTAACGCTTTGAGGAGTTCAAATAAGGTGTTTTTAGATCAGTTGTATCGTATCTTTTACAACATAACTATTCACGAAATTTCACAAACACTAACAAAGTTTGTTTTTCGATTCAAAACAAGATTTTAACGCTTTGAGGAGTTCAAATAACGTGTTTTTAGATCATTTGTATCGTATCTTTTACTACATAACTTTTCACCAAATTTCACAAACACTAACAAAGTTTGTTTTTCGATTCAAAACAAGATTTTAACGCTTTGAGGAGTTCAAATCACGTGTTTTTAGATCATTTGTATCGTATCTTTTACTACATAACTTTTCACCAAATTTCACAGACTCTAAGGAAGTTTGTTTTTCGATTCAAAACAAGATTTTAACGCTTTGAGGTGTTCAAATAACGTGTTTTTAGATCATTTGTATCGTATCTTTTACTACATAACTTTTTACCAAATTTCACAAACACTAAGAAAGTTTTTTTTTCGATTCAAATCAAGATTTTAAAGCTTTGAGGAGTTCAAATAACGTGTTTTTAGATCATTTGTATCGTATCTTTTACTACATAACTTTTCACCAAATTTCGCAAACACTGAGAAACTTTGTTTTCCGATTCAAAACAAGATTTTAACGCTTTGAGGAGTTCAAATAACGTGTTTTTAGATCATTTGTATCGTATCTTTTACTACATAACTTTTTACCAAATTTCGCAAACACTAAGAAAGTTTGTTTTTCGATTCAAAACAAGATTTTAACGCTTTGAGGAGTTCAAATAACGTGTTTTTAGATCAGTTGTATCGTATCTTTTACTACATAACTTTTCACCAAATTTCACAAACACTAACAAAGTTTGTTTTTCGATTCAAAACAAGATTTTAACGCTTTGAGGAGTTCAAATAACGTGTTTTTAGATCATTTGTATCGTATCTTTTACTACGTAACTTTTCACCAAATTTCGCAACCACTAAGAAAGTTTGTTTTTCGATTCAAAACAAGATTTTAACGCTTTGAGGAGTTCAAATAATGTGTTTTTAGATCAGTTGTATCGTATCTTTTACTACATAACTTTTCACCAAATTTCACAAACACTAACAAAGTTTGTTTTTCGATTCAAAACAAGATTTTAACGCTTTGAGGAGTTCAAATAACGTGTTTTTAGATCATTTGTATCGTATCTTTTACTACATAACTTTTCACCAAATTTCACAAACACTAAGAAAGTTTGTTTTTCGATTCAAAACAAGATTTTAACGCTTTGAGCAGTTCAAATAACATGTTTTTAGATCAGTTATATCGTATCTTTTACTACATAACTTTTCACCAAATTTCACAAACACTAACAAAGTTTGTTTTCCGACTCAAAACAAGATTTTAACGCTTTGAGGAGTTCAAATAACGTGTTTTTAGATCATTTGTATCGTATCTTTTACTACATAACTTTTCACCAAATTTCACAAACACTAAGAAAGTTTGATTTTCGATTCAAAACAAGATTTTAACGCTTTGAGGAGTTCAAATAACGTGTTTTTAGATCATTTGTGTCGTATCTTTTACTACTTAAATTTTCACCAAATTTCACAAACACTAAGAAAGTTAGTTTTTCGATTCAAAACAAGATTTTAACGCTTTGAGGAGTTCAAAAAACATGTTTTTAGATCAGTTGTATCGTATCTTTTACTACATAACTTTTCACCAAATTTCACAAACACTAACAAAGTTTGTTTTTCGATTCAAAACAAGATTTTAACGCTTTGAGGAGTTCAAATCACGTGTTTTTAGATCATTTGTATCGTATCTTTTACTACATAACTTTTCACCAAATTTCACAAACACTAAGAAAGTTTATTTTTTGATTCAAAACAAGATTGTAACGCTTTGAGGAGTTCAAATAACGTGTTTTTAGATCATTTGTATCGTATCTTTTACTACATAACTTTTCACCAAATTTTGCAAACACAAAGAAAGTTTGTTTTTCGATTCAAAACAAGATTTTAACGCTTTGAGGAGTTCAAATAAGGTGTTTTTAGATCAGTTGTATCGTATCTTTTACTACATAACTATTCACGAAATTTCACAAACACTAACAAAGTTTGTTTTTCGATTCAAAACAAGATTTTAACGCTTTGAGGAGTTCAAATAACGTGTTTTTAGATCATTTGTATCGTATCTTTTACTACATAACTTTTCACCAAATTTCACAAACATTAAGAAAGTTTGTTTTTCGATTCAAAACAAGATTTTAACGCTTTGAGGAGTTCAAATAACGTGTTTTTAGATCATTTGTATCGTATGTTTTAGTACATAACTTTTCACCAAATTTCACAACCACTAAAAAAGTTTGTTTTTCGATTCAAAACAAGATTTTGACGCTTTGAGGAGTTCCAATAACGAGTTTTTAGATCATTTGTATCGTATCTTTTACTACATATCTTTTCACCAAATTTCACAAACACTAAGAAAGTTTGTTTTTCGATTCAAAACAAGATCTGAACGCTTTGAGGAGTTCAAATAACGTGCTTTTAGATCATTTGTATCGTATCTTTTACTACATAACTTTTCACCAAATTTCACAAACACTAAGAAAGTTTGTTTTTCGATTCAAAACAAGATTTTAACGCTTTGAGGAGTTCAAATCACGTGTTTTTAGATCATTTGTATCGTATCTTTTACTACATAACTTTTCACCAAACTTCACAAACACTAAGAAAGTTTGTTTTTCGATTCAAAACAAGATTTTAACGCTTTGAGGAGCTCAAATAACGCGTTTTTAGATCATTTGTATCGTATCTTTTACTACATAACTTTTCACCAAATTTCACAAACACTAAGAAAGTTTGTTTTTCGATTCAAAACAAGATTTTAGCGCTTTGAGTAGTTCAAATAACGTGTTTTTAGACCAGTTGTATCGTATCTTTTACTACATCACTTTTCACCAAATTTCACAAACACTAACAAAGTTTGTTTTTCGATTCAAAACAAGATTTTAACGCTTTGAGGAGTTCAAATAACGTGTTTTTAGATCATTTGTATCGTATCTTTTACTACCTAACTTTTCACCAAATTTCACAAACACTAAGAAAGTTTGTTTTTCGATTCAAAACAAGATTTTAATGCTTTGAGGAGTTCAAATAACGTGTTTTTAGATCATTTGTATCGTATCTTTTACTACATAACTTTTCACCAAATTTCACAAACACTAAGAAAGTTTGTTTTTCGATTCAAAACAAGATTTTAACGCTTTGAGCAGTTCAAATAACATGTTTTTAGATCAGTTATATCGTACCTTTTACTACATAACTTTTCACCAAATTTCACAAACACTAAGAAAGTTTGTTTTCCGATTCAAAACAAGATTTTAACGCTTTGAGGAGTTCAAATAACGTGTTTTTAGATCATTTGTATCGTATCTTTTACTACATAACTTTTCACCAAATTTCACAAACACTAACAAAGTTTGTTTTTCGATTCAAAACAAGATTTTAACGCTTTGAGGAGTTCAAATAACGTGTTTTTAGATCATTTGTATCGTATCTTTTACTACGTAACTTTTCACCAAATTTCGCAACCACTAAGAAAGTTTGTTTTTCGATTCAAAAGAGGATTTTAACGCTTTGAGGAGTTCAAATAACGTGTTTTTACATCAGTTGTATCGTATCTTTTACTACATAACTTTTCACCAAATTTCAGAAACACTAACAAAGTTTGTTTTTCGATTCAAAACAAGATTTTAACGCTTTGAGGAGTTCAAATCACGCGTTTTTAGATCATTTGTATCGTATCTTTTACTACATAACTTTTCACCAAATTTCACAGACACTAAGGAAGTTTGTTTTTCGATTCAAAACAAGATTTTAACGCTTTGAGGTGTTCAAATAACGTGTTTTTAGATCATTTGTATCGTATCTTTTACTACATAACTTTTCACCAAATTTCACAAACACTAAGAAAGTTTTTTTTTCGATTCAAAACAAGATTTTAAAGCTTTGAGGAGTTCAAATAACGTGTTTTTAGATCATTTGTATCGTATCTTTTACTACATAACTTTTCACCAAATTTCGCAAACACTAAGAAACTTTGTTTTCCGATTCAAAACAAGATTTTAACGCTTTGAGGAGTTCAAATAACGTGTTTTTAGATCATTTGTATCGTATCTTTTACTACATAACTTGTCACCAAATTTCGCAAACACTAAGAAAGTTTGTTTTTCGATTCAAAACAAGATTTTAACGCTTTGAGGAGTTCAAATAACGTGTTTTTAGATCAGTTGTATCGTATTTTTTACTACATAACTTTTCACGAAATTTCACAAACACTAACAAAGTTTGTTTTTCGATTCAAAACAATATTTTAACGCTTTGAGGAGTTCAAATAACGTGTTTTTAGATCATTTGTATCGTATCTTTTACTAGGTAACTTTTCACCAAATTCCGCAACCACTAAGAAAGTTTGTTTTTCGATTCAAAACAAGATTTTAACGCTTTGAGGAGTTCAAATAACGTGTTTTTAGATCAGTTGTATCGTATCTTTTACTACATAACTTTTCACCAAATTTCACAAACACTAACAAAGTTTGTTTTTCGATTCAAAACAAGATTTTAACGCTTTGAGGAGTTCAAATCACGTGTTTTTAGATCATTTGTATCGTATCTTTTACTACATAACTTTTCACCAAATTTCACAAACACTAAGAAAGTTTGTTTTTCGATTCAAAACAAGATTTTAACGCTTTGAGCAGTTCAAATAACATGTTTTTAGATCAGTTATATCGTATCTTTTACTACATAACTTTTCACCAAATTTCACAAACACTAACAAAGTTTGTTTTCCGATTCAAAACAAGATTTTAACGCTTTGAGGAGTTCAAATAACGTGTTTTTAGATCATTTGTATCGTATCTTTTACTACATAACTTTTCACCAAATTTCACAAACACTAAGAAAGTTTGTTTTTCGATTCAAAACAAGATTTTAACGCTTTGAGGAGTTCAAATAACGTGTTTTTAGATCATTTGTGTCGTATCTTTTACTACTTAACTTTTCACCAAATTTCACAACCACTAAGAAAGTTTGTTTTTCGATTCAAAACAAGATTTTAACGCTTTGAGGAGTTCAAAAAACATGTTTTTAGATCAGTTGTATCGTATCTTTTACTACATAACTTTTCACCAAATTTCACAAACACTAACAAAGCTTGTTTTTCGATTTAAAACAAGATTTTAACGCTTTGAGGAGTTCAAATCACGTGTTTTTAGATCATTTGTATCGTATCTTTTACTACATAACTTTTCACCAAATTTCACAAACACTAAGAAAGTTTATTTTTTGATTCAAAACAAGATTGTAACGCTTTGAGGAGTTCAAATAACGTGTTTTTAGATCATTTGTATCGTATCTTTTACTACATAACTTTTCACCAAATTTTGCAAACACTAAGAAAGTTTGTTTTTCGATTCAAAACAAGATTTTAACGCTTTGAGGAGTTCAAATAAGGTGTTTTTAGATCAGTTGTATCGTATCTTTTACAACATAACTATTCACGAAATTTCACAAACACTAACAAAGTTTGTTTTTCGATTCAAAACAAGATTTTAACGCTTTGAGGAGTTCAAATAACGTGTTTTTAGATCATTTGTATCGTATCTTTTACTACATAACTTTTCACCAAATTTCACAAACACTAACAAAGTTTGTTTTTCGATTCAAAACAAGATTTTAACGCTTTGAGGAGTTCAAATCACGTGTTTTTAGATCATTTGTATCGTATCTTTTACTACATAACTTTTCACCAAATTTCACAGACTCTAAGGAAGTTTGTTTTTCGATTCAAAACAAGATTTTAACGCTTTGAGGTGTTCAAATAACGTGTTTTTAGATCATTTGTATCGTATCTTTTACTACATAACTTTTTACCAAATTTCACAAACACTAAGAAAGTTTTTTTTTCGATTCAAATCAAGATTTTAAAGCTTTGAGGAGTTCAAATAACGTGTTTTTAGATCATTTGTATCGTATCTTTTACTACATAACTTTTCACCAAATTTCGCAAACACTGAGAAACTTTGTTTTCCGATTCAAAACAAGATTTTAACGCTTTGAGGAGTTCAAATAACGTGTTTTTAGATCATTTGTATCGTATCTTTTACTACATAACTTTTTACCAAATTTCGCAAACACTAAGAAAGTTTGTTTTTCGATTCAAAACAAGATTTTAACGCTTTGAGGAGTTCAAATAACGTGTTTTTAGATCAGTTGTATCGTATCTTTTACTACATAACTTTTCACCAAATTTCACAAACACTAACAAAGTTTGTTTTTCGATTCAAAACAAGATTTTAACGCTTTGAGGAGTTCAAATAACGTGTTTTTAGATCATTTGTATCGTATCTTTTACTACGTAACTTTTCACCAAATTTCGCAACCACTAAGAAAGTTTGTTTTTCGATTCAAAACAAGATTTTAACGCTTTGAGGAGTTCAAATAATGTGTTTTTAGATCAGTTGTATCGTATCTTTTACTACATAACTTTTCACCAAATTTCACAAACACTAACAAAGTTTGTTTTTCGATTCAAAACAAGATTTTAACGCTTTGAGGAGTTCAAATAACGTGTTTTTAGATCATTTGTATCGTATCTTTTACTACATAACTTTTCACCAAATTTCACAAACACTAAGAAAGTTTGTTTTTCGATTCAAAACAAGATTTTAACGCTTTGAGCAGTTCAAATAACATGTTTTTAGATCAGTTATATCGTATCTTTTACTACATAACTTTTCACCAAATTTCACAAACACTAACAAAGTTTGTTTTCCGACTCAAAACAAGATTTTAACGCTTTGAGGAGTTCAAATAACGTGTTTTTAGATCATTTGTATCGTATCTTTTACTACATAACTTTTCACCAAATTTCACAAACACTAAGAAAGTTTGATTTTCGATTCAAAACAAGATTTTAACGCTTTGAGGAGTTCAAATAACGTGTTTTTAGATCATTTGTGTCGTATCTTTTACTACTTAAATTTTCACCAAATTTCACAAACACTAAGAAAGTTAGTTTTTCGATTCAAAACAAGATTTTAACGCTTTGAGGAGTTCAAAAAACATGTTTTTAGATCAGTTGTATCGTATCTTTTACTACATAACTTTTCACCAAATTTCACAAACACTAACAAAGTTTGTTTTTCGATTCAAAACAAGATTTTAACGCTTTGAGGAGTTCAAATCACGTGTTTTTAGATCATTTGTATCGTATCTTTTACTACATAACTTTTCACCAAATTTCACAAACACTAAGAAAGTTTATTTTTTGATTCAAAACAAGATTGTAACGCTTTGAGGAGTTCAAATAACGTGTTTTTAGATCATTTGTATCGTATCTTTTACTACATAACTTTTCACCAAATTTTGCAAACACAAAGAAAGTTTGTTTTTCGATTCAAAACAAGATTTTAACGCTTTGAGGAGTTCAAATAAGGTGTTTTTAGATCAGTTGTATCGTATCTTTTACTACATAACTATTCACGAAATTTCACAAACACTAACAAAGTTTGTTTTTCGATTCAAAACAAGATTTTAACGCTTTGAGGAGTTCAAATAACGTGTTTTTAGATCATTTGTATCGTATCTTTTACTACATAACTTTTCACCAAATTTCACAAACATTAAGAAAGTTTGTTTTTCGATTCAAAACAAGATTTTAACGCTTTGAGGAGTTCAAATAACGTGTTTTTAGATCATTTGTATCGTATGTTTTAGTACATAACTTTTCACCAAATTTCACAACCACTAAAAAAGTTTGTTTTTCGATTCAAAACAAGATTTTGACGCTTTGAGGAGTTCCAATAACGAGTTTTTAGATCATTTGTATCGTATCTTTTACTACATATCTTTTCACCAAATTTCACAAACACTAAGAAAGTTTGTTTTTCGATTCAAAACAAGATCTGAACGCTTTGAGGAGTTCAAATAACGTGCTTTTAGATCATTTGTATCGTATCTTTTACTACATAACTTTTCACCAAATTTCACAAACACTAAGAAAGTTTGTTTTTCGATTCAAAACAAGATTTTAACGCTTTGAGGAGTTCAAATCACGTGTTTTTAGATCATTTGTATCGTATCTTTTACTACATAACTTTTCACCAAACTTCACAAACACTAAGAAAGTTTGTTTTTCGATTCAAAACAAGATTTTAACGCTTTGAGGAGCTCAAATAACGCGTTTTTAGATCATTTGTATCGTATCTTTTACTACATAACTTTTCACCAAATTTCACAAACACTAAGAAAGTTTGTTTTTCGATTCAAAACAAGATTTTAGCGCTTTGAGTAGTTCAAATAACGTGTTTTTAGACCAGTTGTATCGTATCTTTTACTACATCACTTTTCACCAAATTTCACAAACACTAACAAAGTTTGTTTTTCGATTCAAAACAAGATTTTAACGCTTTGAGGAGTTCAAATAACGTGTTTTTAGATCATTTGTATCGTATCTTTTACTACCTAACTTTTCACCAAATTTCACAAACACTAAGAAAGTTTGTTTTTCGATTCAAAACAAGATTTTAATGCTTTGAGGAGTTCAAATAACGTGTTTTTAGATCATTTGTATCGTATCTTTTACTACATAACTTTTCACCAAATTTCACAAACACTAAGAAAGTTTGTTTTTCGATTCAAAACAAGATTTTAACGCTTTGAGCAGTTCAAATAACATGTTTTTAGATCAGTTATATCGTACCTTTTACTACATAACTTTTCACCAAATTTCACAAACACTAAGAAAGTTTGTTTTCCGATTCAAAACAAGATTTTAACGCTTTGAGGAGTTCAAATAACGTGTTTTTAGATCATTTGTATCGTATCTTTTACTACATAACTTTTCACCAAATTTCACAAACACTAACAAAGTTTGTTTTTCGATTCAAAACAAGATTTTAACGCTTTGAGGAGTTCAAATAACGTGTTTTTAGATCATTTGTATCGTATCTTTTACTACATAACTTGTCACCAAATTTCGCAAACACTAAGAAAGTTTGTTTTTCGATTCAAAACAAGATTTTAACGCTTTGAGGAGTTCAAATAACGTGTTTTTAGATCATTTGTATCGTATCTTTTACTAGGTAACTTTTCACGAAATTTCACGAACACTAGCAAAGTTTATTTTTCGATTCAAAACAAGATTGTAACGCTTTGAGGAGTTCAAATAACGTGTTTTTAGATCATTTGTATCGTATCTTCTACTACGTAACTTTTCACCAAATTTCGCAACCACTAAGAAAGTTTGTTTTTCGATTCAAAACAAGATTTTAACGCTTTGAGGAGTTCAAATAATGTGTTTTTAGATCAGTTGTATCGTATCTTTTACTACATAACTATTCACCAAATTTCACAAACACTAACAACGTTTGTTTTTCGATTCAAAACAAGATTTTAACGCTTTGAGGAGTTCAAATAACGTGTTTTTAGATCATTTGTATCGTATCTTTTACTACGTAACTTTTCACCAAATTTCGCAACCACTAAGAAAGTTTGTTTTTCGATTCAAAACAAGATTTTAACGCTTTGAGGAGTTCAAAAAATGTGTTTTTAGATCAGTTGTATCGTATCTTTTACTACATAACTTTTCACCAAATTTCACAAACACTAACAAAGTTTGTTTTCCGATTCAAAACAAGATTTTAACGCTTTGAGGAGTTCAAATAACGTGTTTTTAGATCATTTGTATCGTATCTTTTACTACATAACTTTTCACCAAATTTCGCAAACACTAAGAAAGTTTGTTTTTCGATTCAAAACAAGATTTTAACGCTTTGAGGAGTTCAAATAACGTGTTTTTAGATCATTTGTATCGTATCTTTTACTACATAACTATTCACGAAATTTCACAAACACTAACAAAGTTTGTTTTTCGATTCAAAACAAGATTTTAACGCTTTGAGGAGTTCAAATAACGTGTTTTTAGATCATTTGTATCGTATCTTTTACTACATAACTTTTCACCAAATTTCACAAACACTAACAAAGTTTGTTTTTCGATTCAAAACAAGATTTTAACGCTTTGAGGAGTTCAAATCACGCGTTTTTAGATCATTTGTATCGTATCTTTTACTACATAACTTTTCACCAAATTTCACAGACACTAAGGAAGTTTGTTTTTCGATTCAAAACAAGATTTTAACGCTTTGAGGTGTTCAAATAACGTGTTTTTAGATCATTTGTATCGTATCTTTTACTACATAACTTTTCACCAAATTTCACAAACACTAAGAAAGTTTTTTTTTCGATTCAAAACAAGATTTTAAAGCTTTGAGGAGTTCAAATAACGTGTTTTTAGATCATTTGTATCGTATCTTTTACTACATAACTTTTCACCAAATTTCGCAAACACTAAGAAACTTTGTTTTCCGATTCAAAACAAGATTTTAACGCTTTGAGGAGTTCAAATAACGTGGTTTTAGATCATTTGTATCGTATCTTTTACTACATAACTTGTCACCAAATTTCGCAAACACTAAGAAAGTTTGTTTTTCGATTCAAAACAAGATTTTAACGCTTTGAGGAGTTCAAATAACGTATTTTTAGATAATTTGTATCGTATCTTTTACTACATAACTTTTCACCAAATTTCACAAACAGTAAGAAAGTTTGTTTTTCGATTCAAAACAAGATTTTAACGCTTTGAGGAGTTCAAATAACGTGTTTTTAGATCATTTGTATCGTATCTTTTAATACGTAACTTTTCACCAAATTTCGCAAACACTAAGAAAGTTTGTTTTTCGATTCAAAACAAGATTTTAACGCTTTGAGGAGTTCAAATAATGTGTTTTTAGATCAGTTGTATCGTATTTTTTACTACATAACTTTTCACCAAATTTCACAAACACTAACAAAGTTTGTTTTTCGATTCAAAACAAGATTTTAACGCTTTGAGGAGTTCAAATCACGTGTTTTTAGATCATTTGTATCGTATCTTTTACTACATAACTTTTCACCAAATTTCACAAACACCAACAAAGTTTGTTTTCCGATTCAAAACAAGATTTTAACGCTTTGAGGAGTTCAAATAACGTGTTTTTAGATCATTTGTATCGTATCTTTTACTACATAACTTTTCACCAAATTTCACAAACACTAAGAAAGTTTGTTTTTCGATTCAAAACAAGATTTTAACGCTTTGAGGAGTTCAAATAACGTGTTTTTAGATCATTTGTGTCGTATCTTTTACTACTTAACTTTTCACCAAATTTCAGAAACACTAAGAAAGTTTGTTTTTCGATTCAAAACAAGATTTTAACGCTTTGAGGAGTTCAAAAAACATGTTTTTAGATCAGTTGTATTGTATCTTTTACTACATAACTTTTCACCAAATTTCACAAACACTAAGAAAGTTTGTTTTTCGATTCAAAACAAGATTTTAACGCTTTGAGGAGTTCAAATCACGTGTTTTTAGATCATTTGTATCGTATCTTTTACTACATAACTTTTCACCAAATTTCACAAACACTAAGAAAGTTTATTTTTTGATTCAAAACAAGATTGTAACGCTTTGAGGAGTTCAAATAACGTGTTTTTAGATCATTTGTATCATATCTTTTACTACATAACTTTTCACCAAATTTTGCAAACACTAAGAAAGTTTGTTTTTCGATTCAAAACAAGATTTTAACGCTTTGAGGAGTTCAAATAAGGTGTTTTTAGATCAGTTGTATCGTATCTTTTACTACATAACTATTCACGAAATTTCACAAACACTAACAAAGTTTGTTTTTCGATTCAAAACAAGATTTTAACGCTTTGAGGAGTTCAAATAACGTGTTTTTAGATCATTTGTATCGTATCTTTTACTACGTAACTTTTCACCAAATTTCGTAACCACTAAGAAAGTTTGTTTTTCGATTCAAAACAAGATTTTAACGCTTTGAGGAGTTCAAATTATGTGTTTTTAGATCAGTTGTATCGTATCTTTTACTACATAACTTTTCACGAAATTTCACAAACACTAACAAAGTTTGTTTTTCGATTCAAAACAAGATTTTAACGCTTTGAGGAGTTCAAATAACGTGTTTTTAGATCATTTGTATCGTATCTTTTACTACGTAACTTTTCACCAAATTTCGTAACCACTAAGAAAGTTTGTTTTTCGATTCAAAACAAGATTTTAACGTTTTGAGGAGTTCAAATAATGTGTTTTTAGATCAGTTGTATCGTATCTTTTACTACATAACTTTTCACCAAATTTCACAAACACTAACAAAGTTTGTTTTTCGATTCAAAACAAGATTTTAACGCTTTGAGGAGTTCAAATCACGTGTTTTTAGATCATTTGTATCGTATCTTTCACTACATAACTTTTCACCAAATTTCGCAAACACTAAGAAAGTTTGTTTTTCGATTCAAAACAAGATTTTAACGCTTTGAGGAGCTCAAATAACGCGTTTTTAGATCTTTTGTATCGTATCTTTTACTACATAACTTTTCACCAAATTTCACAAACACTAAGAAAGTTTGTTTTTCGATTCAAAACAAGATTTTAGCGCTTTGAGTAGTTCAAATAACGTGTTTTTAGACCAGTTGTATCGTATCTTTTACTACATCACTTTTCACCAAATTTCGCAAACACTAACAAAGTTTGTTTTTCGATTCAAAACAAGATTTTAACGCTTTGAGGAGTTCAAATAACGTGTTTTTAGATCAGTTGTATCGTATATTTTACTACCTAACTTTTCACCAAATTTCACAAACACTAACAAAGTTTGTTTTCCGATTCAAAACAAGATTTTAACGCTTTGAGGAGTTCAAATAAGGTGTTTTTAGATCAGTTGTATCGTATCTTTTACTACATAACTTTTCACCAAATTTCACAAACACTAAGAAAGTTTGTTTTTCGATTCAAAACAAGATTTTAACGCTTTGAGGAGCTCAAATAACGCGTTTTTAGATCATTTGTATCGTATCTTTTACTACATAACTTTTCACCAAATTTCGCAAACACTAAGAAAGTTTGTTTTTCGATTCAAAACAAGATTTTAACGCTTTGAGGAGTTCAAATAACGTGTTTTTAGATCATTTGTATCGTATCTTTTACTACATAACTTTTCACCAAATTTCACAAACACTAACAAAGTTTGTTTTCCGATTCAAAACAAGATTTTAACGCTTTGAGGAGTTCAAATAACGTGTTTTTAGATCATTTGTATCGTATCTTTTACTACATAACTTTTCACCAAATTTCACAAACACTAAGAAAGTTTGTTTTTCGATTCAAAACAAGATTTTAACGCTTTGATTAGTTCAAATAACGTGTTTTTAGATCATTTGTATCGTAACTTTTACTACATAACTTTGCACCAAATTTCACAAACACTAAGAAAGTTTGTTTTTCGATTCAAAACAAGATTGTAACGCTTTGAGGAGCTCAAATAACGTGTTTTTAGATCATTTGTATCGTATCTTTTACTACATAACTTTTCACCAAATTTCGCAAACACTAAGAAATTTTGTTTTTCGATTCAAAACAAGATTTTAACGCTTTGAGGAGTTCAAATAACGTGTTTTTAGATCATTTGTATCGTATCTTTTACTACACAACTTTTCACCAAATTTCACAAACACTAGGATAGTTTGTTTTCCGATTCAAAATAAGATTGTAACGCTTTGAGGAGTTCAAATAACGTGTTTTTAGATCATTTGTATCGTATCTTTTACTACATAACTTGTCACCAAATTTCGCAAACACTAAGAAAGTTTGTTTTTCGATTCAAAACAAGATTTTAACGCTTTGAGGAGTTCAAATAACGTGTTTTTAGATCATTTGTATCGTATCTTTTACTACGTAACTTTTCACGAAATTTCACGAACACTAACAAAGTTTATTTTTCGATTCAAAACAAGATTGTAACGCTTTGAGGAGTTCAAATAACGTGTTTTTAGATCATTTGTATCGTATCTTTTACTACGTAACTTTTCACCAAATTTCGCAACCACTAAGAAAGTTTGTTTTTCGATTCAAAACAAGATTTTAACGCTTTGAGGAGTTCAAATAATGTGTTTTTAGATCAGTTGTATCGTATCTTTTACTACATAACTATTCACCAAATTTCACAAACACTAACAAAGTTTGTTTTTCGATTCAAAACAAGATTTTAACGCTTTGAGGAGTTCAAATAACGTGTTTTTAGATCATTTGTATCGTATCTTTTACTACATAACTTTTCACCAAATTTCACAAACATTAAGAAAGTTTGTTTTTCGATTCAAAACAAGATTTTAACGCTTTGAGGAGTTCAAATAACGTGTTTTTAGATCATTTGTATCGTATGTTTTAGTACATAACTTTTCACCAAATTTCACAACCACTAAAAAAGTTTGTTTTTCGATTCAAAACAAGATTTTGACGCTTTGAGGAGTTCCAATAACGAGTTTTTAGATCATTTGTATCGTATCTTTTACTACATAACTTTTCACCAAATTTTGCAAACACAAAGAAAGTTTGTTTTTCGATTCAAAACAAGATTTTAACGCTTTGAGGAGTTCCAATAACGAGTTTTTAGATCAGTTGTATCGTATCTTTTACTACATAACTATTCACGAAATTTCACAAACACTAACAAAGTTTGTTTTTCGATTCAAAACAAGATTTTAACGCTTTGAGGAGTTCAAATAACGTGTTTTTAGATCATTTGTATCGTATCTTTTACTACATAACTTTTCACCAAATTTCACAAACATTAAGAAAGTTTGTTTTTCGATTCAAAACAAGATTTTAACGCTTTGAGGAGTTCAAATAACGTGTTTTTAGATCATTTGTATCGTATGTTTTAGTACATAACTTTTCACCAAATTTCACAACCACTAAAAAAGTTTGTTTTTCGATTCAAAACAAGATTTTGACGCTTTGAGGAGTTCCAATAACGAGTTTTTAGATCATTTGTATCGTATCTTTTACTACATATCTTTTCACCAAATTTCACAAACACTAAGAAAGTTTGTTTTTCGATTCAAAACAAGATCTGAACGCTTTGAGGAGTTCAAATAACGTGCTTTTAGATCATTTGTATCGTATCTTTTACTACATAACTTTTCACCAAATTTCACAAACACTAAGAAAGTTTGTTTTTCGATTCAAAACAAGATTTTAACGCTTTGAGGAGTTCAAATCACGTGTTTTTAGATCATTTGTATCGTATCTTTTACTACATAACTTTTCACCAAACTTCACAAACACTAAGAAAGTTTGTTTTTCGATTCAAAACAAGATTTTAACGCTTTGAGGAGCTCAAATAACGCGTTTTTAGATCATTTGTATCGTATCTTTTACTACATAACTTTTCACCAAATTTCACAAACACTAAGAAAGTTTGTTTTTCGATTCAAAACAAGATTTTAGCGCTTTGAGTAGTTCAAATAACGTGTTTTTAGACCAGTTGTATCGTATCTTTTACTACATCACTTTTCACCAAATTTCACAAACACTAACAAAGTTTGTTTTTCGATTCAAAACAAGATTTTAACGCTTTGAGGAGTTCAAATAACGTGTTTTTAGATCATTTGTATCGTATCTTTTACTACCTAACTTTTCACCAAATTTCACAAACACTAAGAAAGTTTGTTTTTCGATTCAAAACAAGATTTTAATGCTTTGAGGAGTTCAAATAACGTGTTTTTAGATCATTTGTATCGTATCTTTTACTACATAACTTTTCACCAAATTTCACAAACACTAAGAAAGTTTGTTTTTCGATTCAAAACAAGATTTTAACGCTTTGAGCAGTTCAAATAACATGTTTTTAGATCAGTTATATCGTACCTTTTACTACATAACTTTTCACCAAATTTCACAAACACTAAGAAAGTTTGTTTTCCGATTCAAAACAAGATTTTAACGCTTTGAGGAGTTCAAATAACGTGTTTTTAGATCATTTGTATCGTATCTTTTACTACATAACTTTTCACCAAATTTCACAAACACTAACAAAGTTTGTTTTTCGATTCAAAACAAGATTTTAACGCTTTGAGGAGTTCAAATAACGTGTTTTTAGATCATTTGTATCGTATCTTTTACTACATAACTTGTCACCAAATTTCGCAAACACTAAGAAAGTTTGTTTTTCGATTCAAAACAAGATTTTAACGCTTTGAGGAGTTCAAATAACGTGTTTTTAGATCATTTGTATCGTATCTTTTACTAGGTAACTTTTCACGAAATTTCACGAACACTAGCAAAGTTTATTTTTCGATTCAAAACAAGATTGTAACGCTTTGAGGAGTTCAAATAACGTGTTTTTAGATCATTTGTATCGTATCTTCTACTACGTAACTTTTCACCAAATTTCGCAACCACTAAGAAAGTTTGTTTTTCGATTCAAAACAAGATTTTAACGCTTTGAGGAGTTCAAATAATGTGTTTTTAGATCAGTTGTATCGTATCTTTTACTACATAACTATTCACCAAATTTCACAAACACTAACAACGTTTGTTTTTCGATTCAAAACAAGATTTTAACGCTTTGAGGAGTTCAAATAACGTGTTTTTAGATCATTTGTATCGTATCTTTTACTACGTAACTTTTCACCAAATTTCGCAACCACTAAGAAAGTTTGTTTTTCGATTCAAAACAAGATTTTAACGCTTTGAGGAGTTCAAAAAATGTGTTTTTAGATCAGTTGTATCGTATCTTTTACTACATAACTTTTCACCAAATTTCACAAACACTAACAAAGTTTGTTTTCCGATTCAAAACAAGATTTTAACGCTTTGAGGAGTTCAAATAACGTGTTTTTAGATCATTTGTATCGTATCTTTTACTACATAACTTTTCACCAAATTTCGCAAACACTAAGAAAGTTTGTTTTTCGATTCAAAACAAGATTTTAACGCTTTGAGGAGTTCAAATAACGTGTTTTTAGATCATTTGTATCGTATCTTTTACTACATAACTATTCACGAAATTTCACAAACACTAACAAAGTTTGTTTTTCGATTCAAAACAAGATTTTAACGCTTTGAGGAGTTCAAATAACGTGTTTTTAGATCATTTGTATCGTATCTTTTACTACATAACTTTTCACCAAATTTCACAAACACTAACAAAGTTTGTTTTTCGATTCAAAACAAGATTTTAACGCTTTGAGGAGTTCAAATCACGCGTTTTTAGATCATTTGTATCGTATCTTTTACTACATAACTTTTCACCAAATTTCACAGACACTAAGGAAGTTTGTTTTTCGATTCAAAACAAGATTTTAACGCTTTGAGGTGTTCAAATAACGTGTTTTTAGATCATTTGTATCGTATCTTTTACTACATAACTTTTCACCAAATTTCACAAACACTAAGAAAGTTTTTTTTTCGATTCAAAACAAGATTTTAAAGCTTTGAGGAGTTCAAATAACGTGTTTTTAGATCATTTGTATCGTATCTTTTACTACATAACTTTTCACCAAATTTCGCAAACACTAAGAAACTTTGTTTTCCGATTCAAAACAAGATTTTAACGCTTTGAGGAGTTCAAATAACGTGGTTTTAGATCATTTGTATCGTATCTTTTACTACATAACTTGTCACCAAATTTCGCAAACACTAAGAAAGTTTGTTTTTCGATTCAAAACAAGATTTTAACGCTTTGAGGAGTTCAAATAACGTATTTTTAGATAATTTGTATCGTATCTTTTACTACATAACTTTTCACCAAATTTCACAAACACTAAGAAAGTTTGTTTTTCGATTCAAAACAAGATTTTAACGCTTTGAGGAGTTCAAATAACGTGTTTTTAGATCATTTGTGTCGTATCTTTTACTACTTAACTTTTCACCAAATTTCAGAAACACTAAGAAAGTTTGTTTTTCGATTCAAAACAAGATTTTAACGCTTTGAGGAGTTCAAAAAACATGTTTTTAGATCAGTTGTATTGTATCTTTTACTACATAACTTTTCACCAAATTTCACAAACACTAAGAAAGTTTGTTTTTCGATTCAAAACAAGATTTTAACGCTTTGAGGAGTTCAAATCACGTGTTTTTAGATCATTTGTATCGTATCTTTTACTACATAACTTTTCACCAAATTTCACAAACACTAAGAAAGTTTATTTTTTGATTCAAAACAAGATTGTAACGCTTTGAGGAGTTCAAATAACGTGTTTTTAGATCATTTGTATCATATCTTTTACTACATAACTTTTCACCAAATTTTGCAAACACTAAGAAAGTTTGTTTTTCGATTCAAAACAAGATTTTAACGCTTTGAGGAGTTCAAATAAGGTGTTTTTAGATCAGTTGTATCGTATCTTTTACTACATAACTATTCACGAAATTTCACAAACACTAACAAAGTTTGTTTTTCGATTCAAAACAAGATTTTAACGCTTTGAGGAGTTCAAATAACGTGTTTTTAGATCATTTGTATCGTATCTTTTACTACGTAACTTTTCACCAAATTTCGTAACCACTAAGAAAGTTTGTTTTTCGATTCAAAACAAGATTTTAACGCTTTGAGGAGTTCAAATTATGTGTTTTTAGATCAGTTGTATCGTATCTTTTACTACATAACTTTTCACGAAATTTCACAAACACTAACAAAGTTTGTTTTTCGATTCAAAACAAGATTTTAACGCTTTGAGGAGTTCAAATAACGTGTTTTTAGATCATTTGTATCGTATCTTTTACTACGTAACTTTTCACCAAATTTCGTAACCACTAAGAAAGTTTGTTTTTCGATTCAAAACAAGATTTTAACGTTTTGAGGAGTTCAAATAATGTGTTTTTAGATCAGTTGTATCGTATCTTTTACTACATAACTTTTCACCAAATTTCACAAACACTAACAAAGTTTGTTTTTCGATTCAAAACAAGATTTTAACGCTTTGAGGAGTTCAAATCACGTGTTTTTAGATCATTTGTATCGTATCTTTCACTACATAACTTTTCACCAAATTTCGCAAACACTAAGAAAGTTTGTTTTTCGATTCAAAACAAGATTTTAACGCTTTGAGGAGCTCAAATAACGCGTTTTTAGATCTTTTGTATCGTATCTTTTACTACATAACTTTTCACCAAATTTCACAAACACTAAGAAAGTTTGTTTTTCGATTCAAAACAAGATTTTAGCGCTTTGAGTAGTTCAAATAACGTGTTTTTAGACCAGTTGTATCGTATCTTTTACTACATCACTTTTCACCAAATTTCGCAAACACTAACAAAGTTTGTTTTTCGATTCAAAACAAGATTTTAACGCTTTGAGGAGTTCAAATAACGTGTTTTTAGATCAGTTGTATCGTATATTTTACTACCTAACTTTTCACCAAATTTCACAAACACTAACAAAGTTTGTTTTCCGATTCAAAACAAGATTTTAACGCTTTGAGGAGTTCAAATAAGGTGTTTTTAGATCAGTTGTATCGTATCTTTTACTACATAACTTTTCACCAAATTTCACAAACACTAAGAAAGTTTGTTTTTCGATTCAAAACAAGATTTTAACGCTTTGAGGAGCTCAAATAACGCGTTTTTAGATCATTTGTATCGTATCTTTTACTACATAACTTTTCACCAAATTTCGCAAACACTAAGAAAGTTTGTTTTTCGATTCAAAACAAGATTTTAACGCTTTGAGGAGTTCAAATAACGTGTTTTTAGATCATTTGTATCGTATCTTTTACTACATAACTTTTCACCAAATTTCACAAACACTAACAAAGTTTGTTTTCCGATTCAAAACAAGATTTTAACGCTTTGAGGAGTTCAAATAACGTGTTTTTAGATCATTTGTATCGTATCTTTTACTACATAACTTTTCACCAAATTTCACAAACACTAAGAAAGTTTGTTTTTCGATTCAAAACAAGATTTTAACGCTTTGATTAGTTCAAATAACGTGTTTTTAGATCATTTGTATCGTAACTTTTACTACATAACTTTGCACCAAATTTCACAAACACTAAGAAAGTTTGTTTTTCGATTCAAAACAAGATTGTAACGCTTTGAGGAGCTCAAATAACGTGTTTTTAGATCATTTGTATCGTATCTTTTACTACATAACTTTTCACCAAATTTCGCAAACACTAAGAAATTTTGTTTTTCGATTCAAAACAAGATTTTAACGCTTTGAGGAGTTCAAATAACGTGTTTTTAGATCATTTGTATCGTATCTTTTACTACACAACTTTTCACCAAATTTCACAAACACTAGGATAGTTTGTTTTCCGATTCAAAATAAGATTGTAACGCTTTGAGGAGTTCAAATAACGTGTTTTTAGATCATTTGTATCGTATCTTTTACTACATAACTTGTCACCAAATTTCGCAAACACTAAGAAAGTTTGTTTTTCGATTCAAAACAAGATTTTAACGCTTTGAGGAGTTCAAATAACGTGTTTTTAGATCATTTGTATCGTATCTTTTACTACGTAACTTTTCACGAAATTTCACGAACACTAACAAAGTTTATTTTTCGATTCAAAACAAGATTGTAACGCTTTGAGGAGTTCAAATAACGTGTTTTTAGATCATTTGTATCGTATCTTTTACTACGTAACTTTTCACCAAATTTCGCAACCACTAAGAAAGTTTGTTTTTCGATTCAAAACAAGATTTTAACGCTTTGAGGAGTTCAAATAATGTGTTTTTAGATCAGTTGTATCGTATCTTTTACTACATAACTATTCACCAAATTTCACAAACACTAACAAAGTTTGTTTTTCGATTCAAAACAAGATTTTAACGCTTTGAGGAGTTCAAATAACGTGTTTTTAGATCATTTGTATCGTATCTTTTACTACGTAACTTTTCACCAAATTTCGCAACCACTAAGAAAGTTTGTTTTTCGATTCAAAACAAGATTTTAACGCTTTGAGGAGTTCAAAAAATGTGTTTTTAGATCAGTTGTATCGTATCTTTTACTACATAACTTTTCACCAAATTTCACAAACACTAACAAAGTTTGTTTTCCGATTCAAAACAAGATTTTAACACTTTGAGGAGTTCAAATAACGTGTTTTTAGATCATTTGTATCGTATCTTTTACTACATAACTTTTCACCAAATTTCGCAAACACTAAGAAAGTTTGTTTTTCGATTCAAAACAAGATTTTAACGCTTTGAGGAGTTCAAATAACGTGTTTTTAGATCATTTGTATCGTATCTTTTACTACATAACTTTTCACCAAATTTCACAAACACTAACAAAGTTTGTTTTCCGATTCAAAACAAGATTTTAACGCTTTGAGGAGTTCAAATAACGTGTTTTTATATCATTTGTATCGTATCTTTTACTACATAACTTTTCACCAAATTTCACAAACACTAAGAAAGTTTGTTTTTCGATTCAAAACAAGATTTTAACGCTTTGAGTAGTTCAAATAACGTGTTTTTAGATCATTTGTATCGTAACTTTTACTACATAACTTTGCACCAAATTTCACAAACACTAAGAAAGTTTGTTTTTCGATTCAAAACAAGATTGTAACGCTTTGAGGAGCTCAAATAACGTGTTTTTAGATCATTTGTATCGTATCTTTTACTATATAACTTTTCACCAAATTTCGCAAACACTAAGAAATTTTGTTTTTCGATTCAAAACAAGATTTTAACGCTTTGAGGAGTTCAAATAACGTGTTTTTAGATCATTTGTATCGTATCTTTTATTACACAACTTTTCACCAAATTTCACAAACACTAGGATAGTTTGTTTTCCGATTCAAAATAAGATTGTAACGCTTTGAGGAGTTCAAATAACGTGTTTTTAGATCATTTGTATCGAATCTTTTACCTCATAACTTTTCACCAAATTTCACAAACACTAAGAAAGTTGTTTTTCCGATTCAAAACAAGATTTTAACGCTTTGAGGAGTTCAAATAACGTGTTTTTAGATCATTTGTATCGTATCTTTTACTACATAACTTTTCACCAAATTTCACAGACACTAAGAAAGTTTGTTTTCCGATTCAAAACAAGATTTTAACGCTTTGAGGAGTTCAAATAACGTGTTTTTAGATCATTTGTATCGTATCTTTTACTACATAACTTTTCACCAAATATCACAAACACTAAGAAAGTTTGTTTTTCGATTCAAAACAAGATTGTAACGCTTTGAGGAGCTCAAATAACGTGTTTTTAGATCATTTGTATCGTATCTTTTACTACATAACTTTTCACCAAATTTCGCAAACACTAAGAAATTTTGTTTTTCGATTCAAAACAAGATTTTAACGCTTTGAGGAGTTCAAATAACGTGTTTTTAGATCAGTTGTATCGCATCTTTTACTACATAACTTTTCACCAAATTTCACAAACACTAAGAAAGTTTGTTTTTCGATTCAAAACAAGATTTTAACGCTTTGAGGAGTTCAAATAACGTGTTTTTAGATCATTTGTATCGTATCTTTTACTACATAAATTTTCACCAAATTTCGCAAACACTAAGAAAGTTTGTTTTTCGATTCAAAACAAGATGTTAACGCTTTGAGGAGTTCAAATAACGTGTTTTAGATCAGTTGTATCGTATCTTTTACTACATAACTTTTCACCAAATTTCACAAACACTAACAAAGTTTGTTTTCCGATTCAAAACAAGATTTTAACGCTTTGAGGAGTTCAAATAAGGTGTTTTTAGATCAGTTGTATCGTATCTTTTACTACATAACTTTTCACCAAATTTCACAAACACTAAGAAAGTTTGTTTTTCGATTCAAAACAAGATTTTAACGCTTTGAGGAGCTCAAATAACGCGTTTTTAGATCATTTGTATCGTATCTTTTACTACATAACTTTTCACCAAATTTCGCAAACACTAAGAAAGTTTGTTTTTCGATTCAAAACAAGATTTTGACGCTTTGAGGAGTTCAAATAACGTGTTTTTAGATCATTTGTATCGTATCTTTTACTACATAACTTTTCACCAAATTTTACAAACACTAACAAAGTTTGTTTTCCGATTCAAAACAAGATTTTAACGCTTTGAGGAGTTCAAATAACGTGTTTTTAGATCATTTGTATCGTATCTTTTACTACATAACTTTTCACCAAATTTCACAAACACTAAGAAAGTTTGTTTTTCGATTCAAAACAAGATTTTAACGCTTTGAGGAGCTCAAATAACGCGTTTTTAGATCATTTGTATCGTATCTTTTACTACATAACTTTTCACCAAATTTCACAAACACTAAGAAAGTTTGTTTTTCGATTCAAAACAAGATTTTAACGCTTTGAGTAGTTCAAATAACGTGTTTTTAGATCATTTGTATCGTATCTTTTACTACATAACTTTTCACCAAATTTCACAAACACTAAGAAACTTTGTTTTCCGATTCAAAACAAGATTTTAACGCTTTGAGGAGTTCAAATAACGTGTTTTTAGATCATTTGTATCGTATCTTTTACTACATAACTTTTCACCAAATTTCACAAACACTAAGAAACTTTGTTTTCCGATTCAAAACAAGATTTTTACGCTTTGAGGAGTTCAAATAACGTGTTTTTAGATCATTTGTATCGTATCTTTTACTACATAAATTTTTACCAAATTTCACAAACACTAAGAAAGTTTGTTTTTCAATTCAAAACAAGATTTTAATGCTTTGAGGAGTTCAAATAACGTGTTTTTAGATCATTTGTATCGTATCTTTTACTACATAACTTTTCACCAAATTTCACAAACACTAAGAAATTTTGTTTTCCGATTCAAAACAAGATTTTAACGCTTTGAGGAGTTCAAATAACGTGTTTTTAGATCATTTGTGTCGTATCTTTTACTACTTAACTTTTCACCAAATTTCACAAACACTAAGAAAGTTTGTTTTTCGATTCAAAACAAGATTTTAACGCTTATAACGTGTTTTTGAGATGGTTTGGATTGAATCTTTCACTACGTAATTTTTCACCAAATTGTACAAACACTATGAAAGTTTTATTTTCGATTCATAGAAATCATTTTAACTTTTGAGGAGCTCAAATAAATTGTTTTTAGATCATTTGTATCGTATCTTTTACTACATAACTTTTCACCAAATTTTACAAACACTAAGAAAGTTTGTTTTTTGATTCAAAACAATATTTTAACATTCTGAGGAGTTCAAATAACGTGTTTTTGAGATGGTTTGGATCAAATCTGTCACGACGTAACTTTTCACCAAATTGTACAAACACTAAGAAAATTTTCTTTTCGATTGATTGAAATCTTTTAAAGATTTGAGGAGTTCAAATAACTTGTTTTTAGATCATTTGTATCGTATATTTTACCACATAACTTTTCACCAAATTTTACAAACACTAAGAAAGTTTGTTTTTCGATTCAAAACAATCTTTTAACGCTCTAAGAAGTTCAAATAACGTGTTTTTGAGATGGTTTGGATCGAATCTTTCACTACGTAACTTTTCACCAAATTGTACAAACACTATGAAATCTTCTTTCCGATTCATAGCAATCTTTTTACGCTTTGAGGTGTTCAGATAACTTGTTTTTAGATCATTTGTATCGTATCTTTTACTACGTAACTTTTCACCGAATTTTGCAAACACTAAAAAGTTTGTTTTTCGATTCAAAACAATCTTTTAACATTCTGGGGAGTTCAAATAACGTGTTTTTGAGATGGTTTCGATCAAATCTTTCACGACGTAACTTTTCACCAAATTGTACAAACACTAAGAAAGTTTTCTTTTCGATTCATAGCAATCTTTTAAATCTTTGAGGAGTTCAAATAACTTGTTTTTAGATCATTTGTATCGTATTTTTTACTACATAATTCTTCACCAAATTTTACAAACACTAAGAAAGTTTGTTTTTCGATTCAAAACAATCTTTTAACGCTCTAAGGAGTTCAAATAACGTGTTTTTGAGATAGTTTGGATCGAATCTTTCGCTTCATTTAAATGTATTATGTCAGAAGCAGACGAATAAGAAATCTGCGAGTGTGTATCATACAAAAAGGCCAATAAGATATTTCCAAATGAGATGTATCATAATGAGAATTTTGCAAAAAATCCCTGCATTATGCCATACTACAATAATTACCCTCCAACTTGTGTATTTAATCATATTTTTTGCATTTAATTTTAAATTTATAAATATGTTACATTATAAAAATCGTATCTTAAATTTTGAAAATCATTATAATTAAATTAGCATAGAAATTGTATCGACTTTTGTTTTTTGTTGTGTATGAAAAGTTGTTTATACCTTCTCATTTAAATATCTTGTTATTTTTTTGTATTTAACCTTTGCCTATTTTTATGGAAATTATTACAGGATGAAAATGTCACTCACTATGGTTGCACATGATATGAATGTTCGAGAGTACTTGTAATTAGTTTGTAATTAATAAAAGTATGAATTATATTTTATTTTACTCTTATTATAAATCATAGTATTTTTCTTCCTTCTAAAAGGACCATAAAAAATAAAGGATTTATTTGGTTAATTTCCATATGTAAGTGAAAATTGCATCATGAAATTAAACATTGATTTATTTGATAGTTATGTACATAGTAAACAGTTTGATTTTGATATATCAAAACTACACTATTATACCATTATAATTTAATTTTGGCGACTCAAGGGAATTACGCTTTTGTTACAGATAAGAAGAGCTAATTTAAGTCTGGAATGGTATTCGTGATCATACACTAATTCATCTCTAAGCATACTAAATAGTTTTAATATTGAGCAAAAAGAAATTTTTTGTTTGGTGGAAATTATAACTTGATAATATTTTTTAAGAGAGATATTGTGAATTGAATTGCATTGTGTTGCATATAAAAGTATTTTATCTTTTTACTTGCCATGTTCTTTGCATGACTAAAAAGTATAAGATTGTATATGTTTTGAGCTGTATTTTATGAACTTGAATATTAGGAGTGTAAAGGAGTGTAATAAAATTATGAATTATACATTCTAACTTTACTGGAAACTTAAGCCGGAAAATTTTTTATATAATAGAACAAGTTTTAACATCCATATTGTTTACATTATTGCATTAGAATTTTGTTCTTGAAGAATTAACAATGAGATCAAAATAACCGCAAGGCCATTTTTATATTACATATAATGAAATATCTCTAGAAAATATTTAATTATTGTTTTAGTATATTGGATAACAAAACTAATATAACCGTAGTGTGTTAGATGCACACTTTTGGGCCATGTTTTTTTTCTTTCTAATGTAAATGTTTGCATATATCTTCTATAATTTGTTAAAATATATGCATGTTACCGTGTGTGAGGGTCCGATAACCAAAAACTTACAAACATAGATCAATTTGTAAATTTGTATTGTGATATATAGATTTAAATGGATTAAACATTTTTAATAAATTTTAATAAGGCCATTTGAATAGTGTTTCCCACACTCTATTTATTTGGTGTTTAATCAATGTCTCGATATACTCAAAAATAGCTATCAATTTGTTTATGTAAAATTTAACGTAACTTTCTTTCGGGCCATTGTAAAAAAAAAAAAAAAAAATATTTGTAACATGCTAATTTTTTATTATTTGGTTTCTTCCCTTTTTGGTTATGATATGATTTTTAACTAATTATGTAATTTTTTTTTCTATGCTTACTAGGTTCTGAATATGAATGATGAATACATTTTGTTCCATGCTTGATGAGATCTAAAAGATATTTCAGTGATGATAGTTATAAACATTTCAGCAATGATATCTTCTTTAATCAAGTTTATCTTTTGTTATGTAGTGATAAATCATGATATATTTATAAGGATCTGGACCCCTATTTATAATATCAAGTAAGTTTTTACATTGTAATTTAAAAAAAAAAAAAAAAAAAAAGAACGGAGTGGGCTTTATTGTCCCACTTCATTTTCTGTTATGTGTATATTGAAAAAAAAAAAAATTACATCGTTTTTGTATTACAATATACTATTATCTGTAACTAAAAACCTCAAAAAAATCTACTATAATTTCCATTTTACAATTTTTATCCAAATCAACAATACTAATAAACTCTACATACTAATCCTCTAATATATGGGCTTTCTCTTTCTGCAGCTTGCCTACCTTTTGCAGGCCTTCTTTTATTACATGAATTTTTTTTTCCAGCCTTCATAAACCGTGAATTCTAATCCCAATTTTTACATTGTAATTTCAAACGTGAGCATTTCAAATTTTATTTTGTATGATAATATATTGTAACTAAATTAGTTCTACCAATAATAATAACTAATAAATAAAAAATGATAACGTCCGCAGGTAGCGTGGGTATTATCCTAGTCAGGGCCGGTCCCGAGTTTTCGAAGACCCGAGACCCATATCGAGAGCGGACCCCTTAATTATCATCTCAAAAAAAAAATTAAACAACAATAAAAATATTTGTTTTAACCATACAAAATGAAACAAACAAAACACACTTTTTAATATTTTAGCATTACAAATTATCATTATCATTATAATAAGATATCAAACAGAAAACTCGTATAGTATTTTTAAAGTGGAGAAACCTTATATATAAAAAAATTTAACTAATACCATATTTTTTTTTTACAAATTAAAACCTCCTTGCTCTGGTTTCTTCTCCTTTTTCCCAAAACAGCTTTCTCAAATCTGAAAAATATCAGAATTACCCCTCTAAAAGCAGAAAATTTCATAAATAGGTTATAAAACCCTAAAAATAACAAATGTGCAATGTGAATTTCAAGATATCAAAAATACCTTTGTAATATCTAAAAATATCGAATTCGTCCCTATAATATGCAAATTTTTCAAAAATACTCTCATAAAACCTGAAAATATCAAATACATCCCCTTAGAACATGAAAATTTCAAAAATACATTATTAAAATATATAAGTTCAAAAAATACCTCGATATTCAGAAAAGCAAAAAATATCCTTGAAAATATCTGAAAATATCGAATACGCAAAGAATAAAGGAAATACTTGAAATATCATTTTTGGAAAACAAAATCTTTAAATTTATGAGAAAAAGGCTGAAAATTACCCAATAAAGTGATTTAGGGCAACTCTCCTAATCAACAATTAAACATAGGAGAAATCCAAATATTCAAAACTGGATAGTTGAAAATAATTAATAACAATAATAATGAGATGACCGTTATAAATCATAAAATTTGAAGAAAATTAATTATTTACCTCAGCAAATTGGAGACAGCTTGGAATTTGCAGAGCATCGGGTGTGATATAATCGCCCCCCTTTGAGAATTGATCAATGTCTCCAATCTTTGTTTTTTTTTCGTTTTTGATAACCGGATGGAGCCATCTAATTCCTAAATAAGATAAATACAAAAAATTATTATTTATTGACAGTTTATAATTAAGTAACAAAAATCGATAGAAGTTATAATTAAGTAATTAACAGTTTATAATTAAGTAATTAACAATCAATGAAACAACAGTGAATAAAAATGAAACAACAGTGAATAAATATTATAGCAATATTAATTTGAAGCAGCGAATAAATATTATAATTGAATAATATTCTAATTTATCAGTGAAAAAATGAAACAATATTCTAATTTATCACTGAAACAAAATTGAAATTAAATTATTATAAAAAAATTGAACAATCAACAATCAACAGTGAATAAATATTATAATTGAACAATATTCTAATTTATCAGTGAAAAAAATGAAACAACAGTGAATAAAAATTGAAACAGTGAAAAAATAAAACAATATTCTAATTTATCAGTGAAACAAAATTATTATAAAAAATTGAACAATCAACAATCAACAGTGAATAAATATTATAATTGAACAATCAACAATCGAGAAATTGAAACAAAATTATTTCTAGGGTTACGATGATTTGGACCAATTTATAAAAACATAGAGAAAATCAACAAATTGGTATACTTGGGAGTCAGGATTTACATACAAAAATCTTTAATTCCTCAAAAAACAGATTTTATAAAAAAAATAGCAATTTCTAAATTCTAGGGTTACGATTTAGGTACGAGTCAGGATTGCTGGAGGCACGACGAAGAGAGAGAGACTCAGAGAATGCTTACTTGGATATATATATATATATAGAGAGAGAGAGAGAGAGAGAAAGCCGGAGGCACGACGAAGGAGCTGGACTTCAGGCGGAGCCGCTCAGCCGCGGAGGGAGACAAATCGCCAATCGCAGATCGCTCGCCTCTTTCTTTTTTCTTTTTTTTCAGTTTTGAGAAATAGAACGAAGAGAGAGAATGCTTACTTGAATATTTATGTTATTGGGTTTGGGTTGAATCATAATGGGTTGCGGGTCCGTGCATGATCACGGATTTGATATTATATTAAGTTATTTAGTCTAACAATTACCTATTTTAATATTATTGTGCATATATACATATATATATATATTACTATAAAAATATGAACCCAATTAAAATATTGGACCCTAGACCCGGGTCTCGTCCGCCTACCCGAAAATATGATATGATAACTTAACATTACAAACAAAGAACTCCACTCGAGTTGGCTCAGTTGGGTTGGGCTCGTTGGTGATATTTCTCATATTTTTTATGATTCATGTTTTGGAAGAAACAAGTGATATTTTGTCTGTAAAGATTTATTTGACATAAACCTTCTTTTGCCTGTTAAGGATTTATTCGACATGAGACACCTTACAACCAAGACTAGAAAGCCTAAATCAGAATTACTGAGATTGATACCAGACTCATCTTCATCTCTCAGTGTTTAGAGGTTCTAAAAAAAATGAGGCTTGCTCATAGAAAAATATTCTAATTTGTAAAAGAAATTCGCTTAAAAACTGATGCAAATTACTAATTTATGTCTATCGTGATATTAATTATTCTATGTATTAATGTATGATCTGATTTTTTTTTAATTTGATAATGATATATTTCTTTTGGTTTTGAAATTTCTAAGACTAGCAAAGTAGTTCTCATACAATGAAGTGGCTTCTTAAGTCACACAATTAAATGAACTTGCTAATATTATTAGGAAGTTGATATTTTAAGTTATTAAGTGTTGGTATTACATTGAATGTATATGTGTATGTATATTTAAATGTAAATATATATGTATTGAAATATGAAATAGTATCAAATTTGTTGAATATGAAATGGACGTGTATTGAATGACAAACAATAAGTATCAGTTTTGTAAATTTGTGTTTGTATCGAAATGTCAAAATTTGGGTACCATATACATTGTGTTGCATTGGTATAAAAATATGAATAATTTGCATAATCATAATCGTGTGCAACACAACACTATTATAAGCATTGTTCTAAGGCAGATTTTTGTATATACACAAATTTTTAAACTTTATTCCCAAAATACACACGCCGATAACATAATTCCTGAACTACACAAGGACGGAGTTACTAACTCCGCCAATTTATAAAATGGCGGAATTTGAAACTCCGCCAAATATATTGTTAAGTAAATCATTAAGCATGAACGCACAATTAATTAAACAATACAATCTGGCGGAATTTCTAACTCCGCCAAAATTCAAAAATTGGAAATTAAATGGACTCCAATTAAATGGAAGCTGGGAATATATGAACTCCGCCATTTTTTTCAACTAAATGGACTCCAATTTATTCCATTTCCATTGGAAATTTAATGTCCATTTCCATTTCCATTTTCAGTATAATTTTCCTTTTATATATTTTGACATCGTATTCGTATCCGAAATCAGATATCAGATATCGGACACCGTATTCGTATCCGAAATCGAATATTGGATATCGAACACCGTATTCGTATCCGAAATCGGATATCGGACACCGTATTCGTATCCGAAATCGAATATCCGATATCCGATACGAATACGGTGTCCGATATCCGATATTCGATTTCGGATACGAATACGGTGTCCGATATCCGATATTCGAGAGGGAATTAAACACGTGTGGTTGGCTGGTGTGGGAGTTGGAGCGATTAAAACCTTGAGGGAATTAAATGCGGGCTGTTGGATGTTGGCTGGTTGGGTTATTTAATATCCTCTCGACTTTTGAAAAGTCGAGCGGTTTTAACACGTAATTAACAGGCCAGTTTAAGTTTTATAATATATCGACTTTTCAAAAGTCGACATCTCTCCATCCTCTCGACTTTTCAAACTTTCCAAACTTTCAAAAGTCGAGAGTGCTATATTCCAAATTTCCAAACTTTCCTGGCTATTTAGGGTATTTCCATTTTTTTTTGGGCTATATATCAAAATTTCCCTTAAATATAATATAGTACTAGTATATCATAATAATAGTATATGTATTATTATTGTATGTATATGATAATATTAATTTGATATTGTAACATTATTGTATACACAGAATATATTATTATATTATTATAATATTATATCATATTCATATAATAAGTATAATAATATTGTTTTTTATAAAATTATTGTATCATTATCTATAATTTTGATTTTTTTTTTTTTTTTTTGCATTTTCCAAGCACTTTTAAAATAAAATAAAAACTCGTCACTTGCCGAACATGCCAACAATATACTTTACCCTTCCAAAACTTAAAAAAAATATCATATTTACCCGTCTACACAAGGCCCAACACAGATTTGGGCTATCAAGTCTCAGCTTTTTCACAAACCTATTTCGTAAGTTGATAAATATAATAGAAGCGAAATAAAAATGTAAATAAAAATGGCGCCTGTAATGGCGATTGGCGGGAATCAAATTTTGAGATAAGCAATATATTTTCATCTATATTTTGTACAAGTCGTAGATTTTTTTTGCCCATCAAAACCAATTAATGGCTGAAGAAAGGCGAGAAGTGACGAAGTAAAAAATGGATCTTCTTGATTCAGAGGTAGAAAGCTGATTCTCACTTTCTAAATCACGGTTGTCTCCAAAGTATTTCATTGAACACTTAGCACTCATCTTCTATATTTTTCCTTTCCCCTTTCAGTTCCTTCTCGTGAGCTCCCTAATCCTCTCTAATCTCTATTGTTCTTTGTTCCTCAACTTCTTGGATCATTTGTATTAAAAATATCATTCTTTTTATGTATCAGAACGGTCCGCCAGATATCAGGAACTGGTTTTCCAGTTACGAATCACAAGAATTATTGGATTTGGTTGCAATTAAAGATGTAAATGGTTTTGATGAAAATGAAGAAGACGAGATCGTGTTCGAGAACCAAGAACCGTTAGAAGATTCTAGAAAGAACAAGCACCAAGAACGGGATAAAGAAGATGTAAGTTTTATTCTTTTACCTAATATTTTGATTACATTTTCTAGGTCTAGTTAATATCTTCTTAAATTTTACTTTTACAGTGCTTTTCTTCTGAAAAATCACCGTCCAAGCTTTGTGAAGAAAAATTGGAAATTAAATTTAGGCCTCTTTTGAAAATCAATCTTGAAGATCAAATTCTTAAGGAAAATTGACTGGTAACAATAGTGTAATAAAGAAGAAACGAAGCTTACAACAATTACTTGGAGAAGAATTTCTCATAGGCTGTGAAAAGATAATAAATAATGAATCTTGTTTATCCGAAACTGAAGCTCCAAAAGAATGTTATTGCTACACGGAGTCTACTCAAGAAAAATTAACTACTAAAGATGAGAATTTCGATTCAATTGACACTAATAAAACACGTGAAGAACAATCGAAAGAAAACCCTACTGCAAATGGTTTTGTTTCTGTCAAATGCAAGGCAATTTTTTCGAAAGAACAGGAAAATTGTACTGAAAAGGGAAATAATAGAAGAGGTTTCAGCAATGAATTAAAAGAGAAAACCAATTTTGAAAAGAAAAAATCAAGAGGAGAGCGATTTTAGGACTCCAGTGATGGGTAAAATTAATTATTCGTTTAAAAATGAAATAATTATAGAGGAATTGAGTGGAAAATGGAAATGCCCCCCAATGACTCAGCCTTATGTGGGGCCCACCTCTCAAACAATTGCGGATTGAACAATGGTTAAATCGAGCAACATAACATTTTGTATTAGAATATCGAATTTGGTTGTGCTTTTGTATGGTAAATTGTAATTTAGACGGGATTAGTCCAAAATTGAAAATTGGTAACGATTTAATTTTTGGAAGGCTAAGTGGTTGATTTATTGTCATTACAATTTGAAATCGTTATGGGCTGTTGTACTTGGTTGATTTTGAATAAGTAGAAATGTTAGCCCATTTCGATTATCTTTAGAAAAGAGATTTTGAATCTGATTTGGAACACAATAAACTCATGAGGTACTTACAATCCCCCATGACTTTTTTCTCTTTATTTACAGGTTTTTTTATTATCATATTGTGGTTCTCAATTTTAGTTACAACTAAAATTTTAATTTCTAAAATGCTATTAGAGAAGAAGGCGAGAACATAAATTGAATATTGGAAGAAATTGATGAAGTGAAAGTCTTTTTGCGACACACAAATGAAGTGGATGCATTTCAACATGTTATATATGTACACAATCGAAGATAATAATACATTTCAAGTGAAAGGTAAATTTATAACCCAAACACTATACATAAATGAAGATGATGCATGTTTAGTGAAAAAACAATATCAGATCAAAGAAAATAGTGATAAGAAGATGCGTTGTATTAAAAAAATTAATTTAGAATTGAGTTTTTAGATTAGTTTTTTTTTTATTAACGAGTTTCTAGATTAGTTAGTTTAGTTATTAAAATCAATCGTTCATGTGATATATAATTTAGTGTAGAAATGAATAGTATAACTACTAGTTTTGTAATTATAAATAAATAGAAAACAAACGATGTACTTGATTTATTAACGAGAAGAAAGAACTCGCCGATAGCCGCGCCGTATAGATCATTTATCGTTGGACAGGGTCGTATATCTCTGGGTATTGTTATTTTCTGAATTTCTCAACTCCAAAACCCTAAATTTCGCCCCATTCTGCTGCAGCAATTTCAGCGCCGAATTTTTTCGAACAAGGTACTCAATTCTTTGATTTGTTGATTTATAATTTGATAAAATCTCAAAATCATAAAATTTAAGGTACATGTATGATGTATTTGTTCTCAATTATATTAATTTGTGAAATTCAACTACGAATAATTAACTCTGGCCTTTGTTAAATTGATAAATTGAAGAAATTCGACCTGATTAAATTTATTCCAGGCCAAAATGAGGTCACGGGTCCGAGCCCTTCTCTCGCACTCCCGCCCAATCAACCCATTCTCCGTCTCTCCTCCGGCGAGCTCCGCCACCCTCTCTCACTCTACCCACTATATGTCATGCCGACCAATCAGCTCTTTCCTCTCTCTTCCAGCGGGGCCCACATCTCCATCTCCGTACTGTATTTCATTCCGTAGAAGTCTCATCCTCCAAACCTTCCCTTCTCCTGTTAAAATTCAATCCCTCTCAGAATCCGATACTGGTAGATATGAAAAAAATGTTGGGTTTTAATTTAGAAAAGAAATGTAGAAAGGGATTCAAGATGCAATTCAGATTATTAACAAGGACTCTTCTGCAAATGTCGTCTTGATTTTCCTGTGCCCGTGCCGATCTCAAGGTTCCCCCATTTAGTAATTTTGTTTTGTTCTTTTTTAAGTTCAATTCTTGATTAATATGATTTTTAATTTATATTGTGACAGGAAAGAAGACTAATGAGCCCAAACGAAGTTCGAAATTTTGTTAATTCTCTAAGATCGACTTTTTCTTCTTTTGAGGTTTGTGTTTTTGCAATAATATGTATGGTTTTATTTTATTTTATTTTAATCTATTTTAATTTTATAGGGAATATCGGTACCAACAATAGCGATAATGGAAGGAGCCGCGCTAGGTGGCGGTTTAGAATTGGCTCTCGATGAACTCGTAAAATAGGTGTCGTTTTTAAATGATTTGTATTTTAAATTTCTAATTTACGAGTATCAAAATTATATTTATATTTTCCTAAACTTGAATGAATACAACAAGTAAAATGGAAGTTTAGGGATCGTTCACAAGGAGATATGACCTCGATTTGAATTAATATGTTTAATATGAATTTTTCACAATGAAATTGATTCACAAGCGAGATGGTTTTACGATCATCACAAGTTTATAATATTTGGATTTTTAAAGAGTATTTAATAGGATATAAAAGAGTGTGTTGATGAGGAAAAAAAATGGTAACACAAAATTACAAAGAAAAATGCCAAAAAATATCAAAAAAAAAATAATCAACAATAAAAAATGGTAAATGAAAATTTCCTTTCTCTCGATGTGAATATTGGGGAAAATTGATATCTCAATTTAATTGAATATTTGGAAATTTTCTCAAGACAAAATCAAATGCAAAGGGTAATTAATTAATTATAGACCAATTGATAATTACAAAAATCAAGAACGAAAAATAAGATTTATTTAAGTGTTTATAAACCAAATACTCAAATGAATCAAAATTCGATTCACGAAAACTTTACTCAAATCGATCATATAATCATAAACCATTATTGATTAATTTGAGTATCATAACGATGAGATAAAAAAAAATTAGGAAAGATTATTATAAACCAATTAAATTCCCTAATTAATTTCCAATTAATAAGACACGATCGTTTTGATAGTAAGATTTATTATATCATTAAAAACTCGATTTCCAAATTGATCAACTAATTAAAATATCAATATTCCCCTAATGAAATTACTCTCGATCCATGATCTCGGATATTAAAAATCCATAGGATTTCATTTTCCTGGAAAATAGGGGAATAACTTGAAAAAAAGATTCCAAAGAAAAGAAATTATAAACCAAATTCAGTTCACTCTAAAGTCCAGGAAATTAAAATCCACAATTCACTTACAAAACCAGATTTAAAATCCACAGAATATACTTGTCCAGTATTACAAAGGAAAAAGGAAAAAATAAGAGTTAACCAATTCTGTGAAGGAAAAAATGGCGAGATGAGGAATTGGAGCTTCGATCTACCTCCACTAAGCGTTCGTTTTTCTTCTACAGCACGTCGAAAGGGCAGAGCTCTATGCAGGTCTTCAATGGCGAGATGAGTCTCCTACTCTGAACCAGAGATGGGCTCGAGCCTCGCTTGATCTACTTCTAGCTCGTTTCGAGAACTCACTGCTGTTCTTGATCCAGATATTGGAGATTCGAGTGTTAGAGAGGTGGTTTTTCACGTTAGATCTTGAACCAGATTAATGGCGGCTCCTCCTTCTTGATCCAGAAGGGGAATTGGGTTGAATTGGTGGTTGAAACACCTTCGAATGATGACGAGGAGGGAACAGGAAGAGAAAGGTGGAGTGTATTCGAGGCCAAAAGGCCTGAATGAAAAGGTCGTAAGTCCTTTGATCTGAACTCAAAGAGTAGTATTTATAACATGAATTCCTGTCCACGCTGGCAATCCGAGAGGGAGAGATCAATTTGAAGAGAGGACGATCGTGGGACTCGATCCGGATCGCAATCCTGATCTCGTACAGAGCTTGAATGCCGTTTTTTTCTTCTACGGATTGAGCTCCCGTGCAAGTTGGAGAAGATGAGTTGATTATCTCCGTTTGAGAGAGCACTGGAGGTGTACGGTGAAACATTCTTAATTTTCTTCTTAATAACTTGGGGAGCTCCAGTGGAGAGAATAAATGGAGAGAGTGTTGAGGCTGTTATGCTCGTACGTGATTGGCTGAAAAAACAGATTTCTGATTGGTTGACATATCTGGGAACGTGGGATATTATGTGAACAATTCATACACTTGATCGTGTAGTCACACAGAGAGGGAGATAGAGATTTTACTGAAGTTCACATGGCAGAGAATAATGAGTCATTTATGACCCTCTATAGTCCTTGGTGAAGTGGGTTGAGAGTATGGGTCGTCTGGATCTGGTGTCAGGTTATTGGTGTAGACTTTGGTGTAGTGGGTCAGATTTGATCTGTCTTCTGGCCCGTTTCACAAAATCTTTTGTAACTTCTTCCTGCTTCATCCAAATTGCACGATATTTATATCGAAATCGGTCGTCTCGATGAGACGAACGCAACCGTCAGCTTCGATTTGACAAAAAAAAAAAATTATCCTGAAATAACATAAAAACACACATTAAAGTAATTCCATCATGAATTGTTTAATACGATGATTATAGAATTATTTTGTGATTATTTACTATTCAATTTACTTGTTTTAATATCAAAATATTCAACAAAATAGGCTCATAACAACTCTCTCTTGTGATCTTCGTGTATGTGGTATTACTTTTACACCATCAAATTTATTTTTCGAAAATTATTATTAATGGCACGATACAGTGTATTTATTTCATATTTACAATTTTTAATTTTTAAATTTAGGAGAAAATGATACGTTTAGCTTGCCAGAGACTGGACGTATCAAAGAGCTTTTCTACTAGCTAGGGAAGTAAACCAAAAAGTGCTAACTAATTATTTTTCACATTCAATTTATACTTTTTATCGGTACGCTATTAACATGAAATTTGTATATCATATATTAGGGTCCTTTGGCTCTAAAAATGGCGAAAAAGGCTATAAATGAAGGGACGGGGATAGATTTTTTTTTATCTTCGTTACAAATTGAAGAAAATTATTACGAACAAGTATTGAACACAGAAGATCGATTAGAAGGTTTAAATGCCTTTGCCGAGAAAAAGAAACCAAATTATAGCGGTAATTAAGCGCAAATTATTATTTATTTATTTATAAATAATGAATGGTTGGTAACTAATGTTGGCTAAATAAAATTATCAAATATTGCCCCCACAACCTCCAAGTAAAAATATGATCTTCGGGGATCTTGATGGGTAATATTATTTTTTTTTTTTTTGAAGGGTAATATTATTAAAATTGCCTTTTCGAAAGCCCAAGTAAGAGTTGGCTAAATCTTGATTAATGTAAGATGGCCATATCAATAAGATTAGGAAGTATTATTTTTTAATTGTGGTTGCAAATTAGTGTTGAGGTGTATATTAGTAAAATTGTCTTTTGAAGAATGAATGGACTTGTATACCATTTTGCTATATTATAAGAATATTTTTTGAATGTGTCAAATTTCTCATATTGATTTTGTTGGCCCATAATGAAGAACTAAATGGCTGTCAGAAAGAAAGATAATAGTCATGATTAGGGTTTACACTTTGTTGTCCCCTTCATGTCACGTTTTGGAATTTAAGAAGTAGAAAATTCACAAGTGAACTTTCAAGAGAAAATTTATTCATAGGTGGATGGTTTGAAAAATTGTGTTCATATATATCCTTCAAAAAAATTGAAATATGAAGATTTATCTTTGAAAATACTAAATATCACTTTTAACTACCAAAAATGCTTTTGAATGAGGGTCTAATAGCAGATGTTTTGCTTTATAAATAAAAAGTAAAATATCAAATTCTCCATCTAAAATCAAAACATATTATTTGTATTGCTTTGAAAATAAGAGTAATTTTAGCTCCCAAAAGTCGTAAATGCAAAAATTAACTTTCTAATGGTACATAATGAAAATTTTCCTATAGAGGGAGAAATTATCCAAAATCATTTTGGTGCCACCACTATGGAAACCTCGTGCCTTAAACATACATTTATTTTTAGGTACACGTCAGCATTCCCCAATGCTACAAGGAAAAACAAAAAAAGGGCAAATTTTACTATCCTCCTGAGTTTCCCCCCACTTGTGCTCATTGAATGTAACGGGGCATGATATTAATTGGTGATCCTCATTTGCACCCATACTTCTCACTTGATTAATTTAGCTTGCAATTAACAGTTTATTCTAATATAATTAATTATTAATGCATGGTATTACAATTAACTATTATAATAAATAATTTTACCAACACCCTTATTTTGGACCTATCTTTATGTCATATCACCATGCCACATCATCACAATTATTTGAACCATTGTATTATGATATGTGGCAACATATGAATCATTGATTAACCTTTGATTTTGTGTGATTATGTATTATTTGGGGACATTTATATGTCCCTTATTTTACACATATGTTTAAGTAATTTTAGAAGGCAACATCACCTTACAATGATGATGTGTCAAAATATTATTTGTTAGATTCATGATGGACCAGTTGTATTTAATTTTGAAATTTTCCACAATATGTCACAAAATCAACTGTGAATACAAATAGAAAGTGAAGAGTTTAAATATCTAACAATAATAAATTAATATATAATATCACATAACTTACATCAAATATTGTTAGTATTTTTCATAGTATAATTTAAAAAAATTAAGAAATATATTCACTTGAATTTTATCTTTATTTTGAGTTCCATATTATCATATATTCAATATTTTCTCTAACTTAAAATTATGAAAACAATTATTTAAAAAAATATGTAAAAATAAGTATAATTACATTAATGACTTTTAAGCCCTAATTATTAATTTTGTTTAAAACTATAATTGAAAAAAATTACACATACTACAAAGTATGTTATATTTTAATTTTACTTAAAACAATTTCATGTTAATCTTTAAAAAAAATGAAAGATATTTATTTATCAAACACAGATAATTTCTTTAACTTATATAATATTTTTTCTATAATAAACATGAAACATAAAATTTATCGGACAAAAAAAAATCTTTTGAACTTTTAAAATGTTATTATTCATATTTTTATATATAAAAATTTAAAATATCATATGGTTTTTTCTTATTATTTATGTTCACGCATGTTATTTTATTATTTTATGGTAATATTTTTTTGTATGTGTTGCACTAAAATATTAAATAAATATTTCGCATTGTGTAAGATTAAAAAAAGTGTGATAATTTTGTCATCATCGGACTTCCTCAATCAATATGATTTTTTATTTTCACAAAGTTTTTTGTTTGATTCCGAAAAATCATAATTATATATTATGTGAATAGCGAAACAAATGAAAACCGCCGCGAAGCGTCGGTAATCTCCTAGTTAATAATAATTTTACAATCTTAATAATTAACAACATAATTAATGATTACTATCACATCTCTTAATTAACAACATAATTAACTGTTAATTAGGCGAATATGTAAATTATAGGTTAGCTAATATGTAATTAATGATTACAATCACATTTCTTGGAAACTTAATTAATGTTTAGTAGTGATTAACAATAATATAATTGTAAATAATAATAATTAATTATATTTTAAGTAACTTGATTAGTACAAACATAATAATTAATATTTATAAAATTCTTTCTAAAATAATATATATGCAAATTTGTAAACAAATATGCTAATTAAATTCATTCCATATTAACGTGTACAAAATTAACACAAATTATATATCAATAATTAACATAAATTTGTAAACTCAGGTTAACGCAAATTAGCACAAGAAAATAGGTTCATTGGTATTCATCAAATTAATACATCAACACTCATCTAATCATGTATATTAATTGCATATTTTTCTAAATTAAATATTTCTTCCAATTAACAGTCAATTAATAGCGATATTGTATTTCCCTAATCATAAAACATATGATAATTAACTCCATCCTCAGAAAACTTAATTAATATATACCACTTAACTGGAACATCAAAGTATGTCATTGTCATATGAAATGGAGATGGTTTTTCTTCAGTTCGCAACTTGTGAGTTAAAATCATATTTGTATATTTATATTATTTTTGTTAAATATTTAATATGTGCTTAGAGAAAATGTTTATCTCGAGTCTATACATCTTCCAAAACTTCAAATTATCATATTTACCCTTCAGATACCTAAACTTCAAATTATCAAATTATCATATTTACCCAGACTAACCTACTTATAATGAAATGACTCATTAATTATTATGTACTCATTTTTTTTCATTTGTTTTCTTCTGAAATACAATGTGTACTTATTTAATGATTTATTGTTTAATTTAGGTATTTGGACCACAACTCGTTTATGGGCGGGACACCAGATTGATTTTACAAGCATCCTTTCTTGAAAAATTATAAGCAAAGAGAAAATACTATCTTTGATTACATGGCGAATGTAAGATTAAATTATTAAATTATAAGCAAAGAGAAAATATTATCTTTGATTATACGACGAATGTAAGATTCAATTATTAAATTATAAATATTGTGATGCATGTATATTGAGGGTAATCAATTTAGGTTTGGTACAAAGTCAAAATCCATGCACAGAGTTCTTGTATTAACCAACAAAGAATTTTTATTGTAGGCCCCTAAAAATACTGTAGTTATATATATTTTTCTAATTTGTTTGGATGTTTAGAAAGTTCAAATGACATATATCATGATTACAAATATAAAGAGTTTATGAAATTAATATAAAGAAAAATAATTCCATTTTGATGTATTATTAATATTATTATTATCGTAAGTTCGGTAATTCGTAAAAAATGAAAAACACAATTATTATAAATTATTACACTTATAATTCTGAAGGATTACTTAGATAATAATTTAAGGAGGCATCATTAATTAACTTATAATTCTGAAGGATTACTTAGATTCGGAATCGTATAATTCTTTATTTTCTTTCGAATCATTTTAATTATGTCTACGGGCTTGTAAAAAAAAAATCATTTTAATTATATTTGAATTTAAACATAATTCTTAAATGAATGATATTGGAGTGTGGAGTGAATGACAGACAAATTCTTAAATTCTTAAATGAATGATATTGGAGTGTGGAGTGAATGACAGACAAATTCTTAAATGAATGATATTGGAGTGTGGAGTGCATGACAGACAAATTCTTAAATGAATGATATTGGAGTGTGGAGTGAATGACTTAAATGAATGATATTGGAGTGTGAAGTGAATGACAGACAAATTCTTAAATGAATGATATTGGAGTGTGAAGTGAATGACAGACAAATTCTTAAATGAATGATATTGAAGTGTGGAGTGAATGACACACAAATTATGTCCTGATGTCAATAAGATTGAAATTCAAAGTACCATTTTTCTTTCTAATAATACAATAAATTTGAAATACCATTATTATTATTAATTCCTTATAAAAGACTTCTTTTTTGCGTTATAATGTTGTGAATAAGGCAAAGCATTCTTGTGGTGCACTCGATTCTTGAGGATCCCGGGAAGTTATTGAACCTAGATACGTCTTGCACTACACAATTATAAGTCAATTTTTTTGAGTAATGTACTTTTAAATTTAAATTGAGAACAGTTGGTATTTTTTGTTGTTGGGAAGATTATATAATTGAGAATGAAATTGCTTAACAAATTACATAAAAAAGCTCTTTTCTAGTATATGCGTAGAGTCTGTAACACAAGTGGGTAACAACGCATTATATCTTTAGAGGCCATTTATCCTACCCCCCAAATCCACCCGTGCATCCACGATATGGGGAGGATTGATTCGCCTCCCCAATTCGTGTACCCAAGATTCTATTAACCATCAATTAAAATTTTTAATTTTTGTTAATAAATAGTACAATTGTATTAACCGTTAATTAACTTTGAATTAGTCATTAATTAAAATTTGAATTAACCATCAATTGAATTGTGTGGGTGCATTTTGGGGATGGAAATTCCCCCCAAACTCATATCGTGGATGGCAAAGTGGGTTTGGGGGGAAGAGTAAAATTTCCCATATCTTTATACAGCAGTCATGCCTAACAATAATGTTGCTATGCAAAATACAACTATCATGTCATTATAATTAATCCTAATATTACATTTTACAAACAATTGTTTACAATCCAAATTGGCCACGTCAGCATTTCACTCCAATTGCCTTAATTAAATTTCGGTAAAAATCAATAAACATCACCTCTTCACCAAAATATTTATTCAGCCGCGCGATTCACAAAATCCACTTCGTACGAGACAAGTCGCTGAAAAAAATTCACTCACTACCCTGGTAACTGGTTCCTCTTCTCCGCCTCTAGATCCTCTCGAATCCACACAATTGAAGAAAAGATGAATTATGTAGGAGATTCAAGATTCAAGATACTCCCATGTGTGTCACTTCCTCTTTCTCCATGGCGATGTTCGATGTTCGGTAATGGTATGATTTCAAAATTCACCAAAAACACCAAGGTCGCCCAATGAAGCCTTCACGTGTTTATTTGAATTACCAAATCCATTTTCCTCCTCCGGTAACTGCTGGAGTTATCTTATCATGGTCAGTGAAGACCAACAAGAGAGGTGCTGAAATTCATGGTAATTACGTAATAACTCTGATTTTTATTTTCTTTTTTGTCTTTCCTCGTTATCATCTTGTGTTTGCGTTTATTTGGAAGTGTGCCAATCTGTCTTCCACGTCATCAATTGGTTGGATGAGAGTGATCGTCGGAAAGTCATTTAGAAGGGATCCTGAGTCATCGGCAGCTTTGACATGCGGTTTAAAGTAATACCTCGTCCAAGATCAACTCTTTAAGTTCCTACTTAAATTTTCAAAAAGCCCTGGCATTATATTAAAAACGCACAAAGGTCCCTGCATTATTGGATAATGGTAGAAAATTGAACTAAATTTATTTTTTTGGTAGGATTGATCATTATTTGGGACAAGGAATTGGTTGAGAATTGATTGGTTCTTCAATATTTAATCTGGTAATTAAGCGTGATCTTTAGTCGAGATTCGAGACAATATATACGAAAGGTGGAATTTATATTCTTCGAAATTTTTTGTATGGAAGGCCGAGGCTGGCACGTTCCATTATTATTATTATTTTACTTTCATTAAAACTTAGATTGTATTATTGGATTTCTATCATATTTATATATACCTTGGTTTATTTGATTTTAGCTATTTAGATTACTGATATAATTAGAGATACTACGTAGAACCATTTGCTTAAAATTTTGGTCTTTTCTGCAATGAATACCACTACTAGCTTAGAAGCTGAAGATACCCGCACCGAAAAGGTTAAATAGTACTTCAATTTTATATGGAGAAAATTGTAAGAAATCCCCTATTCTTTTTGCAATTCTTGCAAACCCATCTTTTCTTTTTGCAAATTTTCCATTTTTATACAACAATAATAATTATTATTACAGTATTATGGAATTTTTCTAATATTTAATTATGTATTATTTTTTACAGGTGAAAGTATCGAGGTAAACGAATCTATTACGACTAAATGGGTGTAGTGAGAGGGCAATGCAAGAGCCACACAAATAGTGGTATATAAATTTGATAACCACAAAAGATCCAAAGTAATGTTCTTATTTCTTCCACTTCCGCAGCTGCAGCTCTTTTCTTCAACAACGACAGGTCGAAGCACGGCCGGTCCCGGGGTAAGCCCAGCAAGCCTCCGGGCTAGGGCAACAAGTTAAGAGAGGGCAACCATTGATATTGAAACTTTGCAAGTTTAAAAAAAAAAATCAGAAAACCTCGAGTCTCAACCGAGGAGAAAATAGCCATTGTTGCTACATGAGCTCTTGAGCGCGAAAGAAATACGAACATTACTTTGGATCTTTTGTGGTTATCAAATTTATATATTTGTGATTTGAACATACATATTACTACAATCTTTCTTGTATATATAATTGAGCCACTTATTCTATACTACAAATAGGACACATCAGATCCAAACAAGTGATAAAAAATATTTGTTTTTGTTACAATTATTTTCTACAATTTTGTACCGATATATGTGGGGTTTGACTCCAATGCAATACACATCAATTTGTAAATAGTTGTAGAAATATGAGTTAGAGCTTTGATTAAATAAATATCACGATCTCACGATTTCCATTTAAAATGACAACTTTTCAAAATAAAAATAAAAATAAAATAATAATAATATGTGTAAAATCGAAATAATTTATTTTATATTGTGTTATACATCAATTTGTAAATAATTTGTTTTATATTGTGTTATAATAATATGTGTATATAATATAAAAAAAAAATTTATTTGTCTGATTTAGGATGCATCTTTTGTTACGTAAGAACAAGAATGAAAATACCGATGTCTCAAATTTGGACTACAATAAAAAAATTTAGATTTCAAAATTAATTTCAATTCTATCTTACATTGTGGCATGTATTCAGTGAATTTTTTAAGCTAAGGATACTAATACCTTTATCATATTTTAAATTCAAACTTTTTTGTTATTTACGTTAGGGCAACATCTAATTATAATATCCTGTGACACTAATATATTCGTCTAGGGCAACCAAAAGTACGGGACCGGGCCCGACTCGAATGGCATTCCTTTCCCCACTAAGGTCGGAAAAGCTCATCACTAAAATAATACATTCATATTACCTACTCCTTTTAAATAACTCAAAAATATTTTATTTTGGTTTGTAACTTTCTATTATGTTTGTCTTTGAAGGGTGTGGAGTTAAGGGTGCAGTTTATGCACATATCGGGAAATCTATACAAAAAGAGCTTGGAACGAGGCAATTTATCTTCAAATAAAGAAACAAGTTCAATACACCAAATCTGCAAAAAATCTAAGGTATACTAGACACAACATTTAGTTGTCTTATAAGCTCCTCTCCATTTGTTTATCATAAACATCTAATATCATTTAGTAATATCATGTCATAATGGAGATGAATCATATAAGCAATGCACACTCAGTCTCATCAATTAGTTGCCGAGAAAAAAGAAATTTAGGGCTTGTTTGGATGGACAAGCATTTTGTAGTATAGGTAAGATTTCTTCTGGGGACTGGGAATTAGGTTTTGAGTGCCTTTCACAAAGCCTATAGGATTATGAGTCTAGGAATTGTACAAAAATGATGTGTTTGAGAATAGTGACATTGACAGAAAAAATAAATATCAAATACAAAAAAATTTATTAACTAACACAGATAATTAAATCTTTGATTTAACACAATTAATATTCATTCCATATATTCACCAATATGTCATTTAACAATTAACACAAACTCACAAATCAATATTTCAAATTTGGTCTCAAATTATTTTTCAATTACGAATTTATCAATTAATACAAATATGTAAAAGTATGTAAATTAAGCAAATTAGTCATATTGTTAATTACAAGTAATCGTATGATTTTTCAAATATTATTTGGATCTGCAAATATTGTAAAGATTGCAAAAATTGCAAAATCTACAAGTAGTTAATTCTCAGATCCGAAAATAAAAAAGAAATAGGGTGATTCAATGCAAGAGAGAGGGAGAAAGAGAGAATGAGGAGTTACCAAAAAAGATGAGAGAGCATTGAAAATAATTATCATTTACCCTTTTTAATTAAGGATCTACCGTAAATGGATTGAATCACAATCTTTGAATTAATTTGTATGAAAATCTTATCCATCTAATTAAGAAAAAATTCTACTATAAAATCATCCTATATATTATTTTGTGTTTCATGTAATTATTATTTCAATATCAAAATCATAAGATTTTCATTGAAGCGATATATTTATTAAGTTTCAATATCAAAAATAAATATCATGTATACCGTATATTCTCATAAAACATAAAATAAAATAATAAATGCCCGTATAATACTGAGAATAACATGTGTACCTCTAAAAAAAAGCATGAGAAATATCATAATATTTCTTTTCTATCAATTTTGCCTACATTGTCGTTTGTTAATTCTCCAGAAATAAAGAAAAAACATGAGAAATATCAAAATATTTAAGATGAAAGTTATGTTGGTTACATAATTGTTTATCTCATTAGAAAGATATATTTATTATTTCAAACATATTTATATGTATTAGTCAAGTACTTGATACAATGAGATTCACCGTGTTTGTTAATTCTCCGTTAACAACTTATTTCTTCTTCCTTCTCCACTAACATATTTATATGGGAGATGGATAGCCTCTTGACAATTTATATAGAACAATCATATATATTTGCCTGGCCATTTTCGCAAATGAGATCTCCAGTGACGGCCTTTCCTTTCGGCCCGAAAGAGCCTAAAGCCTAAAAAAAATCAAGGCCTCGTAATATAATTTCATTAATATAATGTTGCATGTATGAGAAATATATGGTATTATAATGTGAATAAGAATATGTATTCAATGTGTCTTACGTTATTTTATAGTTTATAAAGTGTAATTATAGCCATAGAAGTTCATGATAAATGACCGTGATGGAAACTGAAAATACACAAAATATTTGAACTCCCTAATACGTTTAGTAAATTCATACATTATTAATGTTCATTATTTAATGGAGACATTGTGTAATCCGAGCTGACAGGGTAATAATACTAGCACAAGATTCGATCATTCTATCTAATAATAATTTATGTATTAGTAAATTTCTAGTTGGAAACGATGTAAAAGAATAATGTACTGATCTAAAAAGAAACTATCAATATCTAAAGCTAATCTCAACATCCATTTATTAATTATTATAATATACAAATTCCGTTATTTCTTCAAACAATTTTTTTTCATGCATACCGTTTTATTAAGTCGTTAGTATTTTTCTCCTCAATTTTTTTTTCATGTAAAAAAAATAATGTACTCTTATTATTTTTTTCATAGTAGAACACAAATATTTTTCATGTACCGATCAGCCCAAGTCCCCTCAAATCTCACGTAAATCTAGTATTCAACCATCTCTCTCTCTCTCTCTCTGAAATTAGATCTAAAAATGAAAATGGGGAGAGAGAATGAAATGACTTGCTCATATATAGGGGAGAAGATCGATCTCAATCTCAATGTTCGAATTACATAATTTTAGATGAGAAAAGAATATTCGGATCCAAATTTCAACGTTTGAATTACCAAACCTGTATATGAAGGTTCGAGAAAATCTAAAAATATCACGTATTTCCCCTACAACATGCATCAGGATCTTCTGTGTGTTCTATATTTACATTACATGGTTGTCAAGCATAAGGAAAAACAAGGATGATGTCTCCATTTGAGACATAAATTGAGAGGAGTCAAACTTGAAGATGTAATCCTTCAGAGCAATTGTATAATTTGTTTTAACTTACAATAATATTTTAAGTTACATTCTTTATTTTGTCGTTTTACCTCCGCACATTTTTTGCTATATGAGAATTATTATTTTGTACGCAACATATTATTTTATCTTTAATTTATAGTTCAATTCATTATTTACAGATTTTTTTTTTGCAAAATATTGCTTTATCTTTATTTTACTATTTTGGTTGATTAATAGTATACAAAAATAGTATACTTCGTTTCTTTTAACAAGATTCATTCGTTTATCAATTTAAGAAAGATGTAATCCTTCGTTTCTTCTTTATTATATACCAACACCTAAGATGTTTATCCTCTTAATTAAAAAAAAATAGTATACTAAAATAATTTTATCAAATTTCATAATATGTATTAAAAGATTCATTCATCAACAGTTACAGCATTTCTTCTTTATTCTTTTAACAAATTTCCCCAAAAAATTCTCTATATATTATATATTATTCTATGTTTTTTAAATTTTCCAAAGATAAATATGAAAAAGTCTTTTCCTTACTATTTGGGAAATATACAATGCCTCCAATATCACCCCACCATTCAATATAAGGTGGACAAAAAAAGATTATTTGTGTTGATTAACACTCGATTAAGGATTAATTGACACCTCAATTTATTATAATACGTTAATATTAATTATACATAGGGAGTCCAAATCAATCAAATTAGATGTTTTTGTCCACGTCAACAAGCATATTTATATGAGTTTTTGGTGCACGATATAAAATCTCTTATCATTAGGGCTGTGTGGGCTTAATTTTCCTTCTTTTTTGATCTTGTAAACATTTCATAGATCCGCAAAAACCCAAAACTAGTGAGAAGAGAAAGTCATAGAAACTAATATTATCATTAGAGATTAGACTGAGTGTATTCTTTTTGGAGAAAATGATTCGATAGGAAAATTGGGTCTAATTTGGAAAAAATCGGCAAATGACGATTATTATTAGACCAAGTGTATGGGACGGACTTCTACCAAGTGGAGATAATTGAGAAGTGTGTTGAATTGGATAATTAATTGTGTATTTAGATAATCACTTTTTGTTCGGGATGTAGTCCTAAATCCTAAATCCTAAATCCTAAATTCTAATTAGGTCGAAATCCATCATTAGGATGTATGGAATGGGCAAAGTTTGGTTGATCGCACCTAATTCTTAAAGAAAAACATGTTTGAAAAAAGCAGATGAGGGACCACATATATTTCGAAGGAGGAAAGTAAAATCACGCGATAATCTCGAGACAAATATTTAGAGTGAAATCTCTTTGATAGGTATTTAGCATTGTGAGATCGTCTTTGCACGCAGTTATCATGCTTCTCTTGGATCAAAATTGAATCCTTCACTTCCACATTTTTCTTCCTACATCCGAGTCCACGTACATTCCATAATAAAAACAAAACAAAATTAAAAATCAGCATTAAAGTTCTACAATTTACCAACCCCCTTATTTTGAACACATCTTTATGCAATCTCCTCATGCCACCTCATCACAACTCATGCCACATTATCACAATTATTTCAACCATTAGATTAGGATATGTGGCAAAATATGAACCATAGATTAACCTTTGATTTTGTGTGGTTATGTTTTATATATAGATATTTATGTGTCCCTTATTTCACACATAGTTTTAAGAAATTTTAGAATGCCACATCACCTTACACTAATGACGTGTCAAAATATTATATGTTAGGTTCATGTTGGACCAATAGTATTTGATTTTGAATTTTTTCACAATATGATACATGATCAATTGTGAATACAAATAGAATGTGAAGAGTTTAAATATCTAACATTAATAAATCAATACATAATATAATAAAACATACAATAAATATTGTTAGTATTTTCATAATATAATTTAAAAAAATTAAGAAATATATTCGCTGGAATTTTATCTTTATTTTGAGATCCATATTATCATATATTTAATATTTTTTTCTAACTTAAAATTATGAAAACAATTGTGTAAAAAAAGATATAAAAATAAATATAATTACATTAATGACTTGTAAGACTAATTATTATTATTTTTAAAACTATAATTGAAAAAACTTTCACATACTACTAAGTATGTTATTATCATATATTCAATATTTTTCTCTAACTTAAAAGTATGAAAACAATTATGTAAAAAAGATATAAAAATAAAAATAATTATATTAATGACTTGTAATCCTTATTATTATTATTTATAAAAATATAATAGAAAAAAATGTGCAAATCCTAATTATTATTATTATTTTTAAAATAATTATGTTATATTTGAATTTGTACTTAAAACAGTTTCATGTTAATCTTTAAAAAAAAATTCATGAAAGATATTTATTTATTAAACACAAATAATTTTTTTAACTTATATAATATTTTTCAATAATAAACATGAAACTTAAAATTTATCAGACAGAAATAATTTTTTTAAACTTTTACAATGTTATTATTCTTGATTTTAAATATGAAAATTTAAAATATCATATGGTTTTTATTTTTGTTTATGTCCACCTATGTTGTTTTATTATTTTATAGTGACATTTATTCTTTTTTGTATATATTGCATTATAGTACTAAATAAATATTTCGCAATGTGTTCTATTCAAAAATAGTATGATAATTTTGTCATCATCAAACTTCCTTAATCAATATGATATTTATTTTCATAAAGTCTTATATTTGATCCCGAAAAATCATAACTATATATTATGTGTATATATTACGTGTATGGTAAAACAAATGAAACAAAACCGCCGCGAAACGCGGGTAATCTCCTAGTCTTCAAAAAGAGACGAGCAAGAAAAATGGTACGATGCACAACCCCTAGAATCCACGTAATCTTGGTCATCATCTACATAGTCTACGAGCTCTTCATAATTATCATCATCATGGACTAATAATGATTCAAATTAATGTAATTCGTAAATTAACATTCCTTGTTAACGAAGCATGAGTCAATGGACTCGTGGCCTAGTAAATGGGTATAAGATCCAAAAAATCTTACGTTGTGAGAGATTGTGGATTCAAAAATGTATGGGAATATGAAAACCCCATACATTCAATCAAAAAAAAAAATTGTGGATTCAAATTTTATTAACATCAATTGATGAAAAATCATCGATCCTTCTTCACTTGCTCTTTTTTTTTAGCGAAGCATGGACTAGTGTGTGGCCTTCTTAATTTCACTACATTCCTTTTTTTGGTTCCTAGGCTCTCTTTGTCGAGATATTTTAATCAGAGGGGTGGAGATAAATCCATCTACGAATTGATTAGGCTTTGGATCTTCTTAAAATGGTAGCACCTATTATTTGGGCCGAAATTTTAGTGGGCCTTTTCGATATAATAGTTATTGATTTTTTATAGAAACATTTATTCATAAACACTACAAAAAGATGGTACTTGAAAATCTAAAAAAAAAAAATCACAACACAATTAAATGAAGTGACCAGCAAATCAATTAAAAAAAAAAAAATTCACAACAGTCAACAAATTATTCATATAAATGAAGTGACTCTCATTAATTAACATCCTGCACATTTAGGAGTGACCAGCAAATCAATCATCACACCTAATAAATGACACGAAGACAAAATTGTAAAAAGATAAAACCACATCATTTAACACATACGGCCTCGAATAAGCTCTGTACGCTTATTTGCTCAATCTTTCTAAGTTTCATGGATATGCTCAGTTTCTTCTCGCTTTTCCTCCCTACGCGGAATGTAGACAGACGGTCTCGAAAGAGAAAGGGGGGCGACCTATCCGTTCCTTCCTCATCAGTTCCTCCTTGAAAAAAGAGAGGAAGTTGCTTTATTTTACACTGACACATGTTGATTTTATGCATTTACGCTGTTTTCGCAAACTCTAACTACACATAAAAGAGTCAATTCTGCCATAAGTACGAGAACGAAGGTAAAAAATTATTTCCCATTATCTCAGATTCTCATTAGATGATTCTATTTTTGTGAAAATTGAATCAATTGCAGGTTTATAGATCGCCTTATATCAGTTCGGTGCTGAAGACAAAATCAAGTTATCCTTGAGAGAGGGAGAGAGGAGACGCTGCGAGATGGGGGCGGAAGAAGCGACAGACGGCACACCACTTTATAAATCGCCTTATATCAGTTATGTTTCGTTTTTTAATTTCGAATATTTTCGATTTGAAACTGGAAACAAAAAATGAAGACAAATTTGATATAAAAAGGACATTGGAATAGGAATCGAAATTTTGGCGAAGATAGAAATTTCGTTTAAGTTATACACCTTGTCGGGTAAGTTTCCTCATAACCCCTTAAAAATTTATAGGGGCGTTTTTGTAAATTCAAAGTTCTGTGAATCTTTTCTTTTTAGTTTACCACTCTCGGTCCTGGTAGAGAGATCGGTGGATTGAATCTCACGAACTTGAAGGATTTTTTACTGTGTAATATTTTTAAAGAAAACCTTTATTTTTTTATTATTTTGCATTATAATCTTTTTTAATTTCATTTCATTTTTTCCTTGCAGGAGAGTTTTTTTTTTTGTTGGTAAAATATCCTTTTCCTTTCAATATCCGCCATATCCTGATACGGCGAGTTATTTTGAAGTGCGAAAACACCCGATATTATTCACTGTCCCAACTGGCAAATTACCTTTGTGGTACTTTTTACATTTAAAAATTTACATCCATGCCCCAATAATATGAGAATTGTTATGGGGGGGTATACATGACATTTCTGATAGTTACTTTTGTTTGTTTTTTAGCTAGGGGGTGTTGTATTGGGAGATATACACGGAACAAGGTATGCAGCGTGAATAAGTTGTGTGTGTGTGTGTGACTGTGAGCTCGATGTTCATCGCCTCAATAGAACCAACATGACGCAAGATACGACCCAATCAACCCTGTAAAGGTTTGTCAATTTTGCAAAACACCCCTGTATTGTAAGAAATTAAAATAAAGTCCCTACATATCAATATTCTGACAAAGCCCCCTTTATATTCTTGAAAACTAAAATGACCCATACTTTTGTTTCAGTTTTATTTTTGCCCAATTTTCTATACAAATTACCTATAAATTCCTTGCCTAAAACTTTTATTGCAATTTACTAATATAAATCCAAACACACACAAGTAAAATTTTCGGATTTTTTTCCTACACCGTGAAATGCCTGATGTTTACTGACCATCCAAACAAGCTCTTAGTATTAGTATTAGGATCATTAATTTAATTTTCAATCAGAACGTTCTTTTTGTAACGTGTCAGGTTGGAGTACAGTGTCGTGTTTGCTTTTGATTTGACTACCACAGTGTCAGTGGATTGCAACTTTATGATCATTTTATTTTATTTTTGCTTTATACCGTACTGTTGTTTTTTAATTATCCTAGATTTTCTAAGTATGCTAATCATGACATTAACTGGTTGGGTGATGGGTCGCGGATTAACAAAGAATATATGTAGGCCGAATTGGTATCCATAAATTAACTCAGCAAATAAAATAAAATAAAAAATATAAACCCTAAAACACACGTACAGAGAGGCGCCACCACCACCACCACAAATTAAAAAGAGATATTTGCTATTGAAAATTGAAAAAGAGTTTTTTTTTTTTTTTGAAGACGGCAATTGCGGACTTTGGAATTTCATTTAAAATAATGATATTTACAAGGTGGTATAGGTACTTAAAAATACGAAAGGAAGAAAAAAGGTGAAGAGAAAAAGCTAAGTGAAGAGAGGAGCAATGTACTCATCCTTCTTACTTTGCCATTTTGCTCCAGAGACTCGCTTGTTCGAGCGCTAGCAACGCTATCAATACAATTAAAGATGAAATTTGGAAGGTTCAACAATTTAGGGAAAAAAAATTGTAATGAAAAAGGACATGTAAAGAAAATGGTAACAATTACAAATAACAATACAATTAACACACTCAATTATCAAGATATCAAACAGTTCACTACAAAGACGATTAACAATTCATTACAAGCTCGTATTTAGGAAGCGGTTGAATTAAAATAAAGTTAAAATATTAGAATTAGAATTTCAATAATAAAAATTGAATTAGTAATGCAAAAGATATAACAAGATGAATGAACAGTCTTTAGTCTTTATGATTGGATTTAGGTCGTTAATATATGGGATGTGGAATCTTTTGGAGAAATTCAAATTCAAATCTTTTTGAAAAAGCCCATCCAATTAACATTGACATCGCTCTGAGCCTCTGAGTCTTTGACAGCAATCAGCATCAATGATTCGGTGGAATCGGGGGGCACAATATATGTACACTAGCATTACCCCCGCGCAATTGCGCGGGGCTGTTCGGGTTTATAAGTAATGTAGTTGAAAAAAATTGTTGTTCATTTTGTGTATGTGACTTTCTTTTTGTAATCATTATTATATGTGTAATTTAGTGTGTTGTGTGCGAGTGAAATTTTGTAGCAAAAATCGTTTGAAAATTTTAAGAGCCGGATTTCTTGAATAATTCAAACGGTTATTGCTAAAAAAATTATCTATATTTTATACTTCATAAGTAAAATAAGGAAAAAGAACGAATGAGTCGTCATGAAATTTATTAAGAACATAATAGTTCGGAAAACATTGCTGAAAAAAAGAGTGTTTAATTTCACAAATCTTTAATTTCGCTACATATTTAGTACAAATATTTTTCGTCCTTCCCTCCAAAATTGCTGAACATATTTAGTACAAAACATTGCTGAACATATTTAGTACAAATTTGTGTGGTCAGCCAACAACAAATTTTGACGATGTCATCGCTAACCATTTCGTTCGAATCTTTAATTTAAATTATGTCATGATTATTCGCACATCCATGATTTGGTATATTTTTAACCCCCTAATTTTTTTTGGATATTATAAAAAATTCTCTATCTTTTCGTAAACTCCCAAAAAAAAAACTCTTTACCAAACTTTTATTTTAAAATACTCCTTATGGATGATATTAATTTTTTTTTTTCCAAAATACCCTCCAAATCTCATATGTAATAATTAAAACTTATTTTTGTTATTTTTTATTAATTTTAAGAAAGATATTAATTTTAAGAAAATTCATAAACACTTCTTAACACGTAGTGATTTAAAAAAATTTAAATTATTACATATTTTGTTTATATAATTTTAATATTACATTCTTTATTCATAAAAAAACTAACATTAAATGATAATAAATAAACACCTTGCAAATATATTCATAGAAAATATCTATTTAAACATCTATTTTTTATTTTAGTTTTCTTTTTATGTATTTTTTAATAGTTTTGTGATATTTTATTTTTAAATATTTGCAAGATGTTCTTTTATTAATATTGTTCAACTTATTATAATTTTATTTTAGTTTTTCAAGAAAAATAATAAAGGACAAAAATGTAAATTTTAAAATTTCGGAGGACAAAAATGCAAATATAAAGGACAAAAATGTGAAAAAAGGACAAAAATATAATTTTTTTTAAAAAATATGACCAATTTGAGGTCCCTGGACTAAAATGTAAATTTCAAAACTTCGAAGGAGCAAAATGTAAATTTTTTTCGAAAAAAGGACCAAAATTTAAATTTTTTTTGAAAAAAGGACCAATTTGTAAATTTAAAAGGACCGAAATGTGATAAAAAAGGACCAAAATGTAAACAAAAAGGACCTAAATGTAATTTTTTTTTAAAAAAAGGACCAATTTGTAAATCCAAAAGGACCAAAATGTAAAATAAAAGGACCAAAATGTAATTGTTTTTCGAAAAAGGACCAAAATGCAAATATAAAGGACCGAAATGTGATAAAGAAGGACCAAAATGTAATTTTTTTTTAAAAACAGGACCAATTTGAGGCCCCTGGATCAAAATCTGAATATTAAAACTTCGAAGGACCAAAATGCAAATATAAAGGACCAAAATGTAAACTAAAAGGACCTAAATGTAATTTTTTTTTTTAAAAAGTACCTATTTGTAAATCAAAAAGGACCAAAATGTAAAATTAAAGGACCAAAATGTAATTGTTTTTCGAAAAAAGGACCAAAATGCAAATATAAAGGACCGAAATGTGATAAAGAAGGACCAAAATGTAATTTTTTTTAAAAAACAGGACCAATTTGAGGTCCCTGGACCTAAATGTGAATATAAAAACTTCGAAGGACCAAAATGCAAATATAAAGGACTAAAATGTAAAAACAAAGGACCAAAATGTAATTTTTTTTTTAAAAAAGGACCAATTTGTAAAAAAAAAAGGACCAAAATGTAAAAAAAAAGGACCAAAATGCAAATATAAAGGACCGAAATGTGATAAAGAAGGACCAAAATGTTATTTTTTTAAAAACAGTACCAATTTGAGGCCCCTGGATCAAAATGTGAATATTAAAACTTCGAAGGACCAAAATGCAAATATAAAGGACCAAAATGTAAACTAAAAGGATCTAAATGTAATTTTTTTTTTTTAAAAAGGACCTATTTGTAAATAAAAAAGGACCAAAATGTAATTGTTTTTCGAAAAAAGGACCAAAATGCAAATATAAAGGACCGAAATGTGATAAAGAAGGACCAAAATGTAATTTTTTTTAAAAAACAGGACCAATTTGAGGCCCCTGGACCTAAATGTGAATATAAAAACTTCGAAGGACCAAAATGCAAATATAAAGGACTAAAATGTAAAAAAAAAGGACCAAAATGTAATTTTTTTTTTAAAAAAGGACCAATTTGTAAATAAAAAAGGACCAAAATGTAAAAAAATAAAATAAATTTACAAAAAGGCCCCTGGTGACGTGGCTGCACCAGGAGGCAGCAAATCCCCTTGCATTAGTATATAGATAGATGCCCTCTAATTTTGTTGGGAGAATGTTATGCATACCTTGACATATATTTTTATCCTCAAAATACTAATTTGATATACTGATAATTTGTGATTTTGTGAGGGCACTCAATGATATTGATTTGTCTTGTTTACATAGTAGAAGGGTATAAATGATAACAATTTGCCATCGTTCCCATGAACTAGAGCCACAAACTCACAATGCTAGCCCATATATGAATTATATTTATAGTATATCTGGTCATTTTGATGTTGAGTTATCTTTTTCGGTGGATTTATACAAAAAAATCTATACTAAATTTCTAATTTCTAATAATTTTAAATCCAAATTCACTAGCTATTTTCTTCAAAATATTTCCGAGTTTGTAGCCCAAAAGTTCTAATACATTAAAGTTCGAAATATTCATCGCTATGTTGAGTCCAGACCCAATAATCACTAAAATCTTGAAGGGAATACTTACTTCATTAATATAACTCTTTTATCTGTGACTATATTGATTTTAAAATTTGCATGCACACGAAACTGAATTAACATATGTTACAAAAACCAAATTATGCACATGCAACGTACTATTTTTAAAAATTAAAGTTAGACTATTGATATATGATACATGTTTTATAATAAGATATAAATGTGAATTTATTAAATTTCATATACAAAATATTTAAATTTTATTTGTATTTCCATTTAATTATGTATTTTAATATGGAATGATAAATACTGAAATTAACTGAGTTTTACACGAATTCTAAATCCTAAATTTAATTTATTATAACTCAAATAGGAGACTTAGTAAATTACTCGACTCAAGCCTATAAAGTATGGGGCAATTTCATCAATTTTCTTTTGAAATTTGGGGAGGGTGATACAGTATGGGCGCAATTTCATGTATGTCCCTTGAAAAATTCATAATATCAAATTTGTCCTTCTAAACATACAAATAAATTATTTTGTTGGATATATTATATGCATGATTTTCTTAATTCGTCGGGCATGCATATGATATTTTTGAAGTCCACTATGGTCGTGGTTTTCGAAAAAAATATATTCATGGGTTTTTTTTTGTGCAAAATGCTATGCATGCAAAAAAAAATCATATAAGTGGGCTTAGTTTCGACTTGAGTTAATTCTGCTAATTTGATCTCGTAAAATTATTATAAGAAGGAAACATCTTTTTGGATCTCATTGACGGACAATCCGACCCGCTAACAAGGTTAAAAATGATCGCTAGCTAATTTTAACCCTCCCACCCACTGTTCTCCATTTGAACAATTACGGATCCTTCAAAATAAACTTCAGAATTTGTTCATGAATATGAACAATCATGTGCACAAAAATATTGATGTGTATTAAAATATGTTAAATCATAAAATCATAAAAAGTAATATATGTTTTTTTTTTTATAAATACATTTAACAGATCAATTAAGAGAATGATATTGTTTTAATCAGAATATATTATATAAAGTATGATTAATATATTTTGATTATATTTAGTAGAATTATGAAATTATAAAAACTACGTATTTTTTGAAACAATATTGTATTTGTTATTATAAAAATATGTTATATTACTTATTAGACTGGAACAACATAATAAAAATATTCACAATGTATCTCGGAAAAACATAATGAAAATAATAATAATAATAATTGCAAATACGTACATATTTTATTAGCAATTAATAGGTATGGATGGTGTAGTAAGGTTATGACGCTAGTTTCACACACTAGAGGTCCTTAGTTCGAATCCGGACCTAGACATATTCAATTTTTCTTTCTCAAAAATTTGTTATTAGTTTAGAAATATAATAACAGTGGGATTACTAGAAAGAATATATAATATAATGGCCAAATTTCATATGTACCCTTACAAATTTTCACAATTTCACGTATACCCCTGCAAAACGTGAAATATCACGAGTACTTTTACAAAATTATTATAATTTCACGAATACCCTTTTCTGTTAGATTTTTGTTAACTATCTGCTAAGATTATCGCTAAATTTTATTTTTTCGATTTTACCCCTTATGTAAATAAACAATAAATTTTATGTCCGTAAAATCGAAAAAGCATAAATTAGGGATAATATTAGCAGATATATAACAAAAATTTAACAAAAAGGATATTCATGAAATTTTAGTAGTTTTGTAGGAGTATTCACAATATTTCATGTTTTGCAAGGGTATACGTGAAATTATGAGATTTTGTAGGAGTAGTAATGAAATTTGGCCTAATATAATTAACTAATTATCAGGGCAAAACAATTCGGACAAAAAGAATTATAATAAAAATTGTTCACGATAAGTTTATTGTCATATAGCATTTTTTATACGAGTCTATACAATATTTTTTTTTTGTGAGTCACTACACAACAAAAAGTTGAGAACATAATCAATTCAAATAAATTATATTTTGACCTAGTTTGAACATGTGAGCAAATTTTTCTACATAAAATTTCCGCATATATTTTTAACATGGACTATATATATATGCAAATTATGTACGTGGATTGTGACCTATGTATAAATATAAAAAATAATTATCTCATTTATCCAATGTATATATTTAAATTTCGCATAATATAAATTTCTTAATTGCTGTTATGAAAATGCCGTGATCATATTTCAAAAATTTATAAATTTATATTGAATAAATATAATTTTTATAAATATCATTGTACAAATTATAGATATAATTCTCTAAAAACACATAACGTATTATGAAAAGTTTATAAGTAATCCATGTGCATATGGTACTTGTAAATTACAGTGAACAAATTTTAATTATGATATAATTTGATTTGATAGTCAAATAAATGAGATTATATATTTTTTTATTTCCTAACACTAAATTATTTCAATTATATTTAAAATTAAATAAAAAAAAACAATCACAAGTGTTTTGGTTGGTTCCTCTCCAAGATCTTTGTTTTGGAGACACATTTTTTCAAGGGTATATTAAGTGTATTTTTGTCCTTAATTAAGAATGGGCCTTGGACAAGAGAATATTTTGTAATTAGATAAAAGAGTAAATAAAAAGTTCAACTTTTTGGGCTTTGTATTTTGTAATTAGACAAAGAGTAAATAAAAAGTTTTATTTTTTGGGCTTTGTATTTTTAAATTTGTATTTTGTAATTATATAAAGAGTAAATAAAAAATTTTAGTTTTTGGACTTTATATTTTGTAATTAGATAAAAGAGTAAATAAAAAAATTTCCTTTTTGGGCTTTGTATTTTTAAATATGCATTTTGTAATTAGATAAAATAGTAAATAAAATTTTTTACTTTTTGGGCTTTGTATTTCTAAATTTGTATTTTGTTATTAGATAAAGAGTAAATAAAAAGTTTTACTTTTTGGGCTTTGTATTTTTATATTTGTATTTTGTAATTAGATAAAGAGTAAATAAAAAGTTTTACTTTTTGGACTTTGTATTTTTAAATTTGTATTTTGTAATTATATAAAGAGTAAATAAAAAGTTTTACTTTTTGGACTTTGTATTTTTAAATTTGTATTTTGTAATTAGATAAAGAGTAAATAAAAAGTTTTTACTTTTTGGGTTTTGTATTTTTATTTTGTAATTAGATAGAGAGTAAATAAAAAGTTTTACTTTTTGGGCTTTGTACTTTCAAATTTTTATTTTGTAATTAGATAGAGAGTAAATAAAAAGTTTTACTTTTTGGTCTAAGTAGTTAGTGGAGTTTATACGTGTCGGTAAATGTATGGCTGTCAAGGTACAATTAGTTGGTGATTAGTTAAAATCTGAATTATAAATATCTTAATCACAACACTGATCTCTCTCTCTGCTCCAACGTGTACTTGCATACTTGCATCTCTCTGCCTCTTTCTCTGAATGGCTTTACAGGTTCTTGACCATGCAAAATATAGTGTGTGAAAAAAGTAAGTAGAGCTTAATTCTACAAAATTACAAATGTATAAACCCCTTTGTGGCACATGACAATTGACAACAAGATACCAACCACCAAATAGTAACTTGTAAAATTTCAAAACTTTATATAAAGCAATCATAATAACATATAACAAGAATAGCTAAAAAATAACATAAAAAATAATACGTTGTAAATACTATATTCTCATCACAAAAAAAATAGTTACATTATACTCAATTTGTATATTTAATAATAATCAATTATAATATCATACTCGAATTCTCAACTTCTAATATCGCAATCCTCACCTTATCCGGATTGATTCAAGCGAGCACATACAATTAATTGCTCATCACCAAAAACAAACGTCTATTATCATCACCAAAAAGAAAAGAAAAAATAATAACCAAGTTAATTTGAATAAGCTATACAATTTTAATGTGATGACGTTGTATTTTACCTAAAATGAATAACCAAGTTAATTGCACTCAAAACGGATATAATTAATTAAAAGGGGGATTTTTTCTATATCCCTACTAATTTTTTAAATTACATATTTATTCTTCTTAAATTGTCAATATCATATTTATCCCTACAAAATACAATAAACATCAAATTTATCCCTACTAAATACAATAAATATAAAATTTTAAATGCATTGACCAAAATACCCTTCTATCGGACATACCCCAAACACATGTAATAAGCACTATCCAATACCCGTTAACTCATAAATTCCTAGATAACCTGTTACTTGTCAACCCCTAGGGCCCTAACCCATCCACTAGAGAACAAAACAAACCTAGCGAACTCGAATCCTCCGGCGAGGCGAAGGACGTGGGGCGACTGGCTGGTGCTAGATCATCCCTGCCTCGCACTTCAGTCGCCGGCAAGACATCCTGGTCAGTTGAACTAGCGCCAACATTACTCGCCAAAACGAGAAAAAAACTTCAAATTTGAGAAAACAATGACGATGATACGAGAAGTACAGATAATCATCGCTATATATGTTAATTCTTGATATTTCCACTTGATTCCCTGAATTCCTCCATTTTCGTTTTTACCCTTGAGACTTCGTTTTTTCTGATTGTAACCTCTAGGAAAGCAGCAAGAAATCATATGTAATATTTATAGAGGTAATGTATTTACTTGGTAACAGAAACTTCCCCTTTTCTTGTTTATTAGCCTCAAAGTTGGATTTTTTTTTTTTGTTGTTAAAAATTTCAACTTTGCCAGGCGACTTGAAAATGTGAGTAACTTTGCTGATTCAGTATTGATCTTGACGAGGTTATATTTTTCTTTGAATTGAGGTCAAAAATAGCAAAAAGTATAGTTTTTTCGAAAAATCAGTAACAATAAAATATCAAGTTTGAGTTCTAATTTAGTTCTGATATATAGGAAAGCTCAATTAGCTCTGATAAATATTTGATTAAGTCCTAATTTAACCCAAAATCAAGCTTTTTTTTCTTTCTCAATTAAGTATGTTTGACATGATCAGTTAGAACCGAGGGTTTAAAATGTAAAACTAATCGATTTGTAATGTAGTGTACAACACTAGAATACGCGCAAATATGTACACTCTATTTTGTTTTTGTTTTTGATAATTCCGGCAATAAACTCGTTATGCTCGACCTAACAAAATCAAGGTAATTTAAACATAACATTTCTTGCATATTTTACAATTCATTCCTAACTTCCTTTTTGTTGGTTTGAGATGCGACTCATTCTAAAGTTGAGCAATTGTATGGGATTTTGGGGATTTTGGGCTTGCCAAGTATATGATGTGGTGGATCTGGATATGGATCCATTATGGAACGAAGTCGAATTAATTTTTTTTATGGATAATACATGTTATTTCGTTATAAATGATGTTTTGTTTTTGTAAGAATTGTGTAAATATTTGTATTTTTAAGTTGATAGATATGAGTGGTTATGTATGTATTTTTTGTCTTCAAACTTATGCTTGCAAGGCTAAGAAAAATAGCCATTAAAAGAAATTTTTTCGCTTCTAACCAAGTTTTGAAACTATATACTCAAATTAACCAAGTTTTTTATAAAATTCGGAATTTGTCTTTTACGAGATATCATTCCCCGCCTTTTCTTAACTTTTTTTTTTCAACTCAAATGACCCGTAATTATTTTAATCATGCCTCCTTCATTCATGCACTCCTTCAACTTTATACAAACTTTAATACATGCACATGTGTGTGTATATATATATATATATTATAATTTTATTTTATTTTAATATTTTATTTGCATTCGATATCGTATTCATATATGTATTCGTGTTCGAAATGGAATATCGAATATCGTAGTCGTATTCGTATTCAAAATTGGATATTGTATTTGTATCTGATATAGTATTCATATATGTTGGGTTAAGGGTACATTGGTAAATTCAGTATCTTCTGTTAAGTGCACCAGACAAAAAGTCAACTGTGTATTAATTTGATAATAATTCAATTTAGAAGGGACAAATAAGATATTAACTATTTAACAGGGATATATTTGTTATTTAATGGTTAAGCAAGGATATAGGGATAATTCCCCCTTCAATCTATTAATATTGTTTCTAACAGATCTTCTCAATTGAAGTTACTAACGCACCAATTTCAATGTTCCAAATAATAAAATAATAAATGATATGAAATAAATAAATAATGTTATGCAAAAGAGAATCTCATGTTTAAATATATTATCCTAAAATACCTACTATTCGTAAAATATCAAAATATTTGATTATAAAATAAAAACAAATAATTTAAATCATTAACAAGTAAGTAATTATTATATCATATTGTTTACTATAAAGAAAGATATTGTAATACAAAAATTATGAATTTACGTTATTTGTTTTTGTTTTGATAAACGAATATATTTTAATACTTATATTTAGAACAAAAATATAGTATTAATTGTAGCAAAATATTTGCATAATTTCATACGGTGTCATACGCAAAACACAAAATTTTGATGTTATGCACATCTTAATAACTATTCATCAAGATAAAAAGAAAATTGATAAACGGACAGAAGAAGAATGCCGTTTGACTTTAAATGGAAAAAAGAGTTGAATTTACAGAAGCATAAATAAGGATGACAGTTTGATTTAAATAAAAACTAACTATTAATTAAAAAAAAAATTGTCTTTGAAGCGGTCCATGTTTTTCCCATCCACAGAAAAAGAGAAATTAGACGATTATAATTGTACAATATAATACGATGTAGCGTGCTATAGCAGATTTTTTAAGAAAAAGGCTGCATCGATTGTGTAGCTTTGTCGGTGTGGATATTCATAATATTTTAAGAAAAATGCAGATATTTATAATTAAAAAATTAATTTACGTAAAATTTACATAACTATCCATAATAAAAAATATCAAAATTTAAAACTCATTTTGTCTTGTGGAAAGTTAAATATTTATTAGCAGGCTCCAGGCTCCAGAGGTCAAAAAAGTCTACGGTGCCAAACAAAAAATACCGAATAGGTCCCGAAATCTTACGTGGAGGTGAACCTGCATATTTTCAAGGCCACGTAAGAATGCCTATTCCCTTGAGATTTTGCATTATTTGTTCTTTTCCCGTTTCTTTGATGGACCCTCTTAAAAATCTTCTCTCTTCAACACCGTCGCACAAGCCCCCGTCGCCTTTCTGGTGGTCTGCAGTGAGTACTAATTTGGGTCTGAGGTGGATTTATTGGTAAGAAAATTGGTCATTTTATTTTTATCTATTTTTGGTGGTCATTAAGTTGTTTTTTTTGGGGCGGGTCACGAATTAGGTTCAGTTATTGAGAGAATTTGGTGGAATTAGACTGACGTGGGCTCAATTATTGAGATACTTTGGTACACTTAGACTGATTTGGGCTTAATTCTTGAGAGATTTCGATCCAATCGGACTGATTTGTGTTCAATTTACGAGAGAATTAGGTTGGCTTAATGATTTCTCAGGATACTGAAAGAGATTAAAGGTGCATAATTATCTTTTGAAGGGCTTTCACGGTGAAGGGGTATTGGAAAATAGAAAAAAAACATTGTACATGAAATGGACCATAGGTAATGACATGATTTGCAGGAAAATAATGCTGAATGTAGTGGATGAATTATGCGATAAAAGGGCAACGGGGAACAAAAAAAATATTTTGCAGGATACTTTTGCTTATGATACCAATTTTGGATGGTTTGTGGAACGGAAAGAGCAGGGCATGTCCATGAATCTAACGGTATTGTTTGTAAGAGAATTATCTTCAGCGGAGTTGCGAAGTTTAACACACATGTTTATCACATGATAGACAATAATCGTCTCTATAATTTACTACATTATGGAATATAATTATGATGTGTAAAATAATGTATTACAATGTGTATTGCAAGATTTTATTATGAATTGGTACCTTAAAAAAAAGTTATCTTCATTGTGTTGTTCGTACTTATTGGTACCTTAGCAGTTTTTAGTAGTTCATTCAAAAGATTTTAGTAATTGTTGATGAATTTTTTTATGTTTTTCTTATTATTTACAAAATTTTAATGTTCATTTTAGAATTTGTAGATGCCACTTTTTTTTTTTTTTGAGAATAACGTGAACAATTTTTTATCACATTGGTACCATATCATAGCATTCTAAAGAATGGTACGATTTTTGTAAGAATCTCAATTGATACCTTCACACAATTGTACATGTCTATCACCTCCGGCTCCATCAAATGACACTTAAAACACATTAAACAAAGTTACTTTAATTAAATTCAAACAAATTTACATGTTCCAATGTTTTATTAATTAAAATACACACAAATCAAACGTTAATCTTCGATACAACTAAAATTGGGGAGTTTTTGATTCTATCTAAGATAAAACAAACAATAAAATATCACTCATACATAATTGCTAGTTCGCCCAAATCAAACGTTAATCAATATTTGAAACCCAAATTGAACCCCCCCTGATTTTCTAAATCCATCCAAATCAAACATTAATTCGATTCCAGTTCTGAAAAATAAAAAATTTGAAACCATTGAAGTAAAATAATTAAAAATAAAGAACAATTCTCCACCTTTAAATTTTTTGATCAGTTGATAAACCCTCTATGTGCAAAATCGCGGGATTGGGAAGGTGAAGCTAATGGTGTTGAAAAAACCCTCTATGTATCTCTCCTCCTCCTCCTCCTTATCCTTCACCGTCTTTTTCTCTTTCACCGTTCGAAGATTCTGATCCACTCCATTGAATGAAGAGAGAGGTAGAAGATATGGGCAGGGCAGTCAAGATTTGCAGACCAGGTTCTCGTCGAGGAGAAGCAATATCGATTCGAAATATCGGATCATGCTGCTTTTGGGTAATTTCATGACGAGATTTCTCGGGTGCTACGGGGTTCAGAGCCGGAGAGCTAAGGGCGAAGAGGATAGTTTAATTATGGAGTTCAATGATGTTCGGGAAGAAATGGGAGATGTTTTGCGTAGACCTGGTTTGTTGACGTGGAAAAGAGATGGCGTCCAAATCAAATTCGGGAGTAATTCGGTCAATAGCTTCTGGATCTGTAGACTTTTTGCTTGTTTACCATGTAAGTATAATGTGTTCATGAATCATGTGTAATTAGATTAGCATGTATAGATGGAGAGGTGAATGCTGGTGTATTGCTGGTGTAGCGTAGCCTCGTCGGTGCAGTGAATACATTCTCTACATCTTTCTTCGAGGCTTCGTTAATCATTTCATTTCGATATTTATTATTTGTGTAACGCCATATCGTTTTCTTAATTTGGAATATAGAATTGTAAAATAATCCAAATTTACGATAAAATAATTTAAAGGGGTTAATATTTCCAGATACGTTTCGATGCTTGTTTGACATCAGTTTTGTAGAGTAATATATGTTGTTTGGTTTTTGTAAAAAAGATTGAATATTATTGAAGGATGTGCGTGATTTCAAAATATTATTTGAGAACTCGATTGCCTTTTTTCTTTTATTCCTATTCCTATCTAGTTCAAATCTTGATGTACAGCTCTCTGCTTTCAATTTTTTGTTTTTGTTTTTGTTTTGGTAATACTATAACTATTCCAAAGCTCATTAGTCATTAGTCATTTGAACAAATACTTATTATAATACATTTGATATTTCAAAACTACAGTTTAAAGAAATAAACAAGACAAATATCCTTTGGTACTTGCTAGTACCGCATCAATCCACTTAACAGATTTAGTCCCAATTTGAACAATTTTTTTAGCTTTCTATAACTCCAGTGCAATTAGACATTTCTCATGCATGACCTCAATTCTTTCAAGCCCTAATTTTAACTCCAGCAATTTTTCGATGATGAAATTTCATTTCGTAGTGTTATTTTTTTTTAATCAATCTTCATGCTTATACTATGATAACACCTTCATCATCAATCTTAGCCACTACTAGATCATTCTTGCATTATTTACAGCCCTAATTTGGTTGATTGTGCCAACTTTTTTGTTGATATTTAATAAGATACATGAAAATGCCCCTACCAATAAAGTCATGTACAATATATATATGTTTTAAAATAACCAAGTTAAAGATCCAAAATCACCTCCAACTTTCTCGACATCTCCTTTCACAACAACGATGGCACCAATCTTACATGGAGATGGTCCTCCAAAGTCCAATGGTACATTCACAACAAACTCCGCATACAAAATGTTACGGAACCCGGGCATCAAAATTCCATGGAATGTTTATCTATGACGAACTAAATGTCCCGCGAAAATAAAAATTTTTGCGTGGCTTTGGTTCCAAAACAAACTACTAACCGCCGACAATCTTCAAAAACGAAATTGGCCGAACAATACTAATTGCCCAAATTGTTCTCAAAATGTCGAGACCGTGGACCACCTTTTATGGGAATGCCCATTTGCATCATTTCTATGGAATAAATACTCACGAAGCCTCGCCATCAACCTCCATCCACACTTGCAGCCAATACAATGCTGGCTCGCGGTTAGATCAAACCTAGGCGGCCCTCAACGTCGGAGTTGGGACGCGAATTTCATGGCAATTGCGTGGAATATTTGAAAACAACGAAACGCTCGAATATTCTCGGGCAAGCATGCAACTCCACAAGTAACCTTCAAGTCGGCGATGAATGAAGCTTCACAGTGGCTAAGGGCACTCACCAACACCTAATAGAAGCGGCAATGGCACAGGGCCCTGTAGATCCGTGTTTGTGATATTCGTGTTAATTATTTTTCTTTTATTTTTAATTTTTCTTCTTGCTATACGACACTAAACACTTTGTAATGGATTCTCATTTTAATGAAAATTAGAGCAACGGCAACTCGCTGAAGCTCCTTCAAAAAAAAAAAAAATTGAATTATTTCGTATGAAAACATTACGAGTAATAAATTAAAATTCTAAATCTAGATTAAAATGCAAAAATTCAAAACCAATTGAAATTTATAAAACCTATAAATAAAAAAAAAAAAAAATTTTACACAAATTGTAAATCAATAAATTGGTATCTGGCCCCTAATTTTTAAAACAAAAAGCTAATTTTAACCTAGAACCCCTAGATAATAAAGCAAATTATAATCCTAACGAAGAAATCAAATACTAAATAACGTTAATTCACAGTGTATTTATATCTTGATATTTCTTTTTCATATTTAGTCAAAACAAATATTCTCCAAATAATGTTTTTTTTTTTTTTCATATTTAGAGTAATCTATTCAGTAATTAGTAATTTTCATCATCGACCATAATAATGTTATTTAATATGTAATTATTAATGATATTTTTTAATTATTATGTTAATTAAGTGTGTTGATTCAATATAGAAAATTCGGCAGGGATATTTTGGGGCAAATAGAATTTCCTATCTGTTTTCTGAAGATGATCGGTATAAAAAAAGTGTAAGTTTATTTTGTCCCAAGATTTATCTGTCGTATTCAAATTTATCCGTCGTATTCTCCATATTTGAATTAACATGTTAATTAACATAATAATTAAAAAATATATCATTAATAATAATTCAAATTTATAAATTTAAAATATTTAATTGTGTGTTAACTTAATTCTTAATTACATGACTTGTGTTTCGCAAAATCTGGAAATAACGAATCAAATTTAATTAATCCACCGAATTTTTAAAATCCGATTTTAGTTAATTTTGAAATATCTTGCAAAACAAGACTATTTTTCGAAATTATTTTCCAAACAAAACTACTGTGAGATATGCTCCTTAATATTTCCCTGCCTGATTGTGATTTCACATCTACCATAGTTTCATATTATACTAGTATAGGTTTATAAAACCGATTCACATGCACCTATTCATTATTAATCTGTTTGTTTTCACGAACCACGTTCATTCCACAAAAAACTGGTGAAAATTTGGAGTCAAATGCAAAGAAGAATGTAATGTAGGTACGGTTTCCGTAAAGTAAATTATTAAGTAGGTATAGCTTTTATGAACACAGTCCATGTACATGTAACTTTGTAAGAATATAAATAAAACAAAAGTCTTGATCTAATTAATTGTAGCTTTTCCATTTACGGTGACAAGCCAGCTGGATGGCACAGTGGCTACCTGGTTTGTAACCCAGATTCGAACTGTTGCTCAGGAAATTGGAGAAAAAAATGAGGATAGGGTAGGACTAGGGGGCCTATGGGCTATGTAAAAAAAATAAAATAAATAAATAAATAATTATACTGTAACAAAAAGTCAATGGTCTTTGTATTTTGTCCATAAATATTAGGATATTTTTTCGAAAGTCCCCATAGTTTTGATAAAATACAATTTGTAATACAAATTAATGACATATTGTGAAATTATTTAAAATGAGTAAGATTACCATTCCAAAAACTCAAAATAACTTGGAAAACTTGGTTCTTGCAACTTCGATTCAAGAAGAAGTTTGAAAACTGGATGGTTTCAGTTTCGATTGAAGAAGAAGTTTGAAAATTGGATTTTATCAATTTGGAATGAAGAAAAAGTTTGAAAGCAGGATTTAATTGAAATCCCATTCAAGAAGAATTTACGTTACGGCCTGGGCGAGAGAGAAGAAGAGATTTGTAAGAGCGATATGCAATCTTATCTGGGCGAGCCCTTGAAGACCTCTGTACCAATGGCATCGTTCCCACTAGAGGCCGACATCATGTCCATTCAAATCTCTCTCATATTAATGAGCATAAGCTTAGGGTCCTTTGTCCTTCGTCCTTTGGAGGCCCTAACATCGTTAAAAATCTCAAATAATGAATCCAACTTGCAAATTGAAGAGGGACCAAACATCTTGGATTCAGAACCACTAATACACTCTTAACTATAAGTCTTTGATGAAGGCTATTAATCAAGAGTTGGGCTCGACTCACAAGCTCAATGGCTCGGACCATGTTTGTCCATCACAAACAAGTTCGGCCCAATTATTTTATTACCTAATTCTCTGGCAACAAAACCTATGGCTATGTCTAATCACACCAAGACTAAAATTTTTAACCTAAGTGAATTGATTAATATTATTAATTAACTCGATTAACGATTGAATTTATCGTTTAATTGAATTGACACATCAATTAATATTTATTAATATTAACACTGAAAAGCAGAGTAAACACGAAATCAATAAACACGAAAAGCAGAGTAAACACGAAATCAATAAACCATAAAGCTAGCTGGAACCTAACAATACCACATAAGATGAAAATCTTTCACTGGACCCTCCAAAAAGGGAAGATAACCCTGGTGAACCCAAGACAATGTAAAAAAACGGGGGATAACCCTGGTGAACCGATGTGCCCTCTGCGAAAACGAAGAAGAAACAATCAGCCACCTAACCTCAAGCGACTGCAAATTTATCAAGGAACAATGGACTAATTTCTGCGGAGGTCAACCCGGGCACACATCTCGAACACACTCCTCGTGGAGGAGTGGTTCCGAGATCTGTACCAGCAAGGAGGCGACCCGGCGCAAAAAAGAGCCTTTGCAATCTTCATATTTGTAGCGTGGAGAGAAAGATGCAAAAGGATTTTCACAGAAAATATATCATCCGATAAAGACTTCGAACAAGAGGTAAGAAACGAGATCCATCTCGAAAAAAAAACTCAGCTAGCCAAGAAGAAAAAAGAAGAGGAAAGAACAAGAGAAAAAGAAAAAACCCACTAAAAAAGAGGAGATATGAACTAAAAAGGACGAAAAGACTCACAGAGCCGTTGCAGCCCAAGCCCGGACCACCGAAGCAGACAAATAGCTCACCCGTAAACCTCCGGCGCCGAGCACCGACTGCGACATGTAAGGCGAGCGGCAAGTTTGAAGACAGAGGTAGATCAAAAACAAGAAAGAAGAGTTCTAAACTACGTAGCGGCATAAAAGAGGAAAGATGAGCCGCTTCTCTCAACAAACCCTGCAGCAGAAAAGTGACGGGTCTTAAATACTGAGACTCGAGAGGAGGAATCAAAGTACCGGTTCTGTGGGAATCACGACATTTTGACTATCGGTTTATAGCTTTGCATGCATAGGAAACGGATTACGGTTTTTTCCCAATCCGAGAAAAGAATAGTTGGATTTTATTTTCTGTTTTTATCTGTACGAAAAGGGTACCTAAAAAACAGTCATACATGTAACTATCTAATTTTTTTTATATCAACAAATTAAATTATGGAAGAGGGATATTAAGCCCTCTCCATAACCCTCAAAAAAAACATATTATATATTATTATAGTGTTAATTAAACATGTCAATTAATATTTAATTGAGTTAATTAAAAAATTTAACAACTTGTTTTGACATCTCATCAAGGATATTCAGATGAATTGGAGACAAGTATATTTCCTTTTTTTTATGTTGTCAATTTAAACATTGTAAAAAATGTAAAATAGACATAATTGAACGGCACTGCACTGTGAAACATGTATGTTGTTTTCCAATCATGGGATATCTCCATAATTTTGGATTTTGCAGGGATAAAGCCGAGAATATCCTCAAAGTAAAACAAGAAAAATTAAAATGAATTTCAACAAAAGAAAGAGTCATCAAAAGAAAAGAAAAAATTCTGCAAGGGCCGATTCAGAAAACTTAGAAAATGCAGGGATTTTAAGTAATTTAGTCAAAAATAAACTACAAGAATCTTTACCGGACCTTTACCAATTTGTGAGGTTCTTTTTCTTATTTCAAAAAACTTATTTTCATATGATGAAAACACTATCTATAAATGAATAAATCAAGACTTGTAAAACTAACAAAAATCAATTTTTATTTCACACAAAAAATCTATAAAAACAACTAGCATGAAATATTAATTATGGCGTTAATTGATTAGATGTAAAACAAATATTGGTGAAATAAAAGAAACTAAATATTGTGATAGTTTTTTGGTTTTATTAAGGTTAGGATAGTCACCCTCGCCTAATTGAGGTATAAGTACAAAGATCAATTATATATATATATATATATATATATATATATATATATATATATCAATGATTTAAATTGCGGCACAATTGCGCCGCAATAGCGCAATTCGCAATAAATATCCATAAAACGCAACACCGCAACCTGTTATATAGCGCCGCAATATCGGGGATCATGTGTACATTATTGTTCAAGCGCAATTGACCGCAATATCGCAATTTAAAACATTGATATATATATATATATATATTAACTAAAAAACTTGTACAATTATTTTGCTTGTAAGTTTTAGACCGTTTGATTAGTTCCAAGATCAGTGCACGGATTAAAAAATACACGCTCCGTGAACTTTTCGTTAAGACATGAGGTCTCCGTTAGTTTTGGATGCCATCTCTCTTGCAAGTCACTTCTTCTTTTCTCTCTCCGCTTCGAACCAGTAATGGTTTTTCAAGGACTCCTCACATACTCTCTCGTGTCTCGTCGGATGCCATCTCTATTCTATCACATATCTCCTCTTGCGCTCATCCTCTCTCTCGTCAGCTTTGGATGAATTTCATTAATTCTCTGATTTGTGGTCTCGAATTGCACTGAATAAGGATGGATTCCAAACTGTCAAGTTTATATTGTTCCATTTGCAAGCAAACAAAAGATGAACTGCATTAGCGAAGCAAGTGAGCTGAGATTCGGAGGATAAAGGCGGGGGGTGAATTTGGTTTGGATGGGTGATTAGTGGTGGAGAGATGCCTGAAGCATCAACTGCTCGATGGAATTCTCAACATAAATATATTTGTATGTTTTCGTTAGTTGATTCACAAGCTTTTTCTTTATTTTTGGTGTTGGTTTCTCAAATTAGGAAGTGTGTCGACCTTCAAGGAGAATTGAATTATTGGATGGATAATCGCCTGAAATCCCCTCCTGAACAAAATGTCCACCATGTGAACTAAAATTGCAAGAATTGATTTGGTGATTGTGGTGATTAAATCTTCAATTCAAATTGGATAAATTGGCTACAAATTGGCTCAATTGAGACCAATGTTCCAAAAATCACTCGGCGCTCGCTGGTCGGTAGACGACCATCAAGCGCCCAGGATGATTAATCGGGAATCTCGGCGGATTTTTATTTTTTTATATTTAATATTTAAATTAATTAAACAAAATTATAAATCACAGTTTTTTTAATAAGTTTTGAATAATTTAAGTAACAAAATACACTACGTCACTAAACTAACATAAACTCAAATAATAATAATAATTTATATATATATAAATAGGGGGCTTCTATCATGCACCCCTTTCCTTATCATACATCCATTTTCAAGGGTATTTGGAGTAATTATCCATTTATGAATATTTAAAGAATATATTTATCAATTAATGTTTAACTAAATAGGAATTTTTTGTTGTTCATTTAAACAAAAATCTCCATAAAAGATAAATTTTATGATACACCCTTTTATAAATATAATTAATTGCTAAAATATCCAAAATACCCTTGTAAAAGGGTGTATGATAGAACTCCCCATATAAATAATATTAAAAAATTTAGTCCAAATTTTTTTTTTTTGAATAGTATCCGACAAACGATTGTTTTCATCATTGATGCCTAATTTTTTTTGATGTTAATGGGGATTCATTGGCAATCCATAACGAAAACGATCGTTATTTTGAATAGTATCCCAAAACCTCTCATAATATATGATTTTTTGTGCTTCACATTCAACCAACTAGGCTATGGACCCGTTGGCAATTCAAAAAAAAAAAAAAAAAAACATTTCTAAAAATCGGCTCGGCGGTGGCTTGGCGGTCTTGGCGGACGCTTGGCGGATTCCGCCAAACACAAAACGCCCAGAGGTTATCTCGACGGCGGACCATCGAGGAGCGATTAATCGGCCGCCAAGACCGATTTCTGAAACACTGATTGAGACTAATTGGGGCTAATTTTAACGCTAGTTGATGTTGCTTGTGGCATATTTTCCTTAAATGCGGCTAATTGGGTACACGATAGGAGAAGCGAGTTGCCACAAATGATGAGATCAAAATATTTGAATATGAATATAATGTATTTAGGACAAGGTTAGGATGATGATTGAATTCGAGTTTCCTTTAGATGCGATATGCATTGAAATGTAATTTTATGGGTTCTATGTATTTTACTACAGTGAAAACTGAAATGAATGAATAAATTAATATGAAATTGAAATAAATATGTTCACTGATTTTGTGATGTAAATTTTAATTGGTCATAATTTTTAAATCCATATTGAATAGCATTGCGTTGAAGTCATAAAATTCATATAGAAGTGTTTCTTTGTATTGCACTAGTACGTATGTATATATCTCATCAAATTAAATAAAACGTGCTAAATTGCGAAAATGTCCGATAATTTTCATAGCATATTCATTGTAAAATTGATATCACTTTGGCAACATAATATGAAAATCACAATAATAATTCACATATTCCTTTCAATTTCAGTACTAATTTCATCACATACAAGTTCATCAAAATTTTAAATACTCATTCGTTCAATTCGTACTTGATCTCTTACTTATCAGAAACATCTACTATTCACCGTTCAATTGTTACAAGAGAACTTCAGAAGATAAATCTGAGGCCTCTGATTAAAATTAAAATTTCGTCTATCCCAATTGGAGCGCAAAAAAAACTCTGACACATCTCTAGTAATTTCGTCTTCAAAAGAACCCACCTTGGAATGATGATATTCAATATAGCCATGAAGAACAATTCGTCGAACACGTGCTGTGCACTGCTCTGCACTCAAAGTAACAAAAATCATGTCAACATCACCTATGAAATCCAAAAAAGAAAAATAAAAAAATGTGATTGATTTGGAAAAATCTGAAAATTGAGAAAAGAGGCTGTGAAGTAAATTGAAAGCTTATCGGATCCAATTTGGGAAACTTGCAACACTGAGACTCTTCATTGTCGTGAACTAAGATATGTAATTGCAGCCTCGTTCTGCATAGAGAGAGAGAGAGAGAGAGAGAGAGAGAGAGAGAGAGAGAGTTGCCATTACGATCGACTGGGAAGTGGCGTAGAGCTGCTCCCTTCAGTGAATTCGAGGACAAGAAGCCTAGAGACACACGGAAGAAAAAAAAATACTGGAGCTCCTCTTTTGACGATGTTTAATTAACGGAGAGTTTTAATGCACGCATCTTACAATCTATCCAACGGTTAAAAGTTTACAAGCAAAAACTGTGCACAACTTGTACTCTATTTAGTTAAGGGAAATTTTACTGTTTAGACAGGATTAGTTTCGTATTATCAAAAATAGACCAATTAGTTTCAAAATTTGAGAAATAACACTCTCGACCTTTCAAAAGTCGAGAGATTGGTAAAATTCTCGACCTTTCAAAAGTCGAGCACTTTAATACCCTAAACACCCTCATTTGCAGACTTAACAGGATTAATTAGGGTCCCATTGTGCCACATCATCCGTTCGACTTTTCAAAAGTCGGTCAGATTTTGCCACCTCACCCTTTCGACTTTTCAAAGGTTGAGGGGAATCAAACATGGAAATTTTCATCTAACCCCCTAAATTTTCTTGAATTTGCAAAAATTCCCTAACTAAAAAAGACCCCCTAACTTTTCTTGAATTTGCAATTAAACCCCTCTAGGGGTATTTCATGGAATTGTTATTTTTTTGGGACCAAAATACCCCTCTATTTTTTATTTAATTTTAGTTATTATGATAAAATATATAATAAATAAATAATTAAAATTATGTATGTAACATATACTTTTTTATAATTAGTATATTTTAAAAAATATTTATAGTGATTTTAAATTAATAAAATAATACAAAAATATGTTTATTAAATTTAAAGATGAAAAATAAAGGGGTATTTTGGTCCCCTATATAAAAATGTGTTGGGACCAAAATACCCCTCTATTTTTTATATAATTTTTTTATTTAATTTTAGTTATTATGATAAAATATATAATAAATAAATAATTAAAATTATGTATGTAACATATACTTTTTTATAATTAGTATATTTTAAAAAATATTTATAGTGATTTTAAATTAATAAAATAATACAAAAATATGTTTATTAAATTTAAAGATGAAAAATAGAGGGGTATTTTGGTCCCAACACATTTTTGTATAGGGGACCAAAATACCCCTCTATTTTTCATCTTTAAATTTAATAAACATATTTTTGTATTATTTTATTAATTTAAAATCACTATAAATATTTTTTAAAATATACTAATTATAAAAAAGTATATGTTACATACATAATTTTAATTATTTATTTATTATATATTTTATCATAATAACTAAAATTAAATAAAAAAATTATATAAAAAATAGAGGGGTATTTTGGTCCCAAAAAAATAACAATTCCATGAAATACCCCTAGAGGGGTTTAATTGCAAATTCAAGAAAAGTTAGGGGGGCTTTTTTAGTTAGGGAATTTTTGCAAATTCAAGAAAATTTAGGGGGTTAGATGAAAATTTCCATGTTTGATTCCCCTCAACCTTTGAAAAGTCGAAAGGGTGAGGTGGCAAAATCTGACCGACTTTTGAAAAGTCGAACGGATGATGTGGCACAATGGGACACTAATTAATCCTGTTAAGTCTGCAAATGCTCGACTTTTGAAAGGTCGAGAATTTTACCAATCTCTCGACTTTTGAAAGGTCGAGAGTGTTATTTCTCAAATTTTGAAACTAATTGGTCTATTTTTGGTAATACGAAACTAATTCTGTCTAAACAGTAAAATTTCCCTTTAGTTACTCTATATATATATTTTTTTTGTTGTTGTTGAAATAATCAAACTCTATATCAAAGCATTGAGGTCCAGTGGATTGTAATTAAGAAAAAGAATGAAGGGCAATGCATAAAAAACATAAAACAATGATGGAGAATAAATAGAAAATGTAAAAGCTCTTCAGTAATCTTCTTCTATTCATTCAGACTACGCATGCCAAAAACTAAATAAATAAAGTAAAGGATGGACAAACAAAATTTACATATATCAGAAATAGAATTGTGTTTATTTATTTTTACTCTCAATTTCTTCTTAGTAACATAACACTCCGGTCTAAAAAATCAATTAAAATATGTCGCTCAATTACTACTTAAAATTTATTAATAGTAGTATATACAAATAACATATGTTAATTATGCATTATATCTTAAATATATGTTATTGTCATATAAAAAAAAAATTTCTGTATGAGATTGAGAAATATGATATATATATATTTTACCATTTTTTACTGGATAATAAATGCATATCATGTGAGGTTACCAATTAGCATACGTCTACAAACATGAGGTGACTCAGGTGAGGATTATTTAAATTGAAAATTTACTCCGAACTCATATTTCAATTTTAAACACAATACGATCTCTCGTCTTTTATTTAGGGTAATTTTACTCCTATGATACACCTTGTTCCATCGGATGGTTAACATTTAACAATTTATTTTGACTAAAGGTCCTAGCTAAATGTTTGATATGTAATTTATTAACAAGATAGATTAACGATTAATTCATAAATAATACAAAATGATATGTAATTACAGTCTCCATCAATTAATAGTTATTTAGAAATATTAAAAGAATATTAAATATGAACTATTCGTTAATTGATAGACATAATTAGCGAATTAATTGTGAAATAGTGACTCATCAAACTCAAGGTTCGGGTGAGCAGAATTTATCTCGGAGAGTTGTCTATTTTTTGCAAAATCGGCGGCCGAGGAGGAAAGAGACGCCTTAGACTCATTTTGTTTAGCGGCCACCTGAACCATCTGAAAGGAGAGAGAAGCACGATTATTCAAGTTAATTAATTTTGGTCAATTCATGTTAATATGATTTTGTTGATTTCTTTACAATTAATTGCATGTTTCTTTTTCTTTTTTACACTTTTTCTTATTTTATTTTTTTCTTACAAATTTTTACCTATTGTTAATTGATGTTTCTCTTCAATAAAAAAATTAGATGTTAATTATTGATTTTTTTAGATTTTTAGATACGAGCAATTGACACAGTTAACAGGTACAATAAACAAGTTTCTAGCATCTAATTGTCTATGTGATAATTAGATACTTATTATAATTATAATTCATTTATTGATTATAGTTGGCAATGTTTATTACAAATACCGATTGATAATGATTTGGATTGATTATAGTTGACTTCTGGCAATTAACAATAATGATTTTGAGAAGAATTTCAAATTAACAAAAAAAATCCAAATTATGGTCAAAATGGGGATATTTGAAATGTTTGAAAACTGAAAAATCTACAAAAGTAATTACGCAGAAAAGAAACAAAATGTTTTAACAACACAAAATCAATTACAATAAAGAAAAAATAATCATTTCAATAATAGTACAAAATCATTTCAGTTAACCAATAAACACGGACTGAAATAGAAGGGTATTTATTTAGTATTTACTAAAATTAATGGATTGTAATTTCAATTGACAAAATCAATTACTGAGATCCAAAAAACATAGACTGGAAATCAATTACCGAAAAACAATAAACATGGACAGAAATAGAAGAATATTTGCAATTATTTATCGTCGTCCTTCGATTTTCGTGGTTTTTGATTTCTCGGATCCATCGCGTGTGTGCGCGGGTTGTGGGTTGTGGGTTTTCGGGTGCAGGTGCAGGGGAGAGGAAAATAGGGAGGGGAGTTTGGAGGCCTATCAGTTGGAAGTGATGATGGGCCGGCCAGATCGACAGATTATTTGCCGGCAATTTGAAGGACCGAACAAAACAATTGGGATGTTTCTTATTTTCCTTTAAAGAGTTACATACAATTGATAAGTGATCATTCATGAAAATTAAAGTTTGGAGTTTCTAAGAGTTACATACAATTGGTATTTTGCACTTAATTTCGTTCACTAGCTGTGATTTTATTTCACCTTTGTTCATCCTAATTTTACTTTATATAAATAATTCGAACATTGTTCATATTTGTTTGATTTGATGTTCTTGCATATTAGATGTAAGATTTCTTTTTTTCTTGTGTGACCTTCTTTTTCATTTTTTGGGGGATTTTGTCAATTTGAATTGCGAGGATCCATGTTTCTCTCAATTTTGTATTGATGTCATTGGGTTTATAGAAAATACGAAGAAATTTAAAAAGAAAAATAATTTCACATTTCTAACTACATATGTTAGCTTGTTTTATATCATTTGAAGATCACATAAAAACAAATATAATTTACATGAATTCAATAACTTTACTTTTTAAACGTCATTCCATCTCAGTTTATTTACATTAATCATATGTTATATTATTAGACATAGTTTAGCAGTTGATACTTATCAAGATTTAGTGAGAATCTTTTTGCAAATTTGTTTGGGTAAATTTCATGAATTTGAATGCAATAATTGAATAAGAACAGTTTTCTCCTCTCCTAACGTGCCACGTCATCAATATCTATTAATTAATTCATTAATCACGGAAAGATGCTAACTTCAGATGCCTTTTATTTTTAACATTTTTCACGCCTCATGCTTCTTCTCTTCTTTTCATGGATCATGAAAAGTCATTCTCGCCTCTTCTCCCACTCCATGTTAAACGATGCATCTGACCGTGTTCCCTCTCTTTCCTTCTCTCTACGAATTTTTTTCTATGGCACGAGCGGCGATGAACTCATCCGCGACGGTACTAACCCTAGACTGCGACGGTCTTGGATTGCTCGAAACCCAAGATTGCCGAACTCACTCGCAACAGGAACACTAGATTGCTCGAAACACTCCTTTGCTCGAAACCCTAGACTACGATGAAACCTTCTTTGTTGACAAGGATACCTTAACCTTTCAAGGCTTAACGTGTGTTTGGAAAGTCGTCGAACAGAAACGGAATTGCAGTTATTCAATGGTATATCTCCTCAATTTTCATTACCTTTTTCGTTTTTATCCCAAAGTTTTAATCTTTCTTCTCTTTTTGTCGTGAAATTGTAGTAATCCAGATCAATTGAATTTATTGAAGCACTCGAAAACCGCAAGGATACGTATTTATGGCACTTGGATTGATTTAGTGAATTTGAAACCGGAACTTATGCCGAAATATTGGTAATTGAAAAGAGATTTTCTGAATTCCTAATGCCGAAATCTAGATCTGAATATTTTATCAGATTAGTTTCCGTAAGGAGGAGTGGATCCGTATGGATTGGGAGCGCCATATTTCTCTTTTAATAGCCTTTCCCCCAGTTCGTATCTTCTAAAGAACTAAGATGCAATTACGCGGATCCAAGGAGTTTACCAACAATTTGTCGTCCCAAATCGTGTTTTCATCATTATACATGTTGAATCTCGTTGAGATTTTGGGGCTGTCATCTATCCAGACAGCGGCAGAGGGTTTCAATTGTCGAATCTCACCGTTCCGCCGCATATGTTGCCGGATGGTCATCTCCATCGGGAATCGCAATATTTCTTTTGGGTCAAGGTTTGCTGATTGGATTGTTCATCTTAAATGCTCATTTTACTCTTCGTTGAAATTAACTTCGGCGCAATCTTCAAATTTCAGGTTAGCGAGCCTAATAACAGATGTTGATTTTGGGGAATTGATTAAGAGCCTGAACGCAAATCCAACAGAAAAAGGTAAATTGGGAAGATGTAATTATGTAATCTCCAAAAAAAACAATTCGATTTCATACCAACTTTGGCGTCACAAACACTCGGTAAATATATCATTTACATGTATATGACAAAATATACTCAATACTAAGATTTTCATATTCTAATTTCATCCAAACATAATTTCTTTTCATATCTGGAGTGCCAGGTATGGATGTGTGCGAGATAAAAGTGGTACACAAGGAGGAGAATGAAAATACAGAAATTTGAAGGGTATATATGCAAAAAAAAAAAAAATGTATATAATCTTACGCATGGAGGCTTAGCATAAGCAATGATTTTGCCATCATCACTTGAAAAAGTTACGATTTGTCTCGAGTAATGAAAATGAAGTAAGAAATACTTTTTAAAGGTATTTTTGGTAAAAAAAAATCTGAAAAGAAAAGAAAAGTTCCACAACAGTGGATTGCATGTACAAACTTATGCCGACAAAAATACTGTTAGTAAACGACAATTGTTTAGTAAACGACAGACAAAATAACATTATTGTTTAGTTAATATAAATTAATAATTTTTTCTTCGTATAGTAGATAATTGAAAATCTAAAGTGGTAAATTAACACATGTTAGTAATTAGGTAGTAGTATACATTTAATTATTTAATTGAGTAATTGATGTCACGTGGGTCAAGAAAGTAATAAATAACAAAGTGAGTCCATAGTCCAAATACGGTGCCACCCATTTTCAGCGAGAGAGTCTCGCCGAGTCAGCAAAAAGGTGGCCCGCATACATCTACATTTTCAATATAACGAGGCCTCCACTATTATTCTACTTTTTTTTATACAATTTTTTGAATGGACTGGTAGATCCCCATCCAAACAAAATCCATTATTTTGTTTCCAACTCGAACCTTGCAATTAAACCAATAAAACTCAAAATATTAAAACAATAAATTATTCATAATTTCTAATTATAAGGTATGTTTTCCGAACATGATAAATTTAATAAAAATCTGAGTTTTGATTTGTATTTAGAAGAATAAATTTGATAAACCCTAAATGCTTTTGATGCAACACTTCGAGAATAATTGTGCAAAATTACACATACTCTCTGAAAGTTCAAAATTTCACAAATAACAATACTTCCAAATTCCCATATTTCCACATCCACAATAAAACTCAAAATATTAAAACTTCCTTTATTTCCCCTTCTTTCCTTTTGTACACTTGTCAAAGCCTCTCGTGCAGAACCGATACCAGCATGTACTGGTACCGAACAAGATCTGGTAACCGAACCAGACCTGATACCGATACGAACGGGTAGATTAGGACTAAAGGTCATTTCCAACATGTCTGGAATTAAAAAGGATTTTAATTTGCCGTGAATTTGTCTTAATAGCATTGCGGCTTCGATGGGAGATTGCTCGATGCAATATCACAAGGCACTAGTATATGACAATAAAACTTAATATTAAGAAAAAAACAGGGTCTGTTCGTTAATTTACAAATCAAGAAACAATTCAATTGATCAAATTGTCAGCAGATTCCACATATCACATTTTTATGTTTTTTCAGTTTATGGACTAAATTGCATCGAGCAATCTAGAAGGTTCTCGCCCGGGTCCCGCATGAGCCTCGACCCCAACCCCGGCAGGGCTCCGCATGGGCCCGGCCCCCCGGACCGGGCCCGCGTGGGCCCAACCCCCCCGCCCCCGGACCGGGCCCCGCGTGGGCCCGACCACCCCCCCCGGACCGGGCCCCGCGTGGGCCCGACCCCCCCACCCCGGGACCGGGCCACGCGTGGGCCCGACCCCCCCCGGACCGGGCCCCGCGTGGGCCCGACCCCCCCGGACCGGGCCGGCCCGACCCCCCCCGGACCGGGCCCCGCGTGGGCCCGACCCCCCCCCGGACCGGGCCCCGCGTGGGCCCGACCCCCCCCCCCGGGACCGGGCCCCGCGTGGGCCCGTCCCCCCCGGACCGGGCCCCGCGTGGGCCCGACCACCCCCGGACCGGGCCCCGCGTGGGCCCGACCCCCCCCCCCCCCGGGACCGGGCCCCGCGTGGGCCCGTCCCCCCCGGACCGGGCCCCGCGTGGGCCCGACCCCCCCGGACCGGGCCCCGCGTGGGCCCGTCCCCCCCGGACCGGGCCCCGCGTGGGCCCGCCACCCCGGACCAGGCCCCGCGTGGGCCCGACCCCCCCGGACCGGGCCCCACGAGGGCCCGACCCCTCCGGACCGGGCCCCGCGTGGGCCCGACCCCCCCGGACCGGGCCCCGCGTTGGCCCAACCCCTCCGGACCGGGCCTGCGTTGGCCCGACCCCTCCAGACCCGCAACCCTCCAGATCTGGTTCGCAGATGGGGGAGTGGGACACACACACACACACACACACACACACACACACAACAGACCCACATACACACACATACTTGTACAGACACACACCAACACATACACACACATACAAACATGCACATATATATACATACAAAGACACATTCAAATTCTGAGCACGTTGAAATTTCTATCTCTCGAGTACACCGATTCGATCATCCAATTATTTTCCATCTCTGGAAATTGATTGCAGTCATCGAGATTGTATTTGCTTCACTGCGCCATTTTCGTGAAGTTTTCGTGAGGTAATATATTTCGTTTCTTCGCGTTATGCACTCTTTTCTCTTGCAAAGAAAATGATGATAGTTAATATTTTGAACAAAAATAAAAAATAATTTAATTGCTTTTGTATTCGACCTGATCGAGTTTCATTTTGTTTAGTCTCTGCATTGCCAGTTCTTCATTAAACTTTGTTGTTGTTTTGATCCTTGACTTCCGATTTTGGAATAGAATTTGTGAGTGCTAAATCGAATGTCTCGATATGAACTGGTTTAAGAGAATTGACCACTATTCATCATAAACCTGAAAATACAGAACTAATTAGCATTTAAAATAATGCTAAAATGAACTTGAATAAGAACACTTTTACTACTGTAACTAATAAAACTAATTACAGTGATTATTGCCAAGAAGAGCTTGGAGAAGATCGATGAGTTTCTAATGCATAGAGATGACACTTTCTGGCCCGAAATGACCTCTTCGAGGCTGTTCTCGACGGAACTCACCGCATCTCTGCATCGATTTTGAAAACAAATTAGATCGAATAATAAATATGATTTATTATTTTAGAAGGGATAAAACTGAAAATGAACTTGTACAGGGGTAAATCCTTCTGGTTTTTGGTCTTATTCTCGTCCAATTCAAACAGCAATAAAAGAGAAGAAATCCTTGTACTGTGGTAATCCAAATCCCGTGCCAATCTCGCTTATCATAAAACTTTCAAACTATACAGTCAATAAAAAACAGAATCAATAATTATGATAAAAGATAAGTTAAGACGAAATTAAAAATCCAAGACAATCAGATCAAGAATCCATCAGGACTTTATCAATGATAAGAGGAGAAGAAACTAAAAATCAAAACAAAGAGAAGAGTAAACCAAGCCAACCCATTTACTTGCTTGATTTTGGTGGTACCAAAAAAGAAAAACCATTAATTTTGATAAAATACAAAAAAAGGAGGAGAAACACTTACGTTCTTGTTTATGTCCGGTAATGAAATCATCCATTGAAACTATCGAGTTCGGATTTAGAAGAGAACGTTCCTCTCGAGTTCGGATTTCCCATCTCGATCTCGTCTCCCATTCAAACTATCTACTGAATAGAAGCTTGCTGTTGGTAATTGGTTGTCGGCTATCTGGATGTATGGATCTAGTTCTAGGGCTTCATTGGTGGGAAAGAATTACAGTATAGAAAAGAAGGGAGAGAAGAGAAGAAGAGAGAAGAAAGGGGGATTTACGGATTTGTTTGGGAGAGGAGAGGGGGTGAATGAAATGAGGACAGAGAAGGTAGGACGGAGGTTTATAAAGATGAGGATAAGATTTTCTTGGATAACTAATTTCCTAGACTCGGCGTTCAAACTAATGTATACACCATACATGAATTTCACATTAAGCTTCTGTCATTAAATCGTGAACCGAGTTCACTTTGAATAATATTGAAATAATATTAACGTTAGATTAGATTTTCTTGGATACTAATTCCATAGACTCGGCGCGTAGACTAATGTATACACCATAAATGAATGTCACATTCTAGTTCTTACATTAAATCGTGAACTGAGTTCATTTGAATAATATTGAAATGTTAACGTTAGATTAGATTTTTGTAACGTTGGATTAAGATTTTCGAATATTTTATTACCGTTGGAAATTTGATTATGCTATATGCCTCCTGAGTGTGAACACAAATATGATCGAAATGTCTTATATGAGTTTGTATTGTATGTGGGGCTCACCTATTATATTGATCCATAATTATTATTAATTTGGATGAAGATTATAAATAGAAATTTGGATGAAGATTTCATAATTATATTTTTATATTGAGTGTGAACACATATATTGATTCATATTAGCTTGAAAATATTTTTTAACATGATGATTCATATATTGATTCATATAAGTAAAATAAAATATGTGTAGGCTTATATGTATTATTATTTTTACAATTAAATTTCAAAATAAGCATTTATTTGACCAAGAAAGGGCTCGAAAAGGAAAACTTCCAATAGAGGAGGGGTCCACTACATTAAATGAGGGGCCTGTTTGCAAAAGTAAGAAAAATATTTCCTCTTTTACTTGTCCTGTTCAAAAATTGCATCCCTTCAAATTCTTTTCAAAAACTTGTTTTTTTTTTTTGAGAAGAACTAAATGAAGACCTAACTCATACAACACAACTACACGTCAAATATAATTCATAACACAAAATAAATACCAAATAAATTCATAGGACATAGTTTTCATTGTGACCCAAACCAAATTAAATTAAAACATCAATCATCACATTGCAAGTAGCCAATCTGGGTCCTAGTTGGGAACACTTTCCGCATTTCCTGTGAATCGAACACAATACACAATACACAATACACGCATGTTATCCTTAAAATATTCGATACATATTTCGATTCAAAAATAACAAGTGACAAAAACACAAATACCGTCATCTTTGTCGTGTTTATTATGACTCGAGAAGTGTCAGTGTTGGTTCTTGTTTCTTTTGAGTTTTGACCCCATCTCGTACCAATACCGGTAGCATTAGAATATCAGCCTGGGGGTGATACGAACCAATACCGGTATCAATTAGATCGTCTTTTTCATCCCCTTTTCCAATACATGATCATGTAATTGTTCGAGTTAAAAGCTTTCATGCTGGTCAATTGCATCTTATTGTGAGCTCAATATTTGTTTTCTCCCCTCAAAGTTTCAAACCACTCAATTTGAAATCAGAAAGTTGAGAATAAAAATTGGGGCAGATAAGGTCCTCCATTGGGAATGAAAGAGACATGATCTCTTAGGTTATTTAATTTGGTTTCTTTTTTAGTGGATCTTTGGGAATAGAATAGCGCATTGATCAATTTTTAGTTTTTTTAAGCATTGCTTGGTTTTATAATTTATGCTCTCTTTTAGTTTTCTTCGAAGAGTTTTTTTTTTTTTTTTTTTTTTTTTTTTTACTTTTATGGTTAAGATATATGTAAGAATTTGTTGTTGTTGTTGTTGTTGTTGAAATATTTAGAATGGGATTTATTTCCTACTTCTAAACACTTATGCATTTCATCTAAAAAATATTTTGTTACATCTTTTACATCTCATATTTTTTCTTTTTTCTCTATATTCTTTATTTTCCTTTTACATTTTCATTATTGTAAAAGCCTATTTTACACTAAAAAAAAGAAAACAAATTCCTGATCCTGCTTGGCCCATTTTTTATTTTCGGCCAATTTTATTTTTAATTTTCTGTTATCCTCCACCCTCCTTCTCTTCTCCCCCGATTACACACTTCAGAGCACACATCAAAACTCGTCAAAACCCTAACCCTCTTTTATGCTTCTTGTTTTCCTTTTTTTTTTGTTTCGATTATGATTCTTTCAATTTCTAAGCCATACCAAATATTTTTTTTAAACAAAAAACATCAAAAGCACTTGCATCAATTACTTACAATGATCACTTTTAGGTTATTTAATTAGGTTTCTTTTTTAGTGGATCTTTGGGAACATAATAGCGCATTGACCCATTTTTATGTTTTTTAAGCATTGCTTGGTTTTATAATTTATGCTCTGTTTTAGTTTTCTTCGAAGAGCTTGTGTTTTTTTTACTTTTTTTGTAATATCGTTAAGATATATGTAAGGATTTTTTTTTATTTTTTTTGAAATATTTAGAGTGGGCCACTTCTAAACACTTATGCATTTCATCTAAAAAATATTTTGTTACATCTTTTACATCGCATATTTTTCTTTTTTCTCTATATTCTCTATTTTCCTTTTACATTTTCATTATTGCAAAAGCCTATTTTACACACTAAAAAAGAATACAAATTTTCTGTCATGCATGGCCCAATTTATTTTTAATTTTTTCTTATCCTCCAACCTCCTCCTCTTCTCCCCCGATCACACACTTCAGAGCACCCATCAAAACTCGTCAAAACCCTAACCCTCTTTTCTGCTTCTTGTTTTCCTTCCTTGTTTTTCTTTTCTTTGTTTCGATTATGATTCTTTCAATTTCTAAGCCATACCAAATATTTTTTTAAACAAAAAACATCAAAAGCACTTGCATCAATTACTTACAATGATCACTTTTAGGTTATTTAATTTGGTTTCTTTTTTAGTGGATCTTTGGGAACAGAATAGCGCATTGACCCATTTTTAGTTTTTTTAAGCATTGCTTGGTTTTATAATTTATGCTCTGTTTTAGTTTTCTTCGAAGAGCTTGTGTTTTTTTTTACTTTTTTTGTAATATCGTTAAGATATATGTAAGGATTTTTTTTTTTTTTTTTTTGAAATATTTAGAGTGGGCCACTTCTAAACACTTATGCATTTCATCTAAAAAATATTTTGTTACATCTTTTACATCGCATATTTTTTTTTTTCTCTATATTCTCTATTTTCCTTTTACATTTTCATTATTGCAAAAGCCTATTTTACACACTAAAAAAGAAAACAAATTTTCTATCCTGCATGGCCCAATTTATTTTTAATTTTTTCTTATCCTCCAACCTCCTCCTCTTCTCCCCCGATTACACACTTCAGAGCACCCATCAAAACTCGTCAAAACCCTAACCCTCTTTTCTGCTTCTTGTTTTCCTTCCTTGTTTTTCTTTTCTTTGTTTCGATTATGATTCTTTCAATTTCTAAGACATACCAAATATTTTTTTAAACAAAAAGACATCAAAAACACTTGCATCAATTACTTACAATGGTCACTTCTGTACAAGATCATTTGGAAATTATAAGTAAGCCAGCTAACAAACAAACTCCCAAAATATTATGATTCATCCAAATATGGGTCATTTACCGATTTCAAAGTGACTTGCTTGCCATTATCCTAAGATCCACTTGAAGCATCGTGTACCTATATTGAACAATATTAAATTATCTACTTTAAGATATGAACGTAAAAAATAATCAATCCAAATTCGGCTTGTTAGATTTGATGATTGAATTAAGATTGAATTAATTTTTTTGTAAATTGATGCCAATTTGTCCCACCATATATCTTTTTCTATCTTATTTGTTTGTGTATCAGCTTGGAGTAAAGAAAATGACTATACAACTACACAAAAGAAAGATGCATAATGACTTCCTTAATTTCAAACAAGACGTTTGAACTTAATCAACCAACAAAACAAATGAATTTAACCAAACAATCAATCAAAAAGATCAAAAGATGACTTGCTAAATAGCTCCGAATAGTAATTTACCTCCAATCAAAATCATGAAGCAAGCGATTACAAAAAAAATATGGAGGTTCAAATTCAAGGGCTTAATTATAAAAACATGAAATAAAATGTGGTGTGGACAAAAATCCAAAATACAGGCAATATGAATGTATACTATTTCCAAGCAAAAGCCCATCAAATGATCTGGCAAGCAATCACAAACGCAACCGAATGCGTTTTGTGGAAAAGACGGATTAAAGATCCAACGTTCCTCGGGATACCAAGAGGAATGAATGAAGAAGCAGATCACCTGGCGAACATGGTAAGAATGCTTCAGATTACATACGAGGATACGGCTTTCCCGGTTATGATGTAACGGGAGCCTTTATTCCACTGATGGACACAGGAGGACAAGATACCTCTTCTAGGATAAGTACGTAGGTTTTAATATTTTGTTTAATTAAGCTGTTTTTGGTTCTGTGTTAGTTCTTCCATTTTATGTTTTGTTTCGGTTTAATTTTGGTTGTTAAGTCAATTAAGGTAGTGATGGACTATGTAAGCTCTAGACTGTTTGCTTTTTTATTTATAAAATGCCCAAGGGCTTTTCTCAAAAAAAAAAAAAAAAAAAAAAAAAAAAGCCCATCAAATCCCTAAAAAGTATTCCAAATTATATAATTATATAATTATATATATTTCTAAGTAAATTCCCGTTTTTACATTGAGCCACGTCAGTAGGTTAAACAGTAAAAGAAAAATGTGTTTTGTTCTTCTGAAATTGTTTCCCTGCAAATCTTTCTGTTTATTTATAGTTTTTGCAAAATTTCTCCTCTCCCCTGCAGATGTGTCTCTCTCTGTTCCTCTCTCTCTCGAGCGAAAAAACAACCCTAACCCTAACCCTAACGATAGAAACCCTAACCCTAACCTTGCCGATTCATGGCGAACGCGATGCGTCGGTTCATGGCGAGAGACCTAAATGAGTGCTGATGATGGGCCATGCCAACAACCGCTCGCCATGGCGTTGCTATTTGACTATTTGCGATTTGAGCGGCTGGCGATGGCGCTCCTGAATATTTGCGATTTGAGGGATTTCTCTTTACGCACAAACGAAGAAAAGAAAAGAGGGAAATGGTCTACTCATGCAGCCACGGTTCTAGAATCAGGCATGGTTCCTTCATTTCTACTTATTTGGGTTTCTGATTTTTCTTTTCTTTGTTCTTTGATTCGATTCTTGGGAAGTTTTGCACATTCGGTTTGTGTGTTGTTTGAATTTACTTAATACGACATTTTTTGGTTAATAAGAGTTATCAAATGTGTTAGGGTTTCAAATTACTTCTGAAAATTGCGATTGAATATGTAATTTGGACTGTACTGACTGTTGGTAGAGTGTTTGTACATATATCGAACGAAATCTAAGTTTTGATTCTTTGCAGCTTCGTTTTTCCTTGTCTAATTTACTGAAAATGTATTTGTTTATCGTGTCTAACATGTGTTCATCTAAATGCCTTCATTGTAGGTTATGCAAAAAATGGAGAAAAAAGAATAAGCCCCTGATGGCGACTTCACGTACACAATCTCGAAATATTCGAACGATTGAAGATGAGCATGAGTCTGACATCGACAAGCTCGAAATGGTACTTCTTTGTGAATTATTCATGCCTTAATACGTATAAATACTTTTATCTCAATTAATTTCAGAACTCGAAAAATCTTTTTTTATTATTGTCGATTTGATTAAATTTCGTTTGCGACTATAGATTGAGATGGCTCAAATGGACGAGGCTCCGAGAGAGAAAAAGAAGCCAAAGCGAGCGCATATAACGACATACAAAAAGAGAAGCTCTGAGAAAATAATTAAAGGCGATACAGTGCGAGAAGCCGGTACCAAAGCTAAACTCTAAACTCTAAATAATAAAAAGCTAAATTGTGTAGTAATTACTTAATTTTTTTCTGGCGCATGTGTGGTTTGCACGTTTAAGGCCAAAATTCACGAAACCCTAGATCGAGCATCGGCAACAGAAGATAGAAGAGAGGTCTTAGGTCGTTTTCTTTCTCTCAAATCTTACACAAGCCAAAACGGCCACCGAGAGGAAACCCTAGCCATTCGATATGGCAGCACGACCACTATTTTTCGATAGAACCCTTTTTGTTCCACTGTGCTGAGGTACCCTATTTTTTTCTTCTGTTTTCGTTTGGTTTGCATTTCCAATTTTTTTTACTTCATTCTTCCTTCAACTTAGATTAACGCTTGCATGTGTGTTTGTTGACGATGATTTAGGGTTTAGAAAAGTCAGCAAAAGAAAAGAAAAGTCAGGAAAAATGACTCGATGCGTCAAGGACGATCACGATCCGAGTCAGGTTTCATTAATCGGTACAGGTACCGGTTCTACAATTTCGCATTTTTGGGCAAAAGTAACAAGTATACATCGAGACATTTTCGTTCATGTGTACAAAGGTATATTTTATTCTTCTAATCTTTTTCTGTTTCTTTCCCTTTCTTTTATTTGCAATTCTTTTTCCTTTTTCTTTTGCAGAAATACATGTGCATTTGTTGGCTGTGATTGACCTTTCAAACGATAAGGAAATTCGGGGAAGAGAAAAATAGGAAATATCGATGACGTTCCGGGTCAAATTTCTCTGATCGGTACCGGTACCAATGCTTCGTCTTCGGATTTTAGGGTCCAAGTGTTGAGTATCCATGGAGGCCTTTTGGATCCATCGTGGCAAGGTAATTTTTGCTGCCTTATTCTTTTTCTTTTCTTATTTTTTCTTTCAATTGCAATTTTTTTTGTCTTTTTTTTCCAGAATTGGAATTACAGTTCAGATGTGTATTTGTTGTGTGCGATTAAGCTTCGAAAGGAAAAGGAAATTCACGAAAAGGGAAAATAGCAAATGACGCGGATGGTACGTTTCAGGTTTCATTGATCGGTACCTTTCGGCCTCGGCTTTCATATCAAAGAAGTTTTAAGTATAATTTTTTAATTAATAATATACTATGATTTTTTAATATACTATAATTTTATTTACAGAGGGTTAAATCACAATATAGTGACAAGTGCTCGCTTATAGGCCTCCTCGAAGCCATTGGAAGGTTTGCAAGCGACGTGATTTAAAAAATTGTACGTAATTTTCTCCGAAAAAGGACCAATTTGCAATTTATATCTTTCTCGAGTATAAAAAAATTAAATTGAATTATTTTATTTGATGCATGGTTTTGTTCGGGACCACCATTGTGTATTGATAAGCAACTCTGTTGGATATTCGAAGTATAAACTATTTTATTACTATTTTCTGAAATTTTGGCGGTACAGTTCATGTTTTCTTTCGATATAATAACACGTTCCACATTTATTCCAATATAAGGGTACGTTTCATATTTTAACTGTTTGTAATTGTTAATTTCATTTTTGTATAATTCATGCCAGTGAGAATGATACCGGCAATGCGCCCCGACTACGAGACATATGAAATCAGCGGGTACTGTACCTGCCGGTACCGGTACGGGTGCTGGGATTTTCAGTGGAAAGTGCATGTCTGGACAGTAGCGCTACGAGCGCCTAGATCCAATGCTTATCATGCCGAATCGATGGATGTGTTACGTTTCCCAGCACGAATTTCTCCAGCTGTAGTCGAGGGGTATTTTGGTAATTTCTTTTTTCATTGTAATTTATTTTAGTATTTTATAATTACTCACTTATATTTGGTAATTTCTTTTTTCATTGTAATTTATTTCAGCTTTTTGGGGATTATATTCTGACAAAATCGATGCATGTGTTATGTTTCGCAGCACGGATTTCTCCAGCTTTAGTCGAGGGGTATTTTGGTAATTTCTTTTTTTATTGTAATTTATTTTAGTATTTTATAATTACTCACTTATATTTGGTAATTTCTTTTTTCATTGTAATTTATTTCAGGTTTTTGGGGATTATATTCTGACAAACTCGATGGACGTGTTACGTTTCGCAGCATGGATTTCTCCAGCTTTAGTCGAGGGGTATTTTGGTAATTTCTTTTTTCATTGTAATTTATTTTAGTATTTTATAATTACTCACTTATATTTGGTAATTTCTTTTTTCATTGTAATTTATTTCAGGTTTTTGGGGATTATATTCTGACAAAATCAATGGATGTGTTACGTTTCGCACCACGGATTTCTCCAGCTTTAGACAAGGGGTATTTTGGTAATTTCTTTTTTCATTGTAATTTATTTTAGTATCTTATAATTACTCACTTATATTTGGTATTGTTAGATTTCCAAGGAGATTCGATTCGATGTTACTACAGGTTTTCTCTCATCTCAATTAACCTTAATTTAGTTATTATTGAATTCATTTATGAATATATTTGTCATTTTTAATTTATTTCTTTCGGTTATTTCTACAAGGTTAATTGTTTTTTTATTTAATTTTTTATTTATGCATCATCATATCATAATCATCACATTATCATCATAGCATCATATCATAATCATAACATCATCATATCATCATATCATAATCATATTATCATAATCATATTATCATCATCATATCATCAATCATTATTGTTGTGATAATTGTAATAATGAATGTATATACTTGCAAAAAGAAACTTGAGCGGAAAAAAATAATTCGCATGAAAAAATAGTCACATGAACAACAATTCGCACGAAAAACCAATCCGCATGAAAAACAATCCAGATGACTCAAACCCATGTTACTCCATTGCCTCACATGTATAAGAAATAAACAATTGTGCAAAGATTTATTTATTCTCTCATGACGATACAAGCTGTTATCTCCAGTTTCATAGTAAAAGAACAAATTGACTGAATATTTTTCGTACTGATATCAATTTTGTAATAATCAAGACATGTAACAATCGTTCTTATTTAATTGTTGTGTTGCCATGTAATCATGAAACAAAAGAGCCAAATACAAAAATAAAAATAAACATCAATGACTAAAATGAGTAAAAAATTACAAAACAAAAAAATTAATATTACAATGAATATGAATATGATCACCATAATAAGTCACAAATGAAATACTACGAATAATCAATGCTCCGTTGAAGAGAAGTGCACGAAAAATGCAATTCTATCATTAATGGTTCCGTGACGTGATTCTTTGAAAATTCGTATTGAATAATCAACGCTCCGTTGAAGAAAAGAAAAAGAAATTAAGAGGTGAAAAAACAAAATAATTCAAGCCATATAACAAATTTTATACAAATAACTCGAGAAAAATCATGGACAGATACAAGCGAAATAACAAAAATGCAATTCTATCATTAATGGTTCAATGACGAGATTCTTTGAAAATTCATATTGAATAGTCAATGATGCGTTGAAGAAAAGAAAAAGAAATTAAGAGGTGAAAAAACAAAATAATTCAATACACGAAAAAACATACAAAAAAAAGTTATTTCTCTTGATCTTTTGTAATATTTAATGAATTGTTCATTAGATATTCATTGAATTTAAAAAAAAAAAAAAAACTCGACTCAAATGATTCAATGCACGAAAAAAAAACATACATGAACCCAAAAAAATGCAAAAACAGTATTGTTTCCTTTCTTGCCAAAGAACAATGATCAACTTCAAGCCAAATAACAAATTTTATACAAATAACTCGAGACAAATCATGGACAGATACAAGCGAAATAACAAAAATGCAATTCTATCATTAATGATTCAGTGACAAGATTCTTTGAAAATTTGTATTGAATAGTCAACGTCGGAAAAGAAAAAGATTCCATACACGAAAAATCATACAAAAAAAGTTATTTCTCTTGATCTTTTGTAATATTTAACGAATTGTTTATTAGATATTCATTGAATTTTCAGAAATTAAAAAAACACCTGGAGTCAAATGATTCAATGCACGAAAAAAAAATACATGAACCCAATAAAATGCAAAAACATTATTGTTTTCTTTCTTGCCAAAAAACAATGATTAACTTTCTGGTTGACATAAGTATTTTTTGTTTTCTGTGTGTACTTAAAGACCAACCTCTAAGACAAACATATTGACAAATACGTTAAGTTTGAAATATCGAAGATCCTCACGTGAAATTTGCAAAACATAATCAATATGTACTTTAGAGACATGTAATTCAACATGAATTGTAAGGCACAAATTTTTCAAAACTTTGAAATAATTATTTTGTTGATAATTTCTGAATAAACATGAGAAACAACAAAGAAGACTATCAAGGCAAACAAATTGCAAATACGAAATACAAATTACGAAAAACGAAACACCAAATACTAATATAAAAACAAAAAAAAAACAAATACCAATGCGAGCCAATGAACTAAAAACAACAGAAGAATATGAATAAAAAACTAGGATAAGAATAAAAACACGAATACAAGATTCAATCACGAGTACGTGTAATAATGATTCGCAGATTAAGTAAAAAATAAGTCATTGCATAATGGAAATACGATGTGCAAAACATGAATACAAGTATGGAAAATTTTCTAGAATAAACGAACCTATACGTTATAGTGCATGGCTCTGTTTGTTTTTATTGAAAGTTATCGAATCATTCGTTGTTCATGAAAATTAAAATGCATATAAGTTTACCCTCGAGTCATAATGTTCATTTAGATATTTCGTCGCGAAATAACTATACAAATTTAGCCACTCTGAATTTAATCATGTACGTAATTGATGACGAAATAACCATACATATTTGACAACTCCGGGCAAATTAAGAAAATAAAACAACACAATAGCAGGAACAACAAGAATTCTTGAATACAAATTATGAAACACGAATACATCTACAAATGCAAAATACCGAGATGAATTTGAAATACAAATGTAATATACAAATATAATTGTAAATTGCAAATATGATACATATTTGAATAAGAATATGTTTGCGAATTACGACTCATGAATATTACAAAACAAATACCAAATGCAAAACAAAAGCAAAAGCACAAATACCAATACTAAGTAACTACAAATACAAAAATGATCACCATCATCATCATCGTCATCATCATCATCATCACCACCGTCATATCATATCATCATCATCATCATCATCATCATCATCATCATACCATCATCATCATCATCATCATCATCATCATCATCATTGCCGTCTCGATTTTGCCGATGATGTATAATAAATAAACACATTCTACAACAAAGACTATTTGAATTGTTCAAGAAAGCCGGCTCTTGAATGATTCAAATAGTACTTATTGTAAAATTTATACATATCATGATTTACTGAGGCAAAACATATAATACTTGCATATTTTATTATTAAATGAAAAGTTTGGATATATTTAATTGTGTAAATTTTAATTATTTAATTAATTATAACTTTATATTGTTGTAATTTTTTTTGTTTCTTTTATTATTAAAATTCATATATTGTTGTTTGTTTCTTTGTTATGAAATACTTATAATTTGTTTATTTTATTTCTATACGTTACATTCGATATATATTCATAATTTGTTGATGTTATCTGCGCAACCATCATATATGATATTTTTATTTACATTCAAGAAATTATACTGATTTGCAACATTAAAAATAAGAAATAAAATACCCAAAAAAACAAAAAACAAATTAAAATTAATATAAAAAAAATTAGTCTCAAACTCGAGAATCCTCGGGGAACTCCCGCGCGAATGCGCGCGGGTAAAAGCTAGTTAACAATGAAATAAAATGTAGCCCAGAATATTTTTTATGGCCGATATATATAGCTGTGATATTTTTGAAGAAACACGTGCACAAAATATATCGCCAATCTAGCTAAATTTATTTATTTTTTATTTATTTATTTTTTTGCAAAAAAACCCTTAGGCATATATATATTGACACATTACATAGAGTTTTCATACAAAATCACATGTCGAAAAAATACACGACTTTAAAAAATTTAAGCCTATAACACTTATTTCTATAACCTATTACATACATAAACTCTAATACAATAAAAATTCCTCGAAATAATTTTTTTAACAATTTTTTTTCATAAATATGGCATCGATAGACAATGCTTAAACCTCAGTTTCTTGAAGACTACAACGGGACAATAATTGTGAATCGAGAAAAAAAGTTGTTGATCAAGTTTGGTATAAGAAATGAAAGTGAATCGGTTAAAATGAGCGAAGCGGTGGGAGCGAATATTTTTCTCATTCTCGACCACTCTTGAATCTCCATTGTTAATTTTGAGCACTTCGCGTCTTGAAAAATCCCACCAAGCTCGAACTCTACTTCTCTTTCCATGCCCATTTTCCCTTCCTCTATCTCGTCCTTTCCGATCCTTAGCACGTCCTCGATATCGCCCTCCTTGATCATTCACCCGAATTGGGTTCCATTTGCGCGAAAACGGGACATGGTCACTATTTGATAATGTATTAGAATTGGAAACCGGTCCAATATGCGTATTCGCCGACGGCGAGTAAGATGATGGCGGTGAAGGAAAGGATGGCGGAGGAGTGGTGAATCTAGTGAATAAAGATGAGGGTTTGCGAGGGTGAATCCGATTTGGAGAGATGTTCGGATTGGAATTCGGACCGAGGAAGAAGATGAAGTGCTCTACATTTTCTAATTTGGGTGATCGGTCCGATTTCCTCGAGAAATAAGGATTTGGGCGAGTAAGGAGAAGGAGGAAAGGGGGCAAACTCGATGTGTTGCTCCATTCAAGAATTCGGAAATCATCACTTCAAATTGTAGACCAATTGAGGTAAGAAGGGTGGGAAGAGGACGCACAATCGTGCACTGTCACTGTCACAATAGGGACAGGGGGGTCGGCCGTCGGAAGAGATCGTCGCGGTTGACTCGTGTAGATCGGAACTAGGGTTTTCGAGTCACACCATTTCGATTGAGCAATAGGCGTGAGTTAAGAGAGGGTCGGCAAGATCGGAGAGGTAAAGAGAGCCCCAGGACGAAGGCCGCAGCCGCCGTGGACCGGCGATCTAGGATTAAGGGGAGAAGCTTATTTTTTTTTTCACTCCTCCACATGAGCTAAATTTCGACCAAGTCAAAATATACAATAGTTTGGAAGGTCAAAACATACAATAGCTCGGAAGTTGAAAAAATAACCGTAAATACCAAAATGTTAGAAATTTTTAAATTAAGTTTAAAAAACCCTAAAATTATATAAAATTTAGAAAACTCCACAAACCTTAAATTTTCAACAAAATCATAATTAAATATGTATTCATCAATATCATAATCATTGCTCCCGTAATAATATCACCACTTTCATCTCTTGCATCCAATTTATTTTCTGCAAATAGGCATAAAACAAATATTATGAATATTAAGAAACTTTGAAAATATACATCATCATTAATGTGTTAAATTAAGCCACAAATTAGTTTCAACTCACAAAGTACATAAACTTTACTCGTTTTTTGTTTTTTAAAAGTACATAAACATTTCAAAGAGGGCCCCTGTATTTTTCTTGATGAACCAACTCGATATCTTGAAAAGTACACAAAAAAGACCAAAATATTATAGAATTACAAAGACCAAATTGGAAAGTATAAATGAAGGACCTGTTGAGTTGTCAAATTGATAGTATGTGTCGCAAGTATCTCCTTTGAGCCTCTGTTCTCGACTGTAATTTCTGTTGCCCCTGAAATAAAATCAATTGTAGCCTTATATAACTCAAAATTGATAAAATTATCCTTCCATAAACTCAAAAGATTCCAATTTGTGAAATTGTTAACTTACCTCAGGTGTTCTTAGACTTTTCTAGGGAGCATCGACTCCAATTGATTTCTTAAAACCCTCTAAAAGCGGAATTTCTCTTGTACAAAAAAAATACAAATTTATTTGATTTATTTAAACATTTATATTCAATATTCAGATATGAACATAATGAAGAGTGCTTTGGTTCAAATTTCATGGTAACCTACCCGATATAACTTCCATGAAGTTGTGAACTTCACCGAGTATTGTTCCTCTTATGTTATCGTTCTCCCCTCTCTGTCTCTATTATTCTGCCCCGTCTCTTAGCTCTCATGAATCCGTTGAGATTCATGATGTATGCAATTACGAGTTAATTCCTATAACATTGTAATTTCTTCAGATTATGACCTCAATATTTTCAGTTGACTCCACATTATTAGTTTCATCAAGAATTGATAAAAAAACATTAACCTTCTGAATAGAGATTTTGACTGACTGAATAAAGTGAGCCTGTTTTTGGTTTTAATCTGCGCCATTCAATTCAAGTGAACCAACGGCTAAAACTTTTTTGGTGTATTGAAGAAACTCTCATGTGCATTATCAGGATAATTCTTCTTCCTTTGAACGTTTTTCCAACTTAAAATTCCACATTTCTTCGGAGTTGTTATTAATATTGTCGTATTGTATTTTTCTATTTAGCGAGGATGCAGACTCTCTTGCATAAAATATGAAACTAATAATGTGGAGTCAACTGAAAATATTGAGGTCATAATCTGAAGAAATTACAATGTTATAGGAATTAACTCGTAATTGCAATATTTTATGTGTGGTATCTTATTAAAGTGTTGATTTGGGCTTTGGTGCTTCTAAGAGCACCAAGAGAGTTGCATTGAGATTAGTAGCATCATTAGATTAAATTCATAAAGTCACAACCGTCTGTTTTCAATGTTCTCCGTTTGGTCTTTATTTTCACCGTTAGTTTTTCTTTCAATAATTCTTACGTTTAAAACCTCTCGGGCTTCTCTTCCTCATTCAGAAAGTCAAAAAGTCATTGTTGTTTGTGTGTGTTCTAATTATTAAACGTTGCAAATGACACATTACACTCATTGGATAAAAACTTATGATATGTGTTCTAATTATTTAATAACATTGCAAATGACACATTAAACACTCATTGGATAATTATTTATTTATTTATTTTGTCCTTTTTGTCTTTTGTCGCACTGATCTTGCAGGGGCCTTTTTACATTCTATTTGTTTCGTTGAGCTTGCTAGCACATTTTATTTTACCTGCAAATCAAACTTGGAAAATATATTTCTCCAAGTATATTCCTTATTAGTTAAATAATTGATATAAACGTAAAACAACTTTAAACAATTCTGAAAATTGATGCTTAGACGATATCTACTGTTATTAAATATTTTACCCCCACATTTCATGGTAACATTGACATTCATTTTTCATTTAATAATAGCTAGGATTTACATGTTTATTTTATAAGAGTAATGATAGGGACACAAATACCAACCACAAATATGACACAAATGCATAAGTTTGTATTTGATTTATGATTCATATATGCATAATTAACATTACAAACTTAGGCATTTGTGACACATTTGTGGTTGGTATTTGTGACCCTATCATTACTCATTTTATAACCCCCATGATTTTATAAAATATTCATTACCCTCAATCAATGTTGTAAAATACGGAAAACGGTACGGAACGGTCGGGTACCGTAAAACGGGATTACCGTAAAACGGTGAAAAAACGGTGGAAAAACGGTAAAAAAACGGTCACCGAAATCGATAGTAATTTAATTAAAATTTATAGATGAAACCAAAAAAATATATAATAATGTAATTTTTTAATAGTAAAAAAATAACATAAACAACATCCAACATAAAACATAACATTAAAACGAATGTCTAACATAAACGTAACATCAAAACGAATGTCCAACAAAACGTAACATCAAAATATAAACTCAAATCCTAACATAAACTAAATAGTAAAATCATTAGCATCATTCGGGACAACCGTAAGTAAAAAAATTGGTAATTTTATTGGGTTGGAAAAAAAAATGGGCCAAAAAACGGTAAATAATCAAAATTTCAATTTTTTGTTGTGAAAAACGGCCGTTTTTCGAACCGAAAAACGTTTTTTCCCAAAAAAACGGTCAAACACGATAAAAAAACGTTTGACCGTTTTTTCAAACCGTCTTGTAAAAAACAGAACGTTTTTCCACCGAAACACCGTTTTTTCACCGTTTTTCACCGTTTTTCACAACAGTGCCCTCAATACCACTGATATTTTGATTCTCAATCTAAATCAAATGTTTTGGTTTAAATCAAATTATTTCAATATAACATATACACATCACAAATAAATTAAATTATTTCATGCATAATTATTAAATAAAATATAAAATATTAGAGTTTAAGAAACGAGCCTGTGTTTGGTAGATGAGACTAACTAAGCCTTGCTCTGATTATTATGCCATGACTTTTTTCTTGTTTTCATTTAACCTCCTCAATCTATTCAATCTATTTACTAGTCCATATTATTAACCTGCAGAAAATAACTTGGACTCCACCAAAAATGTAAGCATTTGCAAATGAATATAAATTAAGAAACATAAGATTATATAATTATAGAAAATCAGCCTGTGATCCAGATTGTTGATTACGGAGTCGATCAAATACAAATCAATTCATCCATTCCTTCATTCGGGTGGTGGGGTCGGGGCATGCGGAGGCTTATAAAGATGAGGATAAGATTTTCTTGGATAACTAATTCCCTAGACTCGGTGTTCAGACTAATGTATACACCATAAATGAATTTCACATTAAGCTTCAGTCATTAAATCGTGAACCGAGTTCACTTTGAATAATATTATAATAATATTAACGTTAGATTAGATTTTCTTGGATACTAATCCATAGACTCGGCGTATAGACTAATGTATACACCATAAATGAATGTCACGTTCTGGTTCTGTCATTAAATCGTGAACCGAGTTCATTTGAATAATATTGAAATATTAACGTTAGATTAGATTTTTTTTAACGTTGGATTAAGATTTTTTGTAATATTTTATTACCGTTGGAAATTTGATTATGTTATGTCTCCTGAGTGAACACAAATAAGACCGAATTGTCTTATATATGAGTTTGTATTGTCCGCGTGGCTCATCTAATATATTGATCCATAATTATTAATTTATTATTAACAATATAAGGTAAATTCCCCCAGAAATATACATAAGTTATTATTTGAATGAAGATTATAAATAGAAATTTGGATGAAGATTTCATAATTATATTTTTGTACTGAGTGTGAACACAAATATTGATTCATATTAGCTTGGAAATATTTTTTAACATGATGATTCTCCTCGTTATTATAATTTGGATGAAGATTATAAACGTGTCTACTCTGTGCTACTAAATTGCCTCAATAAGTTGAGAACGGTTTAAATTTAAATAAGACATATTTTATATTTGGCGCATTATTGTCCCCATAATTATTGAAAATTCTCATTTGGGAGTCCAGATAGCACGACACGACGTGAGTTCATAATGGTGGTTCTGGATTATTATTACCTTGCAGCCACAAGAATAAGTTCAACTGGCGAAACGCAATCGCACGATCTTTTTAGGACTTTCCGAATAAAGATAATATATATATTTTTATGACGTGTTGCGAATAAATTATTGTACGACCCTAAAATAAAACAAGTTAAAAACAAAATTAGTTCTTCATTGATAAAATTATTGTACCAAAATGCCCTCAATTTTTATTTATCAATTTTTTGTACTTATTGTTTCATTAACAAAAATAAGCAAGTAATTACACAATTCTTATATTACACGAAGAATATCATTAATGGTTCATTTTTATTTTTTCAAAAAATCAATCAAGTAAATTCAAACAAATAAAACTACTTCAAAATTTCTGAATGTATCCATAAATCAAAATAAAACTACTCAAATTTTTTTCATTTCCATCACAAATATGTCAGGAGTGATTATTATGATTTTTTCCTCTCGAAACCTCAATTTAGACAATGTTGGTTTGTTCCAAATAAACTCGTACCAATACAACACCTTTCAAACATTATTTCTTGTGATGCTATAGCCTATAGAGAAAACAAGTTATCAACTTGTGATGCTAATCATGCTAGGGATGAACAAGAGACGACGGGCAAACGGAAGAAAATAAAACCATAGCTCATCTCTCCCTTTATATGTATGATGTACTATGTTACGCGGATACTTCAAAAACGCAGAAGTATCCTGAGGATATGGGTATGATACGGCTCGGATACGTATCGGATACGCCACGTGGCGTATCCGATTATTTTAATATTTATTTTTTTCGGATACGGCTGGGATACGTTCAGGATACGGCTGAGATACTCCATTTATGATACTTCGGTCCATTATATATTTTGGCCCATAATATTTTTAAATAAATTATATAGGAATACTTCTAGGATACTTCTAAATTAGTTCTAGGATACATCTAGAATAAATTTAGAATACTTTTATGATACTTGTATTGTTATGTTGGTTTTATTTATTGTCATGATTTTTAAATTTAAAATATTATTTATTTATTTATTATATATAATATAAATATATTTAAATAATAATTATATAGCCGTATCCGTATCCGTGATTTTTTGAAAATTGTCGTATCGCCGTATCCGTGCAACATAGATGATGTATGGTTAAATTTATGTACCTGTAATATTATTTTGTTCTATTTGGTATGTGTCATGTAATTGGAATATTAGATTACTCAATTTAATATATTTTGTATAAAACAATATTTAATTCCTTATTATTATTGTTGTGTTTTTTATCCATTAATGTTCTTTGATAAGTACGTATAATTTTCTATTTTCAATACCTTACCGAATTGGTTTTGGTTAGAACTGGGCATTCGGTCCGAACCGAATCGAACCGAACAAAAATAAACGAAATTAAACTGAATCGGACTAGATTCAAATTGAACCGAACAGAACTGAATTGAACCGATTTAAAACCGAACCGATAAATCGAATTTTGTATTCGGTTTATTCGGTTGATCCGGATTAGAAGTTTTATAATGTTAAAATTCAATTGTTATTTACGTTATTTCTAATATTACAATATTTAATTTTAATTTTTTTAAATAAATATAATAGAAAAAATGAACAATAGTATTAGTTCGGTCGGTTCGGTTTAATCGGTTATGAAAATACCAAAACCGACCGAACCGATTAATCCGAACAATATTAATTTTGAACCGAACCGAACAATATTAATTTTTAAATCGAACCGAACCAAATAAATCGAAAAACCGAACTGATTAAATCGAATTCGACCTGTTCAGTTCGGTTTCCAAATAAACCAAACCATTTGCCCACCCCTAGTTTTGGTGACAAAGGTTTCTCATTTTTCCTAGACAGGATAATTAATAATTTACTCTTACTATACTAATTTTCATAGTTGTATTTTTTATAGTCAAGCTTAACACTTACCAAGAACAATAGTTAATGAATATAATTTTATATTATTCAGTTTAATTTTAGATGGAAAAGAAACACTTCAAGAATAAACAATCATTACTTTATTTTAAAACTGGCAGAAGTAAGTTTTGTCAATTTAATGAAATATTACAATTACAATACCAGCAACACACATCAAACTATTATAAAATTTACTATAAGAACTTGCATCTAGCTAGTATAAGTGTAGAAACAACTAAATAACCCGTAACGAAGTTGCGGGTATTTTACTAGTATTTATTACCGGGCCAGTATCAGACTTGCATTTCCTGGCCTTCTTTTTGAATCTCTTTATTCTATTTAAACCGGCTCAATGGCCTAAGCTAAGAATTGGTTTTGGTTTTGGTTTAGTTATTAATTTTGTTGCAATTTCCATTCTGCCCAAAATGACTAGCTCATCGGAATTTTTCTCAAATGGCATTCCATTTCAAGTTATTTTATGTACTCATTTGGTTGGACTATGTTTTTATTTTTCAATGATATGTAACCCATGTTCAATGTCGCAATAATTTCTAATATTATTGTATCACTTTTGAAACAAATATATTAATTTCCCATGAATATTAATTACATCATCTTCATCGTTAACATATCACTTTTGTTAGCGTACTGTTTTCATTTCATATAACCTTTTTAATGCAACAATATTTGTTTTCAATATCAATGTATCATCTTTTAACATGGATACAATAATTTTCAACATCATACAATATACTATTTGTGCCATTATACAATAATTGAAGAGGGAATATAGACATGGTTATAGTAGATAGTAATTTTATCAAAAAAAATATTACAAACAATCTCAGAAAGGTACATGCTTTGAAGAAAGAAGAATACATGCATGATTATTGTAGATAGTAATAAATAATAATAATAATAACGAGCCAGATACCACGGAACGGGCTATACACCCAAAAACATACGGAACATAGAATATGTCAGATTGTAATGCTAAGTTAGATGTGTATTTTGAAAACCCATCCCTCACTTTAAAAGAAAAATTACAAGGCCCATAATTAAAAACTCACGACACTACTTTTTCAAATTAAATTTGTTTATTAGTATTCTAATCTTATATTGTATTTATTGAGGTCAGATGACCCAAACACTTGAAATACATTTTAATAATACAAATTGAGATTGAGGTCAAATTGCAAAATTAACCCAAACCCTCGAAATAAATTCTAATAGTACAAATTGAGACATGACAGTATGCCAAGCAGCACAAAATAGCATGGATTATAAATGCATCAGATATTTATATTAAAAACACTTTCAATTGCGAATATTGAAATTGGGTTCACAAATTAAATAATTACCGCGAAATGATTTTATTGGTGGTCAGATCGATGAGATGGAGAGGTCCGGACGAGTCGTGTAGGCTCTAGACGATCGAGTACGAATCGATGAGATGGAGCGGCTTCGGACGAGTGTTTCGGGTCTTACAAAAATATAATAATCTTTCAAAAAAAAATAAGAAATTTAAACCATCTTAAAAATAGTAAGCATTTTAAAAGATCCTAAGAAATTCCCGAACCCAAAATTCCCAAAAAAGAAACTGAATAGAAGAAAAGAATAACATTTCCAAACTTCATTGAGAAAGGATTAGATATCTAAAAAGCAAGATAAAGATACATGATTGATTGATGTGTCTTTGATAGGTTCATAACTTGACGCCAGATCAAGAGGACACGCTAATGGAAAAAGTGATCCGAAGAAAAGAGAGAGATGAGATCTGTATCACATATGAAGAGAGGGTCAGGGACTCAGGTGACATATCTTTTACTTTCGGAATTGAGAAAAAAACATAGAAAAGGCGGAGAGAAAGATGGAGATAAAGCTTCGCGTTGGGAGAGTTTAGGCACAAAGCTAGCTTTGCAGAGGAAGAGATAAATGAGAGTGGACATCCACGATGGATCTGGTACTCCGATGCGCCGATTCTCTTCCTCCTCAGTTGTAGTTGTTTTTTTGATCGAACGAGCGGAGAGGTGATCGTTCTCATCGCACAGACCTTCGCCGATAAGATATTTTCTAAATTATGTGCTCTTTACTTCATTTTCTTTCATTCTTTTGTACTGGAAATAAAACATTAAATTACTGTTTTGTGTATCCGTGAGACAATAAAGAAGGAAGCTGTCACATAATTCATTTTTTTATTGTTGCACATGAAAAGCAATATTATAACATGAATTATCTTGTGACATGTACTTCAATATTCGTTATGTTTAAATCGAAACTATATGAATTGAACGTTTTCGTTTGCAATTTAGTTGTCTTTTTAACTGTTGTGTATGAAAAGGGATATTATAAGATAACTAGGAGAAAACCCGCCCTAATGCTGCGGGAATTTTCATATACCCGTTTCTATTGTTGTAATCATTATACAAATAATAAATTATACAAATATTATTTGTAATAATTATACAAATAATATAGATAGTTGAAAATGACTTAGATATGGAGTTGAATATAAATTATCCACTAATGTGAGATATAATCATATAAGTAACATTGCCTACTACAACTTTCTCATATGATCTTCTAGAACTCCAAACATTTTTCACGCGTGCTAAACGTAAACACCTCATTTCTAGAAAGAGTTTGATCCATCAATAAATTTTGGCAATAATTCAAAATACTTACAATCCACTTAGTTTCTAGTTCTCTTCTTCTTATTATTTCATTCACAACTTAATATTTTTACTAGAGACCATCTCTTCAAATCATGCTCCTACACTATGGCAGTATGGAGAATCCTTGCTCGCACACAGCTTTCCTTGCTGCCTTATCTTCCGGGTGATAACCTATTTGAAAGCTGGGACAATTTAAGCAAATCTCTTACGAAACAAAATCGTCGAAGCTCGAACTCGCTATGGATGGCGGTCAACTGGAGCACGTGGAAAGAACGTAATTATCGCATTTTCAGGGGTAAGAAGAAACCACCTAGTTCCATTGCCAAACAAGCTATGGAAGACGCGGCTGGGTGGATTCGTCACCTGAATTAGGGATCAAGGACAATCACTCACGATTAACTTTACCGCTCTTAGGGTTCATCTTAGATGCCCCGCAGCGTGTTATGAGTAGATTCTTTTTTTTTTTAGGTTATCTTTTTTAACTAGATGAGGGTTTCAACTCATCCAAATATGTAACCACCTTCTCTCTGATTTTTTTTATATACACTAAATATAAGGACTAGATCCTTATTTTCAAAAAAAAAAAAAAACTTAATATTTCAAAAAGAATTTGTACTTACAATAATGAAACAGAAAGATTATAAAAAAGCCAGGATAACTCGTAACAAAATTGAGCATATAAAATACTAAAAAAAATTGAAAATTTTAGTTCCGCCATATTCACAATAAATTATACATACCTTAAAAATAGACAACATTATTATATTATATTATGAGATGGGCTATGGTGCCTTTGAGAGCACAAAGAGGATCCATGCTCATACTTTGTTAGCCATCCGATGTGTGTTAAGATCTGTGCCAGGTTTCAACGCTAACAGCTCCGTTTGCTTTTGATTCTTTTGGTTTCTCCGTTATCTTCCTTGTTCTTTTATTTCTCTGTTATTGGTATCAGAGTTGTCTCCCCCATCCAATACGGGTCATACCTCTCTCGAATCTACTCCATCGCGATTATATCTCCGCCGATTGAGTCTAAGACAACGATCACTTCTTCTCCCGAGATCGACTCCCTCCCCTCTTTTGCCAACAAGCGTAAGCTTATATTTCTCTCCTCTTTTGTTTTTGTTCTGTTTTTTTGGGGTAAACCTGGTTTTGAGATGAGCAGTTTCAAATAAGAACTTGTAAGAACTATTATGATCTTTGAAGTGATTGTTTTTATGAGTATTTACTACTAATTTATGTTCTTTGGATAAAACTTCAATATTGTTTCACCCCAAAGTGTTTGATTTTGATCGTCTAAGGATGCACTTGTGCTGGAAAGTCTGACGCTTGTGCTGGATGTCCAAATCAGAAAATTTGTGCCACAGTCCCTAAAGGCCCTGATCCAGGTATAATTTATTTCAAAAATTAAGCTTTGACTGTTCGAATTATGTGCTGTTAATCCAATATTAAATCACTAAACTCTAAATTGCCGAATTAACATAATTATCTTCATGAATCTATGTACCAGATTTGGTGGGAAGTCGGATGTGAATAAATTTTGGCGCAAAGCACCAAAACGAATTCACTTGATTTAATTGTACAAATTTCTGATTTTTGATCCACGGACGATGCTATTTAAATTATGCCGAGACCATTAGAAAAAACTGCAAGGAACAATGGTATTTAAATTGTGTTGTATTATGTAAGGAACAATGGTATTTTGCCGAGACCACGATGCTATTTAAGGAACGATGGTATTTAAATTATGCAAGGAACAATGATATAATCTAAGTCTTGTATCGAGTTCTTTTTTTAATAAGATGTGTTTGATTCAATTATTTTTATTTAAATTGTGTTGTGTTATGTATTGTGTTTGTATCGAAAATATAATTCATAACACATTGAATATCAAAAATGATCCATAATATAATTAAACATCAAAAAATAATTCATAATACAATTAAACGTCAAAAACTAATTCATAATACAATTAAACATCACCTTCCAATATAAATGCATAACAAAGCTAAAAAACAAAATATAATTCACGACACCACGCAAATATAATTTTATGGCATAATTAAAATCCATCCAATTATTGTATCATGTTCTGTTATTTTTATATTAGCATTTGCAAAACAAAATTTTGACCTGCTTATAAACCATGTTTGTCTTCCTTTATGCATTGGTTATCAATCATTTCCCCACAATTTGCAATTTCACTCTAATACGAACGGTGCATACAATTCTTTTCTCTCACATTTTTTTTTTATATTAGGTCACTTTTTTTATTTGCAGATATTGTTTCTTCAGAGCAGTACAAAGTCGATCCATCAACTTCTTCACCGATTTCATATACCATTCCTGCAAAAGGCTCGGCAATTGTTGTATCCATCTCAGATATTTGCCGATCCAACCATGCACAAATTTACTGGTTTATCATCACTCTTATGAGATTGATCTTTAGAATCAATGGGAAATTCAAATTCTTCTACCTGCGATAACAAGTTATGTAAATTCATGGATATATGAGATTGAAGAGAGATTAGAAAGTGGGGATAAAATTGGGGCACGATGCAGGAGTTTAAAAACGAGAGTTCTTCTCTTTGAATTCAACTTTAAAGCCCGAATTGGAATAACATAAGTATCTAATTTATTGTTTTTTTATTAAATAATTTTGAATTATTAAGAAATCTTAGTTTCACTTGCCTTGAGGATACACGAGAGTGCTAGATAATACTCAAATGAAGTAACTCCAGATGAAGTAATTTCACATACCAATCCATAGTTCCATACACAATCACTGTTGCAGTCTATGGGAAGAGAAATAAAGTAGTTAATTACTGTTAATCCTCCTAATTTCTTGGAGCTAATTAGTTGAATTTGGTGGGCTGATTGGTGTACCTTTACCATCGGAGAAAATCAGTTCTACATAAGATTGTTCCCTCACACAATACCTAGAGAGAGATTCACTGCACTCTGTGTGTGTGTGGAGAGAGTCAATCCCATTAGAGAAAGAACATCTTGGCCCGAGAGGAGAGAATATCGCACGACAGAGTCAATTAAAGGAGAGAGATAAAATTGCGGCTTTCCAGAGAAGAATTCGGCCACACACGAGAGAGGCCCATCTCATTATATTATATACTAGGAAAATACCCGCGCTACGCTGCGGATGTATTAATATTATTTTATTCTGCTTGTATTAAATAAAATGTAAGTATATTTTATACAAAAATAATAAAAAGACTTAAATTGGTTTACATAATATGCATGTTGTCCTAAAGATATTTTTGATTATTTTTTCATTTTGATAAAATCAACATCAAATATTGGACTATATAATTACTTTAGCAAGCACCGCAAGTATAAGATGACATTTTTTATTTTTGAATGACATTGAAAATAGGACATTCAAAAATCAGGAAATATGATCAACTCTGTTGCATTTGATAATAAAATGAACTATTTAAAAAACCTAACTTGCAAGTCCCAAAATCAAAATTCTGACGTACACCACAATGTACATTTTAATTGTCTCCATTGTTGACCTTGTACAGGTTAACCCAAATGTGAGTCAAGAGATGAAGTCACTCATCAATTGATTGGTTTGTATTCATACATTACCTAGTTCTTTTAGAAGTCGATAATATTTTGAATTTATCCGGATTTACATTGTTCACAGCAAACACCATAAATTAATTAGTGTCTTGGTCCTCATATTGGGCTCGTACCAAAAATCACATACCATCCCCCGTCCCCTTACTAATAATCTATACAAAATACCATATAGTAAGAACAGATTTAATTCTTTGTAGATTTAAAAGATATTAAGTCATCATTATCTAGTATAGCAATCTAATGAGCATATTAACCAAAACAATTGACGATCATTACATCAACAAAACTTTGGGCTATAATTATTCAAGTTTTCTTCAAAAATATATGGCAAAAGCTGCACTTTACTTATGATATTTCCTTTTAAAAACTGGATCGATGGCGCAATGAACACTGTCATACAAAGGCACTGCTTTTTATGTAATGCACTAATGTGGACGTCAAAAACTAATCAAATACACAGGGGTTGAAACGCAAATAATTAAATAGAAGGATTTTTGCATTCAGTAATAATGTAGGTTCTTTTAACAAATATCCAAAATCTGTCTCTCTTTAAATAGAAGGTTTTTTGCATTCATGTTTTCACCCCAAGATGTAAAAAGAAATGAATCTATAACATTCATTTTTTACTTTTATTTTGCATGACATTTTTTATGAGGTTATTGACTTTTAGCTTTGACATTGTAAATAATAATATATTTATAGGTCATATGAAGTGGTATTTCAAATTCACACATCTCATCCAAAATTTTTTGCAGACATCAAAAATTTGTATATTTGTCAAGATTAAATCATTATTAATACTTATTTCTCATTCATTTATGTACATAACTATATTTTCTTCCTTTTAGTGTGGTTGTTTCATCAATCCGCACAATTGACATTCGTCCTTTTTAATGTGGTCGAGATTATTTGTGCTACCCGGTAATATAAAATTTGGTTGTCAATATTTTTTATGTCACTATTTGAATGGGGAGTGGTGGGTTTTAAAGTAAATATTATTCTAATTATATCATGTAGGTTATCGCAAAATCATTTGTCATTACTTTTCATGACATTATATTTTTATATGTTAAACATAGTAGAGAACATAATAGAGTGATATCGATGTGTTTTTTTTTGTATAATCATCAGAATCAATGTATAAAAATGATATATAGTTACTAATATAGCATGACATTTATATACTTTTTTCATTGAATTCTTAATTATAATTTGTGTGCATATGCTTTACATTAAAAATTAAATAATTAATTAGTTTGTATACTATAAAAAATATATATATAAAAACCGCAGCGAAGCGCGAAAAATATTTCTAATCTTAATAATACTACTAAATTATCTGGCAGCAAAAGTGAGACTTAATTAGGATGAAGTTCTTTAATATTTTCCGAGCCTGGGATTGTTCTCTTTTTGACTTTTATTTAGTCTGATTTTTCATGCGCATCCCTAAAAACCTCAAAATATCATATTTATCCTTTCAAAACAGAAAATTCTAATTTTGTCTCCTAAAATGCAAACTTTGTCAAAATTACCCACATTAACAACATTTATCTTAAAAAGTATTTTTGAAACAAATTTAACATTATTTGAGATCATCAAATAGTATTATATCACCAATAACCCTCATTTCATATTTTTGGAAAAATGCATCAGTATCCAGTATTTGATCTTAATCCCTAATAAGTATAATTCATTTCAATTTTCTCATACAATTTATTTTTGTCAGAAATGATTATTAAGCAGCAAATCAAGTAATGATACAAATCCTCGTGAAAATGAAATTTTACAATAAGGCCCCCCTGCATGAAGTAAAATTTTGAAATTCATAATAATCCTTTTAAAAGTGAGATTGGGCAAAAAGATCACCATATTAAGAAAAATTAAAACTGATCATAAATAACCAGAAATGCTCTTTCGTGAAAATGCAAAAAGACCTCTGCTTTCTCAAGTTATTTTCATTTTCATGATAATTAACCAGAATTCAATCAAATCATTAAAATAAACCTCAAAATATTAGGATGAAGTTCTTTGATATTCTCGAGCCCGGGATTGTTCTCTTTTCGACTCTAGTCAGATTTTTCACGCGCATCCCTACAAAACCTCAAAATATCATATTTACCCTTCCAAAACAGAAAATTTCAATTTTGTCTCCTTAAAAGCAAACTTTGTCAAATTGACCCAATCATTAACGGTATTTGATCTTACAAGTATTTTTTTTAAACAAAAACAGTATTTGAGATCACCAAAAAGTATTATATCACCAATACCCCTCATTTCATATTTTGGAACAAATGCAACACTATTTGATATTAATCCCTAATAAATATAATTCATTTCATTTTTCTCATACAATTTATTTATGTCAGAATTTAATATTAAGCAGCAAATCAAGTAAGGATACAAATTCTTATGAAAACAAAATTTTGCAATAAGGTCCCTACATAAAGTAAAATTTTGAAACACATAATAATCCTTTTAAAAATGAGATTGGGCAAAAATCTCACTGTATAAAGCAAAAGTAATAACTGATTATACAAAGGCAGAAATTCTCTTTCGTGAAATATGCAAAAACGCCCCTGCTGTTTGAAGTTATTTCATTTTTGTGATTTATGCAACATGATCATTAAAATAAACCAAATATTATATTAGTTAACCAGAATTACTCTTTTACGATCTATCCTTCCAATAAATAACAGATAACAAAACTCATATTAATTACTAACTGGCATATAGTGAGAGTAATTATATGGTATATGTTTATAATTTATATCATCAAGAACCTAATGAGTTGGTTTGACTTTTCCATCATATTTTGTATCACAACACGCACAGTGATTCGGTGTAAACTATCTACTTTTATCTAATTTAACAATTATCAACAAACCTATCATAAGTAATATTCACAGGGGAGTTAACTGTTAACCATGTATATCTTTGCCTTATCAAGTGGCTTTGAATATCCAATGCTTTCTATATACATATATAAAAGAAAACAGATAAATGATTTTTTTGTCGATTTAATTAATCTAAAAATTGAACATAATTCTGCAATTGAAAATAGGAAGTGGTACCTGGAGACATTTCATCGAGCATGTGTAGGATCTTTCATCTCAACAATTTTCTGCAATTAAATTAACAATATAAGGACAACACAATTGATGAAAATGAAGGATTTTAGTATTTGGGGAAAATTGAAAAAAGAAAAGCAAGAGAAAAATGCACAATTTAGTCTGAACCAAGGGAAAAATGCAAAATTATTCATTTTGTGCATTTGAAATACCTTTAAACCCATTTTTTTAGAAAAAGGAGAAACATACAGTGGATACTCTTCATCGATACTCTTGATTGAATCCATGAAGCTTGCCATTGCTAATGCAGATCCCCAGCGAAAATATGCCTTGATTGATAATATAGAGACAAACGAGAAGTAGAGGGTAATTGCAGATCCCGAGGCGACCTATCTGGAGAAGACTTACATGCGGAGAAGAACTGCTCGAGAAGTTGCAAGCCGGGGTCGAGAAGGAGAGAACCCTCCAAGCACGGACGAGAAGGTGAAGAAAAGGCGGAGACGAAGAATGACGAAAATACAAGAGTGCCGAGATGTACCTCTGAAACTCTGAAGGAGATAGAGACGTCGGAGACTGAAGACTGAAGAGAGGTTTGTTGAAAGAAGAAGAGGCGTGAGGCATGAGTATGGGATGTGAGTGTGACTGAGTAAGGGGTGTGAGTGTGACTGGGTGACTCTAGGGTTTAGATGCCTTTTTGTTTAGGCAGAGATTAAGATTAGATTCAATGCACAAGTAATTAAAATTAATACGATGACGTGGCACTCTGAGAATTAAGAAAAATACTTGTAAAATGTATTAGTAGGATTAATTAATTAATCCCAATCAACATCAAATAAACCCGCTTTTTTCATCTCCCATCAATACACATTCTCCAGTCTCATATCCTCCTTTTCTATAATTATCCAAATTAATTTAGTCTTGGGGAAAAATACCATATTAAAGAAAATATAAGAGCATATAAGAAAACATACCTTGCAAAAATCCGTGGGAAAGGGAAGATAAAGATAATGATAGAAAATATTGTCAAATTATAAAACCTGCAAAAATACAAGTATGGATAAATATAGAATGGTAAGTTTGCGAAAAAAAACCGAGGTTAAGAAATAATTACCATGAACCCCAGATAAATTCTCACTTATTATAAGTAAACAACCAAATAGAGAGAGAGAATTCATTAGATACATATTCAAATATAAAAATGCTTGACCTACACAATTGTTTCACCCATACGGTATTGATATTTGTATATGCATTCAGTGATTACGTGGATAAGTTCAGTGAGAGAGAGAATTCTCACTTATTATCTTTTTATATATAAAATGTTATTTCGGAGGTAATTATGTGGATAAGTTCAGTGATTATAACATTCCCCTATTCAAATATGGTGATAAAACACAAGCCTTGCTGAAAAATAATAATAAAGAAAATAAACAAATAATTTCACTTTATAAAGGGTACAAGTGAAAATTAAATTTTTATTGTTTCTGGTACAATCAAGGCATTAATTCCACTGGGAATGATGCATGAAGAGTATAAAATCATATATAGTAATAAGAAATTTATTATCCTTAATCCCCATGTTGTACCAGACTGGTACAGATCAATGAACAATTACACGCCAAATCCAAACTTTTATCTTGAAAAAAATTGTCAACATATAATTTTACCTTAAAGAGTGCAAAATTTTAAGAAACAATGACTCCTAAGGCTGGAAAGTTTCGGAAGTCTCAACACCACTTGCTTAATTTCCTTGGATCATAAATGCTATAACACTAATTTAAGAGAATAATAATCCTGATTTTGCTAAAAGGGATAATGTGTTCAATGAGAATTATTTGCCTGCTGTACTACTGCCTTGTATGTCGAAAAAGAGTAGACTTTTATTAATTATGATGAATTTTTTGATTAATTATTGAAATAATGAATATGAGGATTGTAATTAAACAACAAAAAGAAATGGAAAATGATATAAATTATACCCCCCTTTGGCCCGACCCCGACCCCCCCCCCCCCGGGCCCAACCCCCCCTTTGGCCTGACGCCCCCCCCCCCCCTTGGGCCCGACCCCCCCCCCCCCCCCCCCCGGGCCAGGCTCCCCTTGGGCCCGACCCCCCCCCCCCCCCCGGGCCAGGCTCCCCTTGGGCCCGACCCCCCCCCCCCCCCGGGCCAGGCTCCCCTTGGGCCCGACCCCCCCCCCCCCCCCCCCCCCCCCCGGGCCAGGCTCCCCACTCGGCCCGACCGCCCCGCCCCCCGGGCCAGGCTCCCCCCTCGGCCCGACCCCCCCCCCCCCCCCCCGAGCCAGGCCCCCCCTTGGCCCGACCCCCCCCCCCCCCCCCCCCCCCCCCCCCCCCCCCCCCGAGCCAGGCCCCCCCCGGGCCCGACCCCCCCCTCCGGGCCAGGTCCCCCCCTCCGGGCCCGACCCCCCCCTCCGGGCCAGGTCCCCCCCCTCCGGGCCCGACCCCCCCCCCCCCCCCCCCCTCCCCGGGCCAGGCCCCACTTGGGCCCGACCCCCCTCCCCGGGCCAGGCCCCACTTGGGCCCGACCCCCCCTCCCCGGGCCAGGCCCCACTTGGGCCCGACCCCCCCCCCTCCCCGGGTCAGGCCCCACTTGGGCCCGACCCCCCCTCTCCCCGGGCCAGGCCCCACTTGGGCCCGACCCCCCCCCCTCCCCGGGCCAGGCCCCACTTGGGCCCGACCCCCCCCCCCTCCCCGGGCCAGGCCCCACTTGGGCCCGACCCCCCCCCCCCTCCCCGGGCCAGGCCCCACTTGGGCCCGACCCCCCCCCCCCCCCCCCTCCCCGGGCCAGGCCCCACTTGGGCCCGACCCCCCCCCCCTCCCCGGGCCAGGCCCCACTTGGGCCCGACCCCCCCCTCCCCGGGCCAGGCCCCACTTGGGCCCGACCCCCCCCCCCCCCCCCCCCTCCCCGGGCCAGGCCCCACTTGGGCCCGACCCCCCCCCCCCCCCCCCCTCCCCGGGCCAGGCCCCACTTGGGCCCGACCCCCTCCCCTCCCCGGGCCAGGCCCCCGCTCGGGCCCGACCCCTCCCTCCTCTTGGGCCGGGCCCCGCTTGGGCCCGACCCCTCCCTCCTCTTGGGCTCCGCCCGCTTGGTCCGGGACCCCTCCCTCCTCTTGGGACCCCTTCCTCTCTCTCTCTCTCTCTCTCTCTCTCTCTCTCACACACACACACACACACACACACACACATTACACACGCATACACATTACACACATTCACTTAAGACACACACACACAGAGACAAAACAAAATTACATTCCACACACATATTATTTATGCTGAGCATCCTGTTCTCTGAGTTCTAGCTTGCTTCCTTAGCACCTCCACTGAGTTTGATAGCTTGCTTCTCTGACTACAAATTCAAATTTGAAATTAGGTCATAAATTTAATACAAACTTAATCCATTTTAAATATAGTAATAATAATGTGAATGAAATTACTGACTCGGCAACATCTTGTATCAGATAACTAATAAAATTAGCTTTTTTTGCATTTCCTTAGATTTGAAAATGCTCTATCAAATTAACTCTCTGAACCGATTTTGCCTATGTTGCCCCTAATAAAAAAATCAATGAAGTAAAAATTAGGCTTTATTGCTATCAATAAAAATTATAGAAAGCAAAACTATATTCTGGTTCAAAAAGCAAAAGAAAGGAAGAAGAAATTGCAAAAAGACTCTTCATTAGGAGCAAAATTCGAAACTGCAAAACAGCCTTCACTAAGTGCAAAATTCGAAACTGTTTCAGGTCATAACTCATAATCAAATTGCAACAAGAGTACAAGACCCTTCATTAACAGTAAAATTTGAAATTGTTTAGACCAAGTCATGAAATTCAAAATCCAAAAGAATAAAAGGAGAGTTTGCCGAACAACCTTCAGTGAGTGTAAAATAAAAATTCGAAACTGTTTCACCCTTTCAGTTCATAAAATTCAAAATGCAAAAGAATAAAAGGAGAAACTGCAAAACTACCTTCATTAAGTGAAAATTTTGAAACCATTTCAGATAAAAGATCCATCCATAAAACTCAAAAACTAAAATAATCGAAGGAGAAATTGCAAAATACCCTTCATTAAGTTTAAAATATTTGAAACAGTTTCAGATCTTGAAAATTCCATTCATAAAATTCAAAATCCAAAAAAGAAGGGAAAGAAAAATTGCAAAATTATCCTTCATTAAGTCTAAAATTGAACACCATACCTCTTCAAGTACACGATTCAATGGCAAGGCAGCGAGAAGCCATGTATGCGGATTTGATTCTTTCATCTGGCAACTCGAGTTGCTACAAAACAATTAGGATATTCTTGTTCATGAGCCCCGTTTTTGGTCTTTCTGTGCATATACAAAAGAAACGAAAATTCATGAAGTGTTCTTAGTAAAAAAGAAGAATTGAATCTGAAGATACTAGCAAAGCAAGGTGTTTAAAAATTATACGAATGGAGATCGACCTCAAAGGTACTTCCTGATGGTTCAGGGGAGAAGATAGGTGGTTGTGTCGATATTGTAACTTCTTTGTCGACTCCAGCAAAGCTCGAAGGACCTCAAAGGTACTATTACGAGAGAGAGAGAGAGAGAGAGAGAGAGAGAGAGAGAGAGAGATGGTAAGAAGAATGAGGAGAGGGATTAAGAGAGAATATAAAGAGGAGCGTCAGATCCAACGTTCGGATTCTGACCATCACGATATGACCGTTGCAGAAAATATTTGGATCTTTTGTGGTTCTGTTTATATAATCATTTGTGTAGCTTAGTGGACATATATGTATTGTAATGGTGTGATTAAATTAATGAATTACAATTACAATTTACACATTATCACATGTTCTTATTTCTTTAAAATATCTGTTTATAAACATAAAATTACAATTTACACATTATCATCAACTTCGAGGTATTAATGTTAAATTTGATATTTGCAAGAGTATATATGAACTTTCAAATTTGCACTTTTGTTTATAAACATGAAATTGGAATGACAAAGTAGATATTTTATGTGTTGGGACGGCAAATTTGATATTTCCATCTTTTAAATGGTACATATGAAATTTTCCCATTTCATTAATCATGGTGATTGACTGTTTCTTGTCGGACAAGTTAAATATGTTTGATAGCTTTTTATTTTGGCCAAATTTCATATGCACCCTTACAAAATTTCATAATTTCACATGCCGTGCAAAACGTGAAATATCATGAATATCTTTACAAAATTACTAAAATTTCATGGATGCCCTTTTGATTAGATTTCGGTTAGCTATTCGTTAAGATTATCGTTAATTTTTATTTTTCCGATTTTGCTACCTATGTAAATATGGAATAATATTTATGTTGAAAAAATCGAAAAAGCAACAATTAGCCTTAATTTTAAAGAATAGTTAACCGAAATCTAACAAAAAGAGCATATGTGAAATTTTAGTAGTTTCGTAGGGTTATTGATGATATTTCACGTTTTACAGGGGTATACGTGAAATTATGGGATTTTGTAGGGTTACATATGAAATTTGGCTTTTTATTTTTTCTAAAAATATGAATTTGTCTGTTCGCTGTTTCATTTTAGAGGGCAAAATTTGTTGTTTTTGCTTTTTAAAGGGTATATATGAAACTTTTCACACTTCGTTAATTAAGAGAATCTCAGACCCCACAATCCACATGCCCCAACAAATAACTCTCGCAATCAGTGCCTCCCACGCACAAGAGGACAAGGAAGTCAGGTGGGCCAACCAAGGTATCTCATAACCAACATCTGGTACGGAGGGGACCATACTGCAACGTGTCCACAAATAGTCCATTTCACCACATTTCAGAACAAGACCAAAAGAAAACTTAGAAGAGGCAGATCTCCATGAATATGATCGACAGCCAAGTTCAAGAAACAACTTTCGACCAAACTTTTGATGAGTTTGCTCAAGGATTAGAGGACGACGATATTTTATGTTAGACTACTACTATGGTAACTCCTCCAGTCTCCATAAAAAATTCAAGCATATTGATAGTTTAATCGTTAAGTAAAAAACAATCAAAAAAGAAAGCTGCAGCAACTCGTAAATCAAATACAATTCGAAAACAAAAAATATTTTATAATGGTTCAACCCCCGGGCCTATAAATTAAAAAAACTTGTACATGATCAATACCACCACCAATGAAAAAAGTATTGAAAGAGGCAAATCTTTTGAATGTCTTAAATGAAGACATGATGAAGCCTAAAGAATTAACTCTTGAAACAATTTTGTGGCAGAGTTAATGATTTCACTACTAGAACTCCTAGTATATTCAATATTAAACTAAAAGCTTATAATAATGATACATTGTATTATGCAACTATTTGATAAAAAAACAACTATTTGACTCTGTAGAGGGCTATGATGAGGATCTGCAGGTGGAGGGAGAGCTCAGTGAGGAAGAATTATTTGATCCAAAATTTGATATAGCCACTGATCAAATTGAAGGAGGACAAATTTTCGAAGGTCCTAAAGAGGGAACTTCAGAAGAATGCTTCAAGGATGGAATCAAGAAAGATGGCTAGAAATGAACTAGTAGTCTAATCTAATCAATTTTGACCAACAATATTGGGTCAAAATGATACCCTATTTAAGTTAGGGATTATCTAGTTTTTTTTATATGTTATGTTAATGATTAGTATTTTATCTTAGAATGTATGCGGTTTAAGACAACGCGACAAACGTAATTTGGTTAACTCTTCCATTAGGGAAGCGAACGCTATTATTTGTTGTATCCAAAAAACCAAATTATTAAATCCTACTTTCTTTTCTATTGGATCATTTTGCACCTCGAAATTTAAAAAATTTGTATTTAAAAATTCTCGAGGAACAAAAGGAGGCTTAATTACTACTTGGACATTGGCCTATCAAATCGAAAGGAGTTTTGAGACAGAATTCTCTCTCAATGTTATTCTATCGAGTTTTTCTTCCCTACGTCAACATTTTCAAATTTTTTGAGAATCAAATTCAAGACAAATCTCCCCGTCCTTCTCTAAATTCTCTTGAGGGCAAAACCGGAAAATACTACAAAAATTCTCTCTCATTAATTTTTAGTTCCCTCACATACACAGATTCTCACATTGCGTTCAAGAATATTATTGTAATTAAACATCTAGACCAACCTACATCTTTAAATAAAGATCTTTCTATAGTGAAGGTGCCACCTATACCAAAACTTAGGACTGCAACTTTAGCTCGTGGTTCATGATTCGTGGCTCGCTCGAGCTCGACTCGATAATAGTTCGATAATAGCTCGTTCGATATTAACTCGAAATTAAACGAGCCGAGCCGAGCTTGAGCAGACTCAGCTCGCTCGTGTTAAACTCGAAAATTTTTTGAGCTTGATTTAAAAAATTAAATACTTTTATCATAATTAATTTACATTATATATTATGATAATTATAGAATTTTATAAAGAAATTTTTTTATCTCCATAATGATTCCAATTCGGGTTACAACTTAGGTCCTAAAAAATAATATTAACTAGGGGAGACAAATTAATAATACCAAGTTCAAATCCTATTTTTTTATGTTTTGTGTTGTGTATGTTTGATTTATTATTGTTATGTTTTAAGATATTTTAGTATTTAAAATATTTTATGTTTATTCGCGATTATTACAATTTTTTTAATTAAAATTCAAGTTATTTAAAATTCAAGACTATTTTAAATAAGGGAATTTTTTTTCTATATCCCTACTAAGTTCATAAATTACATATGTATCCCTCTTAAGTTGTTAATATCATATTTATCCCTACTAAACACAATTGATAACAAATTTATCCTTGCTAAAATCTACATAATATCAAATTTATCCAATATGTTAAATTAACATTAAATTAAACAGAATTTTAAATCTTAAAATTAATCAAGTTATGGAATTTAAATTTATTGACTAAAATACCCTTTAATAAACCTACTTCAGACCCGTTAACACCACAAACTCACCCGTTAACAAAACAAACTTCCCTCACCTCACTCGTACCCCTCTTTCACAAATGGTGTCCTCTTTCTTCTCTTTCTCAGGCGAAAGAAAGAGGGAACAATTTCCTAACTACTGGAGAGGGTGAAAGAACTACGACGAACAACTCTTCTGGCGAGTGATATTCAAGCGAGTCGATAAGAGAGTTGGATGGGCGATTGGTGATTTTTCTTGCCACTGGAGGTGTTTACGTGGAGAATCCTCTCTTGGTCTTTTAGAGAGAAGGGATATCAAGCTATAAATATCAAGTATAGCTTTTTGGTCCCCAATCAGGTTGGCTTTTACGCCTCCAATTTGTTATAATTTAACTGAAATTAAGTTTTAGTTTGTTTTTATTTTGCACAAAGAACCTCAATTAAGTTCCAATAGGCATACTTAATCATTAATTCATCTTAATTCTCTGAATACTTAATCATTAATTCATCTTAATTTTGTTGGAGATAGCCCTCGATTATTCTTTATTTTCTGCAACAAAACTAAATTAAACTTCAACTAGCAAATTGTTAGCATATTTTGTCATTTATTTCTCTGATTTTGTCCTCAATAATTAATCATTAATTCTCTGAATACTATTTGCAAATTGTCATACTATATTTGGTAACTAATTGCAGCTAGTCAGGTACTTAAATAGCCAAAATCGGTATTGGAACTGGTACGTTTGGAGCAAGACTCGCTGGGTATCAAAACTGGTACCGGAAACGATAACAGAGTTTGTACTCAAGTGGCGAAATTTTTTATCCAAATGGCGAAAGTAGGTATCGAAAACGGTACGTCTTTAGGACGAGCAAGACTTGTTGTGTTTCGAAATCGTTTAACATAATTTATAACCAAATGTATTGCTTTTGAAGTAACTAGAAGAAATAAAAAAAAATTAGGGGTACTTTTACATAATTCTTTTGAATTTGTTAATCTAATTTTTGTTTTAAAACTCAAGTTCCATAGAAATGTACTGAAAATTATTGTTTGAACTATAGTAAAAAACTAAGATTATTTTGAAACATATTCGGAATTTGGAATTTGAGGACATGTGTACTTTTTAAAGATGATGTAATATTAGTCATCATATTATTTGTATCGGACATATAAGATGTAATTTTGGAACTATAAGATGATGTAATTTTAGTCATCAGATTATTTACAACTCAAAATAAAGATCGAAGCTAAGATAATTTATGATTACAACTCAAATATTCATATTATTTGTACAAGATCTTCTCGAGATATAATGATTAAAACTCAAAATAATGATCGAAGTTAAGACAAAACTCAGATTGCAACTCGAAATAATGGTGAAATTAAGATAATTTATGATTACAACTCAAATTACAACTCGAAGACACATATAATGATTCTTCTGAGCATAAAATATCTGAGAACAACGATTAAAGAAACAATGCAACATCCATCGAATCAAAACAAGCCTTCAAAAGTTGAAATTAAATAACACGGGAGAAAATCAGAAGTGATATTTTATGGACAAATTAAAAAAGTATATTCAATATTTTGAATGTCTTAAATTAAAAAAACTTGTACATGATCAATACCACCAATGAAAAAAGTATTGAAAGAGGCAAATCTTTTGAATGTCTTAAATGAAGACATGATGAAGCCTAAAGAATTAACTCTTGAAACAATTTTGTGGCAGAGTTAATGATTTCACTACTAGAACTCCTAGTATATTCAATATTAAACTAAAAGCTTATAATAATGATACATTGTATTATGCAACTATTTGATAAAAAAACGACTATTTGACTCTGTAGAGGGCTATGATGAGGATCTGCAGGTGGAGGGAGAGCTCAGTGAGGAAGAATTATTTGATCCAAAATTTGATATAGCCATTGATCAAATTGAAGGAGGAAAATTTTTCGAAGGTCCTAAAGAGGGAACTTTAGAAGAATGCTTCAAGGATGGAAGCAAGAAAGGTGGCTAGAAATGAACTAGTCCAATGCACATTTTGACCAACACTATTGGGTCAAAATGATACCCTATTTAAGTTAGGGATTAACTAGTTTTTTATATGTTATGTTAATGAACGCCTTATATGTTCTTCAATGCAATAATGCTGTTTCGATGAAGGAATTTAAACCGTTCAAATCAAGTTTCGAGCAATATCAGATTCACTGACTCAGAGATGAATCACCATTGAGCAAAATCAAGTTTCGATTGAAATCATTGGGCAATATTATACCCTTATCTATCTTTAATGAAACTTTAGATTAGATCTTTGAGAAAAATTAAGATTCACTGACTATTTTTACTAAACACACCGATCATGGTTAAAACCCCGAGACTTACAGAGGAGAAGAAAGAAGAATGGACAAAATGGATCTGAACCGTTTCGAATTAGGCGCATGGGATTAACCCACCCCCTTATTTTGCACCTATCTTTGAGCCTTCTCATGAAGCCACATCATCATTCTTATCTTGATTATTAACCATTTGATTGTGTGATGTGGCTTCATCATATCCATTAATATGATATTTGATAATTTAAGACATGCATTTTGTATTATTATTTTTAAGTATTAATTTGAACCATTAGATGTAATGATGTGGTTTAATCTCAATCATTAATTTTTTGTTAGATTTTTTGAAGATCATATTTTGTGTAGTCATTTATGTGTTATTATTTTACACCATCTTTTAAGCATTCTTAGAAAGCCACATCATCATACATTATTGATGTGGCATATTATTATTGGTTATAATCATATTAGACCAAGTCTAATCAATTGTTTAACATTTCACATAAGATTATATGATCAAATGTGAATGCATTGGAATATGAAAAGTTTATTTATAAAAATACTAATAATTTCATATGTAATATTATACAAAATACAACATATGTTAGTATTATTTTGGAAATTTAATTTTATAAACCGATCGAATATATTCATTTTATTTTTCTCTTTATTTTGACATCCATATTAGCATAGTTCATACATATAATTTTTCATAATTTCAATTTGTAAAGATATTATGTAAGAAAATACAATGCAAAAAAATACACATGTACATAATATATTTTATAAGAATTTTATTTGCATAATAGAATTTTAAAATATTATTATTTATTTTTTAGATAATTATAACAATAAGAATCTCATATAATACTAAGTAGATTATTGTGTTTTTAAGCAAACAAATTTTGTTGAAAAATAATAGAATTAAAAAAAGTTTATCCATCTAAACAATTTCTTTAACTTATAAACACCTATCAAATTGTATTGTTATTTTACAAAATGTAAAAAAAAAAAAAATCATGTGATAGTTATGTTTATTATAAATTAAATTTTGATATTATTTATTAAATTACTTCCCCTTTAAAGTTTTGTATTATTTTATATTTGCCATGATATTTGAATCATTAAAAATTATTACTATATATAATTAATAATGTATTACTACATATGTTGTATGATTCATTATATTAATACTTGATATTGTATGAAATATTGTGAACAATGATATAATCTTTGTTGTTACGTTTTTCGTAAAATTATATTATATATTATTCTTATATATTATTATACAATGACACAAATATATGTGTATTATTATTTGATTACAAAAATGAGATTTTTTGTTATCATAATGTAAAATAATTGTAAAACATATGAATAATCATAGATAAATCAATTCAAATAACTTTGTTTTAAGATGATGTTATTAATATTATCATACAAATATATAATTATATTAGAGTGAAAAACATAATTTACATGCTCGCCGCGTAGCGCGAGTATTCTCCTAGTTGAGAGGAGAAATGGAAGGAGAGCTCTTCCATGGTTCTGCAGGGAATTATTGTATAAAATTAAATTAAGATTTTATGTGGTCATAAATTTATATATTGTGTTACGTATGAGTTCAAATTAATATCACTTACTGTTACGTGTGAACAAAATATACATCGTATACCACAAAGTATGCACATCCCATCAAAATAAACATGGACAATTATATGTATCCTCTCAAAAATTATTAGCACATACTATTCTCAAGATAATATAAAAATTCGGGTGATTCTATGGTAGGACCTTTTCACAAGGGTATTTTGGGAATTTGTAGTTAAATAGATATTTTCAATTAAATTAGTTTCCTATTCGAGCATTGCATTAATTATTATTTAAACTAGGGAATTGAAAAATATCCAAAATACCCTTGTTAATTTGTATAACAATTAAAAAAAAGGTCCTACCATAGAATCACCCAATTCTCATTAAAATATTACCATAATCATGTTAATACCCATCACTTACTTTCATCTGCAAACAAAAATAATAAACAACAATGGAATAGTAGCAAGGGGGAATTTCATATGTATCCTCTCAAAAAATTTAAATATCATATTTGGCCTTTTAAATATACTAATATCATATATATCCTCACTACTGGAATTATAACAATTTTATCCGTTCGTGACATTTTCATTAAAACTAACCGTGTTAATGCAGAATTACCATTATACCCCCTTTCTTCCTTGTCTTCTTTTCATTTCCTTTTCATTCGTAACACACTAGCAGTACAGAGAAAAATAATTCGTTCCTATTCAAATAGCTCCTAATATAATAATTTGCTTAAATCATTTTTTAGTGATAACTTATTTCGTGCATATATCCCACCAACAAAAAATGGTCTCTGTTTTCCCATTGTACCCTCTACCTCTCAATAGTGAAAAATTGTATATCAAATCTCTTTCCCGAATCCTCCCGACAAAAAAACTCAATTTTTCTAATTCGTGTATCCTTGATTACTTTTTTGTTTAAATTTGTGTACATGAATCTCAACAAATTAGATTTGGTCATTTTCTAAGAAGAACATCTTCTTTCGATAAAAAAAAAAAATTCTTAATTTCATTTTAAATCTATTGTATTATTTGTTATAAATAATACTATAAAATTTTAAAACATAAATTTATTTATTTGATAAAATAATTCAATTATTTCTACAAACTAAATTATGACCATAATTAAATTATGGAGAGGTTTTATATTGAGAGGAGATAAAACATTATGATCAAATGCATGATACATATAGGTTTTGTATGCATTAAATGGTCCATAATAATTGCATTTATGTTCCAAAATGGAAACCGAATTGCATCCGAATTGCATGATCTCTTCTTCTCCTTTTAATAATATAATAGGAAATAGAAAGGAGAAAGGAGAAATGAGAAATGAAAACTACTTTCTCTTCCATTGTACATCAACAGATGAAGAAAAATACCTCTTTGATTTTGATAATTCTTTTCTTCAATTATGAAGCTATTTAAATAACAACTCGGTTGAAGAATTTGGTGTACGGTTTCATTTCTTTTGAAATGAAGAACATCCGTTCTCGACTATGCTACCGGAACGGATACGAAATGAGCTCTCGAGTTATAGAACCTTGGAGATGGAGAAACGAAAATATCTTGCACAACAGGACGTTAATTTGTTTTTATGACAGCAGTGACATGACCGCGCGGCTACATCCAGGATTGTCTTAAATTTTATTCATATTATTTTATTTAAATAGTTATTTAATTATATTATTTATTGGTTATTTTATTGCAATATAGCGTCATGGAGTGTGTCTTTAAAATAGACATCATAAAAAACTCGGCCATAGGAGGGTGTAACGTAAACGGTTTGGATAGTCTGTCAATAAAAACACTTCTAATAAGAAACGAAGTACCAAGTACACATAACGCATGGATATCCCCGTCACGTAGGGTCATATGTGTTGGAGCAACTATAGAAAACTCACAATTAATATTTTACATCATACGTGTAATGTAACATGTGTCATCAACACACTAATTCATCATCCTTAATTTATTTGGCCCATAAAATATATTGATACGGTTTTATTATAATTAATTGTACCACTGCCCACTTAAACCCCATTCAAGAAATTAATGACCATTTGTGACGTTTAATTTACTGTCTTGATTTGTAACCTCTAATTTAATAAGACTAGGAGAATACTCGCGCTACGCGGCGAGGATGTTAATTATGTTTTTCATTACAATATAAAATATTTATAAATAAGATGATATTAATAATATTAGTTCGTAATATAATTATTTGAACTAATTTATTTATGATTATGTATACGTTTTTCAATTATTTTACATTATGATGACACAAAATTTCATTTTCTAAATTAAGTAATAACACTTATATTAATGTGATGGTATAATAATAATATATGAGGTATAACATGATTTTACAAAAAAAAACATAACAACAAATATTATATTAGTGTTTTTCACAATATTTCATACAATATCAAATGTCAAAAACAATAAATCATACAACATACCTCGCAACATATAATTAATTCTCAAGTACTAATAATTTGTTATTGATTCAAAATACGATGGAAATTATAAATTATAAATAATACATCATACAACATACGTAGTAACATATAATTAATTATCAAGTACTAATAATTTGTTATTGATTCAAAATTCAATGAAACTATAAATAATATCAAGCTTAGTAGTGAAAGTAATTTAATAAATAATATAAAAAATTAATTTAGCATAACATGAATATAAATTATTTTAAGTCATATTAGTGTTGTTAATTATATTTTTAAAAATAACTTTACTATTTTGTAAGTGTTAATAAATTTTATTTTTTTCGATGGATAAACTATATTTATTTCTATTATTTTTCAAAGAAAATAATATTAAATTTGTTTGAATAGAAACATCAACTTAGTTTTATATAATATTAGTATAGTTTTAATTTCTAAAAAAATATATTAATATTTAAAATTCTATGTAAATAAAACAATTAAAATTATTATTTGAAAAAATGCATTTTTTGCATTGCATATTTACATAATATTTTTACAAATTCAAATTACGGAAAATTGTATGTATAAACTATGCTAATATGGATGTCAAAATAAAGAAAAAATTAAAACGAATATATTTGATAAATTTTCAAAATTAAATTTCTTAAAATAATATAACACTACTATATGTAAAATACTATTTAAAATTCTATGTAAATAAAACGATATATTGATGTTTACCCGGTAATCGCCTATTTATGTTAATTTGAGGTCAATTCTAGCTAATTAAGTTAAATTGATGTTGATTTCAATTTATCTTAAATTGCTTGTGCATAAAACGATATATTAGCCCTGAGGAAGTATTGAAATTGATTAGAGCCAGTAGTAATTGTTAATTTTTTATAGTGTTAGTACAATTTTCCAAGTGTCGTAAATCTTTTTGGGCATAAAATCATGTTTACATTTCTTGTTTGTTTAACCTTCAATTTCATGATTTGTGTAGATATAGAGCAAATATTATTGATACCTTAGCACAGGTGGTTACTCCTAGCTGAATTTGTGAAATTTTAAGAAACAACACAAAAATTCGAATTGCTCCCGAACCCCTCAAACTGACCTCGTAGTATGTTTCTTCCCCATTTCATCCAAATTGTAATCGATCTTCTTTTTCTTTCTTCCTGTACAGATTTAGGGTTTCAGTAACAAAAATTACAGTTGGTTCATTTTTTCTATTCGATCGAAAAGTTTGAGATACTTCGGAAAAGATGTCACAATTGGAGAAAGAAAACAGATGGCAAGTTTTGAATAAATCATACTGTAATTTTCTCACTTTTTCAGAGATTCCATGCATATCGACATATCGTCCTCCCACAAAGTACTCATCGTTAATTTCAATTTCCATCCAAATTTTAATTAATCACATTAATTTGAAATTTCAGGTTTTCAGGGAAGAAAATCGAGCCTCCACATAATGAGAGAAGTGGAACCACCAAAATATCATCATCACACGCATAGTTTAATACATTGTTGTGGAGTCATACAATATTCGTGTTGAAATTATTGTTGTATTGAATTGATATTTAAATTTGATTGTATTTGAAATGTAGTATGAGTATGGTTTTTGAATGAAATTGTATATGATAAATATAGATGGAAGAAATATAATCTCTTCGATGGGTAGCCAAAAAGGGCGATACAACCCAAAAAAGGGAGAAAATGGATTCTTCAATGGAGGCCCCCATTCACGTTTCAAAAAGAGAAATGTTGATCTGGGAAATGGATGGAAGCAAGTGCAAAGAGTATATTACACTACATATAATCCATACTCAGCAAGAAACGCCAAAAGCCACCATTATCAAAGAAAACCAAATTTCAACCTGAGAAATAAAGCAATGCAGTCGCGTAATGTCTCTAACAAGCAAGCAAGGAACCACTCTCCGAGGACAATCCAGACATGGAGGCCGAAGATGGATCAAGGAAACCGAGTAACAGCCCCAATAACTGGTATGGAGACAACTCGACCACCTGCAGCAAACGAAAGACTCGACCAACATGGAGGACCCAGCAGGAACCGCCAAATGAAGCAAGACGTAACGCTTTTGCCAGGCCCAGGAGAGCGCCCGGTATTCCCACCGGACCCAAACCATCCTTCGTGGTTTGATAGATGCCTGAAATGTGTAGAGAAAGGACACGAAACGGCAACATGCAGGAAGCCAAGAGCGTGCTCGTACTGCTACCGCGTCGGCCACTTATGGGGAACCTGTCCGGTCCGGAAAGAAAATTCTGGGCTGCTCAGTGCTTTGGTACCCAAAGGGAGACCGGCTAAGGAGATTCTGGACGAAAACCGGTGTCTCAAAACCTACGTCTACATAGCAAATGGCAAAGACCACCAACAAGAGACAAGAGAGCTAGCAAGAGCCATTGTCATTGATGCGAGAATGGTCAGAGGTCACGAGCTAAACACGGTCCGAGGCTTACTCCAGATTTGTAACAAGTGGGACCAAGATTTCGAAATCGTTTACTGGATGGACGATAAATACTTACTGAGACTCCCGAGAGGTATGGAGCGCGATCAATTCTTAAATACGAAAATGGATCCACTCAAAAGAGCGGGTTTCGTAAGTTATGCATGGTGCCTAGCAATGGGAGGGACCGTGGTGTACTACGAGCATCTTGTTTGGCTGAAACTCAGCAATGTACCGTTGCACAGTTGGTGCCCGAGAGAATTAGAGGAACTGACAAAGGGATTCGGCATAATAATAGATCACGAACCACTATCGGACCTAGAATCGCTTGAATCGTTAGCAATGGTGATTGCGTGCAAAGACGCACAAGCAATCCCCACAGAGGTGGGCATGCTAGTCGATGGATACGAGAGAGAAATACGAATCAAGACGATTACAATCCTCGACGAAAGGCACCATTTCTTCCGTCCACCAAACACCACTCCATCGAACTCAGAAATTCAAGCATTGTACCTAGACACACTGTCAGATCCTAACAATCAGACAAGGGAGGGAAGCAACACGGTAGAATCCAAGAGCACACATAGACCAATTGCAAGAGTGGACCTCACCAGTGATAATTCACCAAACTCGTCGGATAACGAAGAAATTACGACATCACGAAAACAAAAGAACCAAAAATGGAGGAGGATTCTCTTCACGCTATGGAATCTGGCACCGCCATCTGTCCAAAAGGATAAACTTGCTCCATGGGTGTTCCGTGATAATCTGACTGAGAAGGACTTCGAAAACCTAGAGGACGAGCTCAAAGAACTGACCTGCTTAGAGCAGTCCGACCTCCCGGACCACCTCCGGAATAAATCCGTCACATCGGAGTTACTAGAGGAGGGGTACAGACGCAGTACGGAGCTACGATGTGAAGGGACGAACAACACGGACAGAAGGACATGCATGGGGGAGACAAAACGTTCGGCACAGGGCTCGAGGGAGCATGGGTCAGAGGCGAGAAAAGACAAGCCACCTACCGCTGACAATTCTACATGCAACGTCATGCCAGTCAGAGCGGGGCCCACGGTAGACAAAATTCCGAGTTCTGAGAAAGGGAAGATGAAAGTAATCGAAGCTAGGCAAAAGAACGAGAAGAGGGAGAAGAAGAGGCCACGCAGCCCATCTGAGGAAGGTATTAAGAAAATTCAATTCCCATTAAAATTTAAACTTGGGCTCGTGAAAAATATTAGAAAAAAGAGAGAAGTGGGCCAATCATCTCTAGGGCCCATGACAAGGAAAACAAATAGAATATCAAAGAATAAAATCTTCTCAGATGGCACGAGCCATAAACCGCTCACAGTCAAATCTAGAGTTAAAAAACAAATAAATAATCCTAAAATGGCAGTACAATACATTAGGGATCTAGAAAATGAAGCGAAAAATCCGAAAGGCTTAATGAATGAAGAAATTGATGCATTAAGGGCTCTTTGTGGGTTACCTAAAAGCCCAACGCAAGAAAAACAAATAGTCCAAATTATAAATGAGGTTCAATTGGGCCTTTGTGGCAAGAGTAAAGACCAAAATAATGGTGAGAAACAAGGAATGAAGGAGACTAGTGTAAAAGCACGTAAATCAAATTCTGATCCTGGCAAACAGAAACCAAGTGCCAAAAATGGGAAAAAAAATATTAATAAAAATAAAAATTTATTAATAGGAAATTGCACAATAAATCATAACAATGCGAAATCACTAGATACTAATATTTGCAATTTCATTTCTCAAACCGAAATAACAGACCCGAAGCATAAATTTGATTTAGAAGAAGAGGATAGATATCTCGAGCTAGTGGACTATGAGGAAGAAGAAAACACCCAGGATTTGGGTGGTCGCAACTAATCCGAGACGGATTATTTTGCCATGTCGGAAATTAATATTTTGGTTTTGTAATGGTACTAAAACTATTTAATTTTCTTTCTATTTTGTTTTGGAATGTAAGAGGAAGTGGAGGGAGTGAGAAATGTAAGCTAATTAAGAATTCTACTAGGAATTCGAGATGCAACTTGTTTTGTTACCAGGAAACAAAGAACAACGCAACCTCCCTCCTATATATGAAATCAATCTCACCACCCAACATAAATAATTTTGAAGCCATAGATGCAATAGGTAGCAAAGGAGGCATTTTGAATGCATGGTCCGATGAATTTACTTTAAAAGAGGTCCAAAAGGGACGATATGTCCTTAAAACCGTACTACAACTAGCCAACGGATTTTCCTTTGCATTAATAAACGTATACGGACCTAATGATACGAATGAAAAAGAAACGTTCCTTCAAGAAATCAAATCATTCATACCAAGTAATATGCCTTATATAGTGTTAGGGGATTTCAACTTGATAAGACAATTAAGTGAATCAACGGGAAATGGACACCTACCGACTCACATAGAGGCTTTCAATGAATTTATAAATGAAGAAAACCTAATGGAAGTTCACACAATAGGTAGGGAATTCACATGGTCTAACAAACAACCAACTCCAACGCTATCTAAGTTAGATAGGGCTTTCATCTCGACACACTTCCTCACCTTCAACACGATAGTGGCCGCAAACGAAGTCCAAACGACAACTTCGGACCACATACCAATAAAACTAACAATTTCAACACAAGCAAGGAAAACTAGGAGGAACATGTCTCTCGAAAAATCATGGTTATTAAATAACCAAGCTAAAGAAATCTTTAGACAAAGTTGGGCAAACGGCCAAGTCAATAATAATCCCGCAAAGCAATACATTATCAAAATGTGCAAAGTAACTAGAGAAATGGCGAATTGGGCTAAACAAAATATAGGGAACATAGACGAGGTACTACAAAATTGCAAAGCCGTAATAAATATAATAGACAAGGCCGAAGAAGTAAGGCCGTTAAAGGAGAATGAGAAAAAGCTTAGAATAGAAATAAAAATAAAAGCTCAAGATATGGCTTTACAATCCGAGACAAAATGGCAACAAAGAAGTTCCGCAAAGTGGATTAAACTAGGCGACAAAAATAATGCTTATTTCCATGCGTTGGCTTCCACGAAAAGAAACAAAAATTTTCTACATGCAATAGAACATAATCAAGAAAAGGTGACGGACTCGGAAAGAATAATGGAACTTTTCTATACACACTATAAGAGCACGATGGGATCAAAGGCGGCTACAACAAATGCAAACCTCGGAAAGTTATTAGATGAGACGAATACAAATGTAAACCTATCCCTCCTAGCCTCGGATTTTCACGAGGAAGAAATCAAAGAAGCAATAAACTTCATAAAAAAAAGGAAAGCGACGGGACCGGACGGTATGCCGGCCGAGTACGTCCAAACATTTTGGGAGACCTTGAAAAACGACATATCAAATATGATACACCACTTTCAAGAAAATAAACTTGACCTATGGAGGATAAATCAAGCAAATATAACAATGGTGCCAAAAAAAGAAGGGGCGGAAAAAATTGAGGATTTTAGGCCCATTAGCGTGATCAATACCCCAATTAAAATAATCACGAAAATACTCGCAAAAAGATTGGGTCCTCTCATGGAAGTATTAGTACATCAAAATCAATCGGCATTCATAAAAGGGAGATCTACCTCCGACTCATATCTTGTAGCTAGAGAATACGTAAATTATTACAAGTCAAGTAAGATACCCGCGGTCATGATAAAGCTAGATATCAAAAAAGCGTTTGATAATGTGGCATGGGACTTCTTGCTAAGCTTGTTAAAAGAAAAAGGATTCCCGGAAAGATGGATAAGTTGGGTCCGCAACTTGCTAATATCCTCATCCTCCGCGATTAAAATAAATGGACAAACGTCGCAATATTTTTTTCACCAAAAAGGATTGAGACAAGGAGACCCACTATCTCCCTTACTTTTTGACTTGGCAATTGACATTCTCCAAGTTATAGTAGAAAAAATGAAACCGCTACTAACCCCAACCATGAACACGCAAACGAAACTCCTCCAATTTGCCGACGACACTATCCTTTTCGCGGAAGCAACTCCGCAAAATCTTAAAATAATCGCCCAAGCAATTAAAATATTCACCGAAATAACGGGGCTTCAAATTAATTGGGCCAAATCGGGGTTCTCGCCTATAAATATACCAACACCCTTAAACGAAACAATAGAAAATTTATTGGGATGCCGGAAAAAAGAATTCCCCATCAAATATCTAGGCCTTCCTCTTTCCATATTAAAACCGAAAAAAATTGTGTTCATGTCATTGATTAAAAAAATCAAACAAAGGGTGGCAAGTTGGAAAGGAAAGCTTCTTTCCATGGGAGGGAGACTAACACTTGCCCAAGCAACACTAGCATCGATTCCGACATATGACATGTTGGTAAATAAGTTACCAAAATGGGTACACAATGAAATCGACAAATCCATCCGAAGTTTTTTATGGAAGGGAACCGAGAAATGCAATCCCGGGAATTGTTTGGTCCGATGGGACAAAGTAAATTTGCCCAAGAAAAATGGCGGGTTGGGGTTACCGCACATGCAAACAAAGAACGATACGCTATTAATGAAATCCCTATGGAAGATAGACAAAGAAAAAACTAATATATGGGCGACCACCCTTGCTAACATATATGGAATAAACGATGCGAAGGAACTAAATCAAATTCCGATGTATAAGAGGTCATGTTTCATAAAGGACCTTCTAGCGATACTACCAACTTACTTAGCGGCAATAGAAACAAACAACTTGGATCAATCGGTAGTATATAAATGGGCCAAAAACGGGATATTCACGACAAAATCGGCATATAACATACTACGGGATCCGGGGATCAAAGAGGAATGGGCACCCGTTCTATGGAAAACAAAAGCCCCACCAAAAGTTAAAACTTTCTTATGGTTGGCTCTACTCCAAAGACTAAACACGGCGGACATTTTAAGAAAAAAAGGGTGGCCTCACGATGTAACGTGTCGTCTTTGTTCAAGACGAGAAGAAACGGCATATCATATATTTGCACAATGTCCATACACCCTAATGGTTTGGAGAATGATCGAAATGAACAACAACGCCACCCACACATTCACACCGAGCAACAATCTAGGAACCACATGGAGTTCTAATCGAAACAAGCTAGGGAAGGAGGAGCGAAAGGAATGGGACTCGTTATGGGCGGCGGTGGCATGGCAAATTTGGAAGGAGCGAAATTCGAGAATCTTCAAAGACACACAATCCACACCTTCAAAAACGGCGGAAAGAGCAATCGGTGAGCTACTATTATGGAAAGGGACGAACACGTAAAAGAATACTCAACCTAGATAATAGTTATACAAATGTATCCCCCATAATGTAAATGAACATCTTTTTATTATTTATACAAAGACCGAATACCTTTGGTATTCCTTCAAAAAAAGATAAATATAGATGTTATGCTTCACTTGTGAATCTTATTCTTTCATTCTCCGATTATTGTGTAGCATTTTTCATACAAGTGATAAAGACCCCAATACTAATAAAAATAAATCAATCTTTTATCACTTAACCAAGAAATATCAAAGTTGAAATTATTTTGAAATTATTTACGAACTTTATTTTAGTACAATTAGTATACATTTATCGAACTACCTTTACATATCGAACATTCCTACAAATATATAGAAATAAAGTTGATTTAGATTGAGATAGCCAGGCAGAGCCCACGGGCGCAGTTCATACACTCATTTTTTCTGTTTTAGCTAACCATAACTATAGCTCACTCATCGCATATCTAGGTGATGATCGGGTAATATACACCCCTCAGTTCTTTGATCTTGTCCTCGCATTCCTTCGCGGCAGTTTTTAAGTTTTCATTCCTTCGCCAAAGGCACTAGGGGATATTTCATTCAGGGTGAACTTGTCGTTGTCGATGAGGTTATTTTTCTCGACACGAGTTCTCTCTCCTCGGTACACTTGGACAAGCACGCTAGATTGGTTGTCTACCCTGAGGGTAGACGCTTAAGACCCGCAATGTCGCTAGCATCCTTTCTAGAAATAGAGTTGATTTAGAAATGGAGAAAGAGGGTATTGGGGGAGAGGGGCGGACTGGAGTAAATGTATACTGGAGAAGAGAAATGAGTGGTCAAAAAAGATGTGCGTAGATTTCTTTGGTCTAGGATAGAGGTTGGCTTAGGAAGATGGAGGTGGGCGTGGAGAGATGGAGGTTGGAGCAGAGATGAATGGAGGTGGGAGTTTAGGAAGGAGATGGATACGGTATGTTAAGTGAGGGGTATAATTGTCAAATCACATTTTTTCTGTTAAATTTAACAGAAAAGGTTAGCTGTGGATAAATTCGATATAAAATGAGTTTAGGAGGGACAATTATGTTATTAGAAATTTTAGAAGGATAAATTTATTATTTACATATTAAGTAAGGATATACGTGTAATTTCTCCTAGAATGGTATATGCTGAATGTTTGTGTACTCCATATTTGAATTTTTTTTTTATTTGATCTCTTATAGCTGAAATAAGAATATATTATTATTCATTTTTTATCTCATATTTAAATGTATGTGTGTTTATATAATTTTATGTGTTATTTATTCATTTTATTTTGAGGAATTGTTTTTATCTACATGGCAGTGATGTAAAAGACGGAAAACGGAACGGAACGGTCCGGCACCGTTTTAGTGTTTAATCCGTAAAACGGTCGTAAAACGGTTAAAAAACGGTAAAAAACGGTTAAGTCAAAATACAATAAAATATCATCAAAATACAATAAAAACGATAAAAAACGGTCATAATTCCATCCAATATCCTTTTGTTCACGTGTACTACTCGCATTAGAAGTACTCCCACTTTTGGCATTAGAAGCCATTGAGGTGCTCGCATTCGAAGCCATCGACTAATCCTAAATCCTAAACTGAAATTCAGCACAAATTAGACAAAATCAGAAAAAAAACAGCAACAAATTAGACAAAATCAACACACATTGGGCAAAAACAACACCAAATCAGCACAAAAACAGCACAAATTCATTAAAAACAGCACAAAATCAGCAAAATCAGAACAAAAACAGCACACATTAGGCAAAAACAGCACCAAATCAGCACCAAAACAGCACAAATTCATTAAAAACAGCACAAAATCAGCAAAATCAGAACAAAAACAGCTCAAATTCAACAAATTCAGCACGAAATTATCCAAAACAGCCTGAGTTCAGCCAAAAACAGCACAAATTCAGCATATATTAAGCAAAAAAAAGAACAAATTCATCACAAACGTCATAATTTCGGTACAAATACATCTCTAATCGAAAAAAAAAAATTACTTGCAAATTTGCGTCTCCAACTGGCCACCTTGCTGCAGCAGTGCAAGAGACTGGTTTTGAGAACGTCTCCAACTGGTCACCACTTCCGGCCACTCTCCAGTCTCCACTTAGTCTCCAACTGGCCATTCTTTTAGGAATGAAAGGAAGGAGTGAAGGACCATGGGCACTACTAGGTTTATGAGCAAAGAGAAAATGATTAAAGCAATTTTTTGAGACTGGGCCAAGATTGAAAGCCCAAAAAAAATGTTAACCCCAATTTTTTATGTAAAAAACGGTCAGTAAAACGGTAAGCAAAACGTTTTTGATAAAAAAAACGACGAAAAACGGTAAAAAAACGGTGGACCGTTTTGTTCAACCGTTTTGGCAAAAACGGAACGGTTTGCCACCGTTTTACCGTTTTTCACCGTTTTTTTACCGTTTTACACCGTTTTTTACAACACTGCTACATGGTATGTTTTCTATTGGAAATTGGGATTTTTTTTCTTGGATTTTTTTTGCGTGTGCATTGGGGCAATTTTATGGTCTTCGATTAAGAGTTACCAGAGTACAAAGACACACTGTTCCAAGCCCAGAGTGTCTTTTATGGTCTTGGATTAAGAACTACTTTGCGTGTGAATTGCGTATGCTTGGGGCAATTTTATTGTCTTGGAAATTGGGATTTTCTTGCAAAGTAGGGCTATAATGCATAATTGAGACACACACACGCACACTGTCCCACAGTACAAAGACAGATATAACATCTTTTTAATTAAGAGTTAAAAATCCGCCGGTTAGTGTTAATTATTTTTACGGGATTATAAAACTCGATAATTAGTGCTAAATAACACGGCAGATTTTTAAAATCCGGTATTTAGTGCTAAATAACACGGCGGGATTTTAAAACCCGATAGTATTAGTTTAATACTGCAAAAAGTTAACACACACGGTTTTTAAGGTCATTAACGCACCGGGATTTTAAAATCCGGTACTGACGGGATTTAAAAACCAGTTTCAGATTATCTTTGAAATATTTGCAAAAAAAGAGTTATTTTTAGAATTAATTTTTCATAAAGCGTCGCACCTCATACATATACACTTTAAGTGCTCTATATAATCCCCTACACATATCTCAATATATTATTTTATATAAACAATATACTGTTTCGAGTTGGGTGTTGAATAAAACTATCATCCGTTGTTCTCATGAACATATGCCCTAAAGAACAACATCCCCGAATTATCTTGGATCATTTATAACAGTCTGCACGAATGGACGAAATAATGTCTAAGGACAACATTCACTCGATTTGGATAAACAATTTTAATTTTATTGTTATATTTGTTTATATGTTGATTTTGTATGTATTATAAATATTATAATATAATAATTTATATATTTTATTCTTTATCAATATCCGAATATACCTTTCCACTATTTTTTTTGTTTCAACAATATTTTTTTTATGTATGTTCCACAACCAACTAAACCAATAAAAGTATATGATTATAATTACATGTCTGAAAATATATATTACACATGTGACATTTTGATTTTATTTGAGGTTAGATGTATAATATATATTTATGTGTTCTATATTTGTATTTGTATATTATATATTTTCTAAATTGTAAGATGTTTTTTTAAATATAATACATATAATATAATTTTACATTTATGATATACATTTATTTGTAATACATTTATAAATGTACTTTATATATCTTAGAGTATGATATACTTTTGTAATTACAACAAATATTTATGTATGGATGATAATGTTCTAAGAGATTGTTTTTTTACTTGAGTATAATTGGTATAAACTTTTTGTATTAGATTTATACGTTTTTATAATAATTATATTTTTGTCATGTGTGTTTGGAATGTATAAATATGGTCAAAATTGAACAAATATAGTTAATTTTAAAAAATCAAACCGTCATGTATCATATTTCTATTGCTGGTGTGCACATATGACGTGCACACTCATAGATCATTTATTATAGAGGTCGTATATGGTGTCCCTCAAATGTCACAAAACACCCTCTATATGGGGGTGGGGGTGGGGGGGGGGGGGGGGGGGGGGGGGGGGGTGGGCAATTCACATCTCCCACTTGTTGTATCCAAGAATGCATTAACTGTTAATTGAAATTATTATTTTTGTTAATAAATAATACAATTGTATTAATCGATAATTAACTTTGAATTAACCGTTAATTCAAATTTGAATTAACAAACAATTGAAATGGATGGGTGCAATTTGGAGTTCCATATAATCACCAAACCCATATAGAAGGTGTTTGGTGACATTTGAGGGGGTACGACATAGTTACCCTTTATTATATATCCATGAAAAATAATTTTTCATTGTATTTTCTCCAGCTTAACGGGATAACGGAATAATATCTGCCTATTATACATTGTCAAAGTATTACATGCGTGACTACGTGACCTATGTATAAAAGGTACTATATTTTTATATTATAATCAAAAGAAAAGAAAACTAAGCACACCATAATTTGTTTATAGTTATATTTTTTTTGAATGGTATTCGACCAGCGATCGTTTTCGTTTTGGTACTTAATTTATTTGATGTTAATGTAGATCGAATCCATAATTTCTCACAAAATATAATTTTTCATGTTTCACACGTTCAATCAATTAAGTTAAGAACAATTTTTTTTTTATAGTTGGAAACTAAAATAATAAGTACATCCATTCTACTATATATTTCACTAAAATTAATTTAAGTGCAAAAAAAAAAAATATTAACTGAAACTGTTTAAAACTTTTCATTGGTTCATCAGTCACGTCGTGTTGATTTAATCACGTAACTGTCATATATCGAACATATTAACACATGCTTGAATAAAGTTAAGTGTAGCCATCAAATACTATGTCATATCAATATTATCATCTACATGCTAAGTTGAGCAAAGTTAGATATTTACTATATAAAATTGCATCAATAATTATAGAGACAAAATAATTGATTCGAGTTACCTGCACAAAAAAAAAAACAGAAAAAAAGGACGCAGAAAGGAGAGAGAGGTCACGTGAGATGCATGATGGGTGAGGGGGAGGGGTGCGTGTTTGGCGCCTTTGCAAGTGACAAAGACAAACCCTCCAGTATCGGGTTCCACCCGGTCAATCTACACGTGGCCGAAACTCTGTCGGTTGTACGGTTTGCTTTATTAAACACCATATTCAATATTCAATTGAAAACATTTGAGAATTATTTCTGACATTGGGCTCCATTTTGATGTATAATTATTAATTACTAATTAGTATTACTCATGTTGCGGGGATATTCAAAAAACCAAACCGTATCGTATCGTATCCAACATTTATCGTATCGGATCGTATCGGATACCGATATTCGTCGGATACTCATCGAATATGTATCATATACTTTACGTGTCATATCTAAATATTTTATTTCATAATAATAATGAATACTTCTCGGAGACTCGGATACTTTTAACGTATACAAAAATATACTTGAAAAATATAAATAAAAATTTAAAATCGAAATACATGAGTAATACATATAAATAAATAACTAAATAACATAAACATTTACTTAATAATAAGTTATTTATGTTGAAACAAATTTTTAATATATTTTATGACAAATATATACTATACAAAATATTAAATATTAAATATATATATTATAATTAATAAAATAATATAATATTACATATAATGGTCGTATTGTATCCCAAATATTAAATATTTTAGTATTGTTATTGTAACAATGTTTTATTATATATTTCACAATGCACTAACTCATATATTAAACAAAAAAATCGATTATTTTGAATATAAATTAAAATTTTATTTTACCTAAATTATTATTTTTATTATTGTGTTTTGTGATTATATATAACACAATAACTAGTTTTACAATTTTAAATTTATTTTTCATGATTGTATTTAAAATAGACAAATATTTATTTAAATTTATTTAATAACATTGTTTCAAAATGATAAATTCAAGGACTTATATGAAAAATATGCCATGATTTATACGGATGAATGGAATCTTCCGTTAATTATCCTAGATTGCAGAATTGCATTTTTTTCCAAAAGAAAGCAATTCTAACCATGCTTCATGAATCATCAAAATGTCATCGAAAAGTCAACAAACATTCACAAAAATTCATACAAACTCATCTAATTCACATTACATGGCCACTATAATCTTTATGAAACCCCTAGAGAAGCTCGTTGTAGAAAGCACGATGCCAGATCTTCTTCCTATTGTCACGATGCCATGCTCAATTGGTACTCGAGGCCGAGGATAACTCTTTTTGACTTACCCTCGTCTCCTACACAATATACATATTATGAGAACAAATATTAGCAAGTAATATATGAATGTAATTAAAGAAACTTAGAAAGTTCAAGATAGAGATATAGGGGATAAAATACCTTGACTTGACTGTACCAGTACCAATATCGCTGATAAGATATCGTCAGCATCGACCATTTTTATGTTCTTGTTGTGAAGGCACGTTGAAATATAAGTTTTGGATTTCAATTATTGTCTATGTAAGATTGTTTGGTTATGGTTAGAGATATTTTATTACGATTCGTGAATTTTGTTGTGTGTTTTGTTGCATAAATGTCTTTAAATAAAATTACTATGTTGTTTGTTTCGTATTATCTTATAAGATTAGCAGTACACCATACTGATTATTGTTGAAAAGATCGTATGTGTATACATGTAATTACTAGTTTTTGAATGACAAGTCGAATGAGACTAACTCTAATATTACATACATATTTTCTGTGCCGGTAATAGTTCAAATCTTATGTCAATAATATTACATATTCTCGTACCAATAGTACTTCACGATGCATGTAGCAATTGCATTACAATTTACAAAGTATATATTTATTTATTTATTTTTGAAAAGTTTAGAGCGGGCTTCCAAACATATTTTTATATATAGTTTTTTCTCAGGATTTACAATCTTTACATGTATGACTAAAACCCAAAATACAGGCTATATGAACATATACTATTTCCAAGCAAAAGCCCATTAACTCCCAAAAAAGTATTCCGAATTAACAATGAAATAAAATGTAGCCCAGAATACTTTTTATCGCAAATATGTATAGCTGTGATATTTTGAAGAAACACGTGCACAAAATATATCGCAAATTATTGTACCGGTAATGTCGCAAATCAAATTCGAAGTACACGAGTACTACCAACAGCATTCTAAAATTAAAAACAAGTCCAAATGGACCCAAAAATTACATAAAAGTCAGCCAAAGCACTAGAAAGCTAAATTTCCAACAAGTCAAAATATACAATAGCTTGGAAGTTGAAAAAAAAGTGTAAATACAAAAATGTTAGAAATATTTAAATTAAGTCTAAAAAAACCCTAAGCTTAAATAAAATTTAGAAAACTCCACAAACCTTAAATTTTCAACAAAATCATAATTGAATATGCATTCATAAATCATAATTCATCAATATCATAATCATTGCTCCCATAATAATATCACCACTTTCATCTCTTGCATCCAATTTATTTTCTGCAAATAGGCATAAAACAAATATTATGAATATTAAGAAACTTTGAAAATATACATCATCATTAATGTGTTAAAGCCACAAATTAGTTTCAACTCACAAAGTACATAAACTTTACTTATTTTTTGTTTTTTAACAGTACGTAAACGTTTCCAAAAGGGCCACTCTACTTTTCTTGATGAACCAACTCGATATCTTGAAAAAGTACACAAAAAAAGACCAAAATATTATAGAATTACAAAGACCAAATTGAAAAGTATAATGAAGGACCTGTTGAGTTGTCAAAAATAACAGTTGTACTACATAGCTAAATCTCTAATTAACACATACTAAAAAAAATCATAGAAGTATGTTAATTGTAACCAGCAAAAAAAATATGAACCCACCCACAACTAAAATGTTTGCAATTAACAATAATGATTTTGAGAAGAATTTCAAATTAACAAAAAAAATCCAAATTATGGTCAAAATGGGGATTTGAAATGTTTGAAAACTGAAAAATCTACAAAAGTAATTACGCAGAAAAGAAACAAAATGTTTTAATAACACAAAATCAATTACAATAAAGAAAAAAAATCATTTCAATAATAGTACAAAATCATTTCAGTTAACCAATAAACACGGACTGAAATAGAAGGGTATTTATTTAGTATTTACTAAAATGAATGGATTGTAATTTCAATTGACAAAATCAATTACTGAGATCCAAAAAACATAGACTGGAAATCAATTACCGAAAAACAATAAACATAGACAGAAATAGAAGAATATTTGCAATTATTTATCGTCGTCCTTCGATTTTCGTGGTTTTTGATTTCTCGGATCCATCGCGTGTGTGCGCGGGTTGTGGGTTGTGGGTTTTCGGGTGCAGGTGCAGGGGAGAGGAAAATAGGGAGGGGAGTTTGGAGGCCTATCAGTTGGAAGTGATGATGGGCCGGCCAGATCGACAGATTATTTGCCGGCAATTTGAAGGACCAAACAAAACAATTGGGATGTTTCTTATTTTCCTTTAAAGAGCCCTTGCAATTGATAAGTGATCATTTATGAAAATTAAAGTTTGGAGTTTCTAAGAGTTACATACAATTTGGTATTTTGCACTTAATTTCGTTCACTAGCTGTGATTTTATTTCACCTTTGTTCATCCTAATTTTACTTTATATAAATAATTCGAACATTGTTCATATTTGTTTGATTTGATGTTCTTGCATATTAGATGTAAGATTTCTTTTTTTCATGTGTGACCTTCTTTTTCATTTTTTGGGGGATTTTGTCAATTTGAATTGCGAGGATCCATGTTTCTCTCAATTTTGTATTGATGTCATTGGGTTTATAGAAAATACGAAGAAATTTAAAAAGAAAAATAATTTCACATTTCTAACTACATATGTTAGCTTGTTTTATATCATTTGAAGATCACATAAAAACAAATATAATTTACATGAATTCAATAACTTTACTTTTTAAACGTCATTCCATCTCAGTTTATTTACATTAATCATATGTTATATTATTAGACATAGTTTAGCAGTTGATACTTATCAAGATTTAGTGAGAATCTTTTTGCAAATTTGTTTGGGTAAATTTCATGAATTTGAATGCAATAATTGAATAAATAACACCCACAATAACAGTACAATTGTTTAGTAAACGACAGACATAATAACATTATTGTTTAGTTAATATAAATTAATAATTTTTTCTTCGTATAGTAGATAATTGAAAATCTAAAGTGGTAAATTAAACCAACTAGAGTTAGCCTAGTTGGTCACACCTCTTGGCTAGGGAGCGAGAGGTGTGGGGTTCGATTCCCGGCGGGGACACTAGATTATAGATTAAATGTTAAATTAGTGAATAGAGTGTGTGGCCTACGGGTTTGTAATAAAAAAAAAAAAAAAAAAGGAGATTGTGTTTGGAAGGGGGACTTTGAGCCCTCTCCGAATTTACTCAAAAAAAAAAAAAAGTGGTAAATTAACATATGTTAGTAATTAGGTAGTAGTATACATTTAATTATTTAATTGAGTAATTGATGTCACGTGGGTCAAGAAAGTAATAAATAACAAAGTGAGTCCATAGTCCAAAGACGGTGCCACCCATTTTCAGCGAGAGAGTCTCGCCGAGTCAGCAAAAAGGTGGCCCGGTTGATCACTAACATCACTAACATCACTTTTTTTATACAATTTTTTGAATGGACTGGTAGATCCCCATCCAAACAAAATCCATTATTTTGTTTCCAACTCGAACCTTGCAATTAAACCAATAAAACTCAAAATATTAAAAGAATAAATTATTCATAATTATTCATAATTTCTAATTATAAGGTATGTTTTCCGAACATGATAAATTTAATAAAAATCTGAGTTTTGATTTGTATTTAGAAGAATAAATTTGATAAACCCTAAATGTTTTCCAAACATGTCTGGAATTAGGACTAAAGGTCATTTCCAACATGTCTGGAATTAAAAAGGATTTTAATTTGCCGTGAATTTGTCTTAATAGCATTGCGGTTTCGATGGGAGATTGCTCGATGCAATATCACAAGGCACTAGTATATGACAACAAAACTTAATATTAAGAAAAAAACAGGGTCTGTTCGTTAATTTACAAATCAAGAAACAATTCAATTGATCAAATTGTCAGCAGATTCCACATATCACATTTTTATGTTTTTTCAGTTTATGGACTAAATTGCATCGAGCAATCTTGAAGGTTCTCGCCCGGGTCCCGCATGAGCCCCGACCCCAACCCCGGCCGGGCTCTGCATGGGCCCGACCCCCCCGGACGGGGCCCCGCGTGGGCCCGGCCCCCCCGGACGGGGCCCACGCTGGGCCCGGCCCCCCCGGACCGGGCCCCCCGTGGCCCCGACCCCCCCCCCCCCCGGACCGGGCAACGCGTGGGCCCGACCCCCCCCCCCCGGACCGGGCCCACGCGGGGCCCGGTCCGGACCCCGCGTGGGCCCGACCCCCCCCCCCCCCCCCCCCGGACCGGGCCCCGCGTGGGCCCGACCCCCCCCCCCCCCCGGACCGGGCCCCGCCCAACCCCCCCCCCCCCCGGACCGGGCCCCGCGTGGGCCCGACCCCCCAACCCCCCCCGGACCGGGCCCCGCGTGGGCCCGACCCCCCAACCCCCCCCGGACCGGGCCCCGCGTGGGCCCGACCCCCCAACCCCCCCCGGACCGGGCCCCGCGTGGGCCCGACCCCCCAACCCCCCCCGGACCGGGCCCCGCTTGGGCCCGACCCCCCAACCCCCCCGGACCGGGCCCCGCTTGGGCCCGACCCCCCAACCCCCCCCGGACCGGGCCCCGCTTGGGCCCGACCCCCCCCCCCCCCCCCCCCCCCCCCCCCCCCCGGACCGGGCCCCGCTTTGGCCCGACCCCCCCCCCCCCCCCGGACCGGGCCCCGCTTGGGCCCGACCCCCCCCGGACCGGGCCCCGCTTGGGCCCGACCCCCCCCGGACCGGGCCCCGCTTGGGCCCGACCCCCCCCGGACCGGGCCCCGCGTGGGCCCGACCCCCCGGACCGGGCCCCGCGTGGGCCCGACCCCCCCGGACCGGGCCCCGCTTGGGCCAGACCCCCCCGGACCGGGCCCCGCGTGGGCCCGACCCCCCAGACCGGGCCCTGCGAGGGCCCGACCCCTCCGGACTGGGCCCCGCGTGGGCCCAACCCCTCCAGACCTGGTTCGCAGATGGGGGAGTGGGACACACACACACACACACACACACACACACACACAACAGACCCACATACACACACATACTTGTACAGACACACACCAACACATACACACACATACAAACATGCACATATATATACATACAAAGACACATTCAAATTCTGAGCACGTTGAAATTTCTATCTCTCGAGTACACCGATTCAATCATCCAATTATTTTCCATCTCTGGAAATTGATTGCAGTCATCGAGATTGTATTTGCTTCACTGCGCCATTTTCGTGAAGTTTTCGTGAGGTAATATATTTCGTTTCTTCGCGTTATGCACTCTTTTCTCTTGCAAAGAAAATGATGATAGTTAATATTTTGAACAAAAATAAAAAATAATTTAATTGCTTTTGTATTCGACCTGATCGAGTTTCATTTTGTTTAGTCTCTGCATTGCCAGTTCTTCATTAAACTTTGTTGTTGTTTTGATCCTTGACTTCCGATTTTGGAATAGAATTTGTGAGTGCTAAATCGAATGTCTCGATATGAACTGGTTTAAGAGAATTGACCACTATTCATCATAAACCTGAAAATACAGAACTAATTAGCATTTAAAATAATGCTAAAATGAACTTGAATAAGAACACTTTTACTACTGTAACTAATAAAACTAATTACAGTGATTATTGCCAAGAAGAGCTTGGAGAAGATCGATGAGTTTCTAATGCATAGAGATGACACTTTCTGGCCCGAAATGACCTCTTCGAGGCTGTTCTCGACGGAACTCACCGCATCTCTGCATCGATTTTGAAAACAAATTAGATCGAATAATAAATATGATTTATTATTTTAGAAGGGATAAAACTGAAAATGAACTTGTACAGGGGTAAATCCTTCTGGTTTTTGGTCTTATTCTCGTCCAATTCAAACAGCAATAAAAGAGAAGAAATCCTTGTACTGTGGTAATCCAAATCCCGTGCCAATCTCGCTTATCATAAAACTTTCAAACTATACAGTCAATAAAAAACAGAATCAATAATTATGATAAAAGATAAGTTAAGACGAAATTAAAAATCCAAGATAATCAGATCAAGAATCCATCAGGACTTTATCAATGATAAGAGGAGAAGAAACTAAAAATCAAAACAAAGAGAAGAGTAAACCAAGCCAACCCATTTACTTGCTTGATTTTGGTGGTACCAAAAAAGAAAAACCATTAATTTTGATAAAATACAAAAAAAGGAGGAGAAACACTTACGTTCTTGTTTATGTCCGGTAATGAAATCATCCATTGAAACTATCGAGTTCGGATTTAGAAGAGAACGTTCCTCTCGAGTTCGGATTTCCCATCTCGATCTCGTCTCCCATTCAAACTATCTACTGAATAGAAGCTTGCTGTTGGTAATTGGTTGTCGGCTATCTGGATGTATGGATCTAGTTCTAGGGCTTCATTGGTGGGAAAGAATTACAGTATAGAAAAGAAGGGAGAGAAGAGAAGAAGAGAGAAGAAAGGGGGATTTACGGATTTGTTTGGGAGAGGAGAGGGGGTGAATGAAATGAGGACAGAGAAGGTAGGACGGAGGTTTATAAAGATGAGGATAAGATTTTCTTGGATAACTAATTTCCTAGACTCGGCGTTCAAACTAATGTATACACCATAAATGAATTTCACATTAAGCTTCTGTCATTAAATCGTGAACCGAGTTCACTTTGAATAATATTGAAATAATATTAACGTTAGATTAGATTTTCTTGGATACTAATTCCATAGACTCGGCGCGTAGACTAATGTATACACCATAAATGAATGTCACATTCTAGTTCTTACATTAAATCGTGAACTGAGTTCATTTGAATAATATTGAAATGTTAACGTTAGATTAGATTTTTGTAACGTTGGATTAAGATTTTCGAATATTTTATTACCGTTGGAAATTTGATTATGCTATATGCCTCCTGAGTGTGAACACAAATATGATCGAAATGTCTTATATGAGTTTGTATTGTATGTGGGGCTCACCTAATATATTGATCCATAATTATTATTAATTTGGATGAAGATTATAAATAGAAATTTGGATGAAGATTTCATAATTATATTTTTATACTAAGTGTGAACACATATATTGATTCATATTAGCTTGGAAATATTTTTTAACATGATGATTCATATATTGATTCATATAAGTAAAATAAAATATGTGTAGGCTTATATGTATTATTATTTTTACAATTAAATTTCAAAATAAGCATTTATTTGACCAAGAAAGGGCTCGAAAAGGAAAACTTCCAATAGAGGAGGGGTCCACTACATTAAATGAGGGGCCTGTTTGCAAAAGTAAGAAAAATATTTGCTCTTTTACTTGTCCTGTTCAAAAATTGCATCCCTTCAAATTCTTTTCAAAAACTTGTTTTTTTTTTTTGAGAAGAACTAAATGAAGACCTAACTCATACAACACAACTACACGTCAAATATAATTCATAACACAAAATAAATACCAAATAAATTCATAGGACATAGTTTTCATTGTGACCCAAACCAAATTAAATTAAAACATCAATCATCACATTGCAAGTAGCCAATCTGGGTCCTAGTTGGGAACACTATCCGCATTTCCTGTGAATCGAACACAATACACAATACACGCATGTTATCCTTCAAATATTCGATACATATTTCGATTAAAAAATAACAAGTGACAAAAACACAAATACCGTCATCTTTGTCGTGTTTCTTATGACTCGAGAAGTGTCAGTGTTGGTTCTTGTTTCTTTTGAGTTTTGACCCCATCTCGTACCAATACCGGCAGCATTAGAATACCAGCCTGGGGGTGATACGAACCAATACCGGTATCAATTAGATCGTCTTTTCATCCCCTTTTCCAATACATGATCATGAAAGTCAAAGACACAAAATAGCCATGGACACAAGAGCACCTGTTACACCTATAACACACCCTAAGCAAGTTGTTTCCAAAAGATCTGGTCAGAGGTACGTTACAAAAAAGATTCAATTAAATAACAAAAGAACACAAAAGAACTAACCGAATACTCTTTAACAATCTGATACTGGGAAAGGTTGAACAACACGAGGAAAAGAAAAACTGGACCAAACTAGCACATGCGCGAAAGAACCACCACAAAAAAGATAAGCTCCAAAGAAAATAGTAATCAGGTTTTTAACTGTGACAACTCATGATAAATTAGCACAACATAAACAAAACTTATTCGAATTTGTTAGCAGAGTTGACTTAGAGAACGCATGTCTCATGGACGAAAAAACTTTTTTGGAAATGATATAACGCGTGACGTTAAAGCTATTTCAAATTACCCTAACTAAATTTGTTTAGACTTATGTTATGGACAATATTTTTTGTATGCTATGGACAATATGTATAGTTTTGTAAGATACAACATACACTGTGCTGCTAAATCAATCACATCTTTCAATTTGCATCTGTACATTCATGTATTGAATATTGAATACACTCTAAAATCACATAATTTTCAAAAAAATTCGACAACGGTTTCTCTTAATCAGCCAAAAATATCCGGTTCGAAATAAACCAAAAAAAAAAACAAAACTCATCCAAGACGACTTAAAAAATTGAGCACAAACAATGTGACACATCCAAAAGACAAACCAGCGTAACTAACATAAATACAATATTTACTACATACAACAACTTCAACAACAACAAAAATCAACTATTTCCGAACACCAAAAGGATGATAAAAAAAAATTAAAATAAAAGAAAGGAAAAAAATAGAAACACACCCGCGCAATTGTGCGGGTAAAACGCTAGTAAACTATAAAGTATGGGGCAATTTCATCAATTTTCTTTTGTTGGATATATTATTTTGTTGGATATATTATATGCATGATTTTCTTATTTCTTAGGGCATGCATATGATATTTTTGAAGTCCACTATGGTCGTGGTTTTCGAAAAAAATATATTCATGGGGTTTTTTTTTGTGCAAAATGCTATGCATGCAAAAAAAAATCATATAAGTGGGCTTAGTTTCGACTTGAGTTAATTCTGCTAATTTGATCTCGTAAAATTATTATAAGAAGGAAACATCTTTTTGGATCTCATTGACGGAGAATCCGACCCGCTAACAAGGTTAAAAATGATCGCTAGCTAATTTTAACCCTCCCACCCACTGTTCTCCATTTGAACAATTACGGATCCTTCAAAATAAACTTCAGAATTTGTTCATGAATATGAACAATCATGTGCACAAAAATATTGATGTGTATTAAAATATGTTAAATCATAAAATCATAAAAAGTAATATATGTTTTTTTTTATAAATACATTTAACAGATCAATTAAGAGAATGATATTGTTTTAATCAGAATATATTATATAAAGTATGATTAATATATTTTGATTATATTTAGTAGAATTATGAAACTATAAAAACTACGTATTTTTTGAAACAATATTGTATTTGTTATTATAAAAATATGTTATATTACTTATTAGACTGGAACAACATAATAAAAATATTCACAATGTATCTCGGAAAAACATAATGAAACTAATAATAATAATAATTGCAAATACGTACATATTTTATTAGCAATTAATAGGTATGGATGGTGTAGTAAGGTTATGACGCTAGTTTCACACACTAGAGGCCCTTAGTTCGAATCCGGACTTAGACATATTCAATTTTTCTTTCTCAAAAATTTGTTACTAGTTTAGAAATATAATAACAGCGGGATTACTAGAAAGAATATATAATATAATGGCCAAATTTCATATGTACCCTTACAAATTTTCACAATTTCACGTATACCCATGCAAAACGTGAAATATCACGAGTAATTTTACAAAATTATTATAATTTCACGAATACCCTTTTCTATTAGATTTTTGTTAACTATCTGCTAAGATTACCGCTAAATTTTATTTTTTCGATTTTACCCCTTATGTAAATAAACAATAAATTTTATGTCCGTAAAATCGAAAAAGCATAAATTAGGGATAATATTAGCAGATAGTTAACAAAAATTTAACAAAAAGGATATCCGTGAAATTTTATTAATTTTGTAGGAGTATTCACAATATTTCACGTTTTGCAAGGGTATATGTGAAATTATGAGATTTTGTGGGAGTAGGTATGAAATTTGGCCTAATATAATTAACTAATTATCAGGGCAAAACAATTCGGACAAAAAGAATTATAATAAAAATTGTTCACGATAAGTTTATTGTCATATAGCATTTTTTATACGAGTCCATACAATATTTGGGAATTTCATCTTGAATTATTGTTCACGATAAGTTTATTTGGGAATTTGAGCCCGAATTAACAAAAAATACAGGTTTTTTTGTAATTTCATCTTGAATTATTGAATATGAAGATTGTACAATTGTAGGTTTCTCAATCTTTCTCCAAATGGGACGATTTTTATATCAAAATCACTCGCCCCGACGAGAGAAATACAGCAGCGCGAACGAATTTGGGAAATTATGTATTTTGAAACCGAATTAACATAAAATACAGTTTTTTTGGTAATTTCATCATGAATTATTGAATTTGAAGATTATCACATTGTAACTTTCTCATACTTTCTCCAAATGGCACGATCTTCGGATCAAAATCGCTCGCCTCGACGAGAGGAATGCAGCAGCGCGGCCGAATTTCGAAAATCATGTATTTTGAGCCCGAATTAACAAAAAATACAGTTTTTTTTGTAATTTCATCTTGAATTATTGAATATGAAGATTGTCCGATTGTAGGTTTCTCAATCTTTCTCCAAATGGCACGCTTTTTATATCAAAATCACTCGCCCCGACGAGAGAAATACAGCAGCTCGAACGAATTTGGGAAATTATGTATTTTGAAACCGAATTAACAGAAAATACAGTTTTTTTGGTAATTTCATCATGAATTATTGAATTTGAAAATTATATCATTGTAACTTTTTCATACTTTCTCCAAATGGCACGATCTTCATATGAAAATCGCTCGCCTCGACGAGAGGAATGCAGCCACGCGGCCGAATTTCGAAAATTATGTATTTTGAGCCCGAATTAACAAAAAATACAATTTTTTTTGTAATTTCATCTCGAATTATTGAATATGAAGATTGTCCAATTGTAGGTTTCTCAATCTTTCTCCAAATGGCACGATTTTTATATCAAAATCGCTCGCCCCGGCGAGAGAAATACAACAGCGCGAACGAATTTGGGAAATTATGTATTTTGAGACCGAATTAACAAAAAATACAGATTTTTTTGTAATTTTATCTTGAATTATAGAATATGAAGATTGTCCAATTGTAGGTTTCTCAATCTTTCTCCAAATGGGACGATTTTTATATCAAACTCGCTCGCCCCGGCGAGAGAAATACAGCAACGCGAACGAATTTGGGAAATTATGTATTTTGAAACCGAATTAACAGAAAATACAGTTTTTTTGGTAATTTCATCATGAATTATAGAATATGAAGATTATCACATTGTAACTTTCTGATACTTTCTCAAAATGGCACGATCTTCATATCAAAATCGCTCACCTCGACGAGTGGAATGCAGCAACGCGGCCGAATTTCGAAAATTATGTATTTTGAGCCCGAATTAACAAAAAATACAGTTTTTTTTGTAATTTCATCTTGAATTATTGAATATGAAGATTGTCCAATTGTAGGTTTCTCAATCTTTCTCCAAATGGCACGATTTTTATATCAAAATCGCTCGCCCCGGCGAGAGAAATACAACAGCGCGAACGAATTTGGGAAATTATGTATTTTGAGCCCGAATTAACAAAAAATACAGGTTTTTTTGTAATTTCATCTTGAATTATTGAATATGAAGATTGTCCAATTGTAGGTTTCTCAATCCTTCTCCAAATGGGACGATTTTTATATCAAAATCGCTCGCCCCGGCGAGAGAAATACAGCAACGCGAACGAATTTGGGAAATTATGTATTTTGAAACCGAATTAACAGAAAATACAGTTTTTTTGGTAATTTCATCATGAATTATAGAATATGAAGATTATCACATTGTAACTTTCTCATACTTTCTCCAAATGGCACGATCTTCGTATCAAAATCGCTCGCCATGACGAGAGGAATGCAGCCACGCGGCCGAATTTCGAAAATTATGTATTTTGAGACCGAATTAACAAAAAATACAGATTTTTTTGTAATTTTATCTTGAATTATAGAATATGAAGATTGTCCAATTGTAGGTTTCTCAATCTTTCTCCAAATGGGACGATTTTTATATCAAACTCGCTCGCCCCGGCGAGAGAAATACAGCAGCGCGAACGAATTTGGGAAATTATGTATTTTGAGCCCGAATTAACAAAAAATACAGGTTTTTTTGTAATTTCATCTTGAATTATTGAATATGAAGATTGTCCAATTGTAGGTTTCTCAATCTTTCTCCAAATGGGACGATTTTTATATCAAAATCACTCGCCCCGACGAGAGAAATACAGCAGCGCGAACGAATTTGGGAAATTATGTAATTTGAAACCGAATTAACATAAAATACAGTTTTTTTGGTAATTTCATCATGAATTATTGAATTTGAAGATTATCACATTGTAACTTTCTCATACTTTCTCCAAATGGCACGATCTTCGGATCAAAATCGCTCGCCTCGACGAGAGGAATGCAGCAGCGCGGCCGAATTTCGAAAATCATGTATTTTGAGCCCGAATTAACAAAAAATACAGTTTTTTTTGTAATTTCATCTTGAATTATTGAATATGAAGATTGTCCGATTGTAGGTTTCTCAATCTTTCTCCAAATGGCACGCTTTTTATATCAAAATCGCTCGCCCCGGCGAGAGAAATACAGCAGCGCGAACGAATTTTGGAAATTATGTATTTTGAGCCCGAATTAACAAAAAATACAGGTTTTTTTTTGTAATTTCATATTGAATTATTGAATATGAAGAATGTCCAATTGTAGGTTTCTCAATCTTTCTCCAAATGGGACGATTTTTATATCAAAATCACACGCCCCGACGAGAGAAATACAGCAGCGCGAACGAATTTGGGAAATTATGTATTTTGAAACCGAATTAACATAAAATACAGTTTTTTGGGTAATTTCATCATGAATTATTGAATTTGAACATTATATCATTGTATATTTTTCATACTTTCTCCAAATGGCACGATCTTCATATGAAAATCGCTCGCCTCGACGAGAGGAATGCAGCCACGCGGCCGAATTTCGAAAATTATGTATTTTGAGCCCGAATTAACAAAAAATACAATTTTTTTTGTAATTTCATCTCGAATTATTGAATATGAAGATTGTCCAATTGTAGGTTTCTCAATCTTTCTCCAAATGGCACGATTTTTATATCAAAATCGCTCGCCCCGGCGAGAGAAATACAACAGCGCGAACGAATTTGGGAAATTATGTATTTTGAGCCCGAATTAACAAAAAATACAGGTTTTTTTGTAATTTCATCTTGAATTATTGAATATGAAGATTGTCCAATTGTAGGTTTCTCAATCCTTCTCCAAATGGGACGATTTTTATATCAAAATCGCTCGCCCCGGCGAGAGAAATACAGCAACGCGAACGAATTTGGGAAATTATGTATTTTGAAACCGAATTAACAGAAAATACAGTTTTTTTGGTAATTTCATCATGAATTATAGAATATGAAGATTATCACATTGTAACTTTCTCATACTTTCTCCAAATGGCACGATCTTCGTATCAAAATCGCTCGCCATGACGAGAGGAATGCAGCCACGCGGCCGAATTTCGAAAATTATGTATTTTGAGACCGAATTAACAAAAAATACAGATTTTTTTATAATTTTATCTTGAATTATAGAATATGAAGATTGTCCAATTGTAGGTTTCTCAATCTTTCTCCAAATGGGACGATATTTATATCAAACTCGCTCGCCCCGGCGAGAGAAATACAGCAACGCGAACGAATTTGGGAAATTATGTATTTTGAAACCGAATTAACAGAAAATACAGTTTTTTTGGTAATTTCATCATGAATTATAGAATATGAAGATTATCACATTGTAACTTTCTGATACTTTCTCAAAATGGCACGATCTTCATATAAAAATCGCTCGCCTCGACGAGTGGAATGCAGCAACGCGGCCGAATTTCGAAAATTATGTATTTTGAGCCCGAATTAACAAAAAATACAGTTTTTTTTGTAATTTCATCTCGAATTATTGAATATGAAGATTGTCCAATTGTAGGTTTCTCAATCTTTCTCCAAATGGCACGACTTTTATATCAAAATCGCTCGCCCCGGCGAGAGAAATACAACAGCGCGAACGAATTTGGGAAATTATGTATTTTGAGCCCGAATTAACAAAAAATACAGGTTTTTTTGTAATTTCATCTTGAATTATTGAATATGAAGATTGTCCAATTGTAGATTTCTCAATCCTTCTCCAAATGGGACGATTTTTATATCAAAATCGCTCGCCCCGGCGAGAGAAATACAGCAACGCGAACGAATTTGGGAAATTATGTATTTTGAAACCGAATTAACAGAAAATACAGTTTTTTTGGTAATTTCATCATGAATTATAGAATATGAAGATTATCACATTGTAACTTTCTCATACTTTCTCCAAATGGCACGATCTTCGTATCAAAATCGCTCGCCATGACGAGAGGAATGCAGCCACGCGGCCGAATTTCGAAAATTATGTATTTTGAGACCGAATTAACAAAAAATACAGATTTTTTTGTAATTTTATCTTGAATTATAGAATATGAAGATTGTCCAATTGTAGGTTTCTCAATCTTTCTCCAAATGGGACGATTTTTATATCAAACTCGCTCGCCCCGGCGAGAGAAATACAGCAGCGCGAACGAATTTGGGAAATTATGTATTTTGAGCCCGAATTAACAAAAAATACAGGTTTTTTTGTAATTTCATCTTGAATTATTGAATATGAAGATTGTCCAATTGTAGGTTTCTCAATCTTTCTCCAAATGGGACGATTTTTATATCAAAATCACTCGCCCCGACGAGAGAAATACAGCAGCGCGAACGAATTTGGGAAATTATGTAATTTGAAACCGAATTAACATAAAATACAGTTTTTTTGGTAATTTCATCATGAATTATTGAATTTGAAGATTATCACATTGTAACTTTCTCATACTTTCTCCAAATGGCACGATCTTCGGATCAAAATCGCTCGCCTCGACGAGAGGAATGCAGCAGCGCGGCCGAATTTCGAAAATCAAGTATTTTGAGCCCGAATTAACAAAAAATACAGTTTTTTTTGTAATTTCATCTTGAATTATTGAATATGAAGATTGTCCGATTGTAGGTTTCTCAATCTTTCTCCAAATGGCACGCTTTTTATATCAAAATCGCTCGCCCCGGCGAGAGAAATACAGCAGCGCGAACGAATTTTGGAAATTATGTATTTTGAGCCCGAATTAACAAAAAATACAGGTTTTTTTTGTAATTTCATATTGAATTATTGAATATGAAGAATGTCCAATTGTAGGTTTCTCAATCTTTCTCCAAATGGGACGATTTTTATATCAAAATCACACGCCCCGACGAGAGAAATACAGCAGCGCGAACGAATTTGGGAAATTATGTATTTTGAAACCGAATTAACATAAAATACAGTTTTTTTGGTAATTTCATCATGAATTATTGAATTTGAACATTATATCATTGTAAATTTTTCATACTTTCTCCAAATGGCACGATCTTCATATGAAAATCGCTCGCCTCGACGAGAGGAATGCAGCCACGCGGCCGAATTTCGAAAATTATGTATTTTGAGCCCGAATTAACAAAAAATACAATTTTTTTTGTAATTTCATCTCGAATTATTGAATATGAAGATTGTCCAATTGTAGGTTTCTCAATCTTTCTCCAAATGGCACGATTTTTATATCAAAATCGCTCGCCCCGGCGAGAGAAATACAACAGCGCGAACGAATTTGGGAAATTATGTATTTTGAGCCCGAATTAACAAAAAATACAGGTTTTTTTGTAATTTCATCTTGAATTATTGAATATGAAGATTGTCCAATTGTAGGTTTCTCAATCCTTCTCCAAATGGGACGATTTTTATATCAAAATCGCTCGCCCCGGCGAGAGAAATACAGCAACGCGAACGAATTTGGGAAATTATGTATTTTGAAACCGAATTAACAGAAAATACAGTTTTTTTGGTAATTTCATCATGAATTATAGAATATGAAGATTATCACATTGTAACTTTCTCATACTTTCTCCAAATGGCACGATCTTCGTATCAAAATCGCTCGCCATGACGAGAGGAATGCAGCCACGCGGACGAATTTCGAAAATTATGTATTTTGAGACCGAATTAACAAAAAATACAGATTTTTTTATAATTTTATCTTGAATTATAGAATATGAAGATTGTCCAATTGTAGGTTTCTCAATCTTTCTCCAAATGGGACGATTTTTATATCAAACTCGCTCGCCCCGGCGAGAGAAATACAGCAACGCGAACGAATTTGGGAAATTTTGTATTTTGAAACCGAATTAACAGAAAATACAGTTTTTTTGGTAATTTCATCATGAATTATAGAATATGAAGATTATCACATTGTAACTTTCTGATACTTTCTCAAAATGGCACGATCTTCATATCAAAATCGCTCGCCTCGACGAGTGGAATGCAGCAACGCGGCCGAATTTCGAAAATTATGTATTTTGAGCCCGAATTAACAAAAAATACAGTTTTTTTTGTAATTTCATCTCGAATTATTGAATATGAAGATTGTCCAATTGTAGGTTTCTCAATCTTTCTCCAAATGGCACGATTTTTATATCAAAATCGCTCGCCCCGGCGAGAGAAATACAACAGCGCGAACGAATTTGGGAAATTATTTATTTTGAGCCCGAATTAACAAAAAATACAGGTTTTTTTTGTAATTTCATCTTGAATTATTGAATATGAAGATTGTCCAATTGTAGATTTCTCAATCCTTCTCCAAATGGGACGATTTTTATATCAAAATCGCTCGCCCCGGCGAGAGAAATACAGCAACGCGAACGAATTTGGGAAATTATGTATTTTGAAACCGAATTAACAGAAAATACAGTTTTTTTGGTAATTTCATCATGAATTATAGAATATGAAGATTATCACATTGTAACTTTCTCATACTTTCTCCAAATGGCACGATCTTCGTATCAAAATCGCTCGCCATGACGAGAGGAATGCAGCCACGCGGCCGAATTTCGAAAATTATGTATTTTGAGACCGAATTAACAAAAAATACAGATTTTTTTGTAATTTTATCTTGAATTATAGAATATGAAGATTGTCCAATTGTAGGTTTCTCAATCTTTCTCCAAATGGGACGATTTTTATATCAAACTCGCTCGCCCCGGCGAGAGAAATACAGCAACGCGAACGAATTTGGGAAATTATGTATTTTGAAACCGAATTAACAGAAAATATAGTTTTTTTGGTAATTTCATCATGAATTATTGAATTTGAAGATTATCACATTGTAACTTTCTCATACTTTCTCCAAATGGCACGATCTTCAGATCAAAATCGCTCGCCTCGACGAGTGGAATGCAGCAACGCGGCCGAATTTCGAAAATTATGTATTTTGAGCCCGAATTAACAAAAAATACAGTTTTTTTTGTAATTTCATCTTGAATTATTGAATATGAAGATTGTCCAATTGTAGGTTTCTCAATCTTTCTCCAAATGGCACGATTTTTATATCAAAATCGCTCGCCCCGGCGAGAGAAATACAACAGCGCGAACGAATTTGGGAAATTATGTATTTTGAGCCCGAATTAACAAAAAATACAGGTTTTTTTGTAATTTCATCTTGAATTATTGAATATGAAGATTGTCCAATTGTAGGTTTCTCAATCCTTCTCCAAATGGGACGATTTTTATATCAAAATCGCTCGCCCCGGCGAGAGAAATACAGCAACGCGAACGAATTTGGGAAATTATGTATTTTGAAACCGAATTAACAGAAAATACAGTTTTTTTGGTAATTTCATCATGAATTATAGAATATGAAGATTATCACATTGTAACTTTCTCATACTTTCTCCAAATGGCACGATCTTCGTATCAAAATCGCTCGCCATGACGAGAGGAATGCAGCCACGCGGCCGAATTTCGAAAATTATGTATTTTGAGACCGAATTAACAAAAAATACAGATTTTTTTGTAATTTTATCTTGAATTATAGAATATGAAGATTGTCCAATTGTAGGTTTCTCAATCTTTCTCCAAATGGGACGATTTTTATATCAAACTCGCTCGCCCCGGCGAGAGAAATACAGCAGCGCGAACGAATTTGGGAAATTATGTATTTTGAGCCCGAATTAACAAAAAATACAGGTTTTTTTGTAATTTCATCTTGAATTATTGAATATGAAGATTGTCCAATTGTAGGTTTCTCAATCTTTCTCCAAATGGGACGATTTTTATATCAAAATCACTCGCCCCGACGAGAGAAATACAGCAGCGCGAACGAATTTGGGAAATTATGTAATTTGAAACCGAATTAACATAAAATACAGTTTTTTTGGTAATTTCATCATGAATTATTGAATTTGAAGATTATCACATTGTAACTTTCTCATACTTTCTCCAAATGGCACGATCTTCGGATCAAAATCGCTCGCCTCGACGAGAGGAATGCAGCAGCGCGGCCGAATTTCGAAAATCATGTATTTTGAGCCCGAATTAACAAAAAATACAGTTTTTTTTGTAATTTCATCTTGAATTATTGAATATGAAGATTGTCCGATTGTAGGTTTCTCAATCTTTCTCCAAATGGCACGCTTTTTATATCAAAATCGCTCGCCCCGGCGAGAGAAATACAGCAGCGCGAACGAATTTTGGAAATTATGTATTTTGAGCCCGAATTAACAAAAAATACAGGTTTTTTTTGTAATTTCATATTGAATTATTGAATATGAAGAATGTCCAATTGTAGGTTTCTCAATCTTTCTCCAAATGGGACGATTTTTATATCAAAATCACACGCCCCGACGAGAGAAATACAGCAGCGCGAACGAATTTGGGAAATTATGTATTTTGAAACCGAATTAACATAAAATACAGTTTTTTTGGTAATTTCATCATGAATTATTGAATTTGAACATTATATCATTGTAAATTTTTCATACTTTCTCCAAATGGCACGATCTTCATATGAAAATCGCTCGCCTCGACGAGAGGAATGCAGCTCCGCGGCCGAATTTCGAAAATTATGTATTTTGAGCCCGAATTAACAAAAAATACAATTTTTTTTGTAATTTCATCTCGAATTATTGAATATGAAGATTGTCCAATTGTAGGTTTCTCAATCTTTCTCCAAATGGCACGATTTTTATATCAAAATCGCTCGCCCCGGCGAGAGAAATACAACAGCGCGAACGAATTTGGGAAATTATGTATTTTGAGCCCGAATTAACAAAAAATACAGGTTTTTTTGTAATTTCATCTTGAATTATTGAATATGAAGATTGTCCAATTGTAGGTTTCTCAATCCTTCTCCAAATGGGACGATTTTTATATCAAACTCGCTCGCCCCGGCGAGAGAAATACAGCAACGCGAACGAATTTGGGAAATTATGTATTTTGAAACCGAATTAACAGAAAATACAGTTTTTTTGGTAATTTCATCATGAATTATAGAATATGAAGATTATCACATTGTAACTTTCTGATACTTTCTCAAAATGGCACGATCTTCATATCAAAATCGCTCGCCTCGACGAGTGGAATGCAGCAACGCGGCCGAATTTCGAAAATTATGTATTTTGAGACCGAATTAACAAAAAATACAGATTTTTTTATAATTTTATCTTGAATTATAGAATATGAAGATTGTCCAATTGTAGGTTTCTCAATCTTTCTCCAAATGGGACGATTTTTATATCAAACTCGCTCGCCCCGGCGAGAGAAATACAGCAACGCGAACGAATTTGGGAAATTATGTATTTTGAAACCGAATTAACAGAAAATACAGTTTTTTTGGTAATTTCATCATGAATTATAGAATATGAAGATTATCACATTGTAACTTTCTGATACTTTCTCAAAATGGCACGATCTTCATATCAAAATCGCTCGCCTCGACGAGTGGAATGCAGCAACGCGGCCGAATTTCGAAAATTATGTATTTTGAGCCCGAATTAACAAAAAATACAGTTTTTTTTGTAATTTCATCTCGAATTATTGAATATGAAGATTGTCCAATTGTAGGTTTCTCAATCTTTCTCCAAATGGCACGATTTTTATATCAAAATCGCTCGCCCCGGCGAGAGAAATACAACAGCGCGAACGAATTTGGGAAATTATGTATTTTGAGCCCGAATTAACAAAAAATACAGGTTTTTTTGTAATTTCATCATGAATTATTGAATTTGAACATTATCACACTGTAACTTTCTCATACTTTCTCCAAATGGCACGATCTTCATATCAAAATCGCTCGTCCCGGCGAGAGAAATGCAGCTGCGCGGCCGAATTTGGGAAATTATGTATTTTGAAACCGAATTAACGGAAAATACAGTGTTTTTGGTAATTTCATCATGAATTATTGAATTTGAAGATTATCACATTGTAACTTTCTCATACTTTCTCCAAATGGCACGATCTTCAGATCAAAATCGCTCGCCTCGACGAGAGGAATGCAGCACCGCGGCCGAATTTCGAAAATCATGTATTTTGAGCCCGAATTAACAAAAAATACAGATTTTTTTGTAATTTCATCTTGAATTATTGAATATGAAGATTGTCCGATTGTAGGTTTCTCAATCTTTCTCCAAATGGCACGCTTTTTATATCAAAATCGCTCGCCCCGGCGAGAGAAATACAGAAGCGCGAACGAATTTTGGAAATTATGTATTTTGAGCCCGAATTAACAAAAAATACAGGTTTTTTTTGTAATTTCATCTTGAATTATTGAATATGAAGAATGTCCAATTGTAGGTTTCTCAATCTTTCTCCAAATGGGACGATTTTTATATCAAAATCCCACGCCCCGACGAGAGAAATACAGCAGCGCGAACGAATTTGGGAAATTATGTATTTTGAAACCGAATTAACATAAAATACAGTTTTTTTGGTAATTTCATCATGAATTATCGAATTTGAAGATTATCACATTGTAACTTTCTCATACTTTCACGAAATGGCACGATCTTCATATCAAAATCGCTCGCCTCGACGAGAGGAATGCAGCAGCGCGGCCGAATTTCGAAAATTATGTATTTTGAGCCCGAATTAACAAAAAATACAGGTTTTTTTGTAATTTCATCTTGAATTATTGAATATGAAGATTGTCCAATTGTAGGTTTCTCAATCTTTCTCCCAATGGCACGATTTTAATATCAAAATCACTCGCCCCGGCGAGAGAAATACAGCAACGCGAACGAATTTGGGAAATTATGTATTTTGAAACCGAATTAACAGAAAATACAGTTTTTTTGGTAATTTCATCATGAATTATAGAATATGAAGATTATCACATTGTAACTTTCTGATACTTTCTCAAAATGGCACGATCTTCATATCAAAATCGCTCGCCTCGACGAGAGGAATGCAGCATCGCGGCCCAATTTCGAAAATTATGTATTTTGAGCCCGAATTAACAAAAAATACAGGTTTTTGTGTAATTTCATCTTGAATTATTGAATATGAAGATTGTCCAATTGTAGGTTTCTCAATCTTTCTCCAAATGGGACGATTTTTATATCAAAATCACTCGCCCCGACGAGAGAAATACATCAGCGCGAACGAATTTGGGAAATTATGTATTTTGAAACCGAATTAACATAAAATACAGTTTTTTTGTTAATTTCATCATGAATTATTGAATTTGAAGATTATCACATTGTAACTTTCTCATACTTTCTCCAAATGGCACGATCTTCGTATCAAAATCGCTCGCCTCGACGAGAGGAATGCAGCATCGCGGCCGAATTTCGAAAATTATGTATTTTGAGTCCGAATTAACAAAAAATACAGGTTTTTTTGTAATTTCATCTTGAATTATTGAATATGAAGATTGTCCAATTGTAGGTTTCTCAATCTTTCTCCAAATGGCACGATTTTTATATCAAAATCACTCGCCCCGGCGAGAGAAATATAGCAACGCGAACGAATTTGGGAAATTATGTATTTTGAAACCGAATTAACAGAAAATACAGTTTTTTTGGTAATTTCATCATGAATTATAGAATATGAAGATTATCACATTGTAACTTTATGATACTTTCTCAAAATGGCACGATCTTCATATCAAAATCGCTCGCCTCGACGAGAGGAATGCAGCTGCGCGGCCCAATTTCGAAAATTAAGTATTTTGAGCCCGAATTAACAAAAAATACAGTTTTTTTTGTAATTTAATCTTGAATTATTGAATATGAAGATTGTCCGATTGTAGGTTTCTCAATCTTTCTCCAAATGGCACGTTTTTTATATCAAAATAGCTCGCCCCGGCGAGAGAAATACAGCAGCGCGAACGAATTTGGGAAATTATGTATTTTGAGCCCGAATTAACAAAAAATACAGGTTTTTTTGTAATTTCATCTTGAATTATTGAATATGAAGATTGTCCAATTGTAGGTTTCTCAATCTTTCTCCAAATGGGACGATTTTTATATCAAAATCACTCATCCCGGCGAGAGAAATACAGCAGCGCGAACGAATTTGGGAAATTATGTATTTTGAAACCGAATTAACAGAAAATACAGTGTTTTTGGTAATTTCATCATGAATTATTGAATTTGAAGATTATCACATTGTAACTTTCTCATACTTTCTCCAAATGGCACGATCTTCATATCAAAATCGCTCGCCTCGACGAGAGGAATGCAGCAACTCGACCGAATTTCGAAAATTATGTATTTTGAGCCCGAATTAACAAAAAATACAGGTTTTTTTGTAATTTCATCTTGAATTATTGAATATGAAGATTGTCCGATTGTAGGTTTCTCAATCTTTCTCCCAATGGCACGATTTTTATATCAAAATCACTCGCCCCGGCGAGAGAAATACAGCAACGCGAACGAATTTGGGAAATTATGTATTTTGAAACCGAATTAACAGAAAATACAGTTTTTTTGGTAATTTCATCATGAATTATAGAATATGAAGATTATCACATTGTAACTTTCTGATACTTTCTCAAAATGGCACGATCTTCATATCAAAATCGCTCGCCTCGACGAGAGGAATGCAGCATCGCGGCCCAATTTCGAAAATTATGTATTTTGAGCCCGAATTAACAAAAAATACAGTTTTTTTTGTAATTTCATCTTGAATTATTGAATATGAAGATTGTCCAATTGTAGGTTTCTCAATCTTTCTCCAAATGGCACGATTTTTATATCAAAATCGCTCGCCCCAGCGAGAGAAATACAGCAGCGCGAACGAATTTGGGAAATTATGTATTTTGAGCCCGAATTAACAAAAAATACAGGTTTTTTTGTAATTTCATCTTGAATTATTGAATATGAAGATTGTCCAATTGTAGGTTTCTCAATCTTTCTCCAAATGGGACGATTTTTATATCAAAATCACTCGCCCCGACGAGAGAAATTCAGCAGCGCGAACGAATTTGGAAAATTATGTATTTTGAAACCGAATTAACATAAAATACAGTTTTTTTGGTAATTTCATCATGAATTATTGAATTTGAAGATTATCACATTGTAACTTTCTCATACTTTCTCCAAATGGCACGATCTTCATATCAAAATCGCTCGGCTCGACGAGAGGAATGCAGCAATGCGGCCGAATTTCGAAAATTATGTATTTTGAGCCCGAATTAACAAAAAATACAGGTTTTTTTGTAATTTCATCTTGAATTATTGAATATGAAGATTTTACAATTGTAGGTTTCTCAATCTTTCTCCAAATGGGACGATTTTTATATCAAAATCACTCGCCCCGGCGAGAGAAATACAGCAGCTCGAACGAATTTGGGAAATTATGTATTTTGAAACCGAATTAACATAAAATACAGTTTTTTTGGTAATTTCATCATGAATTATTGAATTTGAACATTATATCATTGTAACTCTTTCATACTTTCTCCAAATGGCACGATCTTCAGATCAAAATCGCTCGCCTCGACGAGAGGAATGCAGCAGCGCGGCCGAATTTCGAAAATTATGTATTTTGAGCCCGAATTAACAAAAAATACAGGTTTTTTTGTAATTTCATCTTGAATTATTGAATATGAAGATTGTCCGATTGTAGGTTTCTCAATCTTTCTCCAAATGGCACGCTTTTTATATCAAAATCGCTCGCCCCGGCGAGAGAAATACAGCAGCGCGAACGAATTTTGGAAATTATGTATTTTGAGCCCGAATTAACAAAAAATACAGGTTTTTTTGTAATTTCATCTTGAATTATTGAATATGAAGAATGTCCAATTGTAGGTTTCTCAATCTTTCTCCAAATGGGACGATTTTTATATCAAAATCACTCGCCCCGACGAGAGAAATACAGCAGCGCGAACGAATTTGGGAAATTATGTATTTTGAAACCGAATTAACATAAAATACAGTTTTTTTGGTAATTTCATCATGAATTATCGAATTTGAAGATTATCACATTGTAACTTTCTCATACTTTCTCGAAATGGCACGATCTTCATATCAAAATCGCTCGCCTCGACGAGAGGAATGCAGCATCGCGGCCCAATTTCGAAAATTATGTATTTTGAGCCCGAATTAACAAAAAATACATGTTTTTTTGTAATTTCATCTTGAATTATTGAATATGAAGATTGTCCAATTGTAGGTTTCTCAATCTTTCTCCAAATGGGACGATTTTTATATCAAAATCACTCATCCCGGTGAGAGAAATACAGCAGCGCGAACGAATTTGGGAAATTATGTATTTTGAAACCGAATTAACATAAAATACAGTTTTTTTGGTAATTTCATCATGAATTATCGAATTTGAAGATTATCACATTGTAACTTTCTCATACTTTCTCAAAATGGCACGATCTTCATATCAAAATCGCTCGCCTCGACGAGAGGAATGCAGCATCGCGGCCCAATTTCGAAAATTATGTATTTTGAGCCCGAATTAACAAAAAATACAGTTTTTTTGTAATTTCATCTTTGAATTATTGAATATGAAGATTGTCCGATTGTAGGTTTCTCAATCTTTCTCCAAATGGCACGCTTTTTATAACAAAATCGCTCGCCCCGGCGAGAGAAATACAGCAGCGCGAACGAATTTGGGAAATTATGTATTTTGAGCCCGAATTAACAAAAAATACAGGTTTTTTTGTAATTTCATCTTGAATTATTGAATATGAAGATTGTCCAATTGTAGGTTTCTCAATCTTTCTCCAAATGGGACGATTTTTATATCAAAATCACTCGCCCCGACGAGAGAAATACAGCAGCGCGAACGAATTTGGGTAATTATGAATTTTGAAACCGAATTAACAGAAAATACAGTGTTTTTGGTAATTTCATCATGAATTATTGAATTTGAAGATTATCACATTGTAACTTTCTCATACTTTCTCAAAATGGCACGATCTTCATATCAAAATCGCTCGCCTCGACGAGAGGAATGCAGCAACTCGACCGAATTTCGAAAATTATGTATTTTGAGCCCGAATTAACAAAAAATACAGTTTTTTTTGTAATTTCATCTTGAATTATTGAATATGAAGATTGTCCGATTGTAGGTTTCTCAATCTTTCTCCAAATGGCACGCTTTTTATATCAAAATCGCTCGTCCCGGCGAGAGAAATACAACAGCGCGAACGAATTTGGGAAATTATGTATTTTGAGCCCGAATTAACAAAAAATACAGGTTTTTTTGTAATTTCATCTTGAATTATTGAATATGAAGATTGTCCAATTGTAGGTTTCTCAATCCTTCTCCAAATGGGACGATTTTTATATCAAAATCGCTCGCTCCGGCGAGAGAAATATCTCGACGAGAGGAATGCAGCAACGCGGCCGGATTTCGAAAATTATGTATTTTGAGCCCGAATTAACAAAATATACAGGTTTTTTTGTAATTTCATCTAGAATTATTGAATATGAAGATTGTCCAATTGTAGGTTTCTCAATCTTTCTCCAAATGGGACGATTTTTATATCAAACTCGCTCGCCCCGGCGATAGAAATACAGCAGCGTGAACGAATTTGGGAAATTATGTATTTTGAAACCGAATTAACAGAAAATACAGTTTTTTTGGTAATTTCATCATGAATTATAGAATATGAAGATTATCACATTGTAACTTTCTGATACTTTCTCAAAATGGCACGATCTTCATATCAAAATCGCTCGCCTCGACGAGAGGAATGCAGCATCGCGGCCCAATTTCGAAAATTATGTATTTTGAGCCCGAATTAACAAAAAATACAGTTTTTTTTGTAATTTCATCTTGAATTATTGAATATGAAGATTGTCCAATTGTAGGTTTCTCAATCTTTCTCCAAATGGCACGATTTTTATATCAAAATCGCTCGCCCCAGCGAGAGAAATACAGCAGCGCGAACGAATTTGGGAAATTATGTATTTTGAGCCCGAATTAACAAAAAATACAGGTTTTTTTGTAATTTCATCTTGAATTATTGAATATGAAGATTGTCCAATTGTAGGTTTCTCAATCTTTCTCCAAATGGGACGATTTTTATATCAAAATCACTCGCCCCGACGAGAGAAATTCAGCAGCGCGAACGAATTTGGAAAATTATGTATTTTGAAACCGAATTAACATAAAATACAGTTTTTTTGGTAATTTCATCATGAATTATTGAATTTGAAGATTATCACATTGTAACTTTCTCATACTTTCTCCAAATGGCACGATCTTCATATCAAAATCGCTCGGCTCGACGAGAGGAATGCAGCAATGCGGCCGAATTTCGAAAATTATGTATTTTGAGCCCGAATTAACAAAAAATACAGGTTTTTTTGTAATTTCATCTTGAATTATTGAATATGAAGATTTTACAATTGTAGGTTTCTCAATCTTTCTCCAAATGGGACGATTTTTATATCAAAATCACTCGCCCCGGCGAGAGAAATACAGCAGCGCGAACGAATTTGGGAAATTATGTATTTTGAAACCGAATTAACAGAAAATACAGTTTTTTTGGTAATTTCATCATGAATTATTGAATTTGAACATTATATCATTGTAACTTTTTCATACTTTCTCCTAATGGCACGATCTTCAGATCAAAATCGCTCGCCTCGACGAGAGGAATGCAGCAGCGCGGCCGAATTTCGAAAATTATGTATTTTGAGCCCGAATTAACAAAAAATACAGTTTTTTTTGTAATTTCATCTTGAATTATTGAATATGAAGATTGTCCGATTGTAGGTTTCTCAATCTTTCTCCAAATGGCACGCTTTTTATATCAAAATCGCTCGCCCCGGCGAGAGAAATACAGCAGCGCGAACGAATTTTGGAAATTATGTATTTTGAGCCCGAATTAACAAAAAATACAGGTTTTTTTGTAATTTCATCTTGAATTATTGAATATGAAGAATGTCCAATTGTAGGTTTCTCAATGTTTCTCCAAATGGGACGATTTTTATATCAAAATCACTCGCCCCGACGAGAGAAATACAGCAGCGCGAACGAATTTGGGAAATTATGTATTTTGAAACCGAATTAACATAAAATACAGTTTTTTTGGTAATTTCATCATGAATTATCGAATTTGAAGATTATCACATTGTAACTTTCTGATACTTTCTCAAAATGGCACGATCTTCATATCAAAATCGCTCGCCTCGACGAGAGGAATGCAGCAACGCGGCCCAATTTCGAAAATTATGTATTTTGAACCCGAATTAACAAAAAATACAGTTTTTTTGTAATTTCATCTTTGAATTATTGAATATGAAGATTGTCCGATTGTAGGTTTCTCAATCTTTCTCCAAATGGCACGCTTTTTATAACAAAATCGCTCGCCCCGGCGAGAGAAATACAGCAGCGCGAACGAATTTGGGAAATTATGTATTTTGAGCCCGAATTAACAAAAAATACAGGTTTTTTTGTAATTTCATCTTGAATTATTGAATATGAAGATTGTCCAATTGTAGGTTTCTCAATCTTTCTCCAAATGGGACGATTTTTATATCAAAATCACTCGCCCCGACGAGAGAAATATAGCAGCGCGAACGAATTTGGGAAATTATGTATTTTGAAACCGAATTAACATAAAATACAGTTTTTTTGGTAATTTCATCATGAATTATTGAATTTGAAGATTATCACATTGTAACTTTCTCATACTTTCTCCAAATGGCACGATCTTCATATCAAAATCGCTCGGCTCGACGAGAGGAATGCAGCAATGCGGCCGAATTTCGAAAATTATGTATTTTGAGCCCGAATTAACAAAAAATACAGGTTTTTTTGTAATTTCATCTTGAATTATTGAATATGAAGATTGTCCAATTGTAGGTTTCTCAATCTTTCTCCAAATGGGACGATTTTTATATCAAAATCACTCGCCCCGGCGAGAGAAATACAGCAGCTCGAACGAATTTGGGAAATTATGTATTTTGAAACCGAATTAACAGAAAATACAGTTTTTTGGTAATTTCATCATGAATTATTGAATTTGAACATTATATCATTGTAACTTTTTCATACTTTCTCCAAATGGCACGATCTTCAGATCAAAATCGCTCGCCTCGACGAGAGGAATGCAGCAGCGCGGCCGAATTTCGAAAATTATGTATTTTGAGCCCGAATTAACAAAAAATACAGTTTTTTTTGTAATTTCATCTTGAATTATTGAATATGAAGATTGTCCGATTGTAGGTTTCTCAATCTTTCTCCAAATGGCACGCTTTTTATATCAAAATCGCTCGCCCCGGCGAGAGAAATACAGCAGCGCGAACGAATTTTGGAAATTATGTATTTTGAGCCCGAATTAACAAAAAATACAGGTTTTTTTGTAATTTCATCTTGAATTATTGAATATGAAGAATGTCCAATTGTAGGTTTCTCAATCTTTCTCCAAATGGGACGATTTTTATATCAAAATCACTCGCCCCGACGAGAGAAATACAGCAGCGCGAACGAATTTGGGAAATTATGTATTTTGAAACCGAATTAACATAAAATACAGTTTTTTTGGTAATTTCATCATGAATTATCGAATTTGAAGATTATCACATTGTAACTTTCTGATACTTTCTCAAAATGGCACGATCTTCATATCAAAATCGCTCGCCTCGACGAGAGGAATGCAGCATCGCGGCCCAATTTCGAAAATTATGTATTTTGAGCCCGAATTAACAAAAAATACAGTTTTTTTGTAATTTCATCTTTGAATTATTGAATATGAAGATTGTCCGATTGTAGGTTTCTCAATCTTTCTCCAAATGACACGCTTTTTATAACAAAATCGCTCGCCCCGGCGAGAGAAATACAGCAGCGCGAACGAATTTGGGAAATTATGTATTTTGAGCCCGAATTAACAGAAAATACAGGTTTTTTTGTAATTTCATCTTGAATTATTGAATATGAAGATTGTCCAATTGTAGGTTTCTCAATCTTTCTCCAAATGGGACGATTTTTATATCAAAATCACTCGCCCCGACGAGAGAAATACATCAGCGCGAACGAATTTGGGAAATTATGTATTTTGAAACCGAATTAACATAAAATACAGTTTTTTTGGTAATTTCATCATGAATTATTGAATTTGAAGATTATCACATTGTAACTTTCTCATACTTTCTCCAAATGGCACGATCTTCGTATCAAAATCGCTCGCCTCGACGAGAGGAATGCAGCAACGCGGCCGAATTTCGAAAATTATGTATTTTGAGTCCGAATTAACAAAAAATATGAAGATTGAATATGAAAATTATGTACTTTTTCATACAGTTTTTTTTGTAATTTCATCTTTGAATTATTGAATATGAAGATTGTCCGATTGTAGGTTTCTCAATCTTTCTCCAAATGGCACGCTTTTTATAACAAAATCGCTCGCCCCGGCGAGAGAAATACAGCAGCGCGAACGAATTTGGGAAATTATGTATTTTGAGCCCGAATTAACAAAAAATACAGGTTTTTTTGTAATTTCATCTTGAATTATTGAATATGAAGATTGTCCAATTGTAGGTTTCTCAATCTTTCTCCAAATGGGACGATTTTTATATCAAAATCACTCGCCCCGACGAGAGAAATATAGCAGCGCGAACGAATTTGGGAAATTATGTATTTTGAAACCGAATTAACATAAAATACAGTTTTTTTGGTAATTTCATCATGAATTATTGAATTTGAAGATTATCACATTGTAACTTTCTCATACTTTCTCCAAATGGCACGATCTTCGTATCAAAATCGCTCGCCTCGACGAGAGGAATGCAGCATCGCGGCCGAATTTCGAAAATTATGTATTTTGAGCCCGAATTAACAAAAAATACAGGTTTTTTTGTAATTTCATCTTGAATTATTGAATATGAAGATTGTCCAATTGTAGGTTTCTCAATCTTTCTCCAAATGGGACGATTTTTATATCAAAATCACTCGCCCCGGCGAGAGAAATACAGCAGCTCGAACGAATTTGGGAAATTATGTATTTTGAAACCGAATTAACAGAAAATACAGTTTTTTGGTAATTTCATCATGAATTATTGAATTTGAACATTATATCATTGTAACTTTTTCATACTTTCTCCAAATGGCACGATCTTCAGATCAAAATCGCTCGCCTCGACGAGAGGAATGCAGCTGCGCGGCCGAATTTCGAAAATTATGTATTTTTAGCCCGAATTAACAAAAAATACAGTTTTTTTTGTAATTTCATCTTGAATTATTGAATATGAAGATTGTCCGATTGTAGGTTTCTCAATCTTTCTCCAAATGGCACGCTTTTTATATCAAAATCGCTCGCCCCGGCGAGAGAAATACAGCAGCGCGAACGAATTTTGGAAATTATGTATTTTGAGCCCGAATTAACAAAAAATACAGGTTTTTTTGTAATTTCATCTTGAATTATTGAATATGAAGAATGTCCAATTGTAGGTTTCTCAATCTTTCTCCAAATGGGACGATTTTTATATCAAAATCACTCGCCCCGACGAGAGAAATACAGCAGCGCGAACGAATTTGGGAAATTATGTATTTTGAAACCGAATTAACATAAAATACAGTTTTTTTGGTAATTTCATCATGAATTATCGAATTTGAAGATTATCACATTGTAACTTTCTGATACTTTCTCAAAATGGCACGATCTTCATATCAAAATCGCTCACCTCGACGAGAGGAATGCAGCATCGCGGCCCAATTTCGAAAATTATGTATTTTGAGCCCGAATTAACAAAAAATACAGTTTTTTTGTAATTTCATCTTTGAATTATTGAATATGAAGATTGTCCGATTGTAGGTTTCTCAATCTTTCTCCAAATGACACGCTTTTTATAACAAAATCGCTCGCCCCGGCGAGAGAAATACAGCAGCGCGAACGAATTTGGGAAATTATGTATTTTGAGCCCGAATTAACAGAAAATACAGGTTTTTTTGTAATTTCATCTTGAATTATTGAATATGAAGATTGTCCAATTGTAGGTTTCTCAATCTTTCTCCAAATGGGACGATTTTTATATCAAAATCACTCGCCCCGACGAGAGAAATACATCAGCGCGAACGAATTTGGGAAATTATGTATTTTGAAACCGAATTAACATAAAATACAGTTTTTTTGGTAATTTCATCATGAATTATTGAATTTGAAGATTATCACATTGTAACTTTCTCATACTTTCTCCAAATGGCACGATCTTCGTATCAAAATCGCTCGCCTCGACGAGAGGAATGCAGCAACGCGGCCGAATTTCGAAAATTATGTATTTTGAGTCCGAATTAACAAAAAATATGAAGATTGAATATGAAAATTATGTACTTTTTCATACAGTTTTTTTTGTAATTTCATCTTTGAATTATTGAATATGAAGATTGTCCGATTGTAGGTTTCTCAATCTTTCTCCAAATGGCACGCTTTTTATAACAAAATCGCTCGCCCCGGCGAGAGAAATACAGCAGCGCGAACGAATTTGGGAAATTATGTATTTTGAGCCCGAATTAACAAAAAATACAGGTTTTTTTGTAATTTCATCTTGAATTATTGAATATGAAGATTGTCCAATTGTAGGTTTCTCAATCTTTCTCCAAATGGGACGATTTTTATATCAAAATCACTCGCCCCGACGAGAGAAATACATCAGCGCGAACGAATTTGGGAAATTATGTATTTTGAAACCGAATTAACAGAAAATACAGTTTTTTTGGTAATTTCATCATGAATTATTGAATTTGAAGATTATCACATTGTAACTTTTTCATACTTTCTCCAAATGGCACGATCTTCGTATCAAAATCGCTCGCCTCGACGAGAGGAATGCAGCATCGCGGCCGAATTTCGAAAATTATGTATTTTGAGTCCGAATTAACAAAAAATACAGGTTTTTTTGTAATTTCATCTTGAATTATTGAATATGAAGATTGTCCAATTGTAGGTTTCTCAATCTTTCTCCAAATGGCACGATTTTTATATCAAAATCACTCGCCCCGGCGAGAGAAATACAGCAACGCGAACGAATTTGGGAAATTATGTATTTTGAAACCGAATTAACAGAAAATACAGTTTTTTTGGTAATTTCATCATGAATTATAGAATATGAAGATTATCACATTGTAACTTTCTGATACTTTCTCAAAATGGCACGATCTTCATATCAAAATCGCTCGCCTCGACGAGAGGAATGCAGCTACGCGGCCCAATTTCGAAAATTATGTATTTTGAGCCCGAATTAACAAAAAATACAGTTTTTTTTGTAATTTCATCTTGAATTATTGAATATGAAGATTGTCCGATTGTAGGTTTCTCAATCTTTCTCCAAATGGCACGCTTTTTATATCAAAATCGCTCGCCCCGGCGAGAGAAATACAGCAGCGCGAACGAATTTTGGAAATTATGTATTTTGAGCCCGAATTAACAAAAAATACAGGTTTTTTTGTAATTTCATCTTGAATTATTGAATATGAAGAATGTCCAATTGTAGGTTTCTCAATCTTTCTCCAAATGGGACGATTTTTATATCAAAATCACTCGCCCCGACGAGAGAAATACAGCAGCGCGAACGAATTTGGGAAATTATGTATTTTGAAACCGAATTAACATAAAATACAGTTTTTTTGGTAATTTCATCATGAATTATCGAATTTGAAGATTATCACATTGTAACTTTCTGATACTTTCTCAAAATGGCACGATCTTCATATCAAAATCGCTCGCCTCGACGAGAGGAATGCAGCATCGTGGCCCAATTTCGAAAATTATGTATTTTGAGCCCGAATTAACAAAAAATACAGTTTTTTTGTAATTTCATCTTTGAATTATTGAATATGAAGATTGTCCGATTGTAGGTTTCTCAATCTTTCTCCAAATGACACGCTTTTTATAACAAAATCGCTCGCCCCGGCGAGAGAAATACAGCAGCGCGAACGAATTTGGGAAATTATGTATTTTGAGCCCGAATTAACAGAAAATACAGGTTTTTTTGTAATTTCATCTTGAATTATTGAATATGAAGATTGTCCAATTGTAGGTTTCTCAATCTTTCTCCAAATGGGACGATTTTTATATCAAAATCACTCGCCCCGACGAGAGAAATACATCAGCGCGAACGAATTTGGGAAATTATGTATTTTGAAACCGAATTAACATAAAATACAGTTTTTTGGGTAATTTCATCATGAATTATTGAATTTGAAGATTATCACATTGTAACTTTCTCATACTTTCTCCAAATGGCACGATCTTCGTATCAAAATCGCTCGCCTCGACGAGAGGAATGCAGCAACGCGGCCGAATTTCGAAAATTATGTATTTTGAGTCCGAATTAACAAAAAATATGAAGATTGAATATGAAAATTATGTACTTTTTCATACAGTTTTTTTTGTAATTTCATCTTTGAATTATTGAATATGAAGATTGTCCGATTGTAGGTTTCTCAATCTTTCTCCAAATGGCACGCTTTTTATAACAAAATCGCTCGCCCCGGCGAGAGAAATACAGCAGCGCGAACGAATTTGGGAAATTATGTATTTTGAGCCCGAATTAACAAAAAATACAGGTTTTTTTGTAATTTCATCTTGAATTATTGAATATGAAGATTGTCCAATTGTAGGTTTCTCAATCTTTCTCCAAATGGGACGATTTTTATATCAAAATCACTCGCCCCGACGAGAGAAATACATCAGCGCGAACGAATTTGGGAAATTATGTATTTTGAAACCGAATTAACAGAAAATACAGTTTTTTTGGTAATTTCATCATGAATTATTGAATTTGAAGATTATCACATTGTAACTTTTTCATACTTTCTCCAAATGGCACGATCTTCGTATCAAAATCGCTCGCCTCGACGAGAGGAATGCAGCATCGCGGCCGAATTTCGAAAATTATGTATTTTGAGTCCGAATTAACAAAAAATACAGGTTTTTTTGTAATTTCATCTTGAATTATTGAATATGAAGATTGTCCAATTGTAGGTTTCTCAATCTTTCTCCAAATGGCACGATTTTTATATCAAAATCACTCGCCCCGGCGAGAGAAATACAGCAACGCGAACGAATTTGGGAAATTATGTATTTTGAAACCGAATTAACAGAAAATACAGTTTTTTTGGTAATTTCATCATGAATTATAGAATATGAAGATTATCACATTGTAACTTTCTGATACTTTCTCAAAATGGCACGATCTTCATATCAAAATCGCTCGCCTCGACGAGAGGAATGCAGCTGCGCGGCCCAATTTCGAAAATTATGTATTTTGAGCCCGAATTAACAAAAAATACAGTTTTTTTTGTAATTTCATCTTGAATTATTGAATATGAAGATTGTCCGATTGTAGGTTTCTCAATCTTTCTCCAAATGGCACGCTTTTTATATCAAAATCGCTCGCCCCGGCGAGAGAAATACAGCAGCGCGAACGAATTTGGGAAATTATGTATTTTGAGCCCGAATTAACAAAAAATACAGGTTTTTTTGTAATTTCATCTTGAATTATTGAATATGAAGATTGTCCAATTGTAGGTTTCTCAATCTTTCTCCAAATGGGACGATTTTTATATGAAAATCACTCGCCCCGACGAGAGAAATACATCAGCGCGAACGAATTTGGGAAATTATGTATTTTGAAACCGAATTAACATAAAATACAGTTTTTTTGGTAATTTCATCATGAATTATTGAATTTGAAGATTATCACATTGTAACTTTCTCATACTTTCTCCAAAAGGTACGATCTTCATATCAAAATCGCTCGCCTCGACGAGAGGAATGCACTAGCGCGGCCGAATTTCGAAAATTATGTATTTTGAGCCCGAATTTACAAAAAATACATGTTTTTTTGTAATTTCATCTTGAATTATTGAATATGAAGATTGTCCAATTGTAGGTTTCTCAATCTTTCTCCGAATGGGACGATTTTTATATCAAAATCACTCATCCCGGCGAGAGAAATACAGCAGCGCGAACGAATTTGGGAAATTATGTATTTTGAAACCGAATTAACAGAAAATACAGTGTTTTTGGTAATTTCATCATGAATTATTGAATTTGAAGATTATCACATTGTAACTTTCTCATACTTTCTCCAAATGGCACGATCTTCATATCAAAATCGCTCGCCTTGACGAGAGGAATGCAGCAACTCGACCGAATTTCGAAAATTATGTATTTTGAGCCCGAATTAACAAAAAATACAGTTTTTTTTGTAATTTCATCTTGCATTATTGAATATGAAGATTGTCCGATTGTAGGTTTCTCAATCTTTCTCCAAATGGCACGCTTTTTATATCAAAATCGCTCGCCCCGGCGAGAGAAATACAACAGCGTGAACGAATTTGGGAAATTATGTATTTTGAGCCCGAATTAACAAAAAATACAGGTTTTTTTGTAATTTCATCTTGAATTATTGAATATGAAGATTGTCCAATTGTAGGTTTCTCAATCCTTCTCCAAATGGGACGATTTTTATATCAAAATCGCTCGCTCCGGCGAGAGAAATATCTCGACGAGAGGAATGCAGCAACGCGGCCGGATTTCGAAAATTATGTATTTTGAGCCCGAATTAACAAAAAATACAGGTTTTTTTGTAATTTCATCTTGAATTATTGAATATGAAGATTGTCCAATTGTAGGTTTCTCAATCTTTCTCCAAATGGGACGATTTTTATATCAAACTCGCTGGCCCCGGCGAGAGAAATACAGCAGCGTGAACGAATTTGGGAAATTATGTATTTTGAAACCGAATTAACAGAAAATACAGTTTTTTTGGTAATTTCATCATGAGTTATAGAATATGAAGATTATCACATTGTAACTTTCTGATACTTTCTCAAAATGGCACGATCTTCATATCAAAATCGCTCGCCTCGACGAGAGGAATGCATCCACGCGGCCGAATTTCGAAAATTATGTATTTTGAGCCCGAATTAACAAAAAATACAGTTTTTTTTGTAATTTCATCTTGAATTATTGAATATGAAGATTGTCCAATTGTAGGTTTCTCAATCTTTCTCCAAATGGCACGATTTTTATATCAAAATCGCTCGCCCCAGCGAGAGAAATACAGCAGCGCGAACGAATTTGGGAAATTATGTATTTTGAGCCCGAATTAACAAAAAATACAGGTTTTTTTGTAATTTCATCTTGAATTATTGAATATGAAGATTGTCCAATTGTAGGTTTCTCAATCTTTCTCCAAATGGGACGATTTTTATATCAAAATCACTCGCCCCGACGAGAGAAATACAGCAGCGCGAACGAATTTGGGAAATTATGTATTTTGAAACCGAATTAACATAAAATACTGTTTTTTTGGTAATTTCATCATGAATTATTGAATTTGAAGATTATCACATTGTAACTTTCTCATACTTTCTCCAAATGGCACGATCTTCATATCAAAATCGCTCGGCTCGACGAGAGGAATGCAGCAATGCGGCCGAATTTCGAAAATTATGTATTTTGAGCCCGAATTAACAAAAAATACAGGTTTTTTTGTAATTTCATCTTGAATTATTGAATATGAAGATTGTCCAATTGTAGGTTTCTCAATCTTTCTCCAAATGGGACGATTTTTATATCAAAATCACTCGCCCCGGCGAGAGAAATACAGCAGCTCGAACGAATTTGGGAAATTATGTATTTTGGAACCGAATTAACAGAAAATACAGTTTTTTTTGGTAATTTCATCATGAATTATTGAATTTGAACATTATATCATTGTAACTTTTTCATACTTTCTCCAAATGGCACGAGCTTCATATCAAAATCGCTCGCCTCGACGAGTGGAATGCAGCAGCGCGGCCGAATTTCGAAAATTATGTATTTTGAGCCCGAATTAACAAAAAATACAGTTTTTTTTGTAATTTCATCTTGAATTATTGAATATGAAGATTGTCCAATTGTAGTTTTCTCAATCTTTCTCCAAATGGCACGATTTTTATATCAAAATCGCTCGCCCCGGCGAGAGAAATACAACAGCGCGAACGAATTTGGGAAATTATGTATTTTGAGCCCGAATTAACAAAAAATACAGGTTTTTTTGTAATTTCATCTTGAATTATTGAATATGAAGAATGTCCAATTGTAGGTTTCTCAATCTTTCTCCAAATGGGACGATTTTTATATCAAAATCACTCGCCCCGACGAGAGAAATACAGCCACGCGAACGAATTTGGGAAATTATGTATTTTGAAACCGAATTAACAGAAAATACAGTTTTTTTGGTAATTTCATCATGAATTATCGAATTTGAAGATTATCACATTGTAACTTTCTCATACTTTCTCCAAATGGCACGATCTTCGTATCAAAATCGCTCGCCTCGACGAGAGGAATGCAGCATCGCGGCCCAATTTCGAAAATTATGTATTTTGAGCCCGAATTAACAAAAAATACAGTTTTTTTGTAATTTCATCTTTGAATTATTGAATATGAAGATTGTCCAATTGTAGGTTTCTCAATCTTTCTCCAAATGGGACGATTTTTATATCAAACTCGCTCACCCCGGCGAGAGAAATACAGCAACGCGAACGAATTTGGGAAATTATGTATTTTGAGCCCGAATTAACAAAAAATACAGGTTTTTTTGTAATTTCATCTTGAATTATTGAATATGAAGATTGTCCAATTGTAGGTTTCTCAATCTTTCTCCAAATGGGACGTTTTTTATATCAAAATCACTCGCCCCGACGAGAGAAATACATCAGCGCGAACGAATTTGGGAAATGATGTATTTTGAAACCGAATTAACATAAAATACAGTTTTTTTGGTAATTTCATCATGAATTATTGAATTTGAAGATTATCACATTGTAACTTTCTCATACTTTCTCCAAATGGCACGATCTTCGTATCAAAATCGCTCGCCTCGACGAGAGGAATGCAGCAACGCGGCCGAATTTCGAAAATTATGTATTTTGAGTCCGAATTAACAAAAAATATGAAGATTGAATATGAAAATTATGTACTTTTTCATACAGTTTTTTTTGTAATTTCATCTTTGAATTATTGAATATGAAGATTGTCCGATTGTAGGTTTCTCAATCTTTCTCCAAATGGCACGCTTTTTATAACAAAATCGCTCGCCCCGGCGAGAGAAATACAGCAGCGCGAACGAATTTGGGAAATTATGTATTTTGAGCCCGAATTAACAAAAAATACAGGTTTTTTTGTAATTTCATCTTGAATTATTGAATATGAAGATTGTCCAATTGTAGGTTTCTCAATCTTTCTCCAAATGGGACGATTTTTATATCAAAATCACTCGCCCCGACGAGAGAAATACATCAGCGCGAACGAATTTGGGAAATTATGTATTTTGAAACCGAATTAACAGAAAATACAGTTTTTTTGGTAATTTCATCATGAATTATTGAATTTGAAGATTATCACATTGTAACTTTTTCATACTTTCTCCAAATGGCACGATCTTCGTATCAAAATCGCTCGCCTCGACGAGAGGAATGCAGCATCGCGGCCGAATTTCGAAAATTATGTATTTTGAGTCCGAATTAACAAAAAATACAGGTTTTTTTGTAATTTCATCTTGAATTATTGAATATGAAGATTGTCCAATTGTAGGTTTCTCAATCTTTCTCCAAATGGCACGATTTTTATATCAAAATCACTCGCCCCGGCGAGAGAAATACAGCAACGCGAACGAATTTGGGAAATTATGTATTTTGAAACCGAATTAACAGAAAATACAGTTTTTTTGGTAATTTCATCATGAATTATAGAATATGAAGATTATCACATTGTAACTTTATGATACTTTCTCAAAATGGCACGATCATCATATCAAAATCGCTCGCCTCGACGAGAGGAATGCAGCTGTGCGGCCCAATTTCGAAAATTATGTATTTTGAGCCCGAATTAACAAAAAATACAGTTTTTTTTGTAATTTAATCTTGAATTATTGAATATGAAGATTGTTCGATTGTAGGTTTCTCAATCTTTCTCCAAATGGCACGCTTTTTATATCAAAATCGCTCGCCCCGGCGAGAGAAATACAGCAGCGCGAACGAATTTGGGAAATTATGTATTTTGAGCCCGAATTAACAAAAAATACAGGTTTTTTTGTAATTTCATCTTGAATTATTGAATATGAAGATTGTCCAATTGTAGGTTTCTCAATCTTTCTCCAAATGGGACGATTTTTATATCAAAATCACTCGCCCCGACGAGAGAAATACAGCAGCGCGAACGAATTTGGGAAATTATGTATTTTGAAACCGAATTAACATAAAATACAGTTTTTTTGGTAATTTCATCATGAATTATTGAATTTGAAGATTATCACATTGTAACTTTCTCATAGTTTCTCCAAATGGCACGATCTTCATATCAAAATCCCTCGGATCGACGAGAGGAATGCAGCAACGCGGCCGAATTTCGAAAATTATGTATTTTGAGCCCGAATTAACAAAAAATACAGGTTTTTTTGTAATTTCATCTTAAATTATTGAATATGAAGATTGTCCAATTGTAGGTTTCTCAATCTTTTTCCAAATGGGACGATTTTTATATCAAAATCTCACTCGCCCCGACGAGAGAAATACAGCAGCTCGAACGAATTTGGGAAATTATGTATTTTGAAACCGAATTAACAGAAAATACAGTTTTTTTGGTAATTTCATCATGAATTATTGAATTTGAACATTATATCATTGTAACTTTTTCATACTTTCTCCAAATGGCACGATCTTCATATGAAAATCGCTCGCCTCGACGAGAGGAATGCAGCCACGCGGCCGAATTTCGAAAATTATGTATTTTGAGCCCGAATTAACAAAAAATACAATTTTTTTTGTAATTTCATCTCGAATTATTGAATATGAAGATTGTTCAATTGTAGGTTTCTCAATCTTTCTCCAAATGGGACGATTTTTATATGAAAATCACTCGCCCCGACGAGAGAAATACATCAGCGCGAACGAATTTGGGAAATTATGTATTTTGAATCCGAATTAACATAAAATACAGTTTTTTTGGTAATTTCATCATGAATTATTGAATTTGAAGATTATCACATTGTAACTTTCTCATACTTTCTCCAAATGGCACGATCTTCATATCAAAATCGCTCGCCTCGACGAGAGGAATGCACTAGCGCGGCCGAATTTCGAAAATTATGTATTTTGAGCCCGAATTTACAAAAAATACATGTTTTTTTGTAATTTCATCTTGAATTATTGAATATGAAGATTGTCCAATTGTAGGTTTCTCAATCTTTCTCCGAATGGGACGATTTTTATATCAAAATCACTCATCCCGGCGAGAGAAATACAGCAGCGTGAACGAATTTGGGAAATTATGTATTTTGAAACCGAATTAACAGAAAATACAGTGTTTTTGGTAATTTCATCATGAATTATTGAATTTGAAGATTATCACATTGTAACTTTCTCATACTTTCTCCAAATGGCACGATCTTCATATCAAAATCGCTCGCCTCGACGAGAGGAATGCAGCAACTCGACCGAATTTCGAAAATTATGTATTTTGAGCCCGAATTAACAAAAAATACAGTTTTTTTTGTAATTTCATCTTGCATTATTGAATATGAAGATTGTCCGATTGTAGGTTTCTCAATCTTTCTCCAAATGGCACGCTTTTTATATCAAAATCGCTCGCCCCGGCGAGAGAAATACAACAGCGCGAACGAATTTGGGAAATTATGTATTTTGAGCCCGAATTAACAAAAAATACAGGTTTTTTTGTAATTTCATCTTGAATTATTGAATATGAAGATTGTCCAATTGTAGGTTTCTCAATCCTTCTCCAAATGGGACGATTTTTATATCAAAATCGCTCTCTCCGGCGAGAGAAATATCTCGACGAGAGGAATGCAGCAACGCGGCCGAATTTCGAAAATTATGTATTTTGAGCCCGAATTAACAAAAAATACAGGTTTTTTTGTAATTTCATCTTGAATTATTGAATATGAAGATTGTCCAATTGTAGGTTTCTCAATCCTTCTCCAAATGGGACGATTTTTATATCAAAATCACTCGCCCCGGCGAGAGAAATACAGCAGCTCGAACGAATTTGGGAAATTATGTATTTTGAAACCGAATTAACAGAAAATACAGTTTTTTTGGTAATTTCATCATGAATTATTGAATTTGAACATTATATCATTGTAACTTTTTCATACTTTCTCCAAATGGCACGATCTTCATATCAAAATCGCTCGCCTCGACGAGAGGAATGCAGCAACGCGGCCGAATTTCGAAAATTATGTATTTTGAGCCCGAATTAACAAAAAATACATTTTTTTTTGTAATTTCATCTTGAATTATTGAATATGAAGATTGTCCAATTGTAGGTTTCTCAATCTTTCTCCAAATGGGACGATTTTTATATCAAAATCGCTCGCCCCGGCGAGAGAAATACAGCAGCGCGAACATTATGTATTTTGAGCCCGAATTAACAAAAAATACAGGTTTTTTTGTAATTTCATCTTGAATTATTAAATATGAAGATTGTCCAATTGTAGGTTTCTCAATCTTTCTCCAAATGGGACGATTTTTATATCAAAATCACTCGCCCCGACGAGAGAAATTCAGCAGCGCGAACGAATTTGGGAAATTATGTATTTTGAAACCGAATTAACATAAAATACAGTTTTTTTGGTAATTTCATCATGAATTATTGAATTTGAAGATTATCACATTGTAACTTTCTCATACTTTCTACAAATGGCACGATCTTCATATCAAAATCGCTCGCCTCGACGAGAGGAATGCAGCAACTCGACCGAATTTCGAAAATTATGTATTTTGAGCCCGAATTAACAAAAAATACAGTTTTTTTTATAATTTCATCTTGAATTATTGAATATGAAGATTGTCCGATTGTAGGTTTCTCAATCTTTCTCCAAATGGCACGCTTTTTATATCAAAATCGCTCGCCCCGGCGAGAGAAATACAACAGCGCGAACGAATTTGGGAAATTATGTATTTTGAGTCCGAATTAACAAAAAATACAGGTTTTTTTGTAATTTCATCTTGAATTATTGAATATGAAGATTGTCCAATTGTAGGTTTCTCAATCCTTCTCCAAATGGGACGATTTTTATATCAAAATCACTCACCCCGGCGATTGAAATACAGCAACGCGAACGAATTTGGGAAATTATGTATTTTGAAACCGAATTAACAGAAAATACAGTTTTTTTGGTAATTTCATCATGAATTATTGAATTTGAACATTATCACACTGTAACTTTCTCATACTTTCTCCAAATGGCACGATCTTCATATCAAAATCGCTCGTCCCGGCGAGAGAAATGCAGCTGCGCGGCCGAATTTGGGAAATTATGTATTTTGAAACCGAATGAACGGAAAATACAGTGTTTTTGGTAATTTCATCATGAATTATTGAATTTGAAGATTATCACATTGTAACTTTCTCATACTTTCTCCAAATGGCACGATCTTCATATCAAAATCGCTCGCCTCGACGAGAGGAATGCAGCAACTCGACCGAATTTCGAAAATTATGTATTTTGAGCCCGAATTAACTAAAAATACAGTTTTTTTTGTAATTTCATCTTGAATTATTGAATATGAAGATTGTCCGATTGTAGGTTTCTCAATCTTTCTCCAAATGGCACGCTTTTTATATCAAAATCGCTCGCCCCGGCGAGAGAAATACAACAGCGCGAACGAATTTGGGAAATTATGTATTTTGAGCCCGAATTAACAAAAAATACAGGTTTTTTTGTAATTTCATCTTGAATTATTGAATATGAAGATTGTCCAATTGTAGGTTTCTCAATCCTTCTCCAAATGGGACGATTTTTATATCAAAATCACTCACCCCGGCGATTGAAATACAGCAACGCGAACGAATTTGGGAAATTATGTATTTTGAAACCGAATTAACAGAAAATACAGTTTTTTTGGTAATTTCATCATGAATTATTGAATTTGAACATTATCACACTGTAACTTTCTCATACTTTCTCCAAATGGCACGATCTTCATATCAAAATCGCTCGTCCCGGCGAGAGAAATGCAGCTGCGCGGCCGAATTTGGGAAATTATGTATTTTGAAACCGAATGAACGGAAAATACAGTGTTTTTGGTAATTTCATCATGAATTATTGAATTTGAAGATTATCACATTGTAACTTTCTCATACTTTCTCCAAATGGCACGATCTTCATATCAAAATCGCTCGCCTCGACGAGAGGAATGCAGCAACTCGACCGAATTTCGAAAATTATGTATTTTGAGCCCGAATTAACAAAAAATACAGTTTTTTTTGTAATTTCATCTTGAATTATTGAATATGAAGATTGTCCGATTGTAGGTTTCTCAATCTTTCTCCAAATGGCACGCTTTTTATATCAAAATCGCTCGCCCCGGCGAGAGAAATACAACAGCGCGAACGAATTTGGGAAATTATGTATTTTGAGCCCGAATTAACAAAAAATACAGTTTTTTTTGTAATTTCATCTTGAATTATTGAATATGAAGATTGTCCAATTGTAGGTTTCTCAATCCTTCTCCAAATGGGACGATTTTTATATCAAAATCGCTCGCTCCGGCGAGAGAAATATCTCGACGAGAGGAATGCAGCAACGTGGCCGAATTTCGAAAATTATGTATTTTGAGCCCGAATTAACAAAAAATACAGGTTTTTTTGTAATTTCATCTTGAATTATTGAATATGAAGATTGTCCAATTGTAGGTTTCTCAATCTTTCTCCAAATGGGACAATTTTTATATCAAACTCGCTCGCCCCGGCGAGAGAAATACAGCAGCGTGAACGAATTTGGGAAATTATGTATTTTGAAACCGAATTAACAGAAAATACAGTTTTTTTTGTAATTTCATCATGAATTATAGAATATGAAGATTATCACATTGTAACTTTCTGATACTTTCTCAAAATGGCACGATCTTCATATCAAAATCGCTCGCCTCGACGAGAGAAATGCAGCAACGCGTCCGAATTTCGAAAATTATGTATTTTGAGCCCGAATTAACAAAAAATACAGTTTTTTTTGTAATTTCATCTTGAATTATTGAATATGAAGATTGTCCAATTGTAGGTTTCTCAATCTTTCTCCAAATGGCACGATTTTTATATCAAAATCGCTCGCCCCGGCGAGAGAAATACAGCAGCGCGAACGAATTTGGGAAATTATGTATTTTGAGCCCGAATTAACAAAAAATACAGGTTTTTTTGTAATTTCATCTTGAATTATTGAATATGAAGATTGTCCAATTGTAGGTTTCTCAATCTTTCTCCAAATGGGACGATTTTTATATCAAAATCACTCGCCCCGACGAGAGAAATACAGCAGTGCGAACGAATTTGGGAAATTATGTATTTTGAAACCGAATTAACATAAAATACAGTTTTTTTGGTAATTTCATCATGAATTATTGAATTTGAAGATTATCACATTGTAACTTTCTCATACTTTCTCCAAATGGCACGATCTTCATATCAAAATCGCTCGGCTCGACGAGAGGAATGCAGCAATGCGGACGAATTTCGAAAATTATGTATTTTGAGCCCGAATTAACAAAAAATACAGGTTTTTTTGTAATTTCATCTTGAATTATTGAATATGAAGATTGTCCAATTGTAGGTTTCTCAATCTTTCTCCAAATGGGACGATTTTTATATCAAAATCACTCGCCCCGGCGAGAGAAATACAGCAGCTCGAACGAATTTGGGAAATTATGTATTTTGAAACCGAATTAACAGAAAATACAGTTTTTTTGGTAATTTCATCATGAATTATTGAATTTGAACATTATATCATTGTAACTTTTTCATACTTTCTCCAAATGGCACGATCTTCATATCAAAATCGCTCGCCTCGACGAGAGGAATGCAGCAGCACGGCCGAATTTCGAAAATTATGTATTTTGAGCCCGAATTAACAAAAAATACAGTTTTTTTTGTAATTTCATCTTGAATTATTGAATATGAAGATTGTCCAATTGTAGGTTTCTCAATCTTTCTCCAAATGGCACGATTTTTATATCAAAATCGCTCGCCCCGGCGAGAGAAATACAACAGCGCGAACGAATTTGGGAAATTATGTATTTTGAGCCCGAATTAACAAAAAATACAGGTTTTTTTGTAATTTCATCTTGAATTATTGAATATGAAGATTGTCCAATTGTAGGTTTGTCAATCCTTCTCCAAATGGGACGATTTTTATATCAAAATCGCTCGCCCCGGCGAGAGAAATACAGCCACGCGAACGAATTTGGGAAATTATGTATTTTGAAACCGAATTAACAGAAAATACAGTTTTTTTGGTAATTTCATCATGAATTATAGAATATGAAGATTATCACATTGTAACTTTCTCATACTTTCTCCAAATGGCACGATCTTCGTATCAAAATCGCTCGCCATGACGAGAGGAATGCAGCCACGCGGCCGAATTTCGAAAATTATGTATTTTGAGACCGAATTAACAAAAAATACAGATTTTTTTCTAATTTTATCTTGAATTATAGAATATGAAGATTGTCCAATTGTTGGTTTCTCAATCTTTCTCGAAATGGGACGATTTTTATATCAAACTCGCTCGCCCCGGCGAGAGAAATACAACAGCGCGAACGAATTTGGGAAATTATGTATTTTGAAACCGAATTAACAGAAAATACAGTTTTTTTGGTAATTTCATCATGAATTATTGAATTTGAACATTATATCATTGTAACTTTTTCATACTTTCTCCAAATGGCACGATCTTCATATTAAAATCGCTCGCCTCGACGAGAGGAATGCAGCAGCGCGGCCGATTTTCGAAAATTATGTATTTTGAGCCCGAATTAACAAAAAATACAGTTTTTTTTGTAATTTCATCTTGAATTATTGAATATGAAGATTGTCCAATTGTAGGTTTCTCAATCTTTCTCCAAATGGCACGATTTTTATATCAAAATCGCTCGCCCCGGCGAGAGAAATACAACAGCGCGAACGAATTTGGGAAATTATGTATTTTGAGCCCGAATTAACAAAAAATACAGGTTTTTTTGTAATTTCATCTTGAATTATTGAATATGAAGATTGTCCAATTGTAGGTTTCTCAATCCTTCTCCAAATGGGACGATTTTTATATCAAAATCGCTCGCCCCGGCGAGAAAAATACAGCAACGCGAACGAATTTGGGAAATTACGTATTTTGAAACCGAATTAACAGAAAATACAGTTTTTTTGGTAATTTCATCATGAATTATAGAATATGAAGATTATCACATTGTAACTTTCTCATACTTTCTCCAAATGGCACGATCTTCGTATCAAAATCGCTCGCCATGACGGGAGGAATGCAGCCTCGCGGCCGAATTTCGAAAATTATGTATTTTGAGACCGAATTAACAAAAAATACAGATTTTTTTGTAATTTTATCTTGAATTATAGAATATGAAGATTGTCCAATTGTAGGTTTCTCAATCTTTCTCCAAATGGGACGATTTTTATATCAAACTCGCTCGCCCCGGCGAGAGAAATACAACAGCGCGAACGAATTTGGGAAATTATGTATTTTGAAACCGAATTAACAGAAAATACAGTTTTTTTGGTAATTTCATCATGAATTATAGAATATGAAGATTATCACATTGTAACTTTCTCATACTTTCTCCAAATGGCACGATCTTCGTATCAAAATCGCTCGCCATGACGAGAGGAATGCAGCCACGCGGCCGAATTTCGAAAATTATGTATTTTGAGACCGAATTAACAAAAAATACAGATTTTTTTGTAATTTTATCTTGAATTATAGAATATGAAGATTGTCCAATTGTAGGTTTCTTAATCCTTCTCCAAATGGGACGATTTTTATATCAAAATTGCTCGCCCCGGCGAGAGAAATACAGCAACGCGAACGAATTTGGGAAATTATGTATTTTGAAACCGAATTAACAGAAAATACAGTTTTTTTGGTAATTTCATCATGAATTATAGAATATGAAGATTATCACATTGTAACTTTCTGATACTTTCTCAAAATGGCACGATCTTCATATCAAAATCGCTCGCCTCGACGAGAGGAATGCAGCAGCACGGACGAATTTCGAGAATTATGTATTTTGAGCCCGAATTAACAAGAAATACAGTTTTTTTGTAATTTCATCTTGAATTATTGAATATGAAGATTGTCCAATTGTAGGTTTCTCAATCTTTCTCCAAATGGCACGATTTTTATATCAAACTCGCTCGCCCCGGCAAGAGAAATACAACAGCGCGAACGAATTTGGGAAATTATGTATTTTGAAACCGAATTAACAGAAAATACAGTTTTTTTGGTAATTTCATCATGAATTATTGAATTTGAACATTATATCATTGTAACTTTTTCATACTTTCTCCAAATGGCACGATCTTCATATCAAAATCGCTCGCCTCGACAAGAGGAATGCAGCAGCGCTGCCGAATTTCGAAAATTATGTATTTTGAGCCCGAATTAACAAAAAATACAGTTTTTTTTGTAATTTCATCTTGAATTATTGAATATGAAGATTGTCCAATTGTAGGTTTCTCAATCTTTCTCCAAATGGCACGATTTTTATATCAAAATCGCTCGCCCCGGCGAGAGAAATACAGCAGCGCGAACATTATGTATTTTGAGCCCGAATTAACAAAAAATACAGGTTTTTTTGTAATTTCATCTTGAATTATTGAATATGAAGATTGTCCAATTGTAGGTTTCTCAATCCTTCTCCAAATGGGACGATTTTTATATCAAAATCGCTCGCCCCGGCGAGAGAAATACAGCAACGCGAACGAATTTGGGAAATTATGTATTTTGAAACCGAATTAACAGAAAATACAGTTTTTTTGCTAATTTCATCATGAATTATAGAATATGAAGATTATCACATTGTAACTTTCTTATACTTTCTCCAAATGGCACGATCTTCGTATCAAAATCGCTCGCCATGACGAGAGGAATGCAGCCACGCGGCCGAATTTCGAAAATTATGTATTTTGAGACCGAATTAACAAAAAATACAGATTTTTTTGTAATTTTATCTTGAATTATAGAATATGAAGATTGTCCAATTGTAGGTTTCTCAATCCTTCTCCAAATGGGACGATTTTTATATCAAAATCGCTCGCCCCGGCGAGAGAAATACAGCAACGCGAACGAATTTGGGAAATTATGTATTTTGAAACCGAATTAACAGAAAATACAGTTTTTTTGGTAATTTCATCATGAATTATAGAATATGAAGATTATCACATTGTAACTTTCTGATACTTTCTCAAAATGGCACGATCTTCATATCAAAATCGCTCGCCTCGACGAGAGGAATGCAGCATCGCGGACGAATTTCGAGAATTATGTATTTTGAGCCCGAATTAACAAAAAATACAGTTTTTTTGTAATTTCATCTTGAATTATTGAATATGAAGATTGTCCAATTGTAGGTTTCTCAATTTTTCTCCAAATGGCACGATTTTTATATCAAAATCGCTCGCCCCGGCGAGAGAAATACAGCAGCGCGAACGAATTTGGGAAATTATGTATTTTTTGCCCGAATTAACAAAAAATACAGGTTTTTTTGTAATTTCATCTTGAATTATTGAATATGAAGATTGTCCAATTGTAGGTTTCTCAATCTTTCTCCAAATGGGACGATTTTTATATCAAAATCACTCGCCCCGGCGAGAGAAATACAGCAGCTCGAACGAATTTGGGAAATTATGTATTTTGAAACCGAATTAACAGAAAATACAGTTTTTTTGGTAATTTCATCATGAATTATTGAATTTGAACATTATATCATTGTAACTTTTTCATACTTTCTCCAAATGGCACGATCTTCATATCAAAATCGCTCGCCTCGACGAGAGGAATGCAGCTACGCTGCCGAATTTCGAAAATTATGTATTTTGAGCCCGAATTAACAAAAAATACATTTTTTTTTGTAATTTCATCTTGAATTATTGAATATGAAGATTGTCCAATTGTAGGTTTCTCAATCTTTCTCCAAATGGGACGATTTTTATATCAAAATCGCTCGCCCCGGCGAGAGAAATACAGCAGCGCGAACATTATGTATTTTGAGCCCGAATTAACAAAAAATACAGGTTTTTTTGTAATTTCATCTTGAATTATTGAATATGAAGATTGTCCAATTGTAGGTTTCTCAATCTTTCTCCAAATGGGACGATTTTTATATCAAAATGACTCGCCCCGACGAGAGAAATTCAGCAGCGCGAACGAATTTGGGAAATTATGTATTTTGAAACCGAATTAACATAAAATACAGTTTTTTTGGTAATTTCATCATGAATTATTGAATTTGAAGATTATCACATTGTAACTTTCTCATACTTTCTCCAAATGGCACGATCTTCATATCAAAATCGCTCGCCTCGACGAGAGGAATGCAGCAACTCGACCGAATTTCGAAAATTATGTATTTTGAGCCCGAATTAACAAAAAATACAGTTTTTTTTGTAATTTCATCTTGAATTATTGAATATGAAGATTGTCCGATTGTAGGTTTCTCAATCTTTCTCCAAATGGCACGCTTTTTATATCAAAATCGCTCGCCCCGGCGAGAGAAATACAACAGCGCGAACGAATTTGGGAAATTATGTATTTTGAGCCCGAATTAACAAAAAATACAGGTTTTTTTGTAATTTCATCTTGAATTATTGAATATGAAGATTGTCCAATTGTAGGTTTCTCAATCCTTCTCCAAATGGGACGATTTTTATATCAAAATCACTCACCCCGGCGATTGAAATACAGCAACGCGAACGAATTTGGGAAATTATGTATTTTGAAACCGAATTAACAGAAAATACAGTTTTTTTGGTAATTTCATCATGAATTATTGAATTTGAACATTATCACACTGTAACTTTCTCATACTTTCTCCAAATGGCACGATCTTCATATCAAAATCGCTCGTCCCGGCGAGAGAAATGCAGCTGCGCGGCCGAATTTGGGAAATTATGTATTTTGAAACCGAATGAACGGAAAATACAGTGTTTTTGGTAATTTCATCATGAATTATTGAATTTGAAGATTATCACATTGTAACTTTCTCATACTTTCTCCAAATGGCACGATCTTCATATCAAAATCGCTCGCCTCGACGAGAGGAATGCAGCAACTCGACCGAATTTCGAAAATTATGTATTTTGAGCCCGAATTAACAAAAAATACAGTTTTTTTTGTAATTTCATCTTGAATTATTGAATATGAAGATTGTCCGATTGTAGGTTTCTCAATCTTTCTCCAAATGGCACGCTTTTTATATCAAAATCGCTCGCCCCGGCGAGAGAAATACAACAGCGCGAACGAATTTGGGAAATTATGTATTTTGAGCCCGAATTAACAAAAAATACAGTTTTTTTTGTAATTTCATCTTGAATTATTGAATATGAAGATTGTCCAATTGCAGGTTTCTCAATCCTTCTCCAAATGGGACGATTTTTATATCAAAATCGCTCGCCTCGACGAGAGAAATGCAGCAACGCGGCCGAATTTCGAAAATTATGTATTTTGAGCCCGAATTAACAAAAAATACAGTTTTTTTTGTAATTTCATCTTGAATTATTGAATATGAAGATTGTCCAATTGTAGGTTTCTCAATCTTTCTCCAAATGGCACGATTTTTATATCAAAATCGTTCGCCCCGGCGAGAGAAATACAGCAGTGCGAACGAATTTGGGAAATTATGTATTTTGAAACCGAATTAACATAAAATACAGTTTTTTTGGTAATTTCATCATGAATTATTGAATTTGAAGATTATCACATTGTAACTTTCTCATACTTTCTCCAAATGGCACGATCTTCATATCAAAATCGCTCGCCTCGACGAGGGGAATGCAGCAATGCGGCCGAATTTCGAAAATTATGTATTTTGAGCCCGAATTAACAAAAAATACAGGTTTTTTTGTAATTTCATCTTGAATTATTGAATATGAAGATTGTCCAATTGTAGGTTTCTCAATCTTTCTCCAAATGGGACGATTTTTATATCAAAATCACTCGCCCCGTCGAGAGAAATACAGCAGCTCGAACGAATTTGGGAAATTATGTATTTTGAAACCGAATTAACAGAAAATACAGTTTTTTTGGTAATTTCATCATGAATTATTGAATTTGAACATTATATCATTGTAACTTTTTCATACTTTCTCCAAATGGCACGATCTTCATATCAAAATCGCTCGCCTCGACGAGAGGAATGCAGCACCGCGGCCGAATTTCGAAAATTATGTATTTTGAGCCCGAATTAACAAAAAATACAGTTTTTTTTGTAATTTCATCTTGAATTATTGAATATGAAGATTGTCCAATTGTAGGTTTCTCAATCTTTCTCCAAATGGCACGATTTTTATATCAAAATCGCTCGCCCCGGCGAGAGAAATACAACAGCGCGAACGAATTTGGGAAATTATGTATTTTGAGCCCGAATTAACAAAAAATACAGGTTTTTTTTTAATTTCATCTTGAATTATCGAATATGAAGATTGTCCAATTGTAGGTTTCTCAATCCTTCTCCAAATGGGACAATTTTTATATCAAACTCGCTCGCCCCGGCGAGAGAAATACAGCAGCGTGAACGAATTTGGGAAATTATGTATTTTGAAACCGAATTAACAGAAAATACAGTTTTTTTTGTAATTTCATCATGAATTATAGAATATGAAGATTATCACATTGTAACTTTCTGATACTTTCTCAAAATGGCACGATCTTCATATCAAAATCGCTCGCCTCGACGAGAGAAATGCAGCAACGCGGCCGAATTTCGAAAATTATGTATTTTGAGCCCGAATTAACAAAAAATACAGTTTTTTTTGTAATTTCATCTTGAATTATTGAATATGAAGATTGTCCAATTGTAGGTTTCTCAATCTTTCTCCAAATGGCACGATTTTTATATCAAAATCGCTCGCCCCGGCGAGAGAAATACAGCAACGCGAACGAATTTGGGAAATTATGTATTTTGAAACCGAATTAACAGAAAATACAGTTTTTTTGGTAATTTCATCATGAATTATAGAATATGAAGATTATCACATTGTAACTTTCTGATACTTTCTCAAAATGGCACGATCTTCATATCAAAATCGCTCGCCTCGACGAGAGGAATGCAGCACCGCGGACGAATTTCGAGAATTATGTATTTTGAGCCCGAATTAACAAAAAATACAGTTTTTTTGTAATTTCATCTTGAATTATTGAATATGAAGATTGTCCAATTGTAGGTTTCTCAATCTTTCTCCAAATGGCACGATTTTTATATCAAACTCGCTCGCCCCGGCAAGAGAAATACAACAGCGCGAACGAATTTGGGAAATTATGTATTTTGAAACCGAATTAACAGAAAATACAGTTTTTTTGGTAATTTCATCATGAATTATTGAATTTGAACATTATATCATTGTAACTTTTTCATACTTTCTCCAAATGGCACGATCTTCATATCAAAATCGCTCGCCTCGACAAGAGGAATGCAGCAGCGCTGCCGAATTTCGAAAATTATGTATTTTGAGCCCGAATTAACAAAAAATACAGTTTTTTTTGTAATTTCATCTTGAATTATTGAATATGAAGATTGTCCAATTGTAGGTTTCTCAATCTTTCTCCAAATGGCACGATTTTTATATCAAAATCGCTCGCCCCGGCGAGAGAAATACAACAGCGCGAACGAATTTGGGAAATTATGTATTTTGAGCCCGAATTAACAAAAAATACAGGTTTTTTTGTAATTTCATCTTGAATTATTGAATATGAAGATTGTCCAATTGTAGGTTTCTCAATCCTTCTCCAAATGGGACGATTTTTATATCAAAATCGCTCGCCCCGGCGAGAGAAATACAGCAACGCGAACGAATTTGGGAAATTATGTATTTTGAAACCGAATTAACAGAAAATACAGTTTTTTTGCTAATTTCATCATGAATTATAGAATATGAAGATTATCACATTGTAACTTTCTTATACTTTCTCCAAATGGCACGATCTTCGTATCAAAATCGCTCGCCATGACGAGAGGAATGCAGCCACGCGGCCGAATTTCGAAAATTATGTATTTTGAGACCGAATTAACAAAAAATACAGATTTTTTTGTAATTTTATCTTGAATTATAGAATATGAAGATTGTCCAATTGTAGGTTTCTCAATCCTTCTCCAAATGGGACGATTTTTATATCAAAATCGCTCGCCCCGGCGAGAGAAATACAGCAACGCGAACGAATTTGGGAAATTATGTATTTTGAAACCGAATTAACAGAAAATACAGTTTTTTTGGTAATTTCATCATGAATTATAGAATATGAAGATTATCACATTGTAACTTTCTGATACTTTCTCAAAATGGCACGATCTTCATATCAAAATCGCTCGCCTCGACGAGAGGAATGCAGCATCGCGGACGAATTTCGAGAATTATGTATTTTGAGCCCGAATTAACAAAAAATACAGTTTTTTTGTAATTTCATCTTGAATTATTGAATATGAAGATTGTCCAATTGTAGGTTTCTCAATCTTTCTCCAAATGGCACGATTTTTATATCAAAATCGCTCGCCCCGGCGAGAGAAATACAGCAGCGCGAACGAATTTGGGAAATTATGTATTTTTTGCCCGAATTAACAAAAAATACAGGTTTTTTTGTAATTTCATCTTGAATTATTGAATATGAAGATTGTCCAATTGTAGGTTTCTCAATCTTTCTCCAAATGGGACGATTTTTATATCAAAATCACTCGCCCCGACGAGAGAAATACAGCAACGCGAACGAATTTGGGAAACTATGTAATTTGAAACCGAATTAACATAAAATACAGTTTTTTTGGTAATTTCATCATGAATTATTGAATTTGAAGATTATCACATTGTAACTTTCTCATACTTTCTCAAAATGGCACGATCTTCATATCAAAATCGCTCGACTCGACGAGAGGAATGCAGCTACGCGGCCGAATTTCGAAAATTATGTATTTTGAGCCCGAATTAACAAAAAATACAGGTTTTTTTGTAATTTCATCTTGAATTATTGAATATGAAGATTGTCCAATTGTAGGTTTCTCAATCTTTCTCCAAATGGGACGATTTTTATATCAAAATCACTCGCCCCGGCGAGAGAAATACAGCAGCTCGAACGAATTTGGGAAATTATGTATTTTGAAACCGAATTAACAGAAAATACAGTTTTTTTGGTAATTTCATCATGAATTATTGAATTTGAACATTATATCATTGTAACTTTTTCATACTTTCTCCAAATGGCACGATCTTCATATCAAAATCGCTCGCCTCGACGAGAGGAATGCAGCTACGCGGCCGAATTTCGAAAATTATGTATTTTGAGCCCGAATTAACAAAAAATACATTTTTTTTTGTAATTTCATCTTGAATTATTGAATATGAAGATTGTCCAATTGTAGGTTTCTCAATCTTTCTCCAAATGGGACGATTTTTATATCAAAATCGCTCGCCCCGGCGAGAGAAATACAGCAGCGCGAACATTATGTATTTTGAGCCCGAATTAACAAAAAATTCAGGTTTTTTTGTAATTTCATCTTGAATTATTGAATATGAAGATTGTCCAATTGTAGGTTTCTCAATCTTTCTCCAAATGGGACGATTTTTATATCAAAATGACTCGCCCCGACGAGAGAAATTCAGCAGCGCGAACGAATTTGGGAAATTATGTATTTTGAAACCGAATTAACATAAAATACAGTTTTTTTGGTAATTTCATCATGAATTATTGAATTTGAAGATTATCACATTGTAACTTTCTCATACTTTCTCCAAATGGCACGATCTTCATATCAAAATCGCTCGCCTCGACGAGAGGAATGCAGCAACTCGACCGAATTTCGAAAATTATGTATTTTGAGCCCGAATTAACAAAAAATACAGTTTTTTCTGTAATTTCATCTTGAATTATTGAATATGAAGATTGTCCGATTGTAGGTTTCTCAATCTTTCTCCAAATGGCACGCTTTTTATATCAAAATCGCTCGCCCCGGCGAGAGAAATACAACAGCGCGAACGAATTTGGGAAATTATGTATTTTGAGCCCGAATTAACAAAAAATACAGGTTTTTTTGTAATTTCATCTTGAATTATTGAATATGAAGATTGTCCAATTGTAGGTTTCTCAATCCTTCTCCAAATGGGACGATTTTTATATCAAAATCACTCACCCCTGCGATTGAAATACAGCAACGCGAACGAATTTGGGAAATTATGTATTTTGAAACCGAATTAACAGAAAATACAGTTTTTTTGGTAATTTCATCATGAATTATTGAATTTGAACATTATCACACTGTAACTTTCTCATACTTTCTCCAAATGGCACGATCTTCATATCAAAATCGCTCGTCCCGGCGAGAGAAATGCAGCTGCGCGGCCGAATTTGGGAAATTATGTATTTTGAAACCGAATGAACGGAAAATACAGTGTTTTTGGTAATTTCATCATGAATTATTGAATTTGAAGATTATCACATTGTAACTTTCTCATACTTTCTCCAAATGGCACGATCTTCATATCAAAATCGCTCGCCTCGACGAGAGGAATGCAGCAACTCGACCGAATTTCGAAAATTATGTATTTTGTGCCCGAATTAACAAAAAATACAGTTTTTTTTGTAATTTCATCTTGAATTATTGAATATGAAGATTGTCCGATTGTAGGTTTCTCAATCTTTCTCCAAATGGCACGCTTTTTATATCAAAATCGCTCGCCCCGGCGAGAGAAATACAACAGCGCGAACGAATTTGGGAAATTATGTATTTTGAGCCCGAATTAACAAAAAATACAGTTTTTTTTGTAATTTCATCTTGAATTATTGAATATGAAGATTGTCCAATTGCAGGTTTCTCAATCCTTCTCCAAATGGGACGATTTTTATATCAAAATCGCTCGCCTCGACGAGAGAAATGCAGCAACGCGGCCGAATTTCGAAAATTATGTATTTTGAGCCCGAATTAACAAAAAATACAGTTTTTTTTGTAATTTCGTCTTGAATTATTGAATATGAAGATTGTCCAATTGTAGGTTTCTCAATCTTTCTCCAAATGGCACGATTTTTATATCAAAATCGTTCGCCCCGGCGAGAGAAATACAGCAGTGCGAACGAATTTGGGAAATTATGTATTTTGAAACCGAATTAACATAAAATACAGTTTTTTTGGTAATTTCATCATGAATTATTGAATTTGAAGATTATCACATTGTAACTTTCTCATACTTTCTCCAAATGGCACGATCTTCATATCAAAATCGCTCGCCTCGACGAGGGGAATGCAGCAATGCGGCCGAATTTCGAAAATTATGTATTTTGAGCCCGAATTAACAAAAAATACAGGTTTTTTTGTAATTTCATCTTGAATTATTGAATATGAAGATTGTCCAATTGTAGGTTTCTCAATCCTTCTCCAAATGGGACGATTTTTATATCAAAATCACTCACCCCGGCGATTGAAATACAGCAACGCGAACGAATTTGGGAAATTATGTATTTTGAAACCGAATTAACAGAAAATACAGTTTTTTTGGTAATTTCATCATGAATTATTGAATTTGAACATTATCACACTGTAACTTTCTCATACTTTCTCCAAATGGCACGATCTTCATATCAAAATCGCTCGTCCCGGCGAGAGAAATGCAGCTGCGCGGCCGAATTTGGGAAATTATGTATTTTGAAACCGAATGAACGGAAAATACAGTGTTTTTGGTAATTTCATCATGAATTATTGAATTTGAAGATTATCACATTGTAACTTTCTCATACTTTCTCCAAATGGCACGATCTTCATATCAAAATCGCTCGCCTCGACGAGAGGAATGCAGCAACTCGACCGAATTTCGAAAATTATGTATTTTGTGCCCGAATTAACAAAAAATACAGTTTTTTTTGTAATTTCATCTTGAATTATTGAATATGAAGATTGTCCGATTGTAGGTTTCTCAATCTTTCTCCAAATGGCACGCTTTTTATATCAAAATCGCTCGCCCCGGCGAGAGAAATACAACAGCGCGAACGAATTTGGGAAATTATGTATTTTGAGCCCGAATTAACAAAAAATACAGTTTTTTTTGTAATTTCATCTTGAATTATTGAATATGAAGATTGTCCAATTGCAGGTTTCTCAATCCTTCTCCAAATGGGACGATTTTTATATCAAAATCGCTCGCCTCGACGAGAGAAATGCAGCAACGCGGCCGAATTTCGAAAATTATGTATTTTGAGCCCGAATTAACAAAAAATACAGTTTTTTTTGTAATTTCATCTTGAATTATTGAATATGAAGATTGTCCAATTGTAGGTTTCTCAATCTTTCTCCAAATGGCACGATTTTTATATCAAAATCGTTCGCCCCGGCGAGAGAAATACAGCAGTGCGAACGAATTTGGGAAATTATGTATTTTGAAACCGAATTAACATAAAATACAGTTTTTTTGGTAATTTCATCATGAATTATTGAATTTGAAGATTATCACATTGTAACTTTCTCATACTTTCTCCAAATGGCACGATCTTCATATCAAAATCGCTCGCCTCGACGAGGGGAATGCAGCAATGCGGCCGAATTTCGAAAATTATGTATTTTGAGCCCGAATTAACAAAAAATACAGGTTTTTTTGTAATTTCATCTTGAATTATTGAATATGAAGATTGTCCAATTCTAGGTTTCTCAATCTTTCTCCAAATGGGACGATTTTTATATCAAAATCACTCGCCCCGGCGAGAGAAATACAGCAGCTCGAACGAATTTGGGAAATTATGTATTTTGAAACCGAATTAACAGAAAATACAGTTTTTTTGGTAATTTCATCATGAATTATTGAATTTGAACATTATATCATTGTAACTTTTTCATACTTTCTCCAAATGGCACGATCTTCATATCAAAATCGCTCGCCTCGACGAGAGGAATGCAGCACCGCGGCCGAATTTCGAAAATTATGTATTTTGAGCCCGAATTAACAAAAAATACAGTTTTTTTTGTAATTTCATCTTGAATTATTGAATATGAAGATTGTCCAATTGTAGGTTTCTCAATCTTTCTCCAAATGGCACGATTTTTATATCAAAATCGCTCGCCCCGGCGAGAGAAATACAACAGCGCGAACGAATTTGGGAAATTATGTATTTTGAGCCCGAATTAACAAAAAATACAGGTTTTTTTTTAATTTCATCTTGAATTATCGAATATGAAGATTGTCCAATTGTAGGTTTCTCAATCCTTCTCCAAATGGGACAATTTTTATATCAAACTCGCTCGCCCCGGCGAGAGAAATACAGCAGCGTGAACGAATTTGGGAAATTATGTATTTTGAAACCGAATTAACAGAAAATACAGTTTTTTTTGTAATTTCATCATGAATTATAGAATATGAAGATTATCACATTGTAACTTTCTGATACTTTCTCAAAATGGCACGATCTTCATATCAAAATCGCTCGCCTCGACGAGAGAAATGCAGCAACGCGGCCGAATTTCGAAAATTATGTATTTTGAGCCCGAATTAACAAAAAATACAGTTTTTTTTGTAATTTCATCTTGAATTATTGAATATGAAGATTGTCCAATTGTAGGTTTCTCAATCTTTCTCCAAATGGCACGATTTTTATATCAAAATCGCTCGCCCCGGCGAGAGAAATACAACAGCGCGAACGAATTTGGGAAATTATGTATTTTGAGCCCGAATTAACAAAAAATACAGGTTTTTTTTTAATTTCATCTTGAATTATCGAATATGAAGATTGTCCAATTGTAGGTTTCTCAATCCTTCTCCAAATGGGACAATTTTTATATCAAACTCGCTCGCCCCGGCGAGAGAAATACAGCAGCGTGAACGAATTTGGGAAATTATGTATTTTGAAACCGAATTAACAGAAAATACAGTTTTTTTTGTAATTTCATCATGAATTATAGAATATGAAGATTATCACATTGTAACTTTCTGATACTTTCTCAAAATGGCACGATCTTCATATCAAAATCGCTCGCCTCGACGAGAGAAATGCAGCAACGCGGCCGAATTTCGAAAATTATGTATTTTGAGCCCGAATTAACAAAAAATACAGTTTTTTTTGTAATTTCATCTTGAATTATTGAATATGAAGATTGTCCAATTGTAGGTTTCTCAATCTTTCTCCAAATGGCACGATTTTTATATCAAAATCGCTCGCCCCGGCGAGAGAAATACAGCAACGCGAACGAATTTGGGAAATTATGTATTTTGAAACCGAATTAACAGAAAATACAGTTTTTTTGGTAATTTCATCATGAATTATAGAATATGAAGATTATCACATTGTAACTTTCTGATACTTTCTCAAAATGGCACGATCTTCATATCAAAATCGCTCGCCTCGACGAGAGGAATGCAGCATCGCGGACGAATTTCGAGAATTATGTATTTTGAGCCCGAATTAACAAAAAATACAGTTTTTTTGTAATTTCATCTTGAATTATTGAATATGAAGATTGTCCAATTGTAGGTTTCTCAATCTTTCTCCAAATGGCACGATTTTTATATCAAACTCGCTCGCCCCGGCAAGAGAAATACAACAGCGCGAACGAATTTGGGAAATTATGTATTTTGAAACCGAATTAACAGAAAATACAGTTTGTTTGGTAATTTCATCATGAATTATTGAATTTGAACATTATATCATTGTAACTTTTTCATACTTTCTCCAAATGGCACGATCTTCATATCAAAATCGCTCGCCTCGACAAGAGGAATGCAGCAGCGCTGCCGAATTTCGAAAATTATGTATTTTGAGCCCGAATTAACAAAAAATACAGTTTTTTTTGTAATTTCATCTTGAATTATTGAATATGAAGATTGTCCAATTGTAGGTTTCTCAATCTTTCTCCAAATGGCACGATTTTTATATCAAAATCGCTCGCCCCGGCGAGAGAAATACAACAGCGCGAACGAATTTGGGAAATTATGTATTTTGTGCCCGAATTAACAAAAAATACAGGTTTTTTTGTAATTTCATCTTGAATTATTGAATATGAAGATTGTCCAATTGTAGGTTTCTCAATCCTTCTCCAAATGGGACGATTTTTATATCAAAATCGCTCGCCCCGGCGAGAGAAATACAGCAACGCGAACGAATTTGGGAAATTATGTATTTTGAAACCGAATTAACAGAAAATACAGTTTTTTTGCTAATTTCATCATGAATTATAGAATATGAAGATTATCACATTGTAACTTTCTTATACTTTCTCCAAATGGCACGATCTTCGTATCAAAATCGCTCGCCATGACGAGAGGAATGCAGCCACGCGGCCGAATTTCGAAAATTATGTATTTTGAGACCGAATTAACAAAAAATACAGATTTTTTTGTAATTTTATCTTGAATTATAGAATATGAAGATTGTCCAATTGTAGGTTTCTCAATCCTTCTCCAAATGGGACGATTTTTATATCAAAATCGCTCGCCCCGGCGAGAGAAATACAGCAACGCGAACGAATTTGGGAAATTATGTATTTTGAAACCGAATTAACAGAAAATACAGTTTTTTTGGTAATTTCATCATGAATTATAGAATATGAAGATTATCACATTGTAACTTTCTGATACTTTCTCAAAATGGCACGATCTTCATATCAAAATCGCTCGCCTCGACGAGAGGAATGCAGCATCGCGGACGAATTTCGAGAATTATGTATTTTGAGCCCGAATTAACAAAAAATACAGTTTTTTTGTAATTTCATCTTGAATTATTGAATATGAAGATTGTCCAATTGTAGGTTTCTCAATCTTTCTCCAAATGGCACGATTTTTATATCAAAATCGCTCGCCCCGGCGAGAGAAATACAGCAGCGCGAACGAATTTGGGAAATTATGTATTTTTTGCCCGAATTAACAAAAAATACAGGTTTTTTTGTAATTTCATCTTGAATTATTGAATATGAAGATTGTCCAATTGTAGGTTTCTCAATCTTTCTCCAAATGGGACGATTTTTATATCAAAATCACTCGCCCCGACGAGAGAAATACAGCAACGCGAACGAATTTGGGAAACTATGTAATTTGAAACCGAATTAACATAAAATACAGTTTTTTTGGTAATTTCATCATGAATTATTGAATTTGAAGATTATCACATTGTAACTTTCTCATACTTTCTCAAAATGGCACGATCTTCATATCAAAATCGCTCGGCTCGACGAGAGGAATGCAGCTTCGCGGCCGAATTTCGAAAATTATGTATTTTGAGCCCGAATTAACAAAAAATACAGGTTTTTTTGTAATTTCATCTTGAATTATTGAATATGAAGATTGTCCAATTGTAGGTTTCTCAATCTTTCTCCAAATGGGACGATTTTTATATCAAAATCACTCGCCCCGGCGAGAGAAATACAGCAGCTCGAACGAATTTGGGAAATTATGTATTTTGAAACCGAATTAACAGAAAATACAGTTTTTTTGGTAATTTCATCATGAATTATTGAATTTGAACATTATATCATTGTAACTTTTTCATACTTTCTCCAAATGGCACGATCTTCATATCAAAATCGCTCGCCTCGACGAGAGGAATGCAGCTACGCGGCCGAATTTCGAAAATTATGTATTTTGAGCCCGAATTAACAAAAAATACATTTTTTTTTGTAATTTCATCTTGAATTATTGAATATGAAGATTGTCCAATTGTAGGTTTCTCAATCTTTCTCCAAATGGGACGATTTTTATATCAAAATCACTCGCCCCGGCGAGAGAAATACAGCAGCGCGAACATTATGTATTTTGAGCCCGAATTAACAAAAAATACAGGTTTTTTTGTAATTTCATCTTGAATTATTGAATATGAAGATTGTCCAATTGTAGGTTTCTCAATCTTTCTCCAAATGGGACGATTTTTATATCAAAATGACTCGCCCCGACGAGAGAAATTCAGCAGCGCGAACGAATTTGGGAAATTATGTATTTTGAAACCGAATTAACATAAAATACAGTTTTTTTGGTAATTTCATCATGAATTATTGAATTTGAAGATTATCACATTGTAACTTTCTCATACTTTCTCCAAATGGCACGATCTTCATATCAAAATCGCTCGCCTCGACGAGAGGAATGCAGCAACTCGACCGAATTTCGAAAATTATGTATTTTGAGCCCGAATTAACAAAAAATACAGTTTTTTTTGTAATTTCATCTTGAATTATTGAATATGAAGATTGTCCGATTGTATGTTTCTCAATCTTTCTCCAAATGGCACGCTTTTTATATCAAAATCGCTCGCCCCGGCGAGAGAAATACAACAGCGCGAACGAATTTGGGAAATTATGTATTTTGAGCCCGAATTAACAAAAAATACAGGTTTTTTTGTAATTTCATCTTGAATTATTGAATATGAAGATTGTCCAATTGTAGGTTTCTCAATCCTTCTCCAAATGGGACGATTTTTATATCAAAATCACTCACCCCGGCGATTGAAATACAGCAACGCGAACGAATTTGGGAAATTATGTATTTTGAAACCGAATTAACAGAAAATACAGTTTTTTTGGTAATTTCATCATGAATTATTGTATTTGAACATTATCACACTGTAACTTTCTCATACTTTCTCCAAATGGCACGATCTTCATATCAAAATCGCTCGTCCCTGCGAGAGAAATGCAGCTGCGCGGCCGAATTTGGGAAATTATGTATTTTGAAACCCGAATGAACGGAAAATACAGTGTTTTTGGTAATTTCATCATGAATTATTGAATTTGAAGATTATCACATTGTAACTTTCTCATACTTTCTCCAAATGGCACGATCTTCATATCAAAATCGCTCGCCTCGACGAGAGGAATGCAGCAACTCGACCGAATTTCGAAAATTATGTATTTTGAGCCCGAATTAACAAAAAATACAGTTTTTTTTGTAATTTCATCTTGAATTATTGAATATGAAGATTGTCCGATTGTAGGTTTCTCAATCTTTCTCCAAATGGCACGCTTTTTATATCAAAATCGCTCGCCCCGGCGAGAGAAATACAACAGCGCGAACGAATTTGGGAAATTATGTATTTTGAGCCCGAATTAACAAAAAATACAGTTTTTTTTGTAATTTCATCTTGAATTATTGAATATGAAGATTGTCCAATTGCAGGTTTCTCAATCCTTCTCCAAATGGGACGATTTTTATATCAAAATCGCTCGCCTCGACGAGAGAAATGCAGCAACGCGGCCGAATTTCGAAAATTATGTATTTTGAGCCTGAATTAACAAAAAATACAGTTTTTTTTGTAATTTCATCTTGAATTATTGAATATGAAGATTGTCCAATTGTAGGTTTCTCAATCTTTCTCCAAATGGCACGATTTTTATATCAAAATCGTGCGCCCCGGCGAGAGAAATACAGCAGTGCGAACGAATTTGGGAAATTATGTATTTTGAAACCGAATTAACATAAAATACAGTTTTTTTGGTAATTTCATCATGAATTATTGAATTTGAAGATTATCACATTGTAACTTTCTCATACTTTCTCCAAATGGCACGATCTTCATATCAAAATCGCTCGCCTCGACGAGGGGAATGCAGCAATGCGGCCGAATTTCGAAAATTATGTATTTTGAGCCCGAATTAACAAAAAATACAGGTTTTTTTGTAATTTCATCTTGAATTATTGAATATGAAGATTGTCCAATTGTAGGTTTCTCAATCTTTCTCCAAATGGGACGATTTTTATATCAAAATCACTCGCCCCGGCGAGAGAAATACAGCAGCTCGAACGAATTTGGGAAATTATGTATTTTGAAACCGAATTAACAGAAAATACAGTTTTTTTGGTAATTTCATCATGAATTATTGAATTTGAACATTATATCATTGTAACTTTTTCATACTTTCTCCAAATGGCACGATCTTCATATCAAAATCGCTCGCCTCGACGAGAGGAATGCAGCAGCGCGGCCGAATTTCGAAAATTATGTATTTTGAGCCCGAATTAACAAAAAATACAGTTTTTTTTGTAATTTCATCTTGAATTATTGAATATGAAGATTGTCCAATTGTAGGTTTCTCAATCTTTCTCCAAATGGCACGATTTTTATATCAAAATCGCTCGCCCCGGCGAGAGAAATACAACACCGCGAACGAATTTGGGAAATTATGTATTTTGAGCCCGAATTAACAAAAAATACAGGTTTTTTTTTAATTTCATCTTGAATTATCGAATATGAAGATTGTCCAATTGTAGGTTTCTCAATCCTTCTCCAAATGGGACAATTTTTATATCAAACTCGCTCGCCCCGGCGAGAGAAATACAGCAGCGTGAACGAATTTGGGAAATTATGTATTTTGAAACCGAATTAACAGAAAATACAGTTATTTTTGTAATTTCATCATGAATTATAGAATATGAAGATTATCACATTGTAACTTTCTGATACTTTCTCAAAATGGCACGATCTTCATATCAAAATCGCTCGCCTCGACGAGAGAAATGCAGCAACGCGGCCGAATTTCGAAAATTATGTATTTTGAGCCCGAATTAACAAAAAATACAGTTTTTTTTGTAATTTCATCTTGAATTATTGAATATGAAGATTGTCCAATTGTAGGTTTCTCAATCTTTCTCCAAATGGCACGATTTTTATATCAAAATCGCTCGCCCCGGCGAGAGAAATACAGCAGCGCGAACGAATTTGGGAAATTATGTATTTTGAGCCCGAATTAACAAAAAATACAGGTTTTTTTGTAATTTCATCTTGAATTATTGAATATGAAGATTGTCCAATTGTAGGTTTCTCAATCTTTCTCCAAATGGGACGATTTTTATATCAAAATCACTCGCCCCGACGAGAGAAATACAGCAGCGCGAACGAATTTGGGAAATTATGTATTTTGAAACCGAATTAACATAAAATACAGTTTTTTTGGTAATTTCATCATGAATTATTGAATTTGAAGATTATCACATTGTAACTTTCTCATACTTTCTCCAAATGGCACGATCTTCATATCAAAATCGCTCGGCTCGACGAGAGGAATGCAGCAATGCGGCCGAATTTTGAAAATTATGTATTTTGAGCCCGAATTAACAAAAAATACAGGTTTTTTTGTAATTTCATCTTGAATTATTGAATATGAAGATTGTCCAATTGTAGGTTTCTCAATCTTTCTCCAAATGGGACGATTTTTATATCAAAATCACTCGCCCCGGGGAGAGAAATACAGCAGCTCGAACGAATTTGAGAAATTATGTATTTTGAAACCGAATTAACAGAAAATACAGTTTTTTTGGTAATTTCATCATGAATTATTGAATTTGAACATTATATCATTGTACCTTTTTCATACTTTCTCCAAATGGCACGATCTTCATATCAAAATCGCTCGCCTCGACGAGAGGAATGCAGCAGCGAGGACGAATTTACAAAATTATGTATTTTGAGCCCGAATTAACAAAAAATACAGTTTTTTTTGTAATTTCATCTTGAATTATTGAATATGAAGATTGTCCAATTGTAGGTTTCTCAATCTTCCTCCAAATGGCACGATTTTTATATCAAAATCGCTCGCCCCGGCGAGAGAAATACAACAGCGCGAACGAATTTGGGAAATTATGTATTTTGAGCCCGAATTAACAAAAAATACAGGTTTTTTTGTAATTTCATCTTGAATTATTGAATATGAAGATTGTCCAATTGTAGGTTTCTCAATCCTTCTCCAAATGGGACGATTTTTATATCAAAATCGCTCGCCCCGGCGAGAGAAATACAGCAACGCGAACGAATTTGGGAAATTATGTATTTTGAAACCGAATAAACAGAAAATACAGTTTTTTTGGTAATTTCATCATGAATTATAGAATATGAAGATTATCACATTGTAACTTTCTCATACTTTCTCCAAATGGCACGATCTTCGTATCAAAATCGCTCGCCATGACGAGAGGAATGCAGCAGCGCGGCCGAATTTCGAAAATTATGTATTTTGAGACCGAATTAACAAAAAATACAGATTTTTTTGTAATTTTATCTTGAAATATAGAATATGAAGATTGTCCAATTGTAGGTTTCTCAATCTTTCTCCAAATGGGACGATTTTTATATCAAACTCGCTCGCCCCGGCGAGAGAAATACAACAGCGCGAACGAATTTGGGAAATTATGTATTTTGAAACCGAATTAACAGAAAATACAGTTTTTTTGGTAATTTCATCATGAATTATTGAATTTGAACATTATATCATTGTAACTTTTTCATACTTTCTCCAAATGGCACGATCTTCATATCAAAATCGCTCGCCTCGACGAGAGGAATGCAGCAAGGCGGCCGAATTTCGAAAATTATGTATTTTGAGCCCGAATTAACAAAAAATACAGTTTTTTTTGTAATTTCATCTTGAATTATTGAATATGAAGATTGTCCAATTGTAGGTTTCTCAATCTTTCTCCAAATGGCACGATTTTTATATCAAAATCGCTCGCCCCGGCGAGAGAAATACAACAGCGCGAACGAATTTGGGAAATTATGTATTTTGAGCCCGAATTAACAAAAAATACAGGTTTTTTTGTAATTTCATCTTGAATTATCGAATATGAAGATTGTCCAATTGTAGGTTTCTCAATCCTTCTCCAAATGGGACAATTTTTATATCAAACTCGCTCGCCCCGGCGAGAGAAATACAGCAGCGTGAACGAATTTGGGAAATTATGTATTTTGAAACCGAATTAACAGAAAATACAGTTTTTTTTGTAATTTCATCATGAATTATAGAATATGAAGATTATCACATTGTAACTTTCTGATACTTTCTCAAAATGGCACGATCTTCATATCAAAATCGCTCGCCTCGACGAGAGAAATGCAGCAACGCGGCCGAATTTCGAAAATTATGTATTTTGAGCCCGAATTAACAAAAAATACAGTTTTTTTTGTAATTTCATCTTGAATTATTGAATATGAAGATTGTCCAATTGTAGGTTTCTCAATCTATCTCCAAATGGCACGATTTTTATATCAAAATCGCTCGCCCCGGCGAGAGAAATACAGCAGCGCGAACGAATTTGGGAAATTATGTATTTTGAGCCCGAATTAACAAAAAATACAGGTTTTTTTGTAATTTCATCTTGAATTATTGAATATAAAGATTGTCCAATTGTAGGTTTCTCAATCCTTCTCCAAATGGGATGATTTTTATATCAAAATCGCTCGCCCCGGCGAGAGAAATACAGCAACGCGAACGAATTTGGGAAATTATGTATTTTGGAACCGAATAAACAGAAAATACAGTTTTTTTGGTAATTTCATCATGAATTATAGAATATGAAGATTATCACATTGTAACTTTCTCATACTTTCTCCAAATGGCACGATCTTCGTATCAAAATCGCTCGCCATGACGAGAGGAATGCAGCAGCGCGGCCGAATTTCGAAAATTATGTATTTTGAGATCGAATTAACAAAAAATACAGATTTTTTTGTAATTTTATCTTGAATTATAGAATATGAAGATTGTCCAATTGTAGGTTTCTCAATCTTTCTCCAAATGGGACGATTTTTATATCAAACTCGCTCGCCCCGGCGAGAGAAATACAACAGCGCGAACGAATTTGGGAAATTATGTATTTTGAAACCGAATTAACAGAAAATACAGTTTTTTTTGTAATTTCATCTTGAATTATTGAATATGAAGATTGTCCAATTGTAGGTTTTTCAATCCTTCTCCAAATGGGACGATTTTTATATCAAAATCGCTCGCTCCGGCGAGAGAAATATCTCGACGAGAGGAATGCAGCAACGCGGCCGAATTTCGAAAATTATGTATTTTGAGACCGAATTAACAAAAAATACAGGTTTTTTTGTAATTTCATCTTGAATTATTGAATATGAAGATTGTCCAATTGTAGGTTTCTCAATCTTTCTCCAAATGGGACAATTTTTATATCAAACTCGCTCGCCCCGGCGAGAGAAATACAGCAGCGTGAACGAATTTGGGAAATTATGTATTTTGAAACCGAATTAACAGAAAATACAGTTTTTTTTGTAATTTCATCATGAATTATAGAATATGAAGATTATCACATTGTAACTTTCTGATACTTTCTCAAAATGGCACGATCTTGATATCAAAATCGCTCGCCTCGACGAGAGAAATGCAGGTACGCGGCCGAATTTCGAAAATTATGTATTTTGAGCCCGAATTAACAAAAAATACAGTTTTTTTTGTAATTTCATCTTGAATTATTGAATATGAAGATTGTCCAATTGTAGGTTTCTCAATCTTTCTCCAAATGGCACGATTTTTATATCAAAATCGCTCGCCCCGGCGAGAGAAATACAGCAGCGCGAACGAATTTGGGAAATTACGTATTTTGAGCCCGAATTAACAAAAAATACAGGTTTTTTTGTAATTTCATCTTGAATTATTGAATATGAAGATTGTCCAATTGTAGGTTTCTCAATCTTTCTCCAAATGGGACGATTTTTATATCAAAATCACTCGCCCCGGCGAGAGAAATACAGCAGCTCGAACGAATTTGGGAAATTATGTATTTTGAAACCGAATTAACAGAAAATACAGTTTTTTTGGTAATTTCATCATGAATTATTGAATTTGAACATTATATCATTGTAACTTTTTCATACTTTCTCCAAATGGCACGATCTTCATATCAAAATCGCTCGCCTCGACGAGAGGAATGCAGCAGCGAGGCCGAATTTCGAAAATTATGTATTTTGAGCCCGAATTAACAAAAAATACAGTTTTTTTTGTAATTTCATCTTGAATTATTGAATATGAAGATTGTCCAATTGTAGGTTTCTCAATCTTTCTCCAAATGGCACGATTTTTATATCAAAATCGCTCGCCCCGGCGAGAGAAATACAACAGCGCGAACGAATTTGGGAAATTATGTATTTTGAGCCCGAATTAACAAAAAATACAGGTTTTTTTGTAATTTCATCTTGAATTATCGAATATGAAGATTGTCCAATTGTAGGTTTCTCAATCCTTCTCCAAATGGGACAATTTTTATATCAAACTCGCTCGCCCCGGCGAGAGAAATACAGCAGCGTGAACGAATTTGGGAAATTATGTATTTTGAAACCGAATTAACAGAAAATACAGTTTTTTTTGTAATTTCATCATGAATTATAGAATATGGAGATTATCACATTGTAACTTTCTGATACTTTCTCAAAATGGCACGATCTTCATATCAAAATCGCTCGCCTCGACGAGAGAAATGCAGCAGCGCGGCCGAATTTCGAAAATTATGTATTTTGAGCCCGAATTAACAAAAAATACAGTTTTTTTTTGTAATTTCATCTTGAATTATTGAATATGAAGATTGTCCAATTGTAGGTTTCTCAATCTTTCTCCAAATGGCACGATTTTTATATCAAAATCGCTCGCCCCGGCGAGAGAAATACAGCAGCGCGAACGAATTTGGGAAATTATGTATTTTGAGCCCGAATTAACAAAAAATACAGGTTTTTTTGTAATTTCATCTTGAATTATTGAATATGAAGATTGTCCAATTGTAGGTTTCTCAATCTTTCTCCAAATGGGACGATTTTTATATCAAAATCACTCGCCCCGACGAGAGAAATACAGCAGCGCGTACGAATTTGGGAAATTATGTATTTTGAAACCGAATTAACATAAAATACAGTTTTTTTGGTAATTTCATCATGAATTATTGAATTTGAAGATTATCACATTGTAAATTTCTCATACTTTCTCCAAATGGCACGATCTTCATATCAAAATCGCTCGGCTCGACGAGAGGAATGCAGCAGTGCGGCCGAATTTTGAAAATTATGTATTTTGAGCCCGAATTAACAAAAAATACAGGTTTTTTTGTAATTTCATCTTGAATTATTGAATATGAAGATTGTCCAATTGTAGGTTTCTCAATCTTTCTCCAAATGGGACGATTTTTATATCAAAATCACTCGCCCCGGCGAGAGAAATACAGCATCTCGAACGAATTTGGGAAATTATGTATTTTGAAACCGAATTAACAGAAAATACAGTTTTTTTGGTAATTTCATCATGAATTATTGAATTTGAACATTATATCATTGTAACTTTTTCATACTTTCTCCAAATGGCACGATCTTCATATCAAAATCGCTCGCCTCGACGAGAGGAATGCAGCAGCGAGGCCGAATTTCGAAAATTATGTATTTTGAGCCTGAATTAACAAAAAATACAGTTTTTTTTGTAATTTCATCTTGAATTATTGAATATGAAGATTGTCCAATTGTAGGTTTCTCAATCTTTCTCCAAATGGCACGATTTTTATATCAAAATCGCTCGCCCCGGCGAGAGAAATACAACAGCGCGAACGAATTTGGGAAATTATGTATTTTGAGCCCGAATTAACAAAAAATACAGGTTTTTTTGTAATTTCATCTTGAATTATCGAATATGAAGATTGTCCAATTGTAGGTTTCTCAATCCTTCTCCAAATGGGACAATTTTTATATCAAACTCGCTCGCCCCGGCGAGAGAAATACAGCAGCGTGAACGAATTTGGGAAATTATGTATTTTGAAACCGAATTAACAGAAAATACAGTTTTTTTTGTAATTTCATCATGAATTATAGAATATGGAGATTATCACATTGTAACTTTCTGATACTTTCTCAAAATGGCACGATCTTCATATCAAAATCGCTCGCCTCGACGAGAGAAATGCAGCAACGCGGCCGAATTTCGAAAATTATGTATTTTGAGCCCGAATTAACAAAAAATACAGTTTTTTTTGTAATTTCATCTTGAATTATTGAATATGAAGATTGTCCAATTGTAGGTTTCTCAATCTTTCTCCAAATGGCACGATTTTTATATCAAAATCGCTCGCCCCGGCGAGAGAAATACAGCAGCGCGAACGAATTTGGGAAATTATGTATTTTGAGCCCGAATTAACAAAAAATACAGGTTTTTTTGTAATTTCATCTTGAATTATTGAATATGAAGATTGTCCAATTGTAGGTTTCTCAATCTTTCTCCAAATGGGACGATTTTTATATCAAAATCACTCGCCCCGACGAGAGAAATACAGCAGCGCGTACGAATTTGGGAAATTATGTATTTTGAAACCGAATTAACATAAAATACAGTTTTTTTGGTAATTTCATCATGAATTATTGAATTTGAAGATTATCACATTGTAACTTTCTCATACTTTCTCCAAATGGCACGATCTTCATATCAAAATCGCTCGGCTCGACGAGAGGAATGCAGCAATGCGGCCGAATTTTGAAAATTATGTATTTTGAGCCCGAATTAACAAAAAATACAGGTTTTTTTGTAATTTCATCTTGAATTATTGAATATGAAGATTGTCCAATTGTAGGTTTCTCAATCTTTCTCCAAATGGGACGATTTTTATATCAAAATCACTCGCCCCGGCTAGAGAAATACAGCATCTCGAACGAATTTGGGAAATTATGTATTTTGAAACCGAATAAACAGAAAATACAGTTTTTTTGGTAATTTCATCATGAATTATTGAATTTGAACATTATATCATTGTAACTTTTTCATACTTTCTCCAAATGGCACGATCTTCATATCAAAATCGCTCGCCTCGACGAGAGGAATGCAGCAGCGAGGCCGAATTTACAAAATTATGTATTTTGAGCCCGAATTAACAAAAAATACAGTTTTTTTTGTAATTTCATCTTGAATTATTGAATATGAAGATTGTCCAATTGTAGGTTTCTCAATCTTCCTCCAAATGGCACGATTTTTATATCAAAATCGCTCGCCCCGGCGAGAGAAATACAACAGCGCGAACGAATTTGGGAAATTATGTATTTTGAGCCCGAATTAACAAAAAATACAGGTTTTTTTGTAATTTCATCTTGAATTATTGAATATGAAGATTGTCCAATTGTAGGTTTCTCAATCCTTCTCCAAATGGGACGATTTTTATATCAAAATCGCTCGCCCCGGCGAGAGAAATACAGCAACGCGAACGAATTTGGGAAATTATGTATTTTGAAACCGAATAAACAGAAAATACAGTTTTTTTGGTAATTTCATCATGAATTATAGAATATGAAGATTATCACATTGTAACTTTCTCATACTTTCTCCAAATGGCACGATCTTCGTATCAAAATCGCTCGCCATGACGAGAGGAATGCAGCAGCGCGGCCGAATTTCGAAAATTATGTATTTTGAGACCGAATTAACAAAAAATACAGATTTTTTTGTAATTTTATCTTGAATTATAGAATATGAAGATTGTCCAATTGTAGGTTTCTCAATCTTTCTCCAAATGGGACGATTTTTATATCAAACTCGCTCGCCCCGGCGAGAGAAATACAACAGCGCGAACGAATTTGGGAAATTATGTATTTTGAAACCGAATTAACAGAAAATACAGTTTTTTTGGTAATTTCATCATGAATTATTGAATTTGAACATTATATCATTGTAACTTTTTCATACTTTCTCCAAATGGCACGATCTTCATATCAAAATCGCTCGCCTCGACGAGAGGAATGCAGCATCGCGGCCGAATTTCGAAAATTATGTATTTTGAGCCCGAATTAACAAAAAATACAGTTTTTTTTGTAATTTCATCTTGAATTATTGAATATGAAGATTGTCCAATTGTAGGTTTCTCAATCTTTCTCCAAATGGCACGATTTTTATATCAAAATCGCTCGCCCCGGCGAGAGAAATACAACAGCGCGAACGAATTTGGGAAATTATGTATTTTGAGCCCGAATTAACAAAAAATACAGGTTTTTTTGTAATTTCATCTTGAATTATCGAATATGAAGATTGTCCAATTGTAGGTTTCTCAATCCTTCTCCAAATGGGACAATTTTTATATCAAACTCGCTCGCCCCGGCGAGAGAAATACAGCAGCGTGAACGAATTTGGGAAATTATGTATTTTGAAACCGAATTAACAGAAAATACAGTTTTTTTTGTAATTTCATCATGAATTATAGAATATGAAGATTATCACATTGTAACTTTCTGATACTTTCTCAAAATGGCACGATCTTCATATCAAAATCGCTCGCCTCGACGAGAGAAATGCAGCAACGCGGCCGAATTTCGAAAATTATGTATTTTGAGCCCGAATTAACAAAAAATACAGTTTTTTTTGTAATTTCATCTTGAATTATTGAATATGAAGATTGTCCAATTGTAGGTTTCTCAATCTTTCTCCAAATGGCACGATTTTTATATCAAAATCGCTCGCCCCGGCGAGAGAAATACAGCAGCGCGAACGAATTTGGGAAATTATGTATTTTGAGCCCGAATTAACAAAAAATACAGGTTTTTTTGTAATTTCATCTTGAATTATTGAATATGAAGATTGTCCAATTGTAGGTTTCTCAATCCTTCTCCAAATGGGATGATTTTTATATCAAAATCGCTCGCCCCGGCGAGAGAAATACAGCAACGCGAACGAATTTGGGAAATTATGTATTTTGGAACCGAATAAACAGAAAATACAGTTTTTTTGGTAATTTCATCATGAATTATAGAATATGAAGATTATCACATTATAACTTTCTCATACTTTCTCCAAATGGGACGATCTTCGTATCAAAATCGCTCGCCATGACGAGAGGAATGCAGCAGCGCGGCCGAATTTCGAAAATTATGTATTTTGAGATCGAATTAACAAAAAATACAGATTTTTTTGTAATTTTATCTTGAATTATAGAATATGAAGATTGTCCAATTGTTGGTTTCTCAATCTTTCTCCAAATGGGACGATTTTTATATCAAACTCGCTCGCCCCGGCGAGAGAAATACAACAGCGCGAACGAATTTGGGAAATTATGTATTTTGAAACCGAATTAAGAGAAAATACAGTTTTTTTTGTAATTTCATCTTGAATTATTGAATATGAAGATTGTCCAATTGTAGGTTTCTCAATCCTTCTCCAAATGGGACGATTTTTATATCAAAATCGCTCGCTCCGGCGAGAGAAATATCTCGACGAGAGGAATGCAGCAACGCGGCCGAATTTCGAAAATTATGTATTTTGAGCCCGAATTAACAAAAAATACAGGTTTTTTTGTAATTTCATCTTGAATTATTGAATATGAAGATTGTCCAATTGTAGGTTTCTCAATCTTTCTCCAAATGGGACAATTTTATATCAAACTCGCTCGCCCCGGCGAGAGAAATACAGCAGCGTGAACGAATTTGGGAAATTATGTATTTTGAAACCGAATTAACAGAAAATACAGTTTTTTTTGTAATTTCATCATGAATTATAGAATATGAAGATTATCACATTGTAACTTTTTGATACTTTCTCAAAATGGCACGATCTTGATATCAAAATCGCTCGCCTCGACGAGAGAAATGCAGCAACGCGGCCGAATTTCGAAAATTATGTATTTTGAGCCCGAATTAACAAAAAATACAGTTTTTTTTGTAATTTCATCTTGAATTATTGAATATGAAGATTGTCCAATTGTAGGTTTCTCAATCTTTCTCCAAATGGCACGATTTTTATATCAAAATCGTTCGCCCCGGCGAGAGAAATACAGCAGCGCGAACGAATTTGGGAAATTACGTATTTTGAGCCCGAATTAACAAAAAATACAGGTTTTTTTGTAATTTCATCTTGAATTATTGAATATGAAGATTGTCCAATTGTAGGTTTCTCAATCTTTCTCCAAATGGGACGATTTTTATATCAAAATCACTCGCCCCGACGAGAGAAATACAGCAGTGCGAACGAATTTGGGAAATTATGTATTTTGAAACCGAATTAACATAAAATACAGTTTTTTTGGTAATTTCATCATGAATTATTGAATTTGAAGATTATCACATTGTAACTTTCTCATACTTTCTCCAAATGGCACGATCTTCATATCAAAATCGCTCGCCTCGACGAGGGGAATGCAGCAATACGGCCGAATTTCGAAAATTATGTATTTTGAGCCCGAATTAACAAAAAATACAGGTTTTTTTGTAATTTCATCTTGAATTATTGAATATGACGATTGTCCAATTGTAGGTTTCTCAATCTTTCTCCAAATGGGACGATTTTTATATCAAAATCACTCGCCCCGGCGAGAGAAATACAGCAGCTCGAACGAATTTGGGAAATTATGTATTTTGAAACCGAATTAACAGAAAATACAGTTTTTTTGGTAATTTCATCATGAATTATTGAATTTGAACATTATATCATTGTAACTTTTTCATACTTTCTCCAAATGGCACGATCTTCATATCAAAATCGCTCGCCTCGACGAGAGGAATGCAGCACCGCGGCCGAATTTCGAAAATTATGTATTTTGAGCCCGAATTAACAAAAAATACAGTTTTTTTTGTAATTTCATCTTGAATTATTGAATATGAAGATTGTCCAATTGTAGGTTTCTCAATCTTTCTCCAAATGGCACGATTTTTATATCAAAATCGCTCCCCCCGGCGAGAGAAATACAACAGCGCGAACGAATTTGGGAAATTATGTATTTTGAGCCCGAATTAACAAAAAATACAGGTTTTTTTGTAATTTCATCTTGAATTATCGAATATGAAGATTGTCCAATTGTAGGTTTCTCAATCCTTCTACAAATGGGACAATTTTTATATCAAACTCGCTCGCCCCGGCGAGAAAAATACAGCAGCGTGAACGAATTTGGGAAATTATGTATTTTGAAACCGAATTAACAGAAAATACAGTTTTTTTTGTAATTTCATCATGAATTATAGAATATGAAGATTATCACATTGTAACTTTCTGATACTTTCTCAAAATGGCACGATCTTCATATCAAAATCGCTCGCCTCGACGAGAGAAATGCAGCAACGCGGCCGAATTTCGAAAATTATGTATTTTGAGCCCGAATTAACAAAAAATACAGTTTTTTTTGTAATTTCATCTTGAATTATTGAATATGAAGATTGTCCAATTGTAGGTTTCTCAATCTTTCTCCAAATGGCACGATTTTTATAACAAAATCGCTCGCCCCGGCGAGAGAAATACAGCAGCGCGAACGAATTTGGGAAATTATGTATTTTGAGCCCGAATTAACAAAAAATACAGGTTTTTTTGTAATTTCATCTTGAATTATTGAATATGAAGATTGTCCAATTGTAGGTTTCTCAATCTTTCTCCAAATGGGACGATTTTTATATCAAAATCACTCGCCCCGACGAGAGAAATACAGCAGCGCGAACGAATTTGGGAAATTATGTATTTTGAAACCGATTTAACATAAAATACAGTTTTTTTGTTAATTTCATCATGAATTATTGAATTTGAAGATTATCACATTGTAACTTTCTCATACTTTCTCCAAATGGCACGATCTTCATATCAAAATCGCTCGGCTCGACGAGAGGAATGCAGCAATGCGGCCGAATTTTGAAAATTATGTATTTTGAGCCCGAATTAACAAAAAATACAGGTTTTTTTGTAATTTCATCTTGAATTATTGAATATGAAGATTGTCCAATTGTAGGTTTCTCAATCTTTCTCCAAATGGGACGATTTTTATATCAAAATCACTCGCCCCGGCGAGAGAAATACAGCAGCTCGAACGAATTTGGGAAATTATGTATTTTGAAACCGAATTAACAGAAAATACAGTTTTTTTGGTAATTTCATCATGAATTATTGAATTTGAACATTATATCATTGTAACTTTTTCATACTTTCTCCAAATGGCACGATCTTCATATCAAAATCGCTCGCCTCGACGAGAGGAATGCAGCAGCAAGGCCGAATTTACAAAATTATGTATTTTGAGCCCGAATTAACAAAAAATACAGTTTTTTTTGTAATTTCATCTTGAATTATTGAATATGAAGATTGTCCAATTGTAGGTTTCTCAATCTTCCTCCAAATGGCACGATTTTTATATCAAAATCGCTCGCCTCGGCGAGAGAAATACAACAGCGCGAACGAATTTGGGAAATTATGTATTTTGAGCCCGAATTAACAAAAAATACAGGTTTTTTTGTAATTTCATCTTGAATTATTGAATATGAAGATTGTCCAATTGTAGGTTTCTCAATCCTTCTCCAAATGGGACGATTTTTATATCAAAATCGCTCGCCCCGGCGAGAGAAATACAGCAACGCGAACGAATTTGGGAAATTATGTATTTTGAAACCGAAAAAACAGAAAATACAGTTTTTTTGGTAATTTCATCATGAATTATAGAATATGAAGATTATCACATTGTAACTTTCTCATACTTTCTCCAAATGGCACGATCTTCGTATCAAAATCGCTCGCCATGACGAGAGGAATGCAGCAGCGCGGCCGAATTTCGAAAATTATGTATTTTGAGACCGAATTAACAAAAAATACAGATTTTTTTGTAATTTTATCTTGAATTATAGAATATGAAGATTGTCCAATTGTAGGTTTCTCAATCTTTCTCCAAATGGGACGATTTTTATATCAAACTCGCTCGCCCCGGCGAGAGAAATACAACAGCGCGAACGAATTTGGGAAATTATGTATTTTGAAACCGAATTAACAGAAAATACAGTTTTTTTGGTAATTTCATCATGAATTATTGAATTTGAACATTATATCATTGTAACTTTTTCATACTTTCTCCAAATGGCACGATCTTCATATCAAAATCGCTCGACTCGACGAGAGGAATGCAGCCACGCGGCCGAATTTCGAAAATTATGTATTTTGAGCCCGAATTAACAAAAAATACAGTTTTTTTGTAATTTCATCTTGAATTATTGAATATGAAGATTGTCCAATTGTAGGTTTCTCAATCTTTCTCCAAATGGCACGATTTTTATATCAAAATCGCTCGCCCCGGCGAGAGAAATACAACAGCGCGAACGAATTTGGGAAATTATGTATTTTGAGCCCGAAGTAACAAAAAATACAGGTTTTTTTGTAATTTCATCTTGAATTATTGAATATGAATATTGTCCAATTGTAGGTTTCTCAATCCTTCTCCAAATGGGACGATTTTTATATCAAAATCGCTCACCCCGGCGAGAGAAATACAGCAACGCGAACGAATTTGGGAAATTATGTATTTTGAAACCGAATTAACAGAAAATACAGTTTTTTTGGTAATTTCATCATGAATTATAGAATATGAAGATTATCACATTGTAACTTTCTGATACTTTCTCAAAATGGCACGATCTTCATATCAAAATCGCTCGCCTCGACGAGAGAAATGCAGCAGCGCGGCCGAATTTCGAAAATTATGTATTTTGAGCCCGAATTAACAAAAAATACAGTTTTTTTTGTAATTTCATCTTGAATTATTGAATATGAAGATTGTCCAATTGTAGGTTTCTCAATCTTTCTCCAAATGGCACGATTTTTATATCAAAATCGTTCGCCCCGGCGAGAGAAATACAGCAGCGCGAACGAATTTGGGAAATTACGTATTTTGAGCCCGAATTAAATAAAAATACAGGTTTTTTTGTAATTTCATCTTGAATTATTGAATATGAAGATTGTCCAATTGTAGGTTTCTCAATCTTTCTCCAAATGGGACGATTTTTATATCAAAATCACTCGCCCCGACGAGAGAAATACAGCAGTGCGAACGAATTTGGGAAATTATGTATTTTGAAACCGAATTAACATAAAATACAGTTTTTTTGGTAATTTCATCATGAATTATTGAATTTGAAGATTATCACATTGTAACTTTCTCATACTTTCTCCAAATGGCACGATCTTCATATCAAAATCGCTCGGCTCGACGAGGGGAATGCAGCAATGCGGCCGAATTTCGAAAATTATGTATTTTGAGCCCGAATTAACAAAAAATACAAGTTTTTTTGCAATTTCATCTTGAATTATTGAATATGAAGATTGTCCAATTGTAGGTTTCTCAATCTTTCTCCAAATGGGACGATTTTTATATCAAAATCACTCGCCCCGGCGAGAGAAATACAGCAGCTCGAACGAATTTGGGAAATTATGTATTTTGAAACCGAATTAACATAAAATACAGTTTTTTTGGTAATTTCATCATGAATTATTGAATTTGAAGATTATCACATTGTAACTTTCTCATACTTTCTCCAAATGGCACGATCTTCATATCAAAATCGCTCGGCTCGACGAGGGGAATGCAGCAATGCGGCCGAATTTCGAAAATTATGTATTTTGAGCCCGAATTAACAAAAAATACAGTTTTTTTTGTAATTTGATCTTGAATTATTGAATATGAAGATTGTCCAATTGTAGGTTTCTCAATCTTTCTCCAAATGGCACGATTTTTATATCAAAATCGCTCGCCCCGGCGAGAGAAATACAACAGCGCGAACGAATTTGGGAAATTATGTATTTTGAGCCCGAATTAACAAAAAATACAGGTTTTTTTGTAATTTCATCTTGAATTATCGAATATGAAGATTGTCCAATTGTAGGTTTCTCAATCCTTCTCCAAATGGGACAATTTTTATATCAAACTCGCTCGCCCCGGCGAGAGAAATACAGCAGCGTGAACGAATTTGGGAAATTATGTATTTTGAAACCGAATTAACAGAAAATACAGTTTTTTTTGTAATTTCATCATGAATTATAGAATATGAAGATTATCACATTGTAACTTTCTGATACTTTCTCAAAATGGCACGATCTTCATATCAAAATCGCTCGCCTCGACGAGAGAAATGCAGCAACGCGGCCGAATTTCGAAAATTATGTATTTTGAGCCCGAATTAACAAAAAATACAGTTTTTTTTGTAATTTCATCTTGAATTATTGAATATGAAGATTGTCCAATTGTAGGTTTCTCAATCTTTCTCCAAATGGCACGATTTTTATATCAAAATCGCTCGCCCCGGCGAGAGAAATACAGCAGCGCGAACGAATTTGGGAAATTATGTATTTTGAGCACGAATTAACAAAAAATACAGGTTTTTTTGTAATTTCATCTTGAATTATTGAATATGAAGATTGTCCAATTGTAGGTTTCTCAATCTTTCTCCAAATGGGACGATTTTTATATCAAAATCACTCGCCCCGACGAGAGAAATACAGCAGCGCGAACGAATTTGGGAAATTATGTATTTTGAAACCGAATTAACATAAAATACAGTTTTTTTGGTAATTTCATCATGAATTATTGAATTTGAAGATTATCACATTGTAACTTTCTCATACTTTCTCCAAATGGCACGATCTTCATATCAAAATCGCTCGGCTCGACGAGAGGAATGCAGCAATGCGGCCGAATTTTGAAAATTATGTATTTTGAGCCCGAATTAACAAAAAATACAGGTTTTTTTGTAATTTCATCTTGAATTATTGAATATGAAGATTGTCCAATTGTAGGTTTCTCAATCTTTCTCCAAATGGGACGATTTTTATATCAAAATCACTCGCCCCGGCGAGAGAAATACAGCAGCTCGAACGAATTTGGGAAATTATGTATTTTGAAACCGAATTAACAGAAAATACAGTTTTTTTGGTAATTTCATCATGAATTATTGAATTTGAACATTATATCATTGTAACTTTTTCATACTTTCTCCAAATGGCACGATCTTCATATCAAAATCGCTCGCCTCGACGAGAGGAATGCAGCAGCGAGGCCGAATTTACAAAATTATGTATTTTGAGCCCGAATTAACAAAAAATACAGTTTTTTTTGTAATTTCATCTTGAATTATTGAATATGAAGATTGTCCAATTGTAGGTTTCTCAATCTTCCTCCAAATGGCACGATTTTTATATCAAAATCGCTCGACTCGGCGAGAGAAATACAACAGCGCGAACGAATTTGGGAAATTATGTATTTTGAGCCCGAATTAACAAAAAATACAGGTTTTTTTGTAATTTCATCTTGAATTATTGAATATGAAGATTGTCCAATTGTAGGTTTCTCAATCCTTCTCCAAATGGGACGATTTTTATATCAAAATCGCTCGCCCCGGCGAGAGAAATACAGCAACGCGAACGAATTTGGGAAATTATGTATTTTGAAACCGAATAAACAGAAAATACAGTTTTTTTGGTAATTTCATCATGAATTATAGAATATGAAGATTATCACATTGTAACTTTCTCATACTTTCTACAAATGGCACGATCTTCGTATCAAAATCGCTCGCCATGACGAGAGGAATGCAGCAGCGCGGCCGAATTTCGAAAATTATGTATTTTGAGACCGAATTAACAAAAAATACAGATTTTTTTGTAATTTTATCTTGAATTATAGAATATGAAGATTGTCCAATTGTAGGTTTCTCAATCTTTCTCCAAATGGGACGATTTTTATATCAAACTCGCTCGCCCCGGCGAGAGAAATACAACAGCGCGAACGAATTTGGGAAATTATGTATTTTGAAACCGAATTAACAGAAAATACAGTTTTTTTGGTAATTTCATCATGAATTATTGAATTTGAACATTATATCATTGTAACTTTTTCATACTTTCTCCAAATGGCACGATCTTCATATCAAAATCGCTCGCCTCGACGAGAGGAATGCAGCAGCGCGGCCGAATTTCGAAAATTATGTATTTTGAGCCCGAATTAACAAAAAATACAGTTTTTTTTGTAATTTCATCTTGAATTATTGAATATGAAGATTGTCCAATTGTAGGTTTCTCAATCTTTCTCCAAATGGCACGATTTTTATATCAAAATCGCTCGCCCCGGCGAGAGAAATACAACAGCGCGAACGAATTTGGGAAATTATGTATTTTGAGCCCGAATTAACAAAAAATACAGGATTTTTTGTAATTTCATCTTGAATTATCGAATATGAAGATTCTCCAATTGTAGGTTTCTCAATCCTTCTCCAAATGGGACAATTTTTATATCAAACTCGCTCGCCCCGGCGAGAGAAATACAGCAGCGTGAACGAATTTGGGAAATTATGTATTTTGAAACCGAATTAACAGAAAATACAGTTTTTTTTGTAATTTCATCATGAATTATAGAATATGAAGATTATCACATTGTAACTTTCTGATACTTTCTCAAAATGGCACGATCTTCATATCAAAATCGCTCGCCTCGACGAGAGAAATGCAGCAACGCGGCCGAATTTCGAAAATTATGTATTTTGAGCCCGAATTAACAAAAAATACAGTTTTTTTATGTAATTTCATCTTGAATTATTGAATATGAAGATTGTCCAATTGTAGGTTTCTCAATCTTTCTCCAAATGGCACGATTTTTATATCAAAATCGCTCGCCCCGGCGAGAGAAATACAACAGCGCGAACGAATTTGGGAAATTATGTATTTTGAGCCCGAATTAACAAAAAATACAGGATTTTTTGTAATTTCATCTTGAATTATCGAATATGAAGATTGTCCAATTGTAGGTTTCTCAATCCTTCTCCAAATGGGACAATTTTTATATCAAACTCGCTCGCCCCGGCGAGAGAAATACAGCAGCGTGAACGAATTTGGGAAATTATGTATTTTGAAACCGAATTAACAGAAAATACAGTTTTTTTTGTAATTTCATCATGAATTATAGAATATGAAGATTATCACATTGTAACTTTCTGATACTTTCTCAAAATGGCACGATCTTCATATCAAAATCGCTCGCCTCGACGAGAGAAATGCAGCAACGCGGCCGAATTTCGAAAATTATGTATTTTGAGCCCGAATTAACAAAAAATACAGTTTTTTTTGTAATTTCATCTTGAATTATTGAATATGAAGATTGTCCAATTGTAGGTTTCTCAATCTTTCTCCAAATGGCACGATTTTTATATCAAAATCGCTCGCCCCGGCGAGAGAAATACAGCAGCGCGAACGAATTTGGGAAATTATGTATTTTGAGCACGAATTAACAAAAAATACAGGTTTTTTTGTAATTTCATCTTGAATTATTGAATATGAAGATTGTCCAATTGTAGGTTTCTCAATCTTTCTCCAAATGGGACGATTTTTGTATCAAAATCACTCGCCCCGACGAGAGAAATACAGCAGCGCGAACGAATTTGGGAAATTATGTATTTTGAAACCGAATTAACATAAAATACAGTTTTTTTGGTAATTTCATCATGAATTATTGAATTTGAAGATTATCACATTGTAAATTTCTCATACTTTCTCCAAATGGCACGATCTTCATATCAAAATCGCTCGGCTCGACGAGAGGAATGCAGCAATGCGGCCGAATTTTGAAAATTATGTATTTTGAGCCCGAATTAACAAAAAATACAGGTTTTTTTGTAATTTCATCTTGAATTATTGAATATGAAGATTGTCCAATTGTAGGTTTCTCAATCTTTCTCCAAATGGGACGATTTTTATATCAAAATCACTCGCCCCGGCGAGAGAAATACAGCAGCTCGAACGAATTTGGGAAATTATGTATTTTGAAACCGAATTAACAGAAAATACAGTTTTTTTGGTAATTTCATCATGAATTATTGAATTTGAACATTATATCATTGTAACTTTTTCATACTTTCTCCAAATGGCACGATCTTCATATCAAAATCGCTCGCCTCGACGAGAGGAATGCAGCAGCGAGGCCGAATTTACAAAATTATGTATTTTGAGCCCGAATTAACAAAAAATACAGTTTTTTTTGTAATTTCATCTTGAATTATTGAATATGAAGATTGTCCAATTGTAGGTTTCTCAATCTTCCTCCAAATGGCACGATTTTTATATCAAAATCGCTCGCCTCGGCGAGAGAAATACAACAGCGCGAACGAATTTGGGAAATTATGTATTTTGAGCCCGAATTAACAAAAAATACAGGTTTTTTTGTAATTTCATCTTGAATTATTGAATATGAAGATTGTCCAATTGTAGGTTTCTCAATCCTTCTCCAAATGGGACGATTTTTATATCAAAATCGCTCGCCCCGGCGAGAGAAATACAGCAACGCGAACGAATTTGGGAAATTATGTATTTTGAAACCGAATAAACAGAAAATACAGTTTTTTTGGTAATTTCATCATGAATTATAGAATATGAAGATTATCACATTGTAACTTTCTCATACTTTCTCCAAATGGTACGATCTTCGTATCAAAATCGCTCGCCATGACGAGAGGAATGCAGCAGCGCGGCCGAATTTCGAAAATTATGTATTTTGAGACCGAATTAACAAAAAATACAGATTTTTTTGTAATTTTATCTTGAATTATAGAATATGAAGATTGTCCAATTGTAGGTTTCTCAATCTTTCTCCAAATGGGACGATTTTTATATCAAACTCGCTCGCCCCGGCGAGAGAAATACAACAGCGCGAACGAATTTGGGAAATTATTTATTTTGAAACCGAATTAACAGAAAATACAGTTTTTTTGGTAATTTCATCATGAATTATTGAATTTGAACATTATATCATTGTAACTTTTTCATACTTTCTCCAAATGGCACGATCTTCATATCAAAATCGCTCGCCTCGACGAGAGAAATGCAGCAACGCGGCCGAATTTCGAAAATTATGTATTTTGAGCCCGAATTAACAAAAAATACAGTTTTTTTGTAATTTCATCTTGAATTATTGAATATGAAGATTGTCCAATTGTAGGTTTCTCAATCTTTCTCCAAATGGCACGATTTTTATATCAAAGTCGCTCGCCCCGGCGAGAGAAATACAACAGCGCGAACGAATTTGGGAAATTATGTATTTTGAGCCCGAATTAACAAAAAATACAGGTTTTTTTGTAATTTCATCTTGAATTATTCAATATGAATATTGTCCAATTGTAGGTTTCTCAATCCTTCTCCAAATGGGACGATTTGTATATCAAAATCGCTCACCCCGGCGAGAGAAATACAGCAACGCGAACGAATTTGGGAAATTATGTATTTTGAAACCGAATTAACAGAAAATACAGTTTTTTTGGTAATTTCATCATGAATTATAGAATATGAAGATTATCACATTGTAACTTTCTGATACTTTCTCAAAATGGCACGATCTTCATATCAAAATCGCTCGCCTCGACGAGAGAAATGCAGCAACGCGGCCGAATTTCGAAAATTATGTATTTTGAGCCCGAATTAACAAAAAATACAGTTTTTTTTGTAATTTCATCTTGAATTATTGAATATGAAGATTGTCCAATTGTAGGTTTCTCAATCTTTCTCCAAATGGCACGATTTTTATATCAAAATCGTTCGCCCCGGCCAGAGAAATACAGCAGCGCGAACGAATTTGGGAAATTACGTATTTTGAGCCCGAATTAACAAAAAATACAGGTTTTTTTGTAATTTCATCTTGAATTATTGAATATGAAGATTGTCCAATTGTAGGTTTCTCAATCTTTCTCCAAATGGGACGATTTTTATATCAAAATCACTCGCCCCGACGAGAGAAATACAGCAGTGCGAACGAATTTGGGAAATTATGTATTTTGAAACCGAATTAACATAAAATACAGTTTTTTTGGTAATTTCATCATGAATTATTGAATTTGAAGATTATCACATTGTAACTTTCTCATAGTTTCTTCAAATGGCACGATCTTCATATCAAAATCGCTCGGCTCGACGAGGGGAATGCAGCAATGCGGCCGAATTTCGAAAATTATGTATTTTGAGCCCGAATTAACAAAAAATACAAGTTTTTTTGTAATTTCATCTTGAATTATTGAATATGAAGATTGTCCAATTGTAGGTTTCTCAATCTTTCTCCAAATGGGACGATTTTTATATCAAAATCACTCGCCCCGGCGAGAGAAATACAGCAGCTCGAACGAATTTGGGAAATTATGTATTTTGAAACCGAATTAACAGAAAATACAGTTTTTTTGGTAATTTCATCATGAATTATTGAATTTGAACATTATATCATTGTAACTTTTTCATACTTTCTCCAAATGGCACGATCTTCATATCAAAATCGCTCGCCTCGACGAGAGGAATGCAGCAGCGCTGCCGAATTTCGAAAATTATGTATTTTGAGCCCGAATTAACAAAAAATATAGTTTTTTTTGTAATTTCATCTTGAATTATTGAATATGAAGATTGTCCAATTGTAGGTTTCTCAATCTTTCTCCAAATGGCACGATTTTTATATCAAAATCGCTCGCCCCGGCGAGAGAAATACAACAGCGCGAACGAATTTGGGAAATTATGTATTTTGAGCCCGAATTAACAAAAAATATAGGTTTTTTTGTAATTTCATCTTGAATTATCGAATATGAAGATTGTCCAATTGTAGGTTTCTCAATCCTTCTCCAAATGGGACAATTTTTATATCAAACTCGCTCGCCCCGGCGAGAGAAATACAGCAGCGTGAACGAATTTGGGAAATTATGTATTTTGAAACCGAATTAACAGAAAATACAGTTTTTTTTGTAATTTCATCATGAATTATAGAATATGAAGATTATCACATTGTAACTTTCTGATACTTTCTCAAAATGGCACGATCTTCATATCAAAATCGCTCGCCTCGACGAGAGAAATGCAGCAGCGCGGCCGAATTTCGAAAATTATGTATTTTGAGCCCGAATTAACAAAAAATACAGTTTTTTTTGTAATTTCATCTTGAATTATTGAATATGAAGATTGTCCAATTGTAGGTTTCTCAATCTTTCTCCAAATGGCACGATTTTTATATCAAAATCGCTCGCCCCGGCGAGAGAAATACAGCAGGGCGAACGAATTTGGGAAATTATGTATTTTGAGCCCGAATTAACATAAAATACAGTTTTTTTGTAATTTCATCTTGAATTATTGAATTTGAAGATTATCACATTGTAACTTTCTCATACTTTCTCCAAATGGCACGATCTTCATATCAAAATCGCTCGGCTCGACGAGAGGAATGCAGCATCGCGGCCGAATTTCGAAAATTATGTATTTTGAGCCCGAATTAACAAAAAATACAGGTTTTTTTGTAATTTCATCTTGAATTATTGAATATGAAGATTGTCCAATTGTAGGTTTCTCAATCTTTCTCCAAATGGGACGATTTTTATATCAAAATAACTCGCCCCGGCGAGAGAAATACAGCAGCTCGAACGAATTTGGGAAATTATGTATTTTGAAACCGAATTAACAGAAAATACAGTTTTTTTGGTAATTTCATCATGAATTATTGAATTTGAACATTATATCATTGTAACTTTTTCATACTTTCTCCAAATGGCACGATCTTCATATCAAAATCGCTCGGCTCGACGAGAGGAATGCAGCATCGCGGCCGAATTTCGAAAATTATGTATTTTGAGCCCGAATTAACAAAAAATACAGTTTTTTTGTAATTTCATCTTGAATTATTGAATATGAAGATTGTCCAATTGTAGGTTTCTCAATCTTTCTCCAAATGGCACGATTTTTATATCAAAATCGCTCGTCCCGGCGAGAGAAATACAGCAGCGCGAACGAATTTGGGAAATTATGTATTTTGAGGTCAAATTAACAAAAAATACAGGTGTTTTTGTAATTTCATCTTGAATTATTGAATATGAAGATTGTCCAATTGTAGGTTTCTCAATAGTTCTCCAAATGGGACAATTTTTATATCAAAATCACTCACCCCGGCGATTGAAATACAGCAACGCGAACGAATTTGGGAAATTATGTATTTTGAAACCGAATTAACAGAAAATACAGTTTTTTTGGTAATTTCATCATGAATTATTGAATTTGAACATTATCACACTGTAACTTTCTCATACTTTCTCCAAATGGCACGATCTTCATATCAAAATCGCTCGTCCCGGCGAGAGAAATGCAGCTGCGCGGCTGAATTTGGGAAATTATGTATTTTGAAACCGAATTAACAGAAAATACAGTGTTTTTGGTAATTTCATCATGAATTATTGAATTTGAAGATTATCACATTGTAACTTTCTCATACTTTCTCCAAATGGCACGATCTTCATATTAAAATCGCTCGCCTCGACGAGAGGAATGCAGCAACTCGACCGTATTTCGAAAATTAGGTATTTTGAGCCCGAATTAACAAAAAATACAGTTTTTTTTGTAATTTCATCTTGAATTATTGAATATGAAGATTGTCCGATTGTAGGTTTCTCAATCCTTCTCCAAATGGGACGATTTTTATATCAAAATCGCTCGCTCCGGCGAGAGAAATATCTCGACGAGAGGAATGCAGCAACGCGGCCGAATTTCGAAAATTATGTATTTTGAGCCCGAATTAACAATAAATACAGGTTTTTTTGTAATTTCATCATGAATTATTGAATTTGAAGATTGTCCAATTGTAGGTTTCTCAATCTTTCTCCAAATGGGACGATTTTTATATCAAACTCGCTCGCCCCGGCGAGAGAAATACAGCAGCGTGAACGAATTTGGGAAATTATGTATTTTGAAACCGAATTAACAGAAAATACAGTTTTTTTCGTAATTTCATCATGAATTATAGAATATGAAGATTATCACATTGTAACTTTCTGATACTTTCTCAAAATGGCACGATCTTCATATCAAAATCGCTCGCCTCGACGAGGGGAATGCAGCAACGCGGCCGAATTTCGAAAATTATGTATTTTGAGCCCGAATTAACAAAAAATACAGTTTTTTTTGTAATTTCATCTTGAATTATTTAATATGAAGATTGTCCAATTGTAGGTTTCTCAATCTTTCTCCAAATGGCACGATTTTTATATCAAAATCGCTCGCCCCGGCGAGAGAAATACAGCAGCTCGAACGAATTTGGGAAATTATGTATTTTGAAACCGAATTAACAGAAAATACAGTTTTTTTGGTAATTTCATCATGAATTATTGAATTTGAACATTATATCATTGTAACTTTTTCATACTTTCTCCAAATGGCACGATCTTCATATCAAAATCCCTCGCCTCGACGAGAGGAATGCAGCAGCGCGGCCGAATTTCGAAAATTATGTATTTTGAGCCCGAATTAACAAAAAATACAGTTTTTTTTGTAATTTCATCTTGAATTATTGAATATGAAGATTGTCCAATTGTAGGTTTCTCAATCCTTCTCCAAATGGGACGATTTTTATATCAAAATCGCTCGCCCCGGCGAGAGAAATACAGCAACGCGAACGAATTTGGGAAATTATGTATTTTGAAACCGAATAAACAGAAAATACAGTTTTTTTGGTAATTTCATCATGAATTATAGAATATGAAGATTATCACATTGTAACTTTCTCATACTTTCTCCAAATGGCACGATCTTCGTATCAAAATCGCTCGCCATGACGAGAGGAATGCAGCTCCGCGGCCGAATTTCGAAAATTATGTATTTTGAGACCGAATTAACAAAAAATAAAGATTTTTTTGTAATTTTATCTTGAATTATAGAATATGAAGATTGTCCAATTGTAGGTTTCTCAATCTTTCTCCAAATGGGACGATTTTTATATCAAACTCGCTCGCCCCGGCGAGAGAAATACAACAGCGCGAACGAATTTGGGAAATTATGTATTTTGAAACCGATTTAACAGAAAATACAGTTTTTTTGGTAATTTCATCATGAATTATTGAATTTGAACATTATATCATTGTAACTTTTTCATACTTTCTCCAAATGGCACGATCTTCATATCAAAATCGCTCGCCTCGACGAGAGGAATGCAGCAATGCGGCCGAATTTTGAAAATTATGTATTTTGAGCCCGAATTAACAAAAAATACAGGTTTTTTTGTAATTTCATCTTGAATTATTTAATATGAAGATTGTCCAATTGTAGGTTTCTCAATCTTTCTCCAAATGGGACGATTTTTATATCAAAATCACTCGCCCCGGCGAGAGAAATACAGCAGCTCGAACGAATTTGGGAAATTATGTATTTTGAAACCGAATTAACAGAAAATACAGTTTTTTTGGTAATTTCATCATGAATTATTGAATTTGAACATTATATCATTGTAACTTTTTCATACTTTCTCCAAATGGCACGATCTTCATATCAAAATCCCTCGCCTCGACGAGAGGAATGCAGCAGCGCGGCCGAATTTCGAAAATTATGTATTTTGAGCCCGAATTAACAAAAAATACAGTTTTTTTTGTAATTTCATCTTGAATTATTGAATATGAAGATTGTCCAATTGTAGGTTTATCAATCTTTCTCCAAATGGCACGATTTTTATATCAAAATCGCTCGCCCCGGCGAGAGAAATACAACAGCGCGAACGAATTTGGGAAATTATGTATTTTGAGCCCGAATTAACAAAAAATACAGGTTTTTTTGTAATTTCATCTTGAATTATCGAATATGAAGATTGTCCAATTGTAGGTTTCTCAATCCTTCTCCAAATGGGACGATTTTTATATCAAAATCGCTCGCCCCGGCGAGAGAAATACAGCAACGCGAACGAATTTGGGAAATTATGTATTTTGAAACCGAATAAACAGAAAATACAGTTTTTTTGGTAATTTCATCATGAATTATAGAATATGAAGATTATCACATTGTAACTTTCTCATACTTTCTCCAAATGGCACGATCTTCGTATCAAAATCGCTCGCCATGACGAGAGGAATGCAGTTGCGCGGCCGAATTTCGAAAATTATGTATTTTGAGACCGAATTAACAAAAAATAAAGATTTTTTTGTAATTTTATCTTGAATTATAGAATATGAAGATTGTCCAATTGTAGGTTTCTCAATCTTTCTCCAAATGGGACGATTTTTATATCAAACTCGCTCGCCCCGGCGAGAGAAATACAACAGCGCGAACGAATTTGGGAAATTATGTATTTTGAAACCGATTTAACAGAAAATACAGTTTTTTTGGTAATTTCATCATGAATTATTGAATTTGAACATTATATCATTGTAACTTTTTCATACTTTCTCCAAATGGCACGATCTTCATATCAAAATCGCTCGCCTCGACGAGAGGAATGCAGCAATGCGGCCGAATTTTGAAAATTATGTATTTTGAGCCCGAATTAACAAAAAATACAGGTTTTTTTGTAATTTCATCTTGAATTATTTAATATGAAGATTGTCCAATTGTAGGTTTCTCAATCTTTCTCCAAATGGGACGATTTTTATATCAAAATCACTCGCCCCGGCGAGAGAAATACAGCAGCTCGAACGAATTTGGGAAATTATGTATTGTGAAACCGAATTAACAGAAAATACAGTTTTTTTGGTAATTTCATCATGAATTATTGAATTTGAACATTATATCATTGTAACTTTTTCATACTTTCTCCAAATGGCACGATCTTCATATCAAAATCGCTCGCCTCGACGAGAGGAATGCAGCAGCGCGGCCGAATTTCGAAAATTATGTATTTTGAGCCCGAATTAACAAAAAATACAGTTTTTTTTGTAATTTCATCTTGAATTATTGAATATGAAGATTGTCCAATTGTAGGTTTCTCAATCTTTCTCCAAATGGCACGATTTTTATATCAAAATCGCTCGCCCCGGCGAGAGAAATACAACAGCGCGAACGAATTTGGGAAATTATGTATTTTGAGCCCGAATTAACAAAAAATACAGGTTTTTTTGTAATTTCATCTTGAATTATCGAATATGAAAATTGTCCAATTGTAGGTTTCTCAATCCTTCTCCAAATGGGACGATTTTATATCAAAATCGCTCGCCCCGGCGAGAGAAATACAGCAACGCGAACGAATTTGGGAAATTATGTATTTTGAAACCGAATAAACAGAAAATACAGTTTTTTTGGTAATTTCATCATGAATTATAGAATATGAAGATTATCACATTGTAACTTTCTCATACTTTCTCCAAATGGCACGATCTTCGTATCAAAATCGCTCGCCATGACGAGAGGAATGCAGCCGCGCGGCCGAATTTCGAAAATTATGTATTTTGAGACCGAATTAACAAAAAATACAGATTTTTTTGTAATTTTATCTTGAATTATAGAATATGAAGATTGTCCAATTGTAGGTTTCTCAATCTTTCTCCAAATGGGACGATTTTTATATCAAACTCGCTCGCCCCGGCGAGAGAAATACAACAGCGCGAACGAATTTGGGAAATTATGTATTTTGAAACCGATTTAACAGAAAATACAGTTTTTTTGGTAATTTCATCATGAATTATTGAATTTGAACATTATATCATTGTAACTTTTCCAGACTTTCTCCAAATGGCACGATCTTCATATCAAAATCGCTCGCCTCGACGAGAGGAATGCAGCAACGCGGCCGAATTTCGAAAATTATGTATTTTGAGCCCGAATTAACAAAAAATACAGTTTTTTTTGTAATTTCATCTTGAATTATTGAATATGAAGATTGTCCAATTGTAGGTTTCTCAATCTTTCTCCAAATGGCACGATTTTTATATCAAAATCGCTCGCCCCGGCGAGAGAAATACAGCAGCGCGAACGAATTTGGGAAATTATGTATTTTGAGCCCGAATTAACAAAAAATCCAGGTTTTTTTGTAATTTCATCTTGAATTATTGAATATGAAGATTGTCCAATTGTAGGTTTCTCAATCTTTCTCCAAATGGGACGATTTTTATATCAAAATCACTCGCCCCGACGAGAGAAATACAGCAACGCGAACGAATTTGGGAAATTATGTATTTTGAAACCGAATTAACATAAAATACAGTTTTTTTGGTAATTTCATCATGAATTATTGAATTTGAAGATTATCGCATTGTAACTTTCTCATACTTTCTCCAAATGGCACGATCTTCATATCAAAATCGCTCGGCTCGACGAGAGGAATGCAGCAATGCGGCCGAATTTTGAAAATTATGTATTTTGAGCCCGAATTAACAAAAAATACAGGTTTTTTTGTAATTTCATCTTGAATTATTTAATATGAAGATTGTCCAATTGTAGGTTTCTCAATCATTCTCCAAATGGGACGATTTTTATATCAAAATCACTCGCCCCGGCGAGAGAAATACAGCAGCTCGAACGAATTTGGGAAATTATGTATTTTGAAACCGAATTAACAGAAAATACAGTTTTTTTGGTAATTTCATCATGAATTATTGAATTTGAACATTATATCATTGTAACTTTTTCATACTTTCTCCAAATGTTACGATCTTCATATCAAAATCGCTCGGCTCGACGAGAGGAATGCAGCAGCGCGGCCGAATTTCGAAAATTATGTATTTTGAGCCCGAATTAACAAAAAATACAGTTTTTTTTGTAATTTCATCTTGAATTATTGAATATGAAGATTGTCCAATTGTAGGTTTCTCAATCTTTCTCCAAATGGCACGATTTTTATATCAAAATCGCTCGCCCCGGCGAGAGAAATACAACAGCGCGAACGAATTTGGGAAATTATGTATTTTGAGCCCGAATTAACAAAAAATACAGGTTTTTTTGTAATTTCATCTTGAATTATCGAATATGAAGATTGTCCAATTGTAGGTTTCTCAATCCTTCTCCAAATGGGACGATTTTTATATCAAAATCGCTCGCCCCGGCGAGAGAAATACAGCAACGCGAACGAATTTGGGAAATTATGTATTTTGAAACCGAATAAACAGAAAATACAGTTTTTTTGGTAATTTCATCATGAATTATAGAATATGAAGATTATCACATTGTAACTTTCTCATACTTTCTCCAAATGGCACGATCTTCGTATCAAAATCGCTCGCCATGACGAGAGGAATGCAGCCGCGCGGCCGAATTTCGAAAATTATGTATTTTGAGACCGAATTAACAAAAAATACAGATTTTTTTGTAATTTTATCTTGAATTATAGAATATGAAGATTGTCCAATTGTAGGTTTCTCAATCTTTCTCCAAATGGGACGATTTTTATATCAAACTCGCTCGCCCCGGCGAGAGAAATACAACAGCGCGAACGAATTTGGGAAATTATGTATTTTGAAACCGATTTAACAGAAAATACAGTTTTTTTGGTAATTTCATCATGAATTATTGAATTTGAACATTATATCATTGTAACTTTTTCATACTTTCTCCAAATGGCACGATCTTCATATCAAAATCGCTCGCCTCGACGAGAGGAATGCAGCAATGCGGCCGAATTTTGAAAATTATGTATTTTGTGCCCGAATTAACAAAAAATACAGGTTTTTTTGAAATTTCATCTTGAATTATTTAATATGAAGATTGTCCAATTGTAGGTTTCTCAATCTTTCTCCAAATGGGACGATTTTTATATCAAAATCACTCGCCCCGGCGAGAGAAATACAGCAGCTCGAACGAATTTGGGAAATTATGTATTTTGAAACCGAATTAACAGAAAATACAGTTTTTTTGGTAATTTCATCATGAATTATTGAATTTGAACATTATATCATTGGAACTTTTTCATACTTTCTCCAAATGGCACGATCTTCATATCAAAATCGGTCGCCTCGACGAGAGGAATGCAGCAGCGCGGCCGAATTTCGAAAATTATGTATTTTGAGCCCGAATTAACAAAAAATACAGTTTTTTTTGTAATTTCATCTTGAATTATTGAATATGAAGATTGTCCAATTGTAGGTTTCTCAATCTTTCTCCAAATGGCACGATTTTTATATCAAAATCGCTCGCCCCGGCGAGAGAAATACAACAGCGCGAACGAATTTGGGAAATTATGTATTTTGAGACCGAATTAACAAAAAATACAGGTTTTTTTGTAATTTCATCTTGAATTATCGAATATGAAAATTGTCCAATTGTAGGTTTCTCAATCTTTCTCCAAATGGGACGATTTTTATATCAAAATCGCTCGCCCCGGCGAGAGAAATACAGCAACGCGAACGAATTTGGGAAATTATGTATTTTGAAACCGAATTAACAGAAAATACAGTTTTTTTGGTAATTTCATCATGAATTATAGAATATGAATATTATCACATTGTAACTTTCTCATACTTTGTCCAAATGGCACGATCTTCGTATCAAAATCGCTCGCCATGACGAGAGGAATGCAGCCACGCGGCCGAATTTCGAAAATTATGTATTTTGAGACCGAATTAACAAAAAATACAGATTTTTTTGTAATTTTATCTTGAATTATAGAATATGAAGATTGTCCAATTGTAGGTTTCTCAATCTTTCTCCAAATGGGACGATTTTTATATCAAACTCGCTCGCCCCGGCGAGAGAAATACAACAGCGCGAACGAATTTGGGAAATTATGTATTTTGAAACCGAATTAACAGAAAATACAGTTTTTTTGGTAATTTCATCATGAATTATTGAATTTGAACATTATATCATTGTAACTTTTTCATACTTTCTCCAAATGGCACGATCTTCATATCAAAATCGCTCGCCCCGACGAGAGGAATGCAGCAACGCGGCCGAATTTCGAAAGTTATGTATTTTGAGCCCGAATTAACAAAAAATACAGTTTTTTTTGTAATTTCATCTTGAATTATTGAATATGAAGATTGTCCAATTGTAGGTTTCTCAATCTTTCTCCAAATGGCACGATTTTTATATCAAAATCGCTCGCCCCGGCGAGAGAAATACAACAGCGCGAACGAATTTGGGAAATTATGTATTTTGAGCCCGAATTAACAAAAAATACATGTTTTTTTGTAATTTCATCTTGAATTATCGAATATGAAGATTGTCCAATTGTAGGTTTCTCAATCCTTCTCCAAATGGGACGATTTTTATATCAAAATCGCTCGCCCCGGCGAGAGAAATACAGCAACGCGATCGAATTTGGGAAATTATGTATTTTGAAACCGAATTAACAGAAAATACAGTTTTTTTGGTAATTTCATCATGAATTATAGAATATGAATATTATCACATTGTAACTTTCTCATACTTTGTCCAAATGGCACGATCTTCGTATCAAAATCGCTCGCCATGACGAGAGGAATGCAGCCACGCGGCCGAATTTCGAAAATTATGTATTTTGAGACCGAATTAACAAAAAATACAGATTTTTTTGTAATTTTATCTTGAATTATAGAATATGAAGATTGTCCAATTGTAGGTTTCTCAATCTTTCTCCAAATGGGACTATTTATATATCAAACTCGCTCGCCCCGGCGAGAGAAATACAACAGCGCGAACGAATTTGGGAAATTATGTATTTTGAAACCGAATTAACAGAAAATACAGTTTTTTTGGTAATTTCATCATGAATTATTGAATTTGAACATTATATCATTGTAACTTTTTCATACTTTCTCCAAATGGCACGATCTTCATATCAAAATCGCTCGCCTCGACGAGAGGAATGCAGCTTCGCGGCCGAATTTCGAAAATTATGTATTTTGAGCCCGAATTAACAAAAAATACAGTTTTTTTTGTAATTTCATCTTGAATTATTGAATATGAAGATTGTCCAATTGTAGGTTTCTCAATCTTTCTCCAAATGGCACGATTTTTATATCAAAATCGCTCGCCCCGGCGAGAGAAATACAACAGCGCGAACGAATTTGGGAAATTATGTATTTTGAGCCCGAATTAACAAAAAATACAGGTTTTTTTGTAATTTCATCTTGAATTATCGAATATGAAGATTGTCCAATTGTAGGTTTCTCAATCCTTCTCCAAATGGGACGATTTTTATATCAAAATCGCTCGCCCCGGCGAGAGAAATACAGCAACGCGAACGAATTTGGGAAATTATGTATTTTGAAACCGAATAAACAGAAAATACAGTTTTTTTGGTAATTTCATCATGAATTATAGAATATGAAGATTATCACATTGTAACTTTCTCATACTTTCTCCAAATGGCACGATCTTCGTATCAAAATCGCTCGCCATGACGAGAGGAATGCAGCTGCGCGGCCGAATTTCGAAAATTATGTATTTTGAGACCGAATTAACAAAAAATACAGATTTTTTTGTAATTTTATCTTGAATTATAGAATATGAAGATTGTCCAATTGTAGGTTTCTCAATCTTTCTCCAAATGGGACGATTTTTATATCAAACTCGCTCGCCCCGGCGAGAGAAATACAACAGCGCGAACGAATTTGGGAAATTATGTATTTTGAAACCGATTTAACAGAAAATACAGTTTTTTTGGTAATTTCATCATGAATTATTGAATTTGAACATTATATCATTGTAACTTTTTCATACTTTCTCCAAATGGCACGATCTTCATATCAAAATCGCTCGCCTCGACGAGAGGAATGCAGCTACGCGGCCGAATTTCGAAAATTATGTATTTTGAGCCCGAATTAACAAAAAATACAGTTTTTTTTGTAATTTCATCTTGAATTATTGAATATGAAGATTGTCCAATTGTAGGTTTCTCAATCTTTCTCCAAATGGCACGATTTTTATATCAAAATCGCTCGCCCCGGCGAGAGAAATACAACAGCGCGAACGAATTTGGGAAATTATGTATTTTGAGCCCGAATTAACAAAAAATACAGGTTTTTTTGTAATTTCATCTTGAATTATCGATTATGAAGATTGTCCAATTGTAGGTTTCTCAATCCTTCTCCAAATGGGACGATTTTTATATCAAAATCGCTCGCCCCGGCGAGAGAAATACAGCAACGCGAACGAATTTGGGAAATTATGTATTTTGAAACCGAATAAACAGAAAATACAGTTTTTTTGGTAATTTCATCATGAATTATAGAATATGAAGATTATCACATTGTAACTTTCTCATACTTTCTCCAAATGGCACGATCTTCGTATCAAAATCGCTCGCCATGACGAGAGGAATGCAGCTGCGCGGCCGAATTTCGAAAATTATGTATTTTGAGACCGAATTAACAAAAAATACAGATTTTTTTGTAATTTTATCTTGAATTATAGAATATGAAGATTGTCCAATTGTAGGTTTCTCAATCTTTCTCCAAATGGGACGATTTTTATATCAAACTCGCTCGCCCCGGCGAGAGAAATACAACAGCGCGAACGAATTTGGGAAATTATGTATTTTGAAACCGATTTAACAGAAAATACAGTTTTTTTGGTAATTTCATCATGAATTATTGAATTTGAACATTATATCATTGTAACTTTTTCATACTTTCTCCAAATGGCACGATCTTCATATCAAAATCGCTCGCCTCGACGAGAGGAATGCAGCAATGCGGCCGAATTTCGAAAATTATGTATTTTGAGCCCGAATTAACAAAAAATACAGGTTTTTTTGAAATTTCATCTTGAATTATTTAATATGAAGATTGTCCAATTGTAGGTTTCTCAATCTTTCTCCAAATGGGACGATTTTTATATCAAAATCACTCGCCCCGGCGAGAGAAATACAGCAGCTCGAACGAATTTGGGAAATTATGTATTTTGAAACCGAATTAACAGAAAATACAGTTTTTTTGGTAATTTCATCATGAATTATTGAATTTGAACATTATATCATTGTAACTTTTTCATACTTTCTCCAAATGGCACGATCTTCATATCAAAATCGCTCGCCTCGACGAGAGGAATGCAGCTGCGCGGCCGAATTTCGAAAATTATGTATTTTGAGCCCGAATTAACAAAAAATACAGTTTTTTTTGTAATTTCATCTTGAATTATTGAATATGAAGATTGTCCAATTGTAGGTTTCTCAATCTTTCTCCAAATGGCACGATTTTTATATCAAAATCGCTCGCCCCGGCGAGAGAAATACAACAGCGCGAACGAATTTGGGAAATTATGTATTTTGAGCCCGAATTAACAAAAAATACAGGTTTTTTTGTAATTTCATCTTGAATTATCGAATATGAAAATTGTCCAATTGTAGGTTTCTCAATCCTTCTCCAAATGGGACGATTTTTATATCAAAATCGCTCGCCCCGGCGAGAGAAATACAGCAACGCGAACGAATTTGGGAAATTATGTATTTTGAAACCGAATTAACAGAAAATACAGTTTTTTTGGTAATTTCATCATGAATTATAGAATATGAATATTATCACATTGTAACTTTCTCATACTTTGTCCAAATGGCACGATCTTCGTATCAAAATCGCTCGCCATGACGAGAGGAATGCAGCCACGCGGCCGAATTTCGAAAATTATGTATTTTGAGACCGAATTAACAAAAAATACAGATTTTTTTGTAATTTTATCTTGAATTATAGAATATGAAGATTGTCCAATTGTAGGTTTCTCAATCTTTCTCCAAATGGGACGATTTTTATATCAAACTCGCTCGCCCCGGCGAGAGAAATACAACAGCGCGAACGAATTTGGGAAATTATGTATTTTGAAACCGAATTAACAGAAAATACAGTTTTTTTGGTAATTTCATCATGAATTATTGAATTTGAACATTATATCATTGTAACTTTTTCATACTTTCTCCAAATAGCACGATCTTCATATCAAAATCGCTCGCCTCGACGAGAGGAATGCAGCAACGCGGCCGAATTTCGAAAATTATGTATTTTGAGCCCGAATTAACAAAAAATACAGTTTTTTTTGTAATTTCATCTTGAATTATTGAATATGAAGATTGTCCAATTGTAGGTTTCTCAATCTTTCTCCAAATGGCACGATTTTTATATCAAAATCGCTCGCCCCGGCGAGAGAAATACAACAGCGCGAACGAATTTGGGAAATTATGTATTTTGAGCCCGAATTAACAAAAAATACAGGTTTTTTTGTAATTTCATCTTGAATTATTGAATATGAAGATTGTCCAATTGTAGGTTTCTCAATCTTTCTCCAAATGGGACGATTTTTATATCAAAATCACTCGCCCCGACGAGAGAAATACAGTAGCGTGAACGAATTTGGGAAATTATGTATTTTGAAACCGAATTAACATAAAATACAGTTTTTTTGGTAATTTCATCATGAATTATTGAATTTGAAGATTATCACATTGTAACTTTCTCATACTTTCTCCAAATGGCACGATCTTCATATCAAAATCGCTCGGCTCGACGAGAGGAATGCAGCAATGCGGCCGAATTTCGAAAATTATGTATTTTGAGCACGAATTAACAAAAAATACAGGTTTTTTTGTAATTTCATCTTGAATTATTGAATATGAAGATTGTCCAATTGTAGGTTTCTCAATCTTTCTCCAAATGGGACGATTTTTATATCAAAATCACTCGCCCCGGCGAGAGAAATACAGCAGCTCGAACGAATTTGGGAAATTATGTATTTTGAAACCGAATTAACAGAAAATACAGTTTTTTTGGTAATTTCATCATGAATTATTGAATTTGAACATTATATCATTGTAACTTTTTCATACTTTCTCCAAATGGCACGATCTTCATATCAAAATCACTCGCCTCGACGAGAGGAATGCAGCTGCGCGGCCGAATTTCGAAAATTATGTATGTTGAGCCCGAATTAACAAAAAATACAGATTTTTTTGTAATTTTATCTTGAATTATAGAATATGAAGATTGTCCAACTGTAGGTTTCTCAATCTTTCTCCAAATGGGACGATTTTTATATCAAACTCGCTCGCCCCGGCGAGAGAAATACAACAGCTCGAACGAATTTGGGAAATTATGTATTTTGAAACCGAATTAACAGAAAATATAGTTTTTTTGGTAATTTCATCATGAATTATTGAATTTGAACATTATATCATTGTAACTTTTTCATACTTTCTCCAAATGGCACGATCTTCATATCAAAATCGCTCGCCTCGACGAGAGGAATGCACCCGCGCGGCCGAATTTCGAAAATTATGTATTTTGATCCCGAATTAACAAAAAATATAGTTTTTTTTGTAATTTCATCTTGAATTATTGAATATGAAGATTGTCCAATTGTAGGTTTCTCAATCTTTCTCGAAATGGCACGATTTTTATATCAAAATCGCTCGCCCCGGCGAGAGAAATTCAACAGCGCGAACGAATTTGGGAAATTATGTATTTTGAGCCCGAATTAACAAAAATTACGGGTTTTTTTGTAATTTCATCTTGAATTATTGAATATGAAGATTGTCCAATTGTAGGTTTCTCAATCCTTCTCCAAATGGGACGATTTTTATATCAAAATCGCTCGCCCCGGCGAGAGAAATACAGCAACGCGAACGAATTTGGGAAATTATGTATTTTGAAACCGAATTAACAGAAAATACAGTTTTTTTGGTAATTTCATCATGAATTATAGAATATGAAGATTATCACATTGTAACTTTCTCATACTTTCTCCAAATGGCACGATCTTCGTATCAAAATCGCTCGCCATGACGAGAGGAATGCAGCCACGGGGCCGAATTTCGAAAATTATGTATTTTGAGACCGAATTAACAAAAAATACAGATTTTTTTATAATTTTATCTTGAATTATAGAATATGAAGATTGTCCAATTGTAGGTTTCTCAATCTTTCTCCAAATGGGACGATTTTTATATCAAACTCGCTCGCCCCGGCGAGAGAAATACAACAGCGCGAACGAATTTGGGAAATTATGTATTTTGAAACCGAATTAACAGAAAATACAGTTTTTTTGGTAATTTCATCATGAATTATTGAATTTGAACATTATATCATTGTAACTTTTTCATACTTTCTCCAAATGGCACGATCTTCAAATCAAAATCGCTCGCCTCGATGAGAGGAATGCAGCAACGCGGCCGAATTTCGGAAATTATGTATTTTGAGCCCGAATTAACAAAAAATACAGTTTTTTTTGTAATTTCATCTTGAATTATTGAATATGAAGATTGCCCAATTGTAGGTTTTCAATCTTTCTCCAAATGGCACGATTTTTATATCAAAATCGCTCGCCCCGGCGAGAGAAATACAACAGCGCGAACGAATTTGGGAAATTATGTATTTTGAGCCCGAATTAACAAAAAATACAGGTTTTTTTGTAATTTCATCTTGAATTATTGAATATGAAGATTGTCCAATTGTAGGTTTCTCAATCCTTCTCCAAATGGGACGATTTTTATATCAAAATCGCTCGCCCAGGCGAGAGAAATACAGCAACGCGAACGAATTTGGGAAATTATGTATTTTGAAACCGAATTAACAAAAAATACAGTTTTTTTGGTAATTTCATCATGAATTATAGAATATGAAGATTATCACATTGTAACTTTCTCATACTTTCTCCAAATGGCACGATCTTCGTATCAAAATCGCTCGCCATGACGAGAGGAATGTAGCCACGCGGCTGAATTTCGAAAATTATGTATTTTGAGACCGAATTAACAAAAAATACAGATTTTTTTGTAATTTTATCTTGAATTATAGAATATGAAGATTGTCCAATTGTAGGTTTCACAATCTTTCTCCAAATGGGACGATTTTTATATCAAACTCGCTCGCCCCGGCGAGAGAAATACAACAGCGCGAACGAATTTGGGAAATTATGTATTTTGAAACCGAATTAACAGAAAATACAGTTTTTTTGGTAATTTCATCATGAATTATTGAATTTGAACATTATATCATTGTAACTTTTTCATACTTTCTCCAAATGGCACGATCTTCATATCAAAATCGCTCGCCTCGACGAGTGGAATGCAGCAGCGGCCGAATTTCGAAAATTATGTATTTTGAGCCCGAATTAACAAAAAATACAGTTTTTTTTGTAATTTCATCTTGAATTAGTGAATATGAAAATTGTCCAATTGTAGGTTTCTCAATCTTTCTCCAAATGGCACGATTTTTATATCAAAATCGCTCGCCCCGGCGAGAGGAATGCAGCAACGCGGCCTAATTTCGAAAATTATGTATTTTGAGCCCGAATTAACAAAAAATACAGGTTTTTTTGTAATTTCATCTTGAATTATTGAATATGAAGATTGTCCAATTGTAAGTTTCTCAATCCTTCTCCAAATGGGACGATTTTTATATCAAAATCGCTCGCCCCGACGAGAGAAATACAGCAGCGCGAACGAATTTGGGAAATTATGTATTTTGAAACCGAATTAACATAAAATACTGTTTTTTTGGTAATTTCATCATGAATTATTGAATTTGAAGATTATCACATTGTAACTTTCTCATACTTTCTCCAAATGGCACGATCTTCATATCAAAATCGCTCGGCTCGACGAGAGGAATGCAGCAGCGCGGCCGAATTTCGAAAATTATGTATTTTGTGCCCGAATTAACAAAAAATACAGGTTTTTTTGTAATTTCATCTTGAATTATTGAATATGAAGATTGTCCAATTGTAGGTTTGTCAATCTTTCTCCAAATGGGACGATTTTTATATCAAAATCACTCGCCCCGGCGAGAGAAATACAGCAACGCGAACGAATTTGGGAAATTATGTATTTTGAAACCGAATTAACAGAAAATACAGTTTTTTTGGTAATTTCATCATGAATTATTGAATTTGAAAATTATATCATTGTAACTTTTTCATACTTTCTCCAAATGGCACGATCTTCATATCAAAATCGCTCGCATCGACGAGAGGAATGCAGCACCGCGGCCGAATTTCAAAAATTATGTATTTTGAGCCCGAATTAACAAAAAATACAGTTTTTTTTGTAATTTCATCTTGAATTATTGAATATGAAGATTGTCCAATTGTAGGTTTCTCAATCTTTCTCCAAATGGCACGATTTTTATATCAAAATCGCTCGCCCCGGCGAGAGAAATACAGCAGCGCGAACGAATTTGGGAAATTATGTATTTTGAGCCCGAATTAACAAGAAATACAGGTTTTTTTGTAATTTCATCTTGAATTATTGAATATATAGATTGTCCAATTGTAGGTTTCTTAATCTTTCTCCAAATGGGACGATTTTTATATCAAAATCACTCACCCCGGCGAGAGAAATACAGCAACGCGAACGAATTTGGGAAATTATGTATTTTGAAACCGAATTAACAGAAAATACAGTTTTTTTGGCAATTTCATCATGAATTATAGAATATGAAGATTATCACATTGTAACTTTCTCATACTTTCTCGAAATGGCATGATCTTCGTATCAAAATCGCTCGGCTCGACGAGAGGAATGCAGCATCGCGGCCGAATTTCGAAAATTATGTATTTTGAGACCGAATTAACAAAAAATACAAGTTTTTTTGTAATTTTATCTTGAATTATTGAATATGAAGATTGTCCAATTGTAGGTTTCTCAATCTTTCCCCAAATGGGACGATTTTTATATCAAACTCGCTCGCCCCGGTGAGAGAAATACAGCAACGCGAACGAATTTGGGAAATTATGTATTTTGAAACCGAATTAACAGAAAATACAGTTTTTTTGGTAATTTCATCATGAATTTTAGAATATGAAGATTATCACATTGTAACTTTCTGATACTTTCTCAAAATGGCACGATCTTCATATCAAAATCGCTCGTCTCGACGAGAGGAATGCAGCAACGCAGCCTAATTTCGAAAATTATGTATTTTGAGCCCGAATTAACAAAAAATACAGGTTTTTTTGTAATTTCATCTTGAATTATTGAATATGAAGATTGTCCAATTGTAGGTTTCTCAATCCTTCTCCAAATGGGACGATTTTTATATCAAAATCGCTCACCCCGGCGAGAGAAATACAGCAACGCGAACGAATTTGGGAAATTATGTATTTTGAAACCGAATTAACAGAAAATACAGTATTTTTTGGTAATTTCATCATGAATTATAGAATATGAAGATTATCACATTGTAACTTTCTCATACTTTCTCCAAATGGCACGATCTTCGTATCAAAATCGCTCGCCTCGACGAGTGGAATGCAGCCACGCGGCCGAATTTCGAAAATTATGTATTTTGTGCCCGAATTAACAAAAAATACAGGTTTTTTTGTAATTTCATCTTGAATTATTGAATATGAAGATTGTCCAATTGTAGGTTTCTCAATCTTTCTCTAAATGGGACGATTTTTATATCAAAATCACTCGCCCCGGCGAGAGAAATACAGCAGCGCGAACGAATTTGGAAAATTATGTATTTTGAAACCGAATTAACAGAAAATACAGTTTTTTTGGTAATTTCATCATGAATTATTGAATTTGAAGATTATATCATTGTAACTTTTTCATACTTTCTCCAAATGGCACGATCTTCATATCAAAATCGCTCGCCTCGACGAGAGGAATGCAGCAGCGCAGCCGAATTTCAAAAATTATGTATTTTGAGCCTGAATTAACAAAAAATACAGTTTTTTTTTGTAATTTCATCTTGAATTATTGAATATGAAGATTGTCCAATTGTAGGTTTCTCAATCTTTCTCCAAATGGCACGATTTTTATATCAAAATCGCTCACCCCGGCGAGAGAAATACAGCAGCACGAACGAATTTGGGAAATTATGTATTTTGAGCCCGAATTAACAAAAAATACAGGTTTTTTTGTAATTTCATCTTGAATTATTGAATATGAAGATTGTCCAATTGTAGGTTTCTCAATCTTTCTCCAAATGGGACGATTTTTATATCAAAATCACTCGCCCCGACGAGAGAAATACAGCAGCGCGAACGAATTTGGGAAATTATGTATTTTGAAACCGAATTAACATAAAATACAGTTTTTTTGGTAATTTCATCATGAATTATTGAATTTGAAGATTATCACATTGCAACTTTCTCATACTTTCTCCAAATGGCACGATCTTCATATCAAAATCGCTCGGCTCGACGAGAGGAATGCAGCACCGCGGCCGAATTTCGAAAATTATGTATTTTGTGCCCGAATTAACAAAAAATACAGGTTTTTTTGTAATTTCATCTTGAATTATTGAATATGAAGATTGTCCAATGGTAGGTTTCTCAATCTTTCTCCAAATGGGACGATTTTTATATCAAAATCACTCGCCCCGGCGAGAGAAATACAGCAGCGTGAACAAATTTGGGAAATTATGTATTTTGATACCGAATTAACAGAAAATACAGTTTTTTTGGTAATTTCATCATGAATTATTGAATTTGAAGATTATATCATTGTAACTTTTTCATACTTTCTCCAAATGGCATGATCTTCATATCAAAATCGCTCGCCTCGACGAGAGGAATGCAGCAACGCGGCCGAATTTCAAAAATTATGTATTTTGAGCCCGAATTAACAAAAAATACAGTTTTTTTTGTAATTTCATCTTGAATTATTGAATATGAATATTGTCCAATTGTAGGTTTCTCAATCTTTCTCCAAATGGCACGATTTTTATATCAAAATCGCTCGCCCCCGGCGAGAGAAATACAGCAGCGCGAACGAATTTGGGAAATTATGTATTTTGAGCCCGACTTAACAAAAAATACAGGTTTTTTTGTAATTTCATCTTGAATTATTGAATATATAGATTGTCCAATTGTATTTTTCTCAATCTTTCTCCAAATGGGACGATTTTTATATCAAAATCACTCACCCCGGCGATAGAAATACAGCAGCGCGAACGAATTTGGGAAATTATGTATTTTGTAACCGAATTAACAGAAAATACAGTTTTTTTGGTAATTTCATCATGAATTATTGAATTTGAACATTATCACATTGTAACTTTCTCATACTTTCTCCAAATGGCACGATCTTCATATCAAAATTGCTCGCCTCGACGAGAGAAATGCAACTTCGCGGCCGAATTTCGAAAATTATGTATTTTGAGCCCGAATTAACAAAAAATACAGTTTTTTTTGTAATTTCATCTTGAATTATTGAATATAAAGATTGTCCAATTGTAGGTTTCTCAATCTTTCTCCAAATGGCACGATTTTTATATCAAAATCGCTCGCCCCGGCGAGAGAAATACAACAGCGCGAACGAATTTGGGAAATTATGTATTTTGAGCCCGAATTAACAAAAAATAAAGGTTTTTTTGTAATTTCATCTTGAATTATTGAATATGAAGATTGTCCAATTGTAGGTTTCTCAATCCTTCTCCAAATGGGACGATTCTTATATCAAAATCGCTCGCCCCGGCGAGAGAAATACAGCAACGCGAACGAATTTGGGAAATTATGTATTTTGAAACCGAATTAACAGAAAATACAGTTTTTTTGGTAATTTCATCATGAATTATAGAATATGAAGATTATCACATTGTAACTTTCTCATACTTTCTCCAAATGGTACGATCTTCGTGTCAAAATCGCTCGGCTCGACGAGAGGAATGCAGCAACGCGGCCGAATTTCAAAAATTATGTATTTTGAGCCCGAATTAACAAAAAATACAGTTTTTTTTGTAATTTCATCTTGAATTATTGAATATGAAGATTGTCCAATTGTAGGTTTCTCAATCTTTCTCCAAATGGCACGATTTTTATATCAAAATCGCTCGCCCCGGCGAGAGAAATACAGCAGCGCGAACGAATTTGGGAAATTATGTATTTTGAGCCCGAATTAACAAAAAATACAGGTTTTTTTGTAATTTCATCTTGAATTATTGAATATATAGATTGTCCAATTGCATTTTTCTCAATCTTTCTCCAAATGGGACGATTTTTATATCAAAATCACTCACCCCGGCGATAGAAATACAGCAGCGCAAACGAATTTGGGAAATTATGTATTTTGTAACCGAATTAACAGAAAATACAGTTTTTTTGGTAATTTCATCATGAATTATTGAATTTGAACATTATCACATTGTAACTTTCTCATACTTTCTCCAAATGGCACGATCTTCATATCAAAATCGCTCGCCTCGACGAGAGAAATGCAGCTTCGCGGCCGAATTTCGAAAATTTTGTATTTTGAGCCCGAATTAACAAAAAATACAGTTTTTTTTGTAATTTCATCTTGAATTATTGAATATAAAGATTGTCCAATTGTAGGTTTCTCAATCTTTCTCCAAATGGCACGATTTTTATATCAAAATCGCTCGCCCCGGCGAGAGAAATACAACAGCGCGAACGAATTTGGGAAATTATGTATTTTGAGCCCGAATTAACAAAAAATAAAGGTTTTTTTGTAATTTCATGTTGAATTATTGAATATGAAGATTGTCCAATTGTAGGTTTCTCAATCCTTCTCCAAATGGGACGATTCTTATATCAAAATCGCTCGCCCCGGCGAGAGAAATACAGCAACGCGAACGAATTTGGGAAATTATGTATTTTGAAACCGAATTAACAGAAAATACAGTTTTTTTGGTAATTTCATCATGAATTATAGAATATGAAGATTATCACATTGTAACTTTCTCATACTTTCTCCAAATGGCACGATCTTCGTATCAAAATCGCTCGCCTTGACGAGTGGAATGCAGCCATGCGGCCGAATTTCGAAAATTATATATTTTGAGCCCGAATTAACAAAAAATACAGGTTTTTTTGTAATTTCATCTTGAATTATTGAATATGAAGATTGTCCAATTGTAGGTTTCTCAATCTTTCTCCAAATGGGACGATTTTTATATCAAACTCGCTCGCCCCGGCGAGAGAAATACAGCAACGCAAACGAATTTGGGAAATTATGTATTTTGAAACCGAATTAACAGAAAATACAGTTTTTTTGGTAATTTCATCATGAATTATAGAATATGAAGATTATCACATTGTAACTTTCTGATACTTTCTCAAAATGGCACGATCTTCATATCAAAATCGCTCGCCTCGACGAGAGGAATGCAGCAACGTGGCCAAATTTCGAAAATTATGTATTTTGAGCCCGAATTAACAAAAAATACAGTTTTTTTTGTAATTTCATCTTGAATTATTGAATATGAAGATTGTCCAATTGTAGGTTTCTCAATCTTTCTCCAAATGGCACGATTTTTATATCAAAATCGCACGCCCCGGCGAGAGAAATTCAGCAGCGCGAACGAATTTGGGAAATTATGTATTTTGAGCCCGAATTAACAAAAAATACAGGTTTTTTTGTAATTTCATCTTGAATTATTGAATATGAAGATTGTCCAATTGTAGGTTTCTCAATCTTTCTCCAAATGGGACGATTTTTATATCAAAATCACTCACCCCGGCGAGAGAAATACAGCAGCGCGAACGAATTTGGGAAATTATGTATTTTGAAACCGAATTAACAGAAAATACAGTTTTTTTGGTAATTTCATCATGAATTATTGAATTTGAACATTATCACATTGTAACTTTCTCATACTTTCTCCAAATGGCACGATCTTCATATCAAAATCGCTCGCCTCGACGAGAGAAATGCAGCTACGCGGCCGAATTTCGAAAATTATGTATTTTGAGCCCGAATTAACAAAAAATACAATTGTTTTTGTAATTTCATCTTGAATTATTGAATATAAAGATTGTCCAATTGAAGGTTTCTCAATCTTTCTCCAAATGGCACGATTTTTATATCAAAATCGCCCGCCCCGGCGAGAGAAATACAGCAGCGCGAACGAATTTCGGAAATTATGTATTTTGAGCCCGAATTAACAAAAAATACAGGTTTTTTTGTAATTTCATCTTGAATTATTGAATATGAAGATTGTCCAATTGTAGGTTTCTCAATCTTTCTCCAAATGGGACGATTTTTATATCAAAATCACTCACCCCGGCGAGAGAAAAACAGCAGCGCGAACGAATTTGGGAAATTATGTATTTTGAAACCGAATTAACAGAAAATACAGTTTTTTTGGTAATTTCATCATGAATTATTGAATTTGAACATTATCACATTGTAACTTTCTCATACTTTCTCCAAATGGCACGATCTTCATATCAAAATCGCTCGCCTCGACGAGAGAAATGCAGCATCGCGGCCGAATTTCGAAAATTATGTATTTTGAGCCCGAATTAACAAAAAATACAGTTTTTTTTGTAATTTCATCTTGAATTATTGAATATATAGATTGTCCAATTGTATTTTTCTCAATGTTTCTCCAAATGGGACGATTTTTATATCAAAATCACTCACCCCGGCGATAGAAATACAGCAGCGCAAACGAATTTGGGAAATTATGTATTTTGTAACCGAATTAACAGAAAATACAGTTTTTTTGGTAATTTCATCATGAATTATTGAATTTGAACATTATCACATTGTAACTTTCTCATACTTTATTCAAATGGCACGATCTTCATATCAAAATCGCTCGCCTCGACGAGAGAAATGCAGCTCCGCGGCCGAATTTCGAAAATTATGTATTTTGAGCCCGAATTAACAAAAAATACAGTTTTTTTTGTAATTTCATCTTGAATTATTGAATATAAAGATTGTCCAATTGTAGGTTTCTCAATCTTTCTCCAAATGGCACGATTTTTATATCAAAATCGCTCGCCCCGGCGAGAGAAATACAACAGCGCGAACGAATTTGGGAAATTATGTATTTTGAGCCCGAATTAACAAAAAATAAAGGTTTTTTTGTAATTTCATCTTGCATTATTGAATATGAAGATTGCCCAATTGTAGGTTTCTCAATCCTTCTCCAAATGGGACGATTCTTATATCAAAATCGCTCGCCCCGGCGAGAGAAATACAGCAACGCGAACGAATTTGGGAAATTATGTATTTTGAAACCGAATTAACAGAAAATACAGTTTTTTTGGTAATTTCATCATGAATTATAGAATACGAAGATTATCACATTGTAACTTTCTCATACTTTCTCCAAATGGCACGATCTTCGTATCAAAATCGCTCGCCTTGACGAGTGGAATGCAGCCATGCGGCCGAATTTCGAAAATTATATATTTTGAGCCCGAATTAACAAAAAATACATGTTTTTTTGTAATTTCATCTTGAATTATTGAATATGAAGATTGTCCAATTGTAGGTTTCTCAATCTTTCTCCAAATGGGACGATTTTTATATCAAACTCGCTCGCCCCGGCGAGAGAAATACAGCAACGCAAACGAATTTGGGAAATTATGTATTTTGAAACCGAATTAACAGAAAATACAGTTTTTTTGGTAATTTCATCATGAATTATAGAATATGAAGATTATCACATTGTAACTTTCTGATACTTTCTCAAAATGGCACGATCTTCATATCAAAATCGCTCGCCTTGACGAGTGGAATGCAGCCATGCGGCCGAATTTCGAAAATTATATATTTTGAGCCCGAATTAACAAAAAATACAGGTTTTTTTGTAATTTCATCTTGAATTATTGAATATGAAGATTGTCCAATTGTAGGTTTCTCAATCCTTCTCCAAATGGGACGATTCTTATATCAAAATCGCTCGCCCCGGCGAGAGAAATACAGCAACGCGAACGAATTTGGGGAATTATGTATTTTGAAACCGAATTAACAGAAAATACAGTTTTTTTGGTAATTTCATCATGAATTATAGAATACGAAGATTATCACATTGTAACTTTCTCATACTTTCTCCAAATGGCACGATCTTCGTATCAAAATCGCTCGCCTTGACGAGTGGAATGCAGCCATGCGGTCGAATTTCGAAAATTATGTATTTTGAGCCCGAATTAACAAAAAATACAGTTTTTTTTGTAATTACATCTTGAATTATTGAATATGAAGATTGTCCAATTGTAGGTTTATCAATCTTTCTACAAATGGCACGATTTTTATATCAAAATCGCTCGCCCCGGCGAGAGAAATACAGCAGCGCGAACGAATTTGGGAAATTATGTATTTTGAGCCCGAATTAACAAAAAATACAGGTTTTTTTGTAATTTCATCATGAATTATAGAATACGAAGATTATCACATTGTAACTTTATCATACTTTCTCCAAATGGCACGATCTTCATATCAAAATCGCTCGCCTCGACGAGAGAAATGCAGCTACGCGGCCGAATTTCGAAAATTATGTATTTTGAGCCCGAATTAACAAAAAATACAATTGTTTTTGTAATTTCATCTTGAATTATTGAATATAAAGATTGTCCAATTGTAGGTTTCTCAATCTTTCTCCATATGGCACGATTTTTATATCAAAATCGCCCGCCCCGGCGAGAGAAATACAGCAGCGCGAACGAATTTGGGAAATTATGTATTTTGAGCCCGAATTAACAAAAAATACAGGTTTTTTTGTAATTTCATCTTGAATTATTGAATATGAAGATTGTCCAATTGTAGGTTTCTCAATCTTTCTCCAAATGGGACGATTTTTATATCAAAATCACTCACCCCGGCGAGAGAAAAACAGCAGCGCGAACGAATTTGGGAAATTATGTATTTTGAAACCGAATTAACAGAAAATACAGTTTTTTTGGTAATTTCATCATGAATTATTGAATTTGAACATTATCACATTGTAACTTTCTCATACTTTCTCCAAATGACACGATCTTCATATCAAAATCGCTCACCTCGACGAGAGAAATGCAGCAGCGCGTCCGAATTTCGAAAATTATGTATTTTGAGCCCGAATTCACAAAAAATACAATTTTTTTTGTAATTTCACCTTGAATTATTGAATATAAAGATTGTCCAATTGTAGGTTTCTCAATCTTTCTCCAAATGTCACGATTTTTATATCAAAATCGCCCGCCCCGGCGAGAGAAATACAACAGCGCGAACGAACTTGGGAAATTATGTATTTTGAGCCCGAATTAACAACAAATACAGGTTTTTTTGTAATTTCATCTTGAATTATTGAATATGAAGATTGTCCAATTGTAGGTCTCTCAATCCTTCTCCAAATGGGACGATTTTTATATCAAAATCGCTCGCCCCGGCGAGAGAAATACAGCAACGCGAACGAATTTGGGAAATTATGTATTTTGAAACCGAATTAACAAAAAATACAGTTTTTTTGATAATTTCATCACGAATTATAGAATATGAAGATTATCACATTGTAACTTTCTCATACTTTCTCCAAATGGCACGATCTTCGTATCAAAATCGCTCGCCTTGTCGAGAGGAATGCAGCAGCGCGGCCGAATTTCGAAAATTATGTATTTTGAGCCCGAATTAACAAAAAATACAGGTTTTTTTGTAATTTCATCTTGAATTATTGAATATGAAGATTGTCCAATTGTAGGTCTCTCAATCCTTCTCCAAATGGGACGATTTTTATATCAAAATGGCTCGCCCCGGCGAGAGAAATACAGCAACGCGAATGAATTTGGGAAATTATGTATTTTGAAACCGAATTAACAGAAAATACAGTTTTTTTGATAATTTCATCACGAATTATAGAATATGAAGATTATCACATTGTAACTTTGTCATACTTTCTCCAAATGGCACGATCTTCGTATCAAAATCGCTCGCCTTGTCGAGAGGAATGCAGCAGCGCGGCCGAATTTCGAAAATTATGTATTTTGAGCCCGAATTAACAAAAAATACAGGTTTTTTTGTAATTTCATCTTGAATTATTGAATATGAAGATTGCCCAATTGTAGGTTTCTCAATCTTTCTCCAAATGGGACGATTTTTATATCAAACTCGCTCGCCCCGGCGAGAGAAATACAGCAACGCAAACGAATTTGGGAAATTATGTATTTTGAAACCGAATTAACAAAAAATACAGTTTTTTTGGTAATTTCATCATGAATTATAGAATATGAAGATTATCACATTGTAACTTTCTGATACTCTCTCAAAATGGCACGATCTTCATATCAAAATCGCTCGCCTCGACGAGAGAAATGCAGCAACGCGGCCGAATTTCGAAAATTAAGTATTTTGAGCCCGAATTAACAAAAAATACAGTTTTTTTTGTAATTTCATATTGAATTATTGAATATGAAGATTGTCCAATTGTAGGTTTCTCAATCTTTCTCCAAATGGCACGATTTTTATATCAAAATCGCTCGCCCCGGCGAGAGAAATATAGCAGCGCGAACGAATTTGGGAAATTATGTATTTTGAGCCCGAATTAACAAAAAATACCAGTTTTTTTGTAATTTCATCTTGAATTATTGAATATGAAGATTGTCCAATTGTAGGTTTCTCAATCTTTCTCCAAATGGGACGATTTTTATATCAAAATCACTCGCCCCGACGAGAGAAATACAGCAGCGCGAACGAATTTGGGAAATTATGTATTTTGAACCCGAATTAACATAAAATACAGTTTTTTTGGTAATTTCATCATGAATTATTGAATTTGAAGATTATCACATTGTAACTTTCTCATACTTTCTCCAAATGGCACGATCTTCATATCAAAATCGCTCGCCTCGACGAGAGGAATGCAGCAACTCGGCCGAATTTCGAAAATTATGTATTTTGAGCCCGAATTAACAAAAAATACAGGTTTTTTTGTAATTTCATCTTGAATTATTGAATATGAAGATTGTCCAATTGTAGGTTTCTCAATCTTTCTCCAAATGGGACGATTTTTATATCAAAATCACTCGCCCCGGCGAGAGAAATACAACAGTGTGAACGAATTTGGTAAATTATGTATTTTGAAACCGAATTAACAGAAAATACAGTTTTTTTGGTAATTTCATCATGAATTATTGAATTTGAACATTATATCATTGTAACTTTCTCATACTTTCTCCAAATGGCACGATCTTCATATCAAAATCGCTCGCCTCGACGAGAGGAATGCAGCAGCGTGGCCGAATTTCGAAAATTATGTATTTTGAGCCCGAATTAACAAAAAATACAGTTTTTTTTGTAATTTCATCTTGAATTATTGAATATGAAGATTGTCCAATTGTAGGTTTCTCAATCTTTCTCCAAATGGCACGATTTTTATATCAAAATCGCTCGCCCCAGCGAGAGAAATACAGCAGCGCGAACGAATTTGGGAAATTATGTATTTTGAGCCCGAATTAACAAAAAATACAGGTTTTTTTGTAATTTCATCTTGAATTATTGAATATGAAGATTGTCCAATTGTAGGTTTCTCAATCCTTCTCCAAATGGGACGATTTTTATATCAAACTCGCTCGCCCCGGCGAGAGAAATACAGCAACGGAAACGAATTTGGGAAATTATGTATTTTGAAACCGAATTAACAAAAAATACAGTTTTTTTGGTAATTTCATCATGAATTATAGAATATGAAGATTATCACATTGTAACTTTCTGATACTATCTCAAAATGGCACGATCTTCATATCAAAATCGCTCGCCTCGACGAGAGAAATGCAGCGACGTGGTCGAATTTCGAAAATTATGTATTTTGAGCCCGAATTAACAAAAAATACAGTTTTTTTTGTAATTTCATCTTGAATTATTGAATATGAAGATTGTCCAATTGTAGGTTTCTCAATCTTTCTCCAAATGGGACGATTTTTATATCAAAATCACTCGCCCCGACGAGAGAAATACAGCAGCGCGAACGAATTTGGGAAATTATGTATTTTGAAACCGAATTAACATAAAATACAGTTTTTTTGGTAATTTCATCATGAATTATTGAATTTGAAGATTATCACATTGTAACTTTCTCATACTTTCTCCAAATGGCACGATCTTCATATCAAAATCGCTCGCCTCGACGAGAGGAATGCAGTAACTCGGCCGAATTTCGAAAATTATGTATTTTGAGCCCGAATTAACAAAAAATACATGTTTTTTTGTAATTTCATCTTGAATTATTGAATATGAAGATTGTCCAATTGTAGGTTTCTCAATCTTTCTCCAAATGGGACGATTTTTATATCAAAATCACTCGCCCCGGCGAGAGAAATACAGCAGCGCGAACGAATTTGGGAAATTATGTATTTTGAAACCGAATTAATAGAAAATACAGTTTTTTTGGTAATTTCATCATGAATTATTGAATTTGAACATTATATCATTGTAACTTTCTCATACTTTCTCCAAATGGCACGATCTTCATATCAAAATCGCTCGCCTCGACGAGAGGAATGCAGCAGCGTGGCCGAATTTCGAAAATTATGTATTTTGAGCCCGAATTAACAAAAAATACAGTTTTTTTTGTAATTTCATCTAGAATTATTGAATATGAAGATTGTCCAATTGTAGGTTTCCCAATCTTTCTCCAAATGGCACGATTTTTATATCAAAATCGCTCGCCCCGGCGAGAGAAATATAGCAGCGCGAACGAATTTGGAAAATTATGTATTTTGAGCCCGAATTAACAAAAAATACAGGTTTTTTTGTAATTTCATCTTGAATTATTGAATATGAAGATTGTCCAATTGTAGGTTTCTCAATCCTTCTCCAAATGGGACGATTTTTATATCAAAATCGCTCGCCCCGGCGAGAGAAATACAGCAACGCGAACGAATTTGGGAAATTATGTATTTTGAAACCGAATTAACAGAAAGTACAGTTTTTTTGGTAATTTCATCATGAATTATAGAATATGAAGATTATCACATTGTAACTTTCTCATACTTTCTCCAAATGGCACGATCTTCGTATCAAAATCGCTCGCCTTGACGAGAGGAATGCAGCCCCGCGGCCGAATTTCGAAAATTATGTATTTTGAGCCCGAATTAACAAAAAATACAGGTTTTTTTGTAATTTCATCTTGAATTATTGAATATGAAGATTGTCCAATTGTAGGTTTGTCAATCTTTCTCCAAATGGGACGATTTTTATATCAAACTCGCTCGCCCCGGCGAGAGAAATACAGCAACGCAAACGAATTTGGGAAATTATGTATTTTGAAACCGAATTAACAAAAAATACAGTTTTTTTGGTAATTTCATCATGAATTATAGAATATGAAGATTATCACATTGTAACTTTCTGATACTTTCTCAAAATGGCACGATCTTCATATCAAAATCGCTCGCCTCGACGAGAGCAATGCAGCAACGTGGCCGAATTTCGAAAATTATGTATTTTGAGCCCGAATTAACAAAAAATACAGTTTTTTTTGTAATTTCATCTTGAATTATTGAATATGAAGATTGTCCAATTGTAGGTTTCTCAATCTTTCTCCAAATGGCACGATTTTTATATCAAAATCGCTCGCCCCGGCGAGAGAAATACAGCAGCGCGAACGAATTTGGGAAATTATGTATTTTGAGCCCGAATTAACAAAAAATAACGGTTTTTTTGTAATTTCATCTTGAATTATTGAATATGAAGATTGTCCAATTGTAGGTTTCTCAATCTTTCTCCAAATGGGACGATTTTTATATCAAAATCACTCGCCCCGACGAGAGAAATACAGCAGCGCAAACGAATTTGGGAAATTATGTATTTTGAAACCGAATTAACATAAAATACAGTTTTTTTGGTAATTTCATCATGAATTATTGAATTTGAAGATTATCACATTGTAACTTTCTCATACTTTCTCGAAATGGCACGATCTTCATATCAAAATCGCTCGCCCCGGCGAGAGAAATTCAGCAGCGCGAACGAATTTGGGAAATTATGTATTTTGAGCCCGAATTAACAAAAAATACAGGTTTTTTTGTAATTTCATCTTGAATTATTGAATATGAAGATTGTCCAATTGTAGGTTTCTCAATCTTTCTCCAAATGGGACGATTTTTATATCAAAATCACTCACCCCGGCGAGAGAAATACAGCAGCGTGAACGAATTTGGGAAATTATGTATTTTGAAACCGAATTAACAGAAAATACAGTTTTTTTGGTAATTTCATCATGAATTATTGAATTTGAACATTATCACATTGTAACTTTCTCATACTTTCTCCAAATGGCACGATCTTCATATCAAAATCGCTCGCCTCGACGAGAGAAATGCAGCTTCGCGGCCGAATTTCGAAAATTATGTATTTTGAGCCCGAATTAACAAAAAATACAATTGTTTTTGTAATTTCATCTGGAATTATTGAATATAGAGATTGTCCAATTGTAGGTTTCTCAATCTTTCTCCAAATGGCACGATTTTTATATCAAAATCGCCCGCCCCGGCGAGAGAAATACAGCAGCGCGAACGAATTTGGGAAATGATGTATTTTGAGCCCGAATTAACAAAAAATACAGGTTTTTTTGTAATTTCATCTTGAATTATTGAATATGAAGATTGTCCAATTGTAGGTTTCTCAATCTTTCTCCAAATGGGACGATTTTTATATCAAAATCACTCACCCCGGCGAGAGAAAAACAGCAGCGCGAACGAATTTGGGAAATTATGTATTTTGAAACCGAATTAACAGAAAATACAGTTTTTTTGGTAATTTCATCATGAATTATTGAATTTGAACATTATCACATTGTAACTTTCTCATACTTTCTCCAAATGGCACGATCTTCATATCAAAATCGCTCGCCTCGACGAGAGAAATGCAGCAGCGCGGCCGAATTTCGAAAATTATGTATTTTGAGCACGAATTAACAAAAAATACAATTTTTTTTGTAATTTCATCTTGAATTATTGAATATAAAGATTGTCCAATTGTAGGTTTCTCAATCTTTCTCCAAATGTCACGATTTTTATATCAAAATCGCCCGCCCCGGCGAGAGAAATACAACAGCGCGAACGAATTTGGGAAATTATGTATTTTGAGACCGAATTAACAACAAATACAGGTTTTTTTGTAATTTCATCTTGAATTATTGAATATGAAGATTGTCCAATTGTAGGTTTCTCAATCCTTCTCCAAATGGGACGATTTTTATATCAAAATCGCTCGCCCCGGCGAGAGAAATACAGCAACGCGAACGAATTTGGGAAATTATGTATTTTGAAACCGAATTAACAGAAAATACAGTTTTTTTGGTAATTTCATCATGAATTATAGAATATGAAGATTATCACATTGTAACTTTCTCATACTTTCTCCAAATGGCACGATCTTCGTATCAAAATCGCTCGCCTTGACGAGAGGAATGCAGCAGCGCGGCCGAATTTCGAAAATTATGTATTTTGAGCCCGAATTAACAAAAAATACAGGTTTTTTTGTAATTTCATCTTGAATTATTGAATATGAAGATTGTCCAATTGTAGGTTTCTCAATCTTTCTCCAAATGGGACGATTTTTATATCAAACTCGCTCGCCCCGGCGAGAGAAATACAGCAACGCAAACGAATTTGGGAAATTATGTATTTTGAAACCGAATTAACAAAAAATACAGTTTTTTTGGTAATTTCATCATGAATTATAGAATATGAAGATTATCACATTGTAACTTTCTGATACTTTCTCAAAATGGCACGATCTTCATATCAAAATCGCTCGCCTCGACGAGAGAAATGTAGCAGCGTGGCCGAATTTCGAAAATTAAGTATTTTGAGCCCGAATTAACAAAAAATACAGTTTTTTTTGTAATTTCATCTTGAATTATTGAATATGAAGATTGTCCAATTGTAGGTTTCTCAATCTTTCTCCAAATGGCACGATTTTTATATCAAAATCGCTCGCCCCGGCGAGAGAAATACAGCAGCGCGAACGAATTTGGGAAATTATGTATTTTGATCCCGAATTAACAAAAAATACAGGTTTTTTTGTAATTTCATCTTGAATTATTGAATATGAAGATTGTCCAATTGTAGGTTTCTCAATCTTTCTCCAAATGGGACGATTTTTATATCAAAATCACTCGCCCCGACTAGAGAAATACAGCAGCGCGAACGAATTTGGGAAATTATGTATTTTGAAACCGAATTAACATAAAATACAGTTTTTTTGGTAATTTCATCATGAATTATTGAATTTGAAGATTATCACATTGTAACTTTCTCATACTTTCTCCAAATGGCACGATCTTCATATCAAAATCGCTCGCCTCGACGAGAGGAATGCAGCAACTCGGCCGGATTTCGAAAATTATGTATTTTGAGCCCGAATTAACAAAAAATACAGGTTTTTTTGTAATTTCATCTTGAATTATTGAATATGAAGATTGTCCAATTGTAGGTTTCTCAATCTTTCTCCAAATGGGACGATTTTTATATCAAAATCACTCGCCCTGGCGAGAGAAATACAGCAGCGTGAACGAATTTGGGAAATTATGTATTTTGAAACCGAATTAACAGAAAATATAGTTTTTTTGGTAATTTCATCATGAATTATTGAATTTGAACATTATATCATTGTTACTTTCTCATACTTTCTCCAAATGGCACGATCTTCATATCAAAATCGCTCGCCTCGACGAGAGGAATGCAGCAGCGTGGCCGAATTTCGAAAATTATGTATTTTGAGCCCGAATTAACAAAAAATACAGGTTTTTTTGTAATTTCATCTTGAATTATTGAATATGAAGATTGTCCAATTGTAGATTTCTCAATCTTTCTCCAAATGGCACGATTTTTATATCAAAATCGCTCGCCCCGGCGAGAGAAATACAGCAGCGCGAACGAATTTTGGAAATTATGTATTTTGATCCCGAATTAACAAAAAATACAGGTTTTTTTATAATTTCATCTTGAATTATTGAATATGAAGATTGTCCAATTGTAGGTTTCTCAATCTTTCTCCAAATGGGACGATTTTTATATCAAAATCACTCGCCCCGACTAGAGAAATACAGCAGCGCGAACGAATTTGGGAAATTATGTATTTTGAAACCGAATTAACATAAAATACAGTTTTTTTGGTAATTTCATCATGAATTATTGAATTTGAAGATTATCACATTGTAACTTTCTCATACTTTCTCCAAATGGCACGATCTTCATATCAAAATCGCTCGCCTCGACGAGAGGAATGCAGCAACTCGGCCGAATTTCGAAAATTATGTATTTTGAGCCCGAATTAACAAAAAATACAGGTTTTTTTGTAATTTCATCTTGAATTATTGAATATGAAGATTGTCCAATTGTAGGTTTCTCAATCTTTCTCCAAATGGGACGATTTTTATATCAAAATCACTCGCCCTGGCGAGAGAAATACAGCAGCGTGAACGAATTTGGGAAATTATGTATTTTGAAACCGAATTAACAGAAAATACAGTTTTTTTGGTAATTTCATCATGAATTATTGAATTTGAACATTATATCATTGTTACTTTCTCATACTTTCTCCAAATGGCACGATCTTCATATCAAAATCGCTCGCCTCGACGAGAGGAATGCAGCAGCGTGGCCGAATTTCGAAAATTATGTATTTTGAGCCCGAATTAACAAAAAATACAGGTTTTTTTGTAATTTCATCTTGAATTATTGAATATGAAGATTGTCCAATTGTAGGTTTCTCAATCTTTCTCCAAATGGCACGATTTTTATATCAAAATCGCTCGCCCCGCCGAGAGAAATACAGCAGCGCGAACGAATTTGGGAAATTATGTATTTTGAGCCCGAATTAACAAAAAATACAGGTTTTTTTGTAATTTCATCTTGAATTATTGAATATGAAGATTGTCCAATTGTAGGTTTCTCAATCCTTCTCCAAATGGGACGATTTTTATATCAAAATCGCTCGCCCCGGCGAGAGAAATACAGCAACGCGAACGAATTTGGGAAATTATGTATTTTGAAACCGAATTAACAGAAAATACAGTTTTTTTGGTAATTTCGTCATGAATTATAGAATATGAAGATTATCACATTGTAACTTTCTCATACTTTCTCCAAATGGCACGATCTTCGTATCAAAATCGCTCGTCTTGACGAGAGGAATGCAGCCGCGCGGCCGAATTTCGAAAATTATGTATTTTGAGCCCGAATTAACAAAAAATACAGGTTTTTTTGTAATTTCATCTTGAATTATTGAATATGAAGATTGTCCAATTGTAGGTTTCTCAATCTTTCTCCAAATGGGACGATTTTTATATCAAACTCGCTCGCCCCGGCGAGAGAAATACAGCAACGCAAACGAATTTGGGAAATTATGTATTTTGAAACCGAATTAACAAAAAATACAGTTTTTTTGGTAATTTCATCATGAATTATAGAATATGAAGATTATCACAATGTAACTTTCTGATACTTTCTCAAAATGGCACGATCTTCATATCAAAATCGCTCGCCTCGACGAGAGAAATGCAGCGACGTGGCCGAATTTCGAAAATTATGTATTTTGAGCCCGAATTAACAAAATATACAGTTTTTTTTGTAATTTCATCTTGAATTATTGAATATGAAGATTGTCCAATTGTAGGTTTCTCAATCTTTCTCCAAATGGCACGATTTTTATATCAAAATCGCTCGCCCCGGCGAGAGAAATACAGCAGCGCGAACGAATTTGGGAAATTATGTATTTTGAGCCCGAATTAACAAAAAATAACGGTTTTTTTGTAATTTCATCTTGAATTATTGAATATGAAGATTGTCCAATTGTAGGTTTCTCAATCTTTCTCCAAATGGGACGATTTTTATATCAAAATCACTCGCCCCGACGAGAGAAATACAGCAGCGCGAACGAATTTGGGAAATTATGTATTTTGAAACCGAATTAACATAAAATACAGTTTTTTTGGTAATTTCATCATGAATTATTGAATTTGAAGATTATCACATTGTAACTTTCTCATACTTTCTCGAAATGGCACGATCTTCATATCAAAATCGCTCGCCCCGGAGAGAGAAATTCAGCAGCGCGAACGAATTTGGGAAATTATGTATTTTGAGCCCGAATTAACAAAAAATACAGGTTTTTTTGTAATTTCATCTTGAATTATTGAATATGAAGATTGTCCAATTGTAGGTTTCTCAATCTTTCTCCAAATGGGACGATTTTTATATCAAAATCACTCACCCCGGCGAGAGAAATACAGCAGCGTGAACGAATTTGGGAAATTATGTATTTTGAAACCGAATTAACAGAAAATACAGTTTTTTTGGTAATTTCATCATGAATTATTGAATTTGAACATTATCACATTGTAACTTTCTCATACTTTCTCCAAATGGCACGATCTTCATATCAAAATCGCTCGCCTCGACGAGAGAAATGCAGCTTCGCGGCCGAATTTCGAAAATTATGTATTTTGAGCCCGAATTAACAAAAAATACAATTGTTTTTGTAATTTCATCTGGAATTATTGAATATAGAGATTGTCCAATTGTAGGTTTCTCAATCTTTCTCCAAATGGCACGATTTTTATATCAAAATCGCCCGCCCCGGCGAGAGAAATACAGCAGCGCGAACGAATTTGGGAAATGATGTATTTTGAGCCCGAATTAACAAAAAATACAGGTTTTTTTGTAATTTCATCTTGAATTATTGAATATGAAGATTGTCCAATTGTAGGTTTCTCAATCTTTCTCCAAATGGGACGATTTTTATATCAAAATCACTCACCCCGGCGAGAGAAAAACAGCAGCGCGAACGAATTTGGGAAATTATGTATTTTGAAACCGAATTAACAGAAAATACAGTTTTTTTGGTAATTTCATCATGAATTATTGAATTTGAACATTATCACATTGTAACTTTCTCATACTTTCTCCAAATGGCACGATCTTCATATCAAAATCGCTCGCCTCGACGAGAGAAATGCAGCAGCGCGGCCGAATTTCGAAAATTATGTATTTTGAGCACGAATTAACAAAAAATACAATTTTTTTTGTAATTTCATCTTGAATTATTGAATATAAAGATTGTCCAATTGTAGGTTTCTCAATCTTTCTCCAAATGTCACGATTTTTATATCAAAATCGCCCGCCCCGGCGAGAGAAATACAACAGCGCGAACGAATTTGGGAAATTATGTATTTTGAGACCGAATTAACAACAAATACAGGTTTTTTTGTAATTTCATCTTGAATTATTGAATATGAAGATTGTCCAATTGTAGGTTTCTCAATCCTTCTCCAAATGGGACGATTTTTATATCAAAATCGCTCGCCCCGGCGAGAGAAATACAGCAACGCGAACGAATTTGGGAAATTATGTATTTTGAAACCGAATTAACAGAAAATACAGTTTTTTTGGTAATTTCATCATGAATTATAGAATATGAAGATTATCACATTGTAACTTTCTCATACTTTCTCCAAATGGCACGATCTTCGTATCAAAATCGCTCGCCTTGACGAGAGGAATGCAGCAGCGCGGCCGAATTTCGAAAATTATGTATTTTGAGCCCGAATTAACAAAAAATACAGGTTTTTTTGTAATTTCATCTTGAATTATTGAATATGAAGATTGTCCAATTGTAGGTTTCTCAATCTTTCTCCAAATGGGACGATTTTTATATCAAACTCGCTCGCCCCGGCGAGAGAAATACAGCAACGCAAACGAATTTGGGAAATTATGTATTTTGAAACCGAATTAACAAAAAATACAGTTTTTTTGGTAATTTCATCATGAATTATAGAATATGAAGATTATCACATTGTAACTTTCTGATACTTTCTCAAAATGGCACGATCTTCATATCAAAATCGCTCGCCTCGACGAGAGAAATGCAGCAGCGTGGCCGAATTTCGAAAATTAAGTATTTTGAGCCCGAATTAACAAAAAATACAGTTTTTTTTGTAATTTCATCTTGAATTATTGAATATGAAGATTGTCCAATTGTAGGTTTCTCAATCTTTCTCCAAATGGCACGATTTTTATATCAAAATCGCTCGCCCCGGCGAGAGAAATACAGCAGCGCGAACGAATTTGGGAAATTATGTATTTTGATCCCGAATTAACAAAAAATACAGGTTTTTTTGTAATTTCATCTTGAATTATTGAATATGAAGATTGTCCAATTGTAGGTTTCTCAATCTTTCTCCAAATGGGACGATTTTTATATCAAAATCACTCGCCCCGACTAGAGAAATACAGCAGCGCGAACGAATTTGGGAAATTATGTATTTTGAAACCGAATTAACATAAAATACAGTTTTTTTGGTAATTTCATCATGAATTATTGAATTTGAAGATTATCACATTGTAACTTTCTCATACTTTCTCCAAATGGCACGATCTTCATATCAAAATCGCTCGCCTCGACGAGAGGAATGCAGCAACTCGGCCGAATTTCGAAAATTATGTATTTTGAGCCCGAATTAACAAAAAATACAGGTTTTTTTGTAATTTCATCTTGAATTATTGAATATGAAGATTGTCCAATTGTAGGTTTCTCAATCTTTCTCCAAATGGGACGATTTTTATATCAAAATCACTCGCCCTGGCGAGAGAAATACAGCAGCGTGAACGAATTTGGGAAATTATGTATTTTGAAACCGAATTAACAGAAAATACAGTTTTTTTGGTAATTTCATCATGAATTATTGAATTTGAACATTATATCATTGTTACTTTCTCATACTTTCTCCAAATGGCACGATCTTCATATCAAAATCGCTCGCCTCGACGAGAGGAATGCAGCAGCGTGGCCGAATTTCGAAAATTATGTATTTTGAGCCCGAATTAACAAAAAATACAGGTTTTTTTGTAATTTCATCTTGAATTATTGAATATGAAGATTGTCCAATTGTAGGTTTCTCAATCTTTCTCCAAATGGCACGATTTTTATATCAAAATCGCTCGCCCCGCCGAGAGAAATACAGCAGCGCGAACGAATTTGGGAAATTATGTATTTTGAGCCCGAATTAACAAAAAATACAGGTTTTTTTGTAATTTCATCTTGAATTATTGAATATGAAGATTGTCCAATTGTAGGTTTCTCAATCCTTCTCCAAATGGGACGATTTTTATATCAAAATCGCTCGCCCCGGCGAGAGAAATACAGCAACGCGAACGAATTTGGGAAATTATGTATTTTGAAACCGAATTAACAGAAAATACAGTTTTTTTGGTAATTTCGTCATGAATTATAGAATATGAAGATTATCACATTGTAACTTTCTCATACTTTCTCCAAATGGCACGATCTTCGTATCAAAATCGCTCGTCTTGACGAGAGGAATGCAGCCGCGCGGCCGAATTTCGAAAATTATGTATTTTGAGCCCGAATTAACAAAAAATACAGGTTTTTTTGTAATTTCATCTTGAATTATTGAATATGAAGATTGTCCAATTGTAGGTTTCTCAATCTTTCTCCAAATGGGACGATTTTTATATCAAACTCGCTCGCCCCGGCGAGAGAAATACAGCAACGCAAACGAATTTGGGAAATTATGTATTTTGAAACCGAATTAACAAAAAATACAGTTTTTTTGGTAATTTCATCATGAATTATAGAATATGAAGATTATCACAATGTAACTTTCTGATACTTTCTCAAAATGGCACGATCTTCATATCAAAATCGCTCGCCTCGACGAGAGAAATGCAGCGACGTGGCCGAATTTCGAAAATTATGTATTTTGAGCCCGAATTAACAAAATATACAGTTTTTTTTGTAATTTCATCTTGAATTATTGAATATGAAGATTGTCCAATTGTAGGTTTCTCAATCTTTCTCCAAATGGGACGATTTTTATATCAAAATCACTCGCCCCGACGAGAGAAATACAGCAGCGCGAACGAATTTGGGAAATTATGTATTTTGAAACCGAATTAACATAAAATACAGTTTTTTTGGTAATTTCATCATGAATTATTGAATTTGAAGATTATCACATTGTAACTTTCTCATACTTTCTCCAAATGGCACGATCTTCATATCAAAATCGCTCGCCTCGACGAGAGGAATGCAGCAACTCGGCCGAATTTCGAAAATTATGTATTTTGAGCCCGAATTAACAAAAAATACAGGTTTTTTTGTAATTTCATCTTGAATTATTGAATATGAAGATTGTCCAATTGTAGGTTTCTCAATCTTTCTCCAAATGGGACGATTTTTATATCAAAATCACTCGCCCCGGCGAGAGAAATACAGCAGCGTGAACGAATTTGGGAAATTATGTATTTTGAAACCGAATTAACAGAAAATACAGTTTTTTTGGTAATTTCATCATGAATTATTGAATTTGAACATTATATCATTGTAACTTTCTCATACTTTCTCCAAATGGCACGATCTTCATATCAAAATCGCTCGCCTCGACGAGAGGAATGCAGCAGCGTGGCCGAATTTCGAAAATTATGTATTTTGAGCCAGAATTAACAAAAAATACAGTTTTTTTTGTAATTTCATCTTGAATTATTGAATATGAAGATTGTCCAATTGTAGGTTTCTCAATCTTTCTCCAAATGGCACGATTTTTATATCAAAATCGCTCGCCCCGGCGAGAGAAATACAGCAGCGCGAACGAATTTGGGAAATTATGTATTTTGAGCCCGAATTAACAAAAAATACAGGTTTTTTTGTAATTTCATCTTGAATTATTGAATATGAAGATTGTCCAATTGTAGGTTTCTCAATCCTTCTCCAAATGGGACGATTTTTATATCAAAATCGCTCGCCCCGGCGAGAGAAATACAGCAACGCGAACGAATTTGGGAAATTATGTATTTTGAAACCGAATTAACAGAAAATACAGTTTTTTTGGTAATTTCATCATGAATTATAGAATATGAAGATTATCACCTTGTAACTTTCTCATACTTTCTCCAAATGGCACGATCTTCGTATCAAAATCGCTCGCCTTGACGAGAGGAATGCAGCCGCGCGGCCGAATTTCGAAAATTATGTATTTTGAGCCCGAATTAACAAAAAATACAGGTTTTTTTGTAATTTCATCTTGAATTATTGAATATGAAGATTGTCCAATTGTAGGTTTCTCAATCTTTCTCCAAATGGCACGATTTTTATATCAAAATCGCTCGCCCCGGCGAGAGAAATACAGCAGCGCGAACGAATTTGGGAAATTATGTATTTTGAGCCCGAATTAACAAAAAATACAGGTTTTTTTGTAATTTCATCTTAAATTATTGAATATGAAGATTGTCCAATTGTAGGTTTCTCAATCTTTCTCCAAATGGGACGATTTTTATATCAAAATCACTCACCCCGGCGAGAGAAATACAGCAGCGTGAACGAATTTGGGAAATTATGTATTTTGAAACCGAATTAACAGAAAATACAGTTTTTTTGGTAATTTCATCATGAATTATTGAATTTGAACATTATCACATTGTAACTTTCTCATACTTTCTCCAAATGGCACGATCTTCATATCAAAATCGCTAGCCTCGACGAGAGAAATGCAGCGGCGCGGCCGAATTTCGAAAATTATGTATTTTGAGCCCGAATTAACAAAAAATACAATTTTTTTTGTAATTTCATCTTGAATTATTGAATATAAAGAATATCCAATTGTAGGTTTCTCAATCTTTCTCCAAATGGCACGATTTTTATATCAAAATCGCCCGCCCCGGCGAGAGAAATACAACAGCGCGAACGAATTTGGGAAATTATGTATTTTGAGCCCGAATTAACAAAAAATACAGGTTTTTTTGTAATTTCATCTTGAATTATTGAATATGAAGATTGTACAATTGTAGGTTTCTCAATCCTTCTCCAAATGGAACGATTTTTATATCAAAATCGCTCGCCCCGGCGAGAGAAATACAGCAACGCGAACGAATTTGGGAAATTATGTATTTTGAAACCGAATTGACAGAAAATACAGTTTTTTTGGTAATTTCATCATGAATTATAGAATATGAAGATTATCACATTGTAACTTTCTCATACTTTCTCCAAATGGCAAGATCTTCGTATCAAAATCGCTCGCCTTGACGAGAGGAATGCAGCCGCGCGGCCGAATTTCGAAAATTCTGTATTTTGATCCCGAATTAACAAAAAATACAGGTTTTTTTGTAATTTCATCTTGAATTATTAAATATGAAGATTGTCCAATTGTAGGTTTCTCAATCTTTCTCCAAATGGGACGATTTTTATATCAAACTCGCTCGCCCTGGCGAGAGAAATACAGCAACGCAAACGAATTTCGGAAATTATGTATTTTGGTACCGAATTAACAAAAAATACAGTTTTTTTGGTAATTTCATCATGAATTATAGAATATGAAGATTATCACATCGTAACTTTCTGATACTTTCTCAAAATGGCAAGATCTTCATATCAAAATCGCTCGCCTCGACGAGAGAAATGCAGCAACGTGGCCGATTTTCGAAAATTATGTATTTTGAGCCCGAATTAACAAAAAATACAGTTTTTTTTGTAATTTCATCTTGAATTATTGAATATGAAGATTGTCCAATTGTAGGTTTCTCAATCTTTCTCCAAATGGCACGATTTTTATATCAAAATCGCTCGCCCCGGCGAGAGAAATACAGCAGCGCGAACGAATTTGGGAAATTATGTATTTTGAGCCCGAATTAACAAAAAATACAGGTTTTTTTGTAATTTCATCTTGAATTATTGAATATGAAGATTGTCCAATTGTAGGTTTCTCAATCTTTCTCCAAATGGGACGATTTTTATATCAAAATCACTCGCCCCGACGAGAGAAATACAGCAGCGCGAACGAATTTGGGAAATTATTTATTTTGAAACCGAATTAACATAAAATACAGTTTTTTTGGTAATTTCATTATGAATTATTGAATTTGAAGATTATCACATTGTAACTTTCTCATACTTTCTCCAAATGGCACGATCTTCATATCAAAATCGCACGTCTCGACGAGAGGAATGCAGCAGCGCGGCCGAATTTCGAAAATTATGTATTTTGAGCCCGAATTAACAAAAAATACAGGTTTTTTGTAATTTCATCTTGAATTATTGAATATGAAGATTGTCCAATTGAAGGTTTCTCAATCTTTCTCCAAATGGGACGATTTTTATATCAAAATCACTCGCCCCGGCGAGAGAAATACAGCAGCGCGAACGAATTTGGGAAATTATGTATTTTGAAACCGAATTAACAGAAAATACAGTTTTTTTGGTAATTTCATCATGAATTATTGAATTTGAATATTATATCATTGTAACTTTCTCATACTTTCACCAAATGGCACGATCTTCATATCAAAATCGCTCGCCTCGACGAGAGGAATGCAGCATCGCGGCCGAATTTCGAAAATTATGTATTTTGAGCCCGAATTAACAAAAAATACAGTTTTTTTTGTAATTTCATCTTGAATTATTGAATATGAAGATTGTCCAATTGTAGGTTTCTCAATCTTTCTCCAAATGGCACGATTTTTATATCAAAATTGCTCGCCCCGGCGAGAGAAATACAGCAGCGCGAACGAATTTGGGAAATTATGTATTTTGAGCCCGAATTAACAAAAAATACAGGTTTTTTTGTAATTTCATCTTGAATTATTGAATATGAAGATTGTCCAATTATAGGTTTCTCAATCTTTCTCCAAATGGGACGATTTTTATATCAAAATCACTCACCCCAGCGAGAGAAATACAACAGCGTGAACGAATTTGGGAAATTATGTATTTTGAAACCGAATTAACAGAAAATACAGTTTTTTTGGTAATTTCATCATGAATTATTGAATTTGAACATTATCACATTGTAACTTTCTCATACTTTCTCCAAATGGCACGATCTTCATAACAAAATCGCTCGCCTCGACGAGAGAAATGCAGCTGCGAGGCCGAATTTCGAAAATTATGTATTTTGAGCCCGAATTAACAAAAAATACAATTTTTTTTGTAATTTCATCTTGAATTATTGAATATAAAGATTGTCCAATTGTAGGTTTCTCAATCTTTCTCCAAATGGCACGATTTTTATATCAAAATCGCCCGCCCCGGCGAGAGAAATACAACAGCGTGAACGAATTTGGGAAATTATGTATTTTGAGCCCGAATTAACAAAAAATACAGGTTTTTTTGTAATTTCATCTTGAATTATTGAATATGAAGATTGTCCAATTGTAGGTTTCTCAATCCTTCTCCAAATGGGACGATTTTTATATCAAAATCGCTCGCCCCGGCGAGAGAAATACAGCAACGCGAACGAATTTGGGAAATTATGTATTTTGAAACCGAATTAACAGAAAATACAGTTTTTTTGGTAATTTCATCATGAATTATAGAATATGAAGATTATCACATTGTAACTTTCTCATACTTTCTACAAATGGCACGATCTTCGTTTCAAAATCGCTCGCCTTGACGAGAGGAATGCAGCCACGCGGCCGAATTTCGAAAATTATGTATTTTGAGCCCGAATTAACAAAAAATACAGGTTTTTTTGTAATTTCATCTTGAATTATTGAATATGAAGATTGTCCAATTGTAGGTTTCTCAATCTTTCTCCAAATGGGACGATTTTTATATCAAACTCGCTCGCCCCGGCGAGAGAAATACAGCAACGCAAACGAATTTGGGAAATTATGTATTTTGAAAAAGAATTAACAAAAAATACAGTTTTTTTGGTAATTTCATCATGAATTATTGAATATGAAGATTATCACATTGTAACTTTCTGATACTTTCTCAAAATGGCACGATCTTCATATCAAAATCGCTTGCCTCGACGATAGGAATGCAGCATCGTGGCCGAATTTCGAAAATTATGTATTTTGAGCCCGAATTAACAAAAAATACAGTTTTTTTTGTAATTTCATCTTGAATTATTGAATATGAAGATTGTCCAATTGTAGGTTTCTCAATCTTTCTCCAAATGGCACGATTTTTATATCAAAATCGCTCGCCCCGGCGAGAGAAATACAGCAGCGCGAACGAATTTGGGAAATTATGTATTTTGAGCCCGAATTAACAAAAAATACAGGTTTTTTTGTAATTTCATCTTGAATTATTGAATATGAAGATTGTCCAATTGTAGGTTTCTCAATCTTTCTCCAAATGGGACGATTTTTATATCAAAATCACTCGCCCCGACGAGAGAAATACAGCAGCGCGAACGAATTTGGGAAATTATGTATTTTGAAACCGAATTAACATAAAATACAGTTTTTTTGGTAATTTCATCATGAATTATTGAATTTGAAGATTATCACATTGTAACTTTCTCATACTTTCTCCAAATGGCACGATCTTCATATCAAAATCGCTCGCCTCGACGAGAGGAATGCAGCAGCGCGGCCGAATTTCGAAAATTATGTATTTTGAGCCCGAATTAACAAAAAATACAGGTTTTTTTGTAATTTCATCTTGAATTATTGAATATGAAGATTGTCCAATTGTAGGTTTCTCAATCTTTCTCCAAATGGGACGATTTTTATATCAAAATCACTCGCCCCGGCGAGAGAAATACAGCAGCGTGAACGAATTTGGGAAATTATGTATTTTGAAACCGAATTAACAGAAAATACAGTTTTTTTGGTAATTTCATCATGAATTATTGAATTTCAATATTATATCATTGTAACTTTCTCATACTTTCTCCAAATGGCACGATCTTCATATCAAAATCGCTCGCCTCGACGAGAGGAATGCACCAGCGCTGCCGAATTTCGAAAATTATGTATTTTGAGCCCGAATTAACAAAAAATACAGTTTTTTTTGTAATTTCATCTTGAATTATTGAATATGAAGATTGTCCAATTGTAGGTTTCTCAATCTTTCTCCAAATGGCACGATTTTTATATCAAAATCGCTCGCCCCGGCGAGAGAAATACAGCAGCGCGAACGAATTTGGGAAATTATGTATTTTGAGCCCGAATTAACAAAAAATACAGGTTTTTTTTTAATTTCATCTTGAATTATTGAATATGAAGATTGTCCAATTGTAGGTTTCTCAATCTTTCTCCAAATGGGACGATTTTTATATCAAAATCACTCACCCCGGCGAGAGAAATACAGCAGCGCGAACGAATTTGGGAAATTATGTATTTTGAAACCGAATTAACAGAAAATACAGTTTTTTTGGTAATTTCATCATGAATTATTGAATTTGAACATTATCACATTGTAACTTTCTCATACTTTCTCCAAATGGCACGATCTTCATATCAAAATCGCTCGCCTCGACGAGAGAAATGCTGCTGCGCTGCCGAATTTCGAAAATTATGTATTTTGAGCCCGAATTAACAAAAAATATAATTTTTTTTGTAATTTCATCTTGAATTATTGAATATAAAGATTGTCCAATTGTAGGTTTCTCAATCTTTCTCCAAATGGCACGATTTTTATATCAAAATCGCCCGCCCCGGCGAGAGAAATACAACAGCGCGAACGAATTTGGGAAATTATGTATTTTGAGCCCGAATTAACAAAAAATACAGGTTTTTTTTGTAATTTCATCTTGAATTATTGAATATGAAGATTGTCCAATTGTAGGTTTCTCAATCCTTCTCCAAATGGGACGATTTTAATATCAAAATCGCTCGCCCCGGCGAGAGAAATACAGCAACGCGAACGAATTTGGGAAATTATGTATTTTGAAACCGAATTAACAGAAAATACAGTTTTTTTGGTAATTTCATCATGAATTATAGAATATGAAGATTATCACATTGTAAATTTCTCATACTTTCTCCAAATGGCACGATCTTCGTATCAAAATCGCTCGCCTTGACGAGAGGAATGCAGCAACGCGGCCGAATTTCGAAAATTATGTATTTTGAGCCCGAATTAACAAAAAATACAGGTTTTTTTGTAATTTCATCTTGAATTATTGAATATGAAGATTGTCCAATTGTAGGTTTCTCAATCTTTCTCCAAATGGGACGATTTTTATATCAAACTCGCTTGCCCCGGCGAGAGAAATACAGCAACTCAAATTTATTTGGGAAATTATGTATTTTGAAACCGAATTAACAAAAAATACAGTTTTTTTGGTAATTTCATCATGAATTATAGAATATGAAGATTATCACATTGTAACTTTCTGATACTTCCTAAAAATGGCACGATCTTCATATCAAAATCGCTCGCCTCGACGAGAGGAATGCAGCATCGTGGCCGAATTTTGAAAATTATGTATTTTGAGCCCGAATTAACAAAAAATACTGTTTTTTTTGTAATTTCATCTTGAATTATTGAATATGAAGATTGTCCAATTGTAGGATTCTCAATCTTTCTCCAAATGGCACGATTTTTATATCAAAATCGGTCGCCCCGGCGAGAGAAATACAGCAGCGCGAACGAATTTGGGAAATTATGTATTTTGAGCCCGAATTAACAAAAAATACAGGTTTTTTTGTAATTTCATCTTGAATTATTGAATATGAAGATTGTCCAATTGTAGGTTTCTCAATCTTTCTCCAAATGGGACGATTTTTATATCAAAATCACTCGCCCCGACGAGAGAAATACAGCAGCGTGAACGAATTTGGGAAATTATGTATTTTGAAACCGAATTAACATAAAATACAGTTTTTTTGGTAATTTCATCATGAATTATTGAATTTGAAGATTATCACATTGTAACTTTCTCACACTTTCTCCAAATGGCACGATCTTCATATCAAAATCGCTCGCCTCGATGAGAGGAATGCAGCATCGCGGCCGAATTTCGAAAATTATGTATTTTGAGCCCGAATTAACCAAAAATACAGGTTTTTTTTTAATTTCATCTTGAATTATTGAATATGAAGATTGTCCAATTGTAGGTTTCTCAATCTTTCTCCAAATGGGACGATTTTTATATCAAAATCACTCGCCCCGGCGAGAGAAATACAGCAGCGTGAACGAATTTGGGAAATTATGTATTTTGAAACCGAATTAACAGAAAATACAGTTTTTTTGGTAATTTCATCATGAATTATTGAATTTGAACATTATATCATTGTAACTTTCTCATACATTCCCCAAATCGCACGATCTTCATATCAAAATCGCTCGCCTCGACGAGAGGAATGCAGCAGCGCGGCCGAATTTCGAAAATTATGTATTTTGAGCCCGAATTAACAAAAAATACAGTTTTTTTTGTAATTTCATCTTGAATTATTGAATATGAAGATTGTCCAATTGTAGGTTTCTCAATCTTTCTCCAAATGGTACGATTTTTATATGAAAATCGCTCGCCCCGGCGAGAGAAATACAGCAGCGCGAACGAATTTGGGAAATTATGTATTTTGAGCCCGAATTAACAAAAAATACAGGTTTTTTTGTAATTTCATCTTGAATTATTGAATATGAAGATTGTCCAATTGTAGGTTTCTCAATCTTTCTCCAAATGGGACGATTTTTATATCAAAATCACTCACTCCGGCGAGAGAAATACAGCAGCGCGAACGAATTTGGGAAATTATGTATTTTGAAACCGAATTAACAGAAAATACAGTTTTCTTGGTAATTTCATCATGAATTATTGAATTTGAAGATTATCACATTGTAACTTTCTCATACTTTCTCCAAATGGCACGATCTTCATATCAAAATCGCTCGCCTCGACGAGAGGAATGCAGCTAGCGCGGCCGAATTTCGAAAATTATGTATTTTGAGCCCGAATTAACAAAAAATACAGGTTTTTTTGTAATTTCATCTTGAATTATTGAATATTAAGATTGTCCAATTGTAGGTTTCTCAATCTTTCTCCAAATGGGACGATTTTTATATCAAAATCACTCGCCCCGGCGAGAGAAATACAACAGCGCGAACGAATTTGGGAAATTATGTATTTTGAGCACGAATTAACAAAAAATACAGGTTTTTTTGTAATTTCATCTTGAATTATTGAATATGAAGATTGTCCAATTGTTGGTTTCTCAATCCTTCTCCAAATGGGACGATTTTTATATCAAAATCGCTCGCCCCGGCGAGAGAAATACAGCAACGCGAACGAATTTTGGAAATTATGTATTTTGAAACCGAATTAACCGAAAATACAGTTTTTTTGGTAATTTCATCATGAATTATAGAATATGAAGATTATCACATTGTAACTATCTCATACTTTTTCCAAATGGCACGATCTTCGTATCAAAATCGCTCGCCTTGACGAGAGGAATGCAGCCAATCCGCCGAATTTCAAAAATTATGTATTTTGAGCCCGAATTAACAAAAAATACAGGTTTTTTTGTAATTTCATCTTGAATTATTGAATATGAAGATCGTCCAATTGTAGGTTTCTCAATCTTTCTCCAAATGGCACGATTTTTATATCAAAATCGCTCGCGCCGGCGAGAGAAATACAGCAGCTCGAACGAATTTGGGAAATTATGTATTTTGAGCCCGAATTAACAAAAAATACAGGTTTTTTTGTAATTTCATCTTGAATTATTGAATATGAAGATTGTCCAATTGTAGGTTTCTCAATCTTTCTCCAAATGGGACGATTTTTATATCAAAATCTTTCGCCCCGGCGAGAGAAATACAGCATCGCGAGCGAATTTGGGAAATTATGTATTTTGAAACCGAATTAACAGAAAATACAGTTTTTTTGGTAATTTCATCATGAATTATAGAATATGAAGATTATCACATTGTAACTTTCTCATACTTTCTCCAAATGGCACGATCTTCATATCAAAATGGCTCGCCTCGACGAGAGGAATGCAGCATCGCGGCCGAATTTCGAAAATTATGTATTTTGAGCCCGAATTAACAAAAAATACAGTTTTTTTTGTAATTTCATCTTGAATTATTGAATATGAAGATTGTCCAATTGTAGGTTTCTCAATCTTTCTCCAAATGGCACGATTTTTATATCAAAATCGCTCGCCCCGGCGAGAGAAATACAACAGCGCGAACGAATTTGGGAAATTATGTATTTTGAGCCCGAATTAACAAAAAATACAGGTTTTTTTGTAATTTCATCTTGAATTATTGAATATGAAGATTGTCCAATTGTAGGTTTCTCAATCCTTCTCCAAATGGGACGATTTTTATGTCAAAATCGCTCGCCCCAGCGAGAGAAATACAGCAGCGCGAACGAATTTGGGAAATTATGTATTTTGAAACCGAATTAACAGAAAATACAGTTTTTTTGGTAATTTCATCATGAATTATAGAATATGAAGATTATCACATTGTAACTTTCTGATACTTTCTCAAAATGGCACGATCTTCATATCAAAATCGCTCGCCTCGACGAGAGGTATGCAGCAGCGCGGCCGAATTTCGAAAATTATGTATTTTGAGCCCGAATTAACAAAAAATACAGTTTTTTTTGTAATTTCATCTTGAATTATTGAATATGAAGATTGTCCAATTGTAGGTTTCTCAATCTTTCTCCAAATGGCACGATTTTTATATCAAAATCGCTCGCCCCGGCGAGAGAAATACAGCAGCGCGAACGAATTTGGGAAATTATGTATTTTGAGCCCGAATTAACAAAAAATACAGGTATTTTTGTAATTTCATCTTGAATTATTGAATATGAAGATTGTCCAATTGTAGGTTTCTCAATCTTTCTCCAAATGGGATGATTTTTATATCAAAATCACTCACCCCGGCGAGAGAAATACAGCAGCGCGAACGAATTTGGGAAATTATGTATTTTGAAACCGAATTAACAGAAAATACAGTTTTTTTGGTAATTTCATCATGAATTATTGAATTTGAACATTATCACATTGTAACTTTCTCATACTTTCTCCAAATGGCACGATCTTCATATCAAAATCGCTCGCCTCGACGAGAGGAATGCAGCTAGCGCGGCCGAATTTCGAAAATTATGTATTTTGAGCCCGAATTAACAAAAAATACAGGTTTTTTTGTAATTTCATCTTGAATTATTGAATATGAAGATTGTCCAATTGTAGGTTTCTCAATCCTTCTCCAAATGGGACGATTTTTATATCAAAATCGCTCGCCCCGGCGAGAGAAATACAGCAACGCGAACGAATTTTGGAAATTATGTATTTTGAAACCGAATTAACAGAAAATACAGTTTTTTTGGTAATTTCATCATGAATTATAGAATATGAAGATTATCACATTGTAACTATCTCATACTTTCTACAAATGGCACGATCTTCGTATCAAAATCGCTCGCCTTGACGAGAGGAATGCAGCCACGCGGCCGAATTTCGAAAATTATGTATTTTGAGCCCGAATTAACAAAAAATACAGGTTTTTTTGTAATTTCATCTTGAATTATTGAATATGAAGATTGTCCAATTGTAGGTTTCTCAATCTTTCTCCAAATGGGACGATTTTTATATCAAACTCGCTCGCCCCGGCGAGAGAAATACAGCAACGCGAACGAATTTGGGAAATTATGTATTTTGAAACCGAATTAACAGAAAATACAGTTTTTTTGGTAATTTCATCATGAATTATAGAATATGAAGATTATCACATTGTAACTTTCTGATACTTTCTCAAAATGGCACGATCTTCATATCAAAATCGCTCGCCTCGACGAGAGGAATGCAGCAACCCGGCCGAATTTCGAAAATTATGTATTTTGAGCCCGAATTAACAAAAATACAGTTTTTTTTGTAATTTCATCTTGAATTATTGAATATGAAGATTGTCCAATTGTAGGTTTCTCAATCTTTCTCCAAATGGCACGATTTTTATATCAAAATCGCTCGCGCCGGAGAGAGAAATGCAGCAGCTCGAACGAATTTGGGAAATTATGTATTTTGAGCCCGAATTAACAAAAAATACAGGTTTTTTTGTAATTTCATCTTGAATTATTGAATATGAAGATTGTCCAATTGTAGGTTTCTCAATCTTTCTCCAAATGGGACGATTTTTATATCAAAATCGCTCGCCCCGGCGAGAGAAATACAGCAACGCGAGCGAATTTGGGAAAATATGTATTTTGAAACCGAATTAACAGAAAATACAGTTTTTTTGGTAATTTCATCATGAATTATAGAATATGAAGATTATCACATTGTAACTTTCTCATACTTTCTCCAAATGGCACGATCTTCATATCAAAATCGCTCGCCTCGACGAGAGGAATGCAGCATTGCCGCCGAATTTCGAAAATTATGTATTTTGAGCCCGAATTAACAAAAAATACAGTTTTTTTTGTAATTTCATCTTGAATTATTGAATATGAAGATTGTCCAATTGTAGGTTTCTCAATCTTTCTCCAAATGGCACGATTTTTATATCAAAATCGCTCGCCCCGGCGAGAGAAATACAACAGAGCGAACGAATTTGGGAAATTATGTATTTTGAGCCCGAATTAACAAAAAATACAGGTTTTTTTGTAATTTCATCTTGAATTATTGAATATGAAGATTGTCCAATTGTAGGTTTCTCAATCTTTCTCCAAATGGAACGATTTTTATATCAAAATCACTCACCCCGGCGAGAGAAATACAGTAGCGCGAACGAATTTGGGAAATTAGGTATTTTGAAACCGAATTAACAGAAAATACAGTTTTTCTGGTAATTTCATCATGAATTATTGAATTTGAACATTATATCATTGTAACTTTCTCATACTTTCTCCAAATGGCACGATCTTCATATCAAAATCGCTCGCCTCGACGAGAGGAATGCAGCCTCGCGGCCGAATTTCGAAAATTATGTATTTTGAGCCCGAATTAACAAAAAATACAGGTTTTTTTGTAATTTCATCTTGAATTATTGAATATTAAGATTGTCCAATTGTAGGTTTCTCAATCTTTCTCCAAATGGGACGATTTTTATATCAAAATCACTCGCCCCGGCGAGAGAAATACAGCAGCGCGAACGAATTTGCGAAATTATGTATTTTGAGCCCGAATTAACAAAAAATACAGGTTTTTTTGTAATTTCATCTTGAATTATTGAATATGAAGATTGTCCAATTGTAGGTTTCTCAATCCTTCTCCAAATGGGACGATTTTTATATCAAAATCGCTCGCCCCGGCGAGAGAAATACAGCAACGCGAACGAATTTTGGAAATTATGTATTTTGAAACCGAATTAACAGAAAATACAGTTTTTTTGGTAATTTCATCATGAATTATAGAATATGAAGATTATCACATTGTAACTATCTCATACTTTCTCCAAATGGCACGATCTTCGTATCAAAATCGCTCGCCTTGACGAGAGGAATGCAGCCACGCGGCCGAATTTCGAAAATCATGTATTTTGAGCCCGAATTAACAAAAAATACAGGTTTTTTTGTAATTTCATCTTGAATTATTGAATATGAAGATTGTCCAATTGTAGGTTTCTCAATCTTTCTCCAAATGGGACGATTTTTATATCAAACTCGCTCGCCCCGGCGAGAGAAATACAGCAACGCGAACGAATTTGGGAAATTATGTATTTTGAAACCGAATTAACAGAAAATACAGTTTTTTTGGTAATTTCATCATGAATTATAGAATATGAAGATTATCACATTGTAACTTTCTGATACTTTCTCAAAATGGCACGATCTTCATATCAAAATCGCTCGCCTCGACGAGAGGAATGCAGCAACGCGGCCGAATTTCGAAAATTATGTATTTTGAGCCCGAATTAACAAAAATACAGTTTTTTTTGTAATTTCATCTTGAATTATTGAATATGAAGATTGTCCAATTGTAGGTTTCTCAATCTTTCTCCAAATGGCACGATTTTTATATCAAAATCGCTCGCGCCGGCGAGAGAAATGCAGCAGCTCGAACGAATTTGGGAAATTATGTATTTTGAGCCCGAATTAACAAAAAATACAGGTTTTTTTGTAATTTCATCTTGAATTATTGAATATGAAGATTGTCCAATTGTAGGTTTCTCAATCTTTCTCCAAATGGGACGATTTTTATATCAAAATCGCTCGCCCCGGCGAGAGAAATACAGCAACGCGAGCGAATTTGGGAAAATATGTATTTTGAAACCGAATTAACAGAAAATACAGTTTTTTTGGTAATTTCATCATGAATTATAGAATATGAAGATTATCACATTGTAACTTTCTCATACTTTCTCCAAATGGCACGGTCTTCATATCAAAATCGCTCGCCTCGACGAGAGGAATGCAGCATTGCCGCCGAATTTCGAAAATTATGTATTTTGAGCCCGAATTAACAAAAAATACAGTTTTTTTTGTAATTTCATCTTGAATTATTGAATATGAAGATTGTCCAATTGTAGGTTTCTCAATCTTTCTCCAAATGACACGATTTTTATATCAAAATCGCTCACCCCGGCGAGAGAAATACAACAGAGCGAACGAATTTGGGAAATTATGTATTTTGAGCCCGAATTAACAAAAAATACAGGTTTTTTTGTAATTTCATCTTGAATTATTGAATATGAAGATTGTCCAATTGTAGGTTTCTCAATCTTTCTCCAAATGGAACGATTTTTATATCAAAATCACTCACCCCGGCGAGAGAAATACAGTAGCGCGAACGAATTTGGGAAATTAGGTATTTTGAAACCGAATTAACAGAAAATACAGTTTTTTTGGTAATTTCATCATGAATTATTGAATTTGAACATTATATCATTGTAACTTTCTCATACTTTCTCCAAATGGCACGATCTTCATATCAAAATCGCTCGCCTCGACGAGAGGAATGCAGCATCGCGGCCGAATTTCGAAAATTATGTATTTTGAGCCCGAATTAACAAAAAATACAGTTTTTTTTTTGTAATTTCATCTTGAATTATTGAATATGAAGATTGTCCAATTGTAGGTTTCTCAATCTTTCTCCAAATGGCACGATTTTTATATCAAAATCATTCACCCCGGCGAGAGAAATACAGCAGCGCGAACGAATTTGGGAAATTATGTATTTTGAGCCCGAATTAACAAAAAATACAGGTTTTTTTGTAATTTCAGCTTGAATTATTGAATATGAAGATTGTCCAATTGTAGGTTTCTCAATCCTTCTCAAAATGGGACGATTTTTATATCAAAATCGCTCGCCCCGGCGAGAGAAATACAGCAACGCGAACGAATTTTGGAAATTATGTATTTTGAAACCGAATTAACAGAAAATACAGTTTTTTTGGTAATTTCATCATGAATTATAGAATATGAAGATTATCACATTGTAACTATCTCATACTTTCTCCAAATGGCACGATCTTCGTATCAAAATCGCTCGCCTTGACGAGAGGAATGCAGCCGCGCGGCCGAATTTCGAAAATTATGTATTTTGAGCCCGAATTAACAAAAAATACAGGTTTTTTTGTAATTTCATCTTGAATTATTGAATATGAAGATTGTCCAATTGTAGGTTTCTCAATCTTTCTCCAAATGGGACGATTTTTATATCAAACTCGCTCGCCCCGGCGAGAGAAATACAGCAACGCGAACGAATTTGGGAAATTATGTATTTTGAAACCGAATTAACAGAAAATACAGTTTTTTTGGTAATTTCATCATGAATTATAGAATATGAAGATTATCACATTGTAACTTTCTGATACTTTCTCAAAATGGCACGATCTTCATATCAAAATCGCTCGCCTCGACGAGAGGAATGCAGCAACGCGGCCGAATTTCGAAAATTATGTATTTTGAGCCCGAATTAACAAAAATACAGTTTTTTTTGTAATTTCATCTTGAATTATTGAATATGAAGATTGTCCAATTGTAGGTTTCTCAATCTTTCTCCAAATGGCACGATTTTTATATCAAAATCGCTCGCGCCGGCGAGAGAAATGCAGCAGCTCGAACGAATTTGGGAAATTATGTATTTTGAGCCCGAATTAACAAAAAATACAGGTTTTTTTGTAATTTCATCTTGAATTATTGAATATGAAGATTGTCCAATTGTAGGTTTCTCAATCTTTCTCCAAATGGGACGATTTTTATATCAAAATCGCTCGCCCCGGCGAGAGAAATACAGCAACGCGAGCGAATTTGGGAAAATATGTATTTTGAAACCGAATTAACAGAAAATACAGTTTTTTTGGTAATTTCATCATGAATTATAGAATATGAAGATTATCACATTGTAACTTTCTCATACTTTCTCCAAATGGCACGATCTTCATATCAAAATCGCTCGCCTCGACGAGAGGAATGCAGCATTGCCGCCGAATTTCGAAAATTATGTATTTTGAGCCCGAATTAACAAAAAATACAGTTTTTTTTGTAATTTCATCTTGAATTATTGAATATGAAGATTGTCCAATTGTAGGTTTCTCAATCTTTCTCCAAATGGCACGATTTTTATATCAAAATCGCTCGCCCCGGCGAGAGAAATACAACAGAGCGAACGAATTTGGGAAATTATGTATTTTGAGCCCGAATTAACAAAAAATACAGGTTTTTTTGTAATTTCATCTTGAATTATTGAATATGAAGATTGTCCAATTGTAGGTTTCTCAATCTTTCTCCAAATGGAACGATTTTTATATCAAAATCACTCACCCCGGCGAGAGAAATACAGTAGCGCGAACGAATTTGGGAAATTAGGTATTTTGAAACCGAATTAACAGAAAATACATATTTTTTGGTAATTTCATCATGAATTATTGAATTTGAACATTATATCATTGTAACTTTCTCATACTTTCTCCAAATGGCACGATCTTCATATCAAAATCGCTCGCCTCGACGAGAGGAATGCAGCATCGCGGCCGAATTTCGAAAATTATGTATTTTGAGCCCGAATTAACAAAAAATACAGTTTTTTTTTGTAATTTCATCTTGAATTATTGAATATGAAGATTGTCCAATTGTAGGTTTCTCAATCTTTCTCCAAATGGCACGATTTTTATATCAAAATCATTCACCCCGGCGAGAGAAATACAGCAGCGCGAACGAATTTGGGAAATTATGTATTTTGAGCCCGAATTAACAAAATATACAAGTTTTTTTGTAATTTCAGCTTGAATTATTGAATATGAAGATTGTCCAATTGTAGGTTTCTCAATCCTTCTCCAAATGGGACGATTTTTATATCAAAATCGCTCGCCCCGGCGAGAGAAATACAGCAACGCGAACGAATTTTGGAAATTATGTATTTTGAAACCGAATTAACAGAAAATACAGTTTTTTTGGTAATTTCATCATGAATTATAGAATATGAAGATTATCACATTGTAACTATCTCATACTTTCTCCAAATGGCACGATCTTCGTATCAAAATCGCTCGCCTTGACGAGAGGAATGCAGCCGCGCGGCCGAATTTCGAAAATTATGTATTTTGAGCCCGAATTAACAAAAAATACAGGTTTTTTTGTAATTTCATCTTGAATTATTGAATATGAAGATTGTCCAATTGTAGGTTTCTCAATCTTTCTCCAAATGGGACGATTTTTATATCAAACTCGCTCGCCCCGGCGAGAGAAATACAGCAACGCGAACGAATTTGGGAAATTATGTATTTTGAAACCGAATTAACAGAAAATACAGTTTTTTTGGTAATTTCATCATGAATTATAGAATATGAAGATTATCACATTGTAACTTTCTGATACTTTCTCAAAATGGCACGATCTTCATATCAAAATCGCTCGCCTCGACGAGAGGAATGCAGCAACGCGGCCGAATTTCGAAAATTATGTATTTTGAGCCCGAATTAACAAAAATACAGTTTTTTTTGTAATTTCATCTTGAATTATTGAATATGAAGATTGTCCAATTGTAGGTTTCTCAATCTTTCTCCAAATGGGACGATTTTTATATCAAAATCGCTCGCGCCGGCGAGAGAAATGCAGCAGCTCGAACGAATTTGGGAAATTATGTATTTTGAGCCCGAATTAACAAAAAATACAGGTTTTTTTGTAATTTCATCTTGAATTATTGAATATGAAGATTGTCCAATTGTAGGTTTCTCAATCGTTCTCCAAATGGCACGATTTTTATATCAAAATCGCTCGCCCCGGCGAGAGAAATACAACAGAGCGAACGAATTTGGGAAATTATGTATTTTGAGCCCGAATTAACAAAAAATACAGGTTTTTTTGTAATTTCATCTTGAATTATTGAATATGAAGATTGTCCAATTGTAGGTTTCTCAATCTTTCTCCAAATGGAACGATTTTTATATCAAAATCACTCACCCCGGCGAGAGAAATACAGTAGCGCGAACGAATTTGGGAAATTAGGTATTTTGAAACCGAATTAACAGAAAATACAGTTTTTTTGGTAATTTCATCATGAATTATTGAATTTGAACATTATATCATTGTAACTTTCTCATACTTTCTCCAAATGGCACGATCTTCATATCAAAATCGCTCGCCTCGACGAGAGGAATTCAGCATCGCGGCTGAATTTCATCTTGAATTATTGAATATGAAGATTGTCCAATTGTAGGATTCTCAATCTTTCTCCAAATGGCACGATTTTTATATCAAAATCGCTCGCCCCGGCGAGAGAAATACAGCAGCGCGAACGAATTTGGGAAATTATGTATTTTGAGCCCGAATTAACAAAAAATACAGGTTTTTTTGTAATTTCATCTTGAATTATTGAATATGAAGATTGTCCAATTGTAGGTTTCTCAATCTTTCTCCAAATGGGACGATTTTTATATCAAAATCACTCGCTCCGGCGAGAGAAATACAGCAGCGCGAACGAATTTGGGAAATTTTGTATTTTGAAACCGAATTAACAGAAAATACAGTTTTCTTGGTAATTTCATCATGAATTATTGAATTTGAAGATTATCACATTGTAACTTTCTCATACTTTCTCCAAATGGCACGATCTTCATATCAAAATCGCTCGCCTCGACGAGAGGAATGCAGCTAGCGCGGCCGAATTTCGAAAATTATGTATTTTGAGCCCGAATTAACAAAAAATACAGGTTTTTTTGTAATTTCATCTTGAATTATTGAATATTAAGATTGTCCAATTGTAGGTTTCTCAATCTTTCTCCAAATGGGACGATTTTTATATCAAAATCACTCGCCCCGGCGAGAGAAATACAACAGCGCGAACGAATTTGGGAAATTACGTATTTTGAGCCCGAATTAACAAAAAATACAGGTTTTTTTGTAATTTCATCTTGAATTATTGAATATGAAGATTGTCCAATTGTAGGTTTCTCAATCCTTCTCCAAATGGGACGATTTTTATATCAAAATCGCTCGCCCCGGCGAGAGAAATACAGCAACGCGAACGAATTTTGGAAATTATGTATTTTGAAACCGAATTAACAGAAAATACAGTTTTTTTGGTAATTTCATCATGAATTATAGAATATGAAGATTATCACATTGTAACTATCTCATACTTTCTCCAAATGGCACGATCTTCGTATCAAAATCGCTCGCCTTGACGAGAGGAATGCAGCCAAGCCGCCGAATTTCGAAAATTATGTATTTTGAGCCCGAATTAACAAAAAATACAGGTTTTTTTGTAATTTCATCTTGAATTATTGAATATGAAGATTGTCCAATTGTAGGTTTCTCAATCTTTCTCCAAATGGGACGATTTTTATATCAAACTCGCTCGCCCCGGCGAGAGAAATACAGCAACGCGAACGAATTTGGGAAATTATGTATTTTGAAACCGAATTAACAGAAAATACAGTTTTTTTGGTAATTTCATCATGAATTATAGAATATGAAGATTATCACATTGTAACTTTCTGATACTTTCTCAAAATGGCACGATCTTCATATGAAAATCGCTCGCCTCGACGAGAGGAATGCAGCAGCGCGGCCGAATTTCGAAAATTATGTATTTTGAGCCCGAATTAACAAAAAATACAATTTTTTTTGTAATTTCATCTTGAATTATGGAATATGAAGATTGTCCAATTATAGGTTTCTCAATCTTTCTCCAAATGGCACGATTTTTATATCAAAATCGCTCGCGCCGGCGAGAGAAATACAGCAGCTCGAACGAATTTGGGAAATTATGTATTTTGAGCCCGAATTAACAAAAAATACAGGTTTTTTTGTAATTTCATCTTGAATTATTGAATATGAAGATTGTCCAATTGTAGGTTTCTCAATCTTTCTCCAAATGGGACGATTTTTATATCAAAATCTTTCGCCCCGGCGAGAGAAATACAGCAACGCGAGCGAATTTGGGAAATTATGTATTTTGAAACCGAATTAACAAAAAATACAGTTTTTTTGGTAATTTCATCATGAATTATAGAATATGAAGATTATCACATTGTAACTTTCTCATACTTTCTCCAAATGGCACGATCTTCATATCAAAATCGCTCGCCTCGACGAGAGGAATGCAGCATCGAGGCCGAATTTCGAAAATTATGTATTTTGAGCCCGAATTAACAAAAAATACAGTTTTTTTTGTAATTTCATCTTGAATTATTGAATATGAAGATTGTCCAATTGTAGGTTTCTCAATCTTTCTCCAAATGGCACGATTTTTATATCAAAATCGCTCGCCCCGGCGAGAGAAATACAACAGCGCGAACGAATTTGGGAAATTATGTATTTTGAGCCCGAATTAACAAAAAATACAGGTTTTTTTGTAATTTCATCTTGAATTATTGAATATGAAGATTGTCCAATTGTAGGTTTCTCAATCCTTCTCCAAATGGGACGATTTTTATATCAAAATCACTAACCCCGGCGAGAGAAATACAGCAGCGCGAACGAATTTGGGAAATTATGTATTTTGAAACCGAATTAACAGAAAATACAGTTTTTTTGGTAATTTCATCATGAATTATTGAATTTGAACATTATATCATTGTAACTTTCTCATACTTTCTCCAAATGGCACGATCTTCATATCAAAATCGCTCGCCTCGACGAGAGGAATGCAGCAATGCGGCCGAATTTCGAAAATTATGTATTTTGAGCCCGAATTAACAAAAAATACAGTATTTTTTGAAATTTCATCTTGAATTATTGAAAATATGAAGATTGTCCAATTGTAGGTTTCTCAATCTTTCTCCAAATGGCACGATTTTTATATCAAAATCGCTCGACCCGGCGAGTGAAATACATCAGCGCGAACGAATTTGGGAAATTATGTATTTTGAAACCGAATTAACAGAAAATACAGTTTTTTTGGAAATTTCATCATGAATTATAGAATATGAAGATTATCACATTGTAACTTTCTGATACTTTCTCAAAATGGCACGATCTTCATATCAAAATCGCTCGCCTCGACGAGAGGAATGCAGCAACGCTGCCGAATTTCGAAAATTATGTATTTTGAGCCCGAATTAACAAAAAATACAGTTTTTTTTGTAATTTCATCTTGAATTATTGAATATGAAGATTGTCCAATTGTAGGTTTCTCAATCTTTCTCCAAATGGCACGATTTTTATATCAAAATCGCTCGCCCCGGCGAGAGAAATACAACAGCGCGAACGAATTTGGGAAATTATGTATTTTGAAACCGAATTAACAGAAAATACAGTTTTTTTGGTAATTTCATCATGAATTATTGAATTTGAACATTATATCATTGTAACTTTTTCATACTTTCTCCAAATAGCACGATCTTCATATCAAAATCGCTCGCCTCGACGAGAGGAATGCAGCAACGCCGCCGAATTTCGAAAATTATGTATTTTGAGCCCGAATTAACAAAAAATACAGTTTTTTTTTTAATTTCATCTTGAATTATTGAATATGAAGATTGTCCAATTGTAGGTTTCTCAATCTTTCTCCAAATGGCACGATTTTTATATCAAAATCGCTCGCCCCGGCGAGAGAAATACAACAGCGCGAACGAATTTGGGAAATTATGTATTTTGAGCCCGAATTAACAACAAATACAGGTTTTTTTGTAATTTCATCTTGAATTATTGAATATGAAGATTGTCCAATTGTAGGTTTCTCAATCCTTCTCCAAATGGGACGATTTTTATGTCAAAATCGCTCGACCCGGCGAGAGAAATACAGCAACGCGAACGAATTTTGGAAATTATGTATTTTGAAACCGAATTAACAAAAAATATAGTTTTTTTGGTAATTTCATCATGAATTATAGAATATGAAGATTATCACATTGTAACTATCTCATACTTTCTCCAAATGGCACGATCTTCGTATCAAAATCGCTCGCCTTGACCAGAGGAATGCAGCCGCGCGGCCGAATTTCGAAAATTATGTATTTTGAGCCCGAATTAACAAAAAATACAGGTTTTTTTGTAATTTCATCTTGAATTATTGAATATGAAGATTGTCCAATTGTAGGTTTCTCAATCTTTCTCCAAATGGCACGATTTTTATATCAAAATTGCTCGCCCCGGCGAGAGAAATACAGCAGCGCGAACGAATTTGGGAAATTATGTATTTTGAGCCCGAATTAACAAAAAATACAGGTTTTTTTGTAATTTCATCTTGAATTATTGAATATGAAGATTGTCCAATTGTAGGTTTCTCAATCTTTCTCCAAATGGGACGATTTTTATATCAAAATCACTCACCCCGGCGAGAGAAATACAGCAGCGCGAACGAATTTGGGAAATTATGTATTTTGAAACCGAATTAACAGAAAATACAGTTTTTTTGGTAATTTCATCATGAATTATTGAATTTGAACATTATATCATTGTAACTTTTTCATACTTTCTCCAAATAGCACGATCTTCATATCAAAATCGCTCGCCTCGACGAGAGGAATGCAGCAACGCTGCCGAATTTCGAAAATTATGTATTTTGAGCCCGAATTAACAAAAAATACAGTTTTTTTTTTAATTTCATCTTGAATTATTGAATATGAAGATTGTCCAATTGTAGGTTTCTCAATCTTTCTCCAAATGGCACGATTTTTATATCAAAATCGCTCGCCCCGGCGAGAGAAATACAACAGCGCGAACGAATTTGGGAAATTATGTATTTTGAGCCCGAATTAACAACAAATACAGGTTTTTTTGTAATTTCATCTTGAATTATTGAATATGAAGATTGTCCAATTGTAGGTTTCTCAATCCTTCTCCAAATGGGACGATTTTTATGTCAAAATCGCTCGACCCGGCGAGAGAAATACAGCAACGCGAACGAATTTTGGAAATTATGTATTTTGAAACCGAATTAACAAAAAATACAGTTTTTTTGGTAATTTCATCATGAATTATAGAATATGAAGATTATCACATTGTAACTATCTCATACTTTCTCCAAATGGCACGATCTTCGTATCAAAATCGCTCGCCTTGACCAGAGGAATGCAGCCGCGCGGCCGAATTTCGAAAATTATGTATTTTGAGCCCGAATTAACAAAAAATACAGGTTTTTTTGTAATTTCATCTTGAATTATTGAATATGAAGATTGTCCAATTGTAGGTTTCTCAATCTTTCTCCAAATGGCACGATTTTTATATCAAAATTGCTCGCCCCGGCGAGAGAAATACAGCAGCGCGAACGAATTTGGGAAATTATGTATTTTGAGCCCGAATTAACAAAAAATACAGGTTTTTTTGTAATTTCATCTTGAATTATTGAATATGAAGATTGTCCAATTGTAGGTTTCTCAATCTTTCTCCAAATGGGACGATTTTTATATCAAAATCACTCACCCCGGCGAGAGAAATACAGCAGCGCGAACGAATTTGGGAAATTATGTATTTTGAAACCGAATTAACAGAAAATACAGTTTTTTTGGTAATTTCATCATGAATTATTGAATTTGAACATTATCACATTGTAACTTTCTCATACTTTCTCCAAATGGCACGATCTTCATATCAAAATCGCTCGCCTCGACGAGAGGAATGCAGCATCGAGGCCGAATTTCGAAAATTATGTATTTTGAGCCCGAATTAACAAAAAATACAGTTTTTTTTGTAATTTCATCTTGAATTATTGAATATGAAGATTGTCCAATTGTAGGTTTCTCAATCTTTCTCCAAATGGCACGATTTTTATATCAAAATCGCTCGCCCCGGCGAGAGAAATACAACAGCGCGAACGAATTTGGGAAATTATGTATTTTGAGCCCGAATTAACAAAAAATACAGGTTTTTTTGTAATTTCATCTTGAATTATTGAATATGAAGATTGTCCAATTGTAGGTTTCTCAATCCTTCTCCAAATGGGACGATTTTTATATCAAAATCACTAACCCCGGCGAGAGAAATACAGCAGCGCGAACGAATTTGGGAAATTATGTATTTTGAAACCGAATTAACAGAAAATACAGTTTTTTTGGTAATTTCATCATGAATTATTGAATTTGAACATTATATCATTGTAACTTTCTCATACTTTCTCCAAATGGCACGATCTTCATATCAAAATCGCTCGCCTCGACGAGAGGAATGCAGCAATGCGGCCGAATTTCGAAAATTATGTATTTTGAGCCCGAATTAACAAAAAATACAGTATTTTTTGTAATTTCATCTTGAATTATTGAAAATATGAAGATTGTCCAATTGTAGGTTTCTCAATCTTTCTCCAAATGGCACGATTTTTATATCAAAATCGCTCGACCCGGCGAGTGAAATACATCAGCGCGAACGAATTTGGGAAATTATGTATTTTGAAACCGAATTAACAGAAAATACAGTTTTTTTGGTAATTTCATCATGAATTATAGAATATGAAGATTATCACATTGTAACTTTCTGATACTTTCTCAAAATGGCACGATCTTCATATCAAAATCGCTCGCCTCGACGAGAGGAATGCAGCAACGCTGCCGAATTTCGAAAATTATGTATTTTGAGCCCGAATTAACAAAAAATACAGTTTTTTTTGTAATTTCATCTTGAATTATTGAATATGAAGATTGTCCAATTGTAGGTTTCTCAATCTTTCTCCAAATGGCACGATTTTTATATCAAAATCGCTCGCCCCGGCGAGAGAAATACAACAGCGCGAACGAATTTGGGAAATTATGTATTTTGAGCCCGAATTAACAACAAATACAGGTTTTTTTGTAATTTCATCTTGAATTATTGAATATGAAGATTGTCCAATTGTAGGTTTCTCAATCCTTCTCCAAATGGGACGATTTTTATGTCAAAATCGCTCGACCCGGCGAGAGAAATACAGCAACGCGAACGAATTTTGGAAATTATGTATTTTGAAACCGAATTAACAAAAAATACAGTTTTTTTGGTAATTTCATCATGAATTATAGAATATGAAGATTATCACATTGTAACTATCTCATACTTTCTCCAAATGGCACGATCTTCGTATCAAAATCGCTCGCCTTGACCAGAGGAATGCAGCCGCGCGGCCGAATTTCGAAAATTATGTATTTTGAGCCCGAATTAACAAAAAATACAGGTTTTTTTGTAATTTCATCTTGAATTATTGAATATGAAGATTGTCCAATTGTAGGTTTCTCAATCTTTCTCCAAATGGCACGATTTTTATATCAAAATTGCTCGCCCCGGCGAGAGAAATACAGCAGCGCGAACGAATTTGGGAAATTATGTATTTTGAGCCCGAATTAACAAAAAATACAGGTTTTTTTGTAATTTCATCTTGAATTATTGAATATGAAGATTGTCCAATTGTAGGTTTCTCAATCTTTCTCCAAATGGGACGATTTTTATATCAAAATCACTCACCCCGGCGAGAGAAATACAGCAGCGCGAACGAATTTGGGAAATTATGTATTTTGAAACCGAATTAACAGAAAATACAGTTTTTTTGGTAATTTCATCATGAATTATTGAATTTGAACATTATCACATTGTAACTTTCTCATACTTTCTCCAAATGGCACGATCTTCATATCAAAATCGCTCGCCTCGACGAGAGGAATGCAGCTAGCGCGGCCGAATTTCGAAAATTATGTATTTTGAGCCCGAATTAACAAAAAATACAGTTTTTTTTGTAATTTCATCTTGAATTATTGAATATGAAGATTGTCCAATTGTAGGTTTCTCAATCTTTCTCCAAATGGCACGATTTTTATATCAAAATCGCTCGCCCCGGCGAGAGAAATACAACAGCGCGAACGAATTTGGGAAATTATGTATGTTGAGCCCGAATTAACAAAAAATACAGGTTTTTTTGTAATTTCAGCTTGAATTATTGAATATGAAGATTGTCCAATTGTAGGTTTCTCAATCCTTCTCCAAATGGGACGATTTTTATATCAAAATCGCTCGCCCCGGCGAGAGAAATACAGCAACGCGAACGAATTTTGGAAATTATGTATTTTGAAACCGAATTAACAGAAAATACAGTTTTTTTGGTAATTTCATCATGAATTATAGAATATGAAGATTATCACATTGTAACTATCTCATACTTTCTCCAAATGGCACGATCTTCGTATCAAAATCGCTCGCCTTGACGAGAGGAATGCAGCCACGCGGCCGAATTTCGAAAATTATGTATTTTGAGCCCGAATTAACAAAAAATACAGGTTTTTTTGTAATTTCATCTTGAATTATTGAATATGAAGATTGTCCAATTGTAGGTTTCTCAATCTTTCTCCAATTGGGACGATTTTTATATCAAACTCGCTCGCCCCGGCGAGAGAAATACAGCAACGCGAACGAAATTGGGAAATTATGTATTTTGAAACCGAATTAACAGAAAATACAGTTTTTTTGTTAATTTCATCATGAATTATAGAATATGAAGATTATCACATTGTAACTTTCTGATACTTTCTCAAAATGGCACGATCTTCATATCAAAATCGCTCGCCTCGACGAGAGGAATGCAGCAACGCGGCCGAAATTCGAAAATTATGTATTTTGAGCCCGAATTAACAAAAATACAGTTTTTTTTGTAATTTCATCTTGAATTATTGAATATGAAGATTGTCCAATTGTAGGTTTCTCAATCTTTCTCCAAATGGCACGATTTTTATATCAAAATCGCTCGCGCCGGCGAGAAAAATGCAGCAGCTCGAACGAATTTTGGAAATTATGTATTTTGAAACCGAATTAACAGAAAATACAGTTTTTTTGGTAATTTCATCATGAATTATAGAATATGAAGATTATCACATTGTAACTATCTCATACTTTCTCCAAATGGCACGATCTTCGTATCAAAATCGCTCGCCTTGACGAGAGGAATGCAACCACGCGGCCGAACTTCGAAAATTATGTATTTTGAGCCCGAATTAACAAAAAATACAGGTTTTTTTGTAATTTCATCTTGAATTATTGAATATGAAGATTGTCCAATTGTAGGTTTCTCAATCTTTCTCCAAATGGGACGATTTTTATATCAAACTCGCTCGCCCCGGCGAGAGAAATGCAGCAGCTCGAACGAATTTGGGAAATTATGTATTTTGAGCCCGAATTAACAAAAAATACAGGTTTTTTTGTAATTTCATCTTGAAATATTGAATATGAAGATTGTCCAATTGTAGGTTTCTCAATCTTTCTCCAAATGGCACGATTTTTATATCAAAATCGCTCGCCCCGGCGAGAGAAATACAACAGAGCGAACGAATTTGGGAAATTATGTATTTTGAGCCCGAATTAACAAAAAATACAGGTTTTTTTGTAATTTCATCTTGAATTATTGAATATGAAGATTGTCCAATTGTAGGTTTCTCAATCTTTCTCCAAATGGAACGATTTTTATATCAAAATCACTCACCCCGACGAGAGAAATACAGTAGCGCGAACGAATTTGGGAAATTAGGTATTTTGAAACCGAATTAACAGAAAATACAGTTTTTTTGGTAATTTCATCATGAATTATTGAATTTGAACATTATATCATTGTAACTTTCTCATACTTTCTCCAAATGGCACGATCTTCATATCAAAATCGCTCGCCTCGACGAGAGGAATGCAGCATCGCGGCCGAATTTCGAAAATTATGTATTTTGAGCCCGAATTAACAAAAAATACAGTTTTTTTTGTAATTATCAACTTGAATTATTGAATATGAAGATTGTCCAATTGTAGGTTTCTCAATCCTTCTCCAAATGGGACGATTTTTATATCAAAATCTTTCACCCAGGCGAGAGAAATACAGCAGCGCGAACGAATTTGGGAAATTATGTATTTCGAAACCGAATTAACAGAAAATACAGTTTTTTTGGTAATTTCATCATGAATTATAGAATATGAAGATTATCACATTGTAACTTTCTGATACTTTCTCAAAATGGCACGATATTCATATCAAAATCGCTCGCCTCGACGAGAGGAATGCAGCAACGCGGCCGAATTTCGAAAATTATGTATTTTGAGCCCGAATTAACAAAAATACAGTTTTTTTTGTAATTTCATCTTGAATTATTGAATATGAAGATTGTCCAATTGTAGGTTTCTCAATCTTTCTCCAAATGGCACGATTTTTATATCAAAATCGCTCGCGCCGGCGAGAGAAATGCAGCAGCTCGAACGAATTTGGGAAATTATGTATTTTGAGCCCGAATTAACAAAAAATACAGGTTTTTTTGTAATTTCATCTTGAATTATTGAATATGAAGATTGTCCAATTGTAGGTTTCTCAATCTTTCTCCAAATGGGACGATTTTTATATCAAAATCGCTCGCCCCGGCGAGAGAAATACAGCAACGCGAGCGAATTTGGGAAAATATGTATTTTGAAACCGAATTAACAGAAAATACAGTTTTTTTGGTAATTTCATCATGAATTATAGAATATGAAGATTATCACATTGTAACTTTCTCATACTTTCTCCAAATGGCACGATCTTCATATCAAAATCGCTCGCCTCGACGAGAGGAATGCAGCATTGCTGCCGAATTTCGAAAATTATGTATTTTGAGCCCGAATTAACAAAAAATACAGTTTTTTTTGTAATTTCATCTTGAATTATTGAATATGAAGATTGTCCAATTGTAGGTTTCTCAATCTTTCTCCAAATGGCACGATTTTTATATCAAAATCGCTCGCCCCGGCGAGAGAAATACAACAGAGCGAACGAATTTGGGAAATTATGTATTTTGAGCCTGAATTAACAAAAAATACAGGTTCTTTTGTAATTTCATCTTGAATTATTGAATATGAAGATTGTCCAATTGTAGGTTTCTCAATCTTTCTCCAAATGGAACGATTTTTATATCAAAATCACTCACCCCGGCGAGAGAAATACAGTAGCGCGAACGAATTTGGGAAATTAGGTATTTTGAAACCGAATTAACAGAAAATACAGTTTTTTTGGTAATTTCATCATGAATTATTGAATTTGAACATTATATCATTGTAACTTTCTCATACTTTCTCCAAATGGCACGATCTTCATATCAAAATCGCTCGCCTCGACGAGAGGAATGCAGCACCGCGGCCGAATTTCGAAAATTATGTATTTTGAGCCCGAATTAACAAAAAATACAGTTTTTTTTGTAATTTCATCTTGAATTATTGAATATGAAGATTGTCCAATTGTAGGTTTCTCAATCTTTCTCGAAATGGCACGATTTTTATATCCAAATCATTCACCCCGGCGAGAGAAATACAGCAGCGCGAACGAATTTGGGAAATTATGTATTTTGAGCCCGAATTAACAAAAAATACAGGTTTTTTTGTAATTTCAGCTTGAATTATTGAATATGAAGATTGTCCAATTGTAGGTTTCTCAATCCTTCTCCAAATGGGACGATTTTTATATCAAAATCGCTCGCCCCGGCGAGAGAAATACAGCAACGCGAACGAATTTTGGAAATTATGTATTTTGAAACCGAATTAACAGAAAATACAGTTTTTTTGGTAATTTCATCATGAATTATAGAATATGAAGATTATCACATTGTAACTATCTCATACTTTCTCCAAATGGCACGATCTTCGTATCAAAATCGCTCGCCTTGACGAGAGGAATGCAACCACGCGGCCGAACTTCGAAAATTATGTATTTTGAGCCCGAATTAACAAAAAATACAGGTTTTTTTGTAATTTCATCTTGAATTATTGAATATGAAGATTGTCCAATTGTAGGTTTCTCAATCTTTCTCCAAATGGGACGATTTTTATATCAAACTCGCTCGCCCCGGCGAGAGAAATACAGCAACGCGAACGAATTTGGGAAATTATGTATTTTGAAACCGAATTAACAGAAAATACAGTTTTTTTGGTAATTTCATCATGAATTATAGAATATGAAGATTATCACATTGTAACTTTCTGATACTTTCTCAAAATGGCACGATATTCATATCAAAATCGCTCGCCTCGACGAGAGGAATGCAGCAACGCGGCCGAATTTCGAAAATTATGTATTTTGAGCCCGAATTAACAAAAATACAGTTTTTTTTGTAATTTCATCTTGAATTATTGAATATGAAGATTGTCCAATTGTAGGTTTCTCAATCTTTCTCCAAATGACACGATTTTTATATCAAAATCGCTCGCGCCGGCGAGAGAAATGCAGCAGCTCGAACGAATTTGGGAAATTATGTATTTTGAGCCCGAATTAACAAAAAATACAGGTTTTTTTGTAATTTCATCTTGAAATATTGAATATGAAGATTGTCCAATTGTAGGTTTCTCAATCTTTCTCCAAATGGGACGATTTTTATATCAAAATCGCTCGCCCCGGCGAGAGAAATACAGCAACGCGAGCGAATTTGGGAAAATATGTATTTTGAAACCGAATTAACAGAAAATACAGTTTTTTTGGTAATTTCATCATGAATTATAGAATATGAAGATTATCACATTGTAACTTTCTCATACTTTCTCCAAATGGCACGATCTTCATATCAAAATCGCTCGCCTCGACGAGAGGAATGCAGCATCGCGGCCGAATTTCGAAAATTGTGTATTTTGAGCCCGAATTAACAAAAAATACAGTTTTTTTTGTAATTTCATCTTGAATTATTGAATATGAAGATTGTCCAATTGTATGTTTTGATGGGGAATATCCCCGGCCCCGGGCCCGCGCAGCGGATATGTAGGCCCGGTCCGGTTCCCCGATTCCCGAGATCACGCCACGACTTCGAGGGTACGATGCAAATAGAAGGTTAGATCTTTACCGGTGCAAAATTGATTGCACACGAAGGGTTGATCGCTGCCTTCTTTCTCCTGTCACGTTGGTGACCATACGCGCGTCCCACACCACGCGTCTTTCACTGCTCGTTGACTTCGCCGATTCGCTTGATTTCGTCTCCGACTCAATCTACTCGTCTGAATCGATCACAATCGTGAGAGCCTCAGTTGTTGCTCCTCTACGTGTATCCACCTTGAATCGCAAGACGTCGGTCACGGATGCACCTGCCTAGACGATGCACCGGTGAACTTGCTTAATCGAATTGATTCTCTAAACCGTAAAACACCTTTTCACGGTTTCTCTCTTTTACACCTTTTCACTCTCTAGAATTTTGTCTCACAATTTTCTGGATAATTCTGAATGAATTGCTTAGTTAAGATGAGAGAGAAAATCCTATTTATATCTAATAGGATCAGGATTAGCCAAAAGGCATGTATATCCAATATACACCCCCTCACCAGTATTCTGTCCAGACGAAATTGATAAATTTCTCTGACAGAAACTCAACCAACACGAAAGTTGTAGATAATCTTATTATCTCCACGACCCAATTTGGCCCAGTCCAATTGGAGTTCGTATGCAAAAGTTATGACTGTTTTACTAACTGTATGTCATACTGTTGCACCCTTTCGGTATTTCATAGAAACGACACTTATACTTCGTTCATATGAAATATATTTCTACATGAAGGTTATAGATAATCTAATTATCTATCTTACCCAATTTGAACCATTCAAATCGGATTTTCCTACTGAAAGTTATGGCTACGAATGTACGACTACATTCGTTAATCCTTGTGTACACTTTTATGGTTGATCCTGAAACTGTATTTCCTTCAGTCTCCCACTCAATTTCAGATCTACCTAAAAGGTACTCATGCATATCCAAATACCAAGCTATGCACATCCTATGTGCCAATTTTATGATCAAGCCCGACTTAGTACGACTCGTTGTGTGACCATGTAGGTTCGACTTAACGATGGCAGTAGGTCGTTTCCAATGCCTACAAGCTCATGAGCGGGATCTAGTCACTCCATCATAGCTACCCATGTTAAACGAATAATGATTGTGATCATTGTGGCTATCTCGAATAGCGGTTACTAGTTCTCTTGTTTGCGATATCCGTTAATCAAAAGGCATGGTAATAGTCATCCTTATAATTTGATTAACTACACTTATTCCCCGATTCCGAGTTGAGTTAACAAATTTCAATCGATATTAACCATTAATATCATTGACTGCGGCCGCAGGTTTCGTTAATCGACTCATCGAGCGGCGCCTAAGAGATATCTCTTCCTTTCGGAATAAACAATTCCTATCTTGGAGACTCACATTGAATTCCGTGTTTCGGACAATACCCAATGATGACCCTTTTAACTCCCTATTACGGTGAGCGTAAGATCATATCAAAGCATTGTGTTACGCACGAAACGCAATCAATGATCCCCTCAAGTTTGAAGAATCTAAAACCCCATCCGTCGCAAGTCCATCTATAATGACTAAACCATGTCATGGTCTCGCGGCTTCAGTCATATCCAATACATGTAACCTAACATATATCTACGTTCCCGATTCGACAAACTCCTTTGTCCCATGATTAGCAAAACATAATCATCTCCTCGGCAAACGTACTAGTGTACGCGTTCAGTCTATTATCTAATAATAGAAATGCTTCTCTCTTAAGCAAGCTGATCCACGACTAGGGATGTTTAGAAATGACACTTTAAGTGTGACGGTTTCGCTGCACATGGTCCTCAACCATGTCGACGTCCACACAAGTTCAAATCAAGGTTCATGTAACAATCATATTACACAACCCAGCACACAGTTTTCATATAAGATAGATGCAAAATGAAAAATTTTAAAATTCTGAAATTGCATTACTATAGGATAAGTTTGGGGTGATACAACGTTTACTAATCTATTAGACTAATCTCGTCCTACGAAACTATCGTTCTAGATAACTAACTACTCTCTTCCTCCTCTAGGTATCTCAAACCTATAACTTTCGCATGATAATCGTGCTTAGCTTGCGAGAGTGGCTTAGTAAACGGGTCCGCAACATTCCTGTCAGTATCAATCTTCTCAATGATCACATCCTTCCTTTGCAAAATCTCACGGATCAAGTGAAATTTTCTGAGTATGTGCTTGGAGCGGTGATGTGCCCTCGGTTCCTTGGACTGTGCTATTGCGCCCGTATTGTCGCAATACACAACTACAGGTTCCGAGATGCTCGGGACTACACCAAGCTCCGACACAAACTTCTTGATCCAAACCGCCTCCTTTGCCGCTTCGGAAGCCGCAATATACTCCGATTCAGTTGTAGAGTCTACTATCGTGGGTTGTTTGGAACTTTTCCAAACTACCGCTCCACCATTTAGACAAAACACGTATCCGCTTTGTGATCGAAAGTCATCGATACATGTTTGGAAACTGGCGTCGGTATATCCATTGATGACCAACCCGGATGTCTTTCCACCATAAATTAGAAATTGATCCTTAGTTCTTCGTAAGTACTTAAGGATGTTCTTAACCGCGATCCAATGCATTTCCCCTGGATTAGATTGGTAACGCGAAACGACGCTCAATGCATACGACACATCGGGGCGCGTACAAATCATGGCATACATAATTGATCCAACCGCCGAAGCGTATGGAACAATACTCATCGCATTCCTATCTTCACTCGATGTCGGACATTGAGCTTTAGAATACGATATGCCACTCGACATTGGAAGAAGTCCTTTCTTCGAATTTTGCATTGAAAACCGTTTCAACACTTTGTCGATGTACGTGCTTTGACTCAAGCCGAGTAATTTCTTGGATCTATCTCTATAAATCCTCACGCCTAATATATAAGCGGCCTCGCCCAAATCTTTCATAGCGAAACGAGTATTTAAATACTTCTTAACATCCGTAAGCATCGGAATGTCGTTTCCTATGATCAAGATGTCGTCTACATATAGTACAAGAAATACTACGCGGCTCCCACTAACCTTCTTGTATACACAAGGTTCTTCTACGTTTTTCACGAAATTATATTCTCGTATAACTTCATCAAAACGTATGTTCCAACTCCGAGAAGCTTGCTTCAATCCATAAATGGATTGTTGCAACTTGCACACTTTATCCGGACTCTTTGAATCGACAAAACCCTCGGGTTGTGTCATGTACACATCCTCCTCTAAATTCCCGTTAAGGAATGCGGTTTTGACATCCATTTGCCAAATCTCGTAATCATAATACGCAGAGATAGCAAGTAAGATCCGTATGGATTTAAGCATAGCTACTGGTGAAAACGTTTCTTCATAGTCGACACCATGGATTTGTTTGAAACCTTTCGCCACAAGCCGTGCCTTATAAGTGTTCACATTCCCATCCATGTCGGTCTTCTTCTTGAAGACCCACTTACATCCCACTGGTTTAACCCCGGGAGGTGGATCAATCAAGTTCCAAACTTGATTATCGTACATGGATTGAATCTCGGATTTCATGGCAATTTGCCATTTATCGGAATCATCGCTTTTCATAGCCTCGCGATAAGATGTTGGTTCATCATCTATGAATTCGACTTCATCGTCATTTGCCACGATAAAACCATATCGTATAGGCTCTTGACGAATCCTACCCGATCTACGAATTGCGCCTTGTGCACTTGACTCCGGATCCTCAATATTTGAGGAAACCGGATCAACGTTCATCGGTTCAACATTTGTTTGTGGGTCTCGCATTTCTTCGAGATCTATTTCAGTCCCATTTACTCGCCTAGAGATAAAATCCTCATCAAGGAAGATTCCTCTTCGAGCTACGAAAACTTTATTTTCGACGGGATTATAGAAATAATACCCCATTGTTTCCTTGGGATATCCTACAAATAAACATTTTTCAGACTTGGGATCGAGCTTGTCCGATAATAATTTTCGAACATAAGCCTCACATCCCCAAATCTTAACATAAGACAATTTCGGAACTATTCCGGTCCATATCTGATATGGCGTCTTAGGTACCGATTTAGAAGGTATGCGGTTTAATAAGTAAGCCGCTGTCTCAAGGGCATATCCCCAAAACGATTTTGGAAGGGAAGTTTGACTCATCATAGATCGAACCATGTCCAACAAGGTCCGATTCCTCCTCTCGGACACGCCATTCCATTGTGGCGTTCCTGCCGGAGTCCATTGTGGAACTATTCCACAATCTTTCAGATGATCTTCAAACTCATAGCTCAAATATTCGCCACCTCGATCCGATCGAATGGCTTTAATTTTCTTGCCAAGCTGATTTTCAACTTCGTTTTGAAACTCTTTGAACTTTTCAAAAGTCTCCGCTTTAGTACGCATCAAATAGATATATCCATATCTACTATGATCGTCCGTAAACGTAACAAAGTATCGATAGCCTCCTCTTGCCTCGATGCTCATCGGTCCACATACATCGGAATGTATGAGTTCCAATAGATCGTTGGACCGCTCTCCGACCTTGGAGAACGGCGCCTTAGTCATCTTGCCAAGCAAACAAGATTCGCAATTACCAAATGAATCCAATTCAAATGAGTCTAGTAGTCCATCTTTATGGAGTCTAGCAATGCGTTTCTCATTCACATGACCGAGACGACAATGCCAAAAGAAAGTCCGATTATCAACTTTAGACTTAATCCTTTTTGCATTGACGTTATATATGGACTTATTATTTCCGTGATCGAAATCCAACACATAAAGACCATTTTCTAACAGAACATTTCCATTGATAATAGAATCCTTACATATCGAAAACTCATTATTCCTAATAACGAATTCATAGCCATCATTGGCCAGTTTCGACACACTTATTATGTTCTTACATAATGTCGGTACATAATAACATTTATTTAGTACTAAAATAAGTCCACTAGGTAAAGTCAAATTAACTACTCCTACGGCAAACGCAGCAACTCTTGCTCCATTCCCGACACGTAGATCGACTTCACCCTTTTCCAACCTTCGACTATTTTGAAGAACCTGCATATTTCGATAAATATGAGTCCGACAACCGGTATCCAATACCCAATTAGTCATAGTTGAAATATTAACTTCAATAACGTTAATACCTGAGTCCGGTCGCTGAAACCGCCTTGCCCTTCTTCACCTCCTCGAGGTAAGACTTGCAATCGCGCTTCCAATGTCCAGCCTTGTGACAATGAAAGCACGTCTCATCCTTGGATTTCTCCTTTCCCCTTTTATTCGGCTTCGAACGTTTCTTAGCCGAACCGCCCTTGGACTTTGATCTCTTACGATCCTTATTCTGAATTGTGAGAACATTTCCGGCAACTCTTGCCCTGTTCTCTCCGGACGACTTTAACGTCTCCGATTCAAAATTCTTGAGCATTCCGTGAAGCTCCGAGATCGTCTTATCCATCGAATGCATGTGATAGTTAGTCACGAACGGAGAAAACATTGGAGGAAGTGCACACAAGATCAAATCTTGTTGCATAATCTTCGACAATTTCTCTCCTAGCTTCTCAAGACGGTCTATAAGAGCTTGCACCTTCAAAACGTGAGTACTCACTGAAGACCCCGAAGGCATCTTGCAGTTTACTAACTCCTTGAGCGTACTGAACCGTTCAATACGCTCCTGCTCTTGGAACATTTCCTTGAGCACAACGTCTATGATGTGCGCATCCGAGTCCTCAAACTGCTTTTGAAGACTAGCGTCCATACATGCCAACATGAGGCACGTAACATCATTTGAGTCCTTTTTAAGTTTCTCAAACGCGGCCTTTTCTTCGGCCGTAGCATCGGGGCCCAGTTCTACTAGTTCCGTATCCAATACGTGACTCTTGCCCTCTTGCCTGAGAACTATTCTCAGGTTTCGGTGCCAGTCAAAGTAGTTCCGACCCACTAGCTTATCCTTTTCTAACGTCGATCTAATCGACATGGTGTTGGTGTTACTAGAAGACATATTCTACAAATGAAGTGAAAGATTGATTACTAACGTTGCGTACTTATCTTATAGGGCTTATATGATGATTATATGATAGTGTTATTTTATCGAATCGATAACCCTCATACCGATACGGGACTCCAAGTCCATAACACTCAAGACCCATATTTCCGTTCCTCCCACAAGTGACTTTAGCCTATCGGGTGGGATCCCGTTATTTAGGTAGGATTATATCCAATCGCATCCAATGCGACTCTTGAACCTTTATAGGATTTCGGTGATAGATTGTATCCAATACAATCCCAGTTCCGTGTGTGCATCCTATCTATGCCCCGAACTCCAATCTGATTGGCCTGGACGGTTAAGTCACAACCATCTCCATCGTATCGTTCAAATAGGCTACTAGTGAGTCGACTTTAGCCTGTGCCTCACAAGTCCCGATTTAACGCTTGCCACCCTTTCGATTGTTTCAATATCACGTGCCCGACTTTAGCCTGAACCCACGTGAAACGTAACACCGAACTCGGTAGTTGTGGATATGGAAGGCATTTTCATGACTTAAATATTATGAGGGATCATGTCATTGCATGTTTCTAAATTCGTGACATAATCCAATTATATCACTATCACAAGATTTTCATAAATGCATATGTTTTTATTTGGGAGTCTAATTATTCTTAATAATTATCTAACTATATGCTAGTATGATTGATGCCGATCAAATCGATATAAAGAACTCAAAATTCCAAGTTGTGTAGCCAAAGTTATCACGAAAACAAAATCAGCAACCAGAAACCAGTCCGTTGCAACGCAACATAGTCCGTTGCAACGGACATCCAGTTTACTTGGCACTCCGTTACAACGGAATACCAGTCCGTTACAACGCTATTTGTTCCAGAGTTTGGCCAAAATTGCCAGAAACATGTCCGTTGCAACGCAACCTTGGTCCGTTACAACGCTATTTTCTGCAAACCTTTGTCCAAATTTCCAGAAACCTGTCCGTTACAACGCAACATACAGTCCGTTGCAACGAAAAAACTGCGTAGACATCCGTTACAACGGACCCAGTCCGTTACAACGGACTCCAATAGACACCATTGGCATCCCCGCAACCTCGTATCTCATACAGATTCCGTTACAACGGACTCCAAGTCCGTTGCAACGGAATATGCGTTTTTCACAGTTCTCTTCACACCCCCGCATCCTATACAGGGTCCGTTATAACGGACTATGCGATTTTTGCACTGCTGTTTTCGCTCGTTTCCAAAACGATCAATCATGAAACCTTTTCACGATTATTCCTAGATACTCTCAATCAACTATTGATCGATCTCTAGCGAATTTCACTTGTGATTTTAATAGAATTTGACATTCTAAATATGTAACATCATGCAAACGGGTACGAACTTTGATATCCCGGGCGTATATCTAATATACGACTATGATTCGACCCTCGAATCAATGGCGATCGCTCTGATACCACTGATGGAGAATATCCCCGGCCCCGGGCCCGCGCAGCGGATATGTAGGCCCGGTCCGGTTCCCCGATTCCCGAGATCACGCCACGACTTCGAGGGTACGATGCAAATAGAAGGTTAGATCTTTACCGGTGCAAAATTGATTGCACACGAAGGGTTGATCGCTGCCTTCTTTCTCCTATCACGTTGGTGACAATACGCGCGTCCCACACCACGCGTCTTTCACCGCTCGTTGACTTCGCCGATTCGCTTGATTTCGTCTCCGACTCAATCTACTCGTCCGAATCGATCACAATCGTGAGAGCCTCAGTTGTTGCTCCTCTACGTGTATCCACCTTGAATCGCAAGACGTCGGTCACGGATGCACCTGCCTAGACGATGCACCGGTGAACTTGCTTAATCGAATTGATTCTCTAAACCGTAAAACACCTTTTCACGGTTTCTCTCTTTTACACCTTTTCACTCTCTAGAAATTTGTCTCACAGGTTTCTCAATCTTTCTCCAAATGGCACGATTTTTATATCAAAATCGCTCGCCCCGGCGAGAGAAATACAGCAGCGCGAACGAATTTGGGAAATTATGTATTTTGAGCCCGAATTAACAAAAAATACAGGTTTTTTTGTAATTTCATCTTGAATTATTGAATATGAAGATTGTCCAATTGTAGGTTTCTCAATCTTTCTCCAAATGGGACGATTTTTATATCAAAATCGCCCGCCCCGGCGAGTGAAATTCAGCAACGCGAGAGAATTTGGGAAATTATGTATTTTGAAACCGAATTAACAGAAAATACAGTTTTTTTGGTAATTTCATCATGAATTATAGAATATGAAGATTATCACATTGTAACTTTCTCATACTTTCTCCAAATGGCACGATCTTCATATCAAAATCGCTCGCCTCGACGAGAGGAATGCAGCAACGGGACCGAATTTCGAAAATTATGTATTTTGAGCCCGAATTAACAAAAAATACAGTTTTTTTTGTAATTTCATCTTGAATTATTGAATATGAAGATTGTCCAATTGTAGGTTTCTCAATCTATCTCCAAATGGCACGATTTTTATATCAAAATCGCTCGCCCCGGCGAGAGAAATACAGCAGCGCGAACGAATTTAGGAAATTATGTATTTTGAGCCCGAATTAACAAAAAATAAAGGTTTTTTTGTAATTTCATCTTGAATTATTGAATATGAAGATTGTCCAATTGTAGGTTTCTCAATCTTTCTCCAAATGGGACGATTTTTATATCAAAATCACTTGTCCCGACGAGAGAAATACAACAGCGCGAACGAATTTGGGAAATTATGTATTTTGAGCCCGAATTAACAAAAAATACAGGTTTTTTTGTAATTGCATCTTGAATTATTGAATATGAAGATTGTCCAATTGTAGGTTTCTCAATCTTTCTCCAAATGGGACGATTTTTATATCAAAATCACTCGCCCCGGCGAGAGAAATACAGCAGCGCGAACGAATTTGGGAAATGATGTATTTTGAAACCGAATTAACAGAAAATACAATTTTTTTGGTAATTTCATCATGAATTATAGAATATGAAGATTATCACATTGTAACTTTATGATACTTTCTTAAAATGGCACGATCTTCATATCAAAATAGCTCGCCTCGACGAGAGGAATGCAGCAACGCGGCCGAATTTCAAAAATTATGTATTTTGAGCCCGAATTAACAAAAAAAAACAGTTTTTTTTGTAATTTCATCATGAATTATTGAATTTGAACATTATCACATTGTAACTTTCTCATACTTTCTCCAAATGGCACGATCTTCATATCAAAATCGCTCGCCTCGACGAGAGGAATGCAGCAACGGGACCGAATTTCGAAAATTATGTATTTTGAGCCCGAATTAACAAAAAATACAGTTTTTTTTGTAATTTCATCTGGAATTATTGAATATGAAGATTGTCCAATTGTAGGTTTCTCAATCTATCTCCAAATTGCACGATTTTTATATCAAAATAGCTCGCCCCGGCGAGAGAAATACAGCAGTGCGAACGAATTTAGGAAATTATGTATTTTGAGCCCGAATTAACAAAAAATACAGGTTTTTTTGTAATTTCATCTTGAATTATTGAATATGAAGATTGTCCAATTGTAGGTTTCTCAATCTTTCTCCAAATGGGACGATTTTTATATCAAAATCACTTGTCCCGGCGAGAGAAATACAGCAGCGCGAACGAATTTCGAAAATTATGTATTTTGAGCCCGAATTAACAAAAAATACAGGTTTTTTTGTAATTTCATCTTGAATTATTGAATATGAAGATTGTCCAATTGTAGGTTTCTCAATCTTTCTCCAAATGGGACGATTTTTATATCAAAATCGCTCGCCCCGGCGAGAGAAATACAGCCACGTGAGCGAATTTGGGAAATTATGTATTTTGAAACCGAATTAACAGAAAATACAGTTTTTTTGGTAATTTCATCATGAATTATAGAATATGAAGATTATCACATTGTAACTTTCTCATACTTTCTCCAAATGGCACGATCTTCATATAAAAATCGCTCGCCTCGACGAGAGGAATGCAGCAGCGCGGCCGAATTTCAAAAATTATGTATTTTGAGCCCGAATTAACAAAAAATACTGTTTTTTTTGTAATTTTATCTTGAATATGAAGATTGTCCAATTGTAGGTTTCTCAATCTTTCTCCAAATGGCACGATTTTTATATCAAAATCGCTCGCCCCGGCGAGAGAAATACAACAGCGCGAACGAATTTGGGAAATTATGTATTTTGAGCCCGAATTAACAAAAAATACAGGTTTTTTTGTAATTTCATCTTGAATTATTGAATATGAAGATTGTCCAATTGTAGGTTTCTCAATCCTTCTCCAAATGGGACGATTTTTATATCAAACTCGGTCGCCCCGGCGAAAGAAATACAGCAACGCGAACGAATTTGGGAAATTATGTATTTTGAAACCGAATTAACAGAAAATACAGTTTTTTTGGTAATTTCATCATGAATTATAGAATATGAAGATTATCACATTGTAACTTTCTGATACTTTCTCAAAATGGCACGATCTTCATATCAAAATCGCTCGCCTCGACGAGAGGAATGCAGCAAAGCGGCCGAATTTCGAAAATTATGTATTTTGAGCCCGAATTAACAAAAAATACAGGTTTTCTTGTAATTTCATCTTGAATTATTGAATATGAAGATTATCCAATTGTAGGTTTCTCAATCTTTCTCCAAATGGGACGATTTTTATATCAAAATCGCTCGCCCCGGCGAGAGAAATACAGCAACGTGAGCGAATTTGGGAAATTATGTATTTTGAAACCGAATTAACAGAAAATACAGTTTTTTTGGTAATTTCATCATGAATTATAGAATATGAAGATTATCACATTGTAACTTTCTCATACTTTCTCCAAATGGCACGATCTTCATATCAAAATCGCTCGCCTCGACAAGAGCAATGTAGCCACGCGGCCGAATTTCGAAAATTATGTATTTTGAGCCCGAATTAACAAAAAATACTGTTTTTTTTGTAATTTCATCTTGAATTATTGAATATGAAGATTGTCCAATTGTATGTTTCTCAATCTTTCTCCAAATGGCACGATTTTTATATCAAAATCGCTCGCCCCGGCGAGAGAAATACAACAGCGCGAACGAATTTGGGAAATTATGTATTTTGAGCCCGAATTAACAAAAAATACAGGTTTTTTTGTAATTTCATCTTGAATTATTGAATATGAAGATTGTCCAATGTAGGTTTCTCAATCTTTCTCCAAATGGGACGATTTTTATATCAAAATCACTCGCCCCGGCGAGAGAAATACAGCAGCGTGAACGAATTTGGGAAATTATGTATTTTGAAACCGAATTAACAGAAAATACAGTTTTTTTGGTAATTTCATCATGAATTATAGAATATGAAGATTATCACATTGTAAATTTATGATACTTTCTTAAAATGGCACGATCTTCATATCAAAATCGCTCGCCTCGACGAGAGGAATGCAGCGACGCGGCCGAATTTCAAAAATTATGTATTTTGAGCCCGAATTAACAAAAAAAACAGTTTTTTTTGTAATTTCATCATGAATTATTGAATTTGAACATTATCACATTGTAACTTTCTCATACTTTCTCCAAATGGCACAATCTTCATATCAAAATTGCTCGTCTCGACGAGAGGAATGCAGCAACGCGGCCGAATTTTGAAAATTATGTATTTTGAGCCCGAATTAACAAAAAATACCGTTTTTTTTGTAATTTCATCTTGAATTTTTGAATATGAAGATTGTCCAATTGTAGGTTTCTCAATCTTTCTCCAAATGGCACGATTTTTATATCAAAATCACTCGCCCCGACGAGAGAAATACAGCAGCGCGAACGAATTTGGGAAATTATGTATTTTGAAACCGAATTAACATAAAATACAGTTTTTTTGGTAATTTCGTCATGAATTATTGAATTTGAAGATTATCACATTGTAACTTTCTCATACTTTCTCCAAATGGCACGATCTTCATATCGAAATCGCTCGCCTCGACGAGAGGAATGCAGCCACGCGGCCGAATTTCGAAAATTATGTATTTTGAGCCCAAATTAACAAAAAATACAGTTTTTTTTGTAATTTCATCTTGAATTATTGAATATGAAGATTGTCCAATTGTAGGTTTCTCAATCTTTCTCCAAATGGCACGATCTTCATATCAAAATCGCTCGCCCCGACGAGAGAAATACAGCAGCGCGAACGAATTTGGGAAATGATGTATTTTGAAACCGAATTAACAGAAAATACAATTTTTTTGGTAATTTCATCATGAATTATAGAATATGAAGATTATCACATTGTAACTTTATGATACTTTCTTAAAATGGCACGATCTTCATATCAAAATAGCTCGCCTCGACGAGAGGAATGCAGCAACGCGGCCGAATTTCAAAAATTATGTATTTTGAGCCCGAATTAACAAAAAAAAACAGTTTTTTTTGTAATTTCATCATGAATTATTGAATTTGAACATTATCACATTGTAACTTTCTCATACTTTCTCCAAATGGCACGATCTTCATATCAAAATCGCTCGCCTCGACGAGAGGAATGCAGCAACGGGACCGAATTTCGAAAATTATGTATTTTGAGCCCGAATTAACAAAAAATACAGTTTTTTTTGTAATTTCATCTGGAATTATTGAATATGAAGATTGTCCAATTGTAGGTTTCTCAATCTATCTCCAAATTGCACGATTTTTATATCAAAATAGCTCGCCCCGGCGAGAGAAATACAGCAGTGCGAACGAATTTAGGAAATTATGTATTTTGAGCCCGAATTAACAAAAAATACAGGTTTTTTTGTAATTTCATCTTGAATTATTGAATATGAAGATTGTCCAATTGTAGGTTTCTCAATCTTTCTCCAAATGGGACGATTTTTATATCAAAATCACTTGTCCCGGCGAGAGAAATACAGCAGCGCGAACGAATTTCGAAAATTATGTATTTTGAGCCCGAATTAACAAAAAATACAGGTTTTTTTGTAATTTCATCTTGAATTATTGAATATGAAGATTGTCCAATTGTAGGTTTCTCAATCTTTCTCCAAATGGGACGATTTTTATATCAAAATCGCTCGCCCCGGCGAGAGAAATACAGCCACGTGAGCGAATTTGGGAAATTATGTATTTTGAAACCGAATTAACAGAAAATACAGTTTTTTTGGTAATTTCATCATGAATTATAGAATATGAAGATTATCACATTGTAACTTTCTCATACTTTCTCCAAATGGCACGATCTTCATATAAAAATCGCTCGCCTCGACGAGAGGAATGCAGCAGCGCGGCCGAATTTCAAAAATTATGTATTTTGAGCCCGAATTAACAAAAAATACTGTTTTTTTTGTAATTTTATCTTGAATATGAAGATTGTCCAATTGTAGGTTTCTCAATCTTTCTCCAAATGGCACGATTTTTATATCAAAATCGCTCGCCCCGGCGAGAGAAATACAACAGCGCGAACGAATTTGGGAAATTATGTATTTTGAGCCCGAATTAACAAAAAATACAGGTTTTTTTGTAATTTCATCTTGAATTATTGAATATGAAGATTGTCCAATTGTAGGTTTCTCAATCCTTCTCCAAATGGGACGATTTTTATATCAAACTCGGTCGCCCCGGCGAAAGAAATACAGCAACGCGAACGAATTTGGGAAATTATGTATTTTGAAACCGAATTAACAGAAAATACAGTTTTTTTGGTAATTTCATCATGAATTATAGAATATGAAGATTATCACATTGTAACTTTCTGATACTTTCTCAAAATGGCACGATCTTCATATCAAAATCGCTCGCCTCGACGAGAGGAATGCAGCAAAGCGGCCGAATTTCGAAAATTATGTATTTTGAGCCCGAATTAACAAAAAATACAGGTTTTCTTGTAATTTCATCTTGAATTATTGAATATGAAGATTATCCAATTGTAGGTTTCTCAATCTTTCTCCAAATGGGACGATTTTTATATCAAAATCGCTCGCCCCGGCGAGAGAAATACAGCAACGTGAGCGAATTTGGGAAATTATGTATTTTGAAACCGAATTAACAGAAAATACAGTTTTTTTGGTAATTTCATCATGAATTATAGAATATGAAGATTATCACATTGTAACTTTCTCATACTTTCTCCAAATGGCACGATCTTCATATCAAAATCGCTCGCCTCGACAAGAGCAATGTAGCCACGCGGCCGAATTTCGAAAATTATGTATTTTGAGCCCGAATTAACAAAAAATACTGTTTTTTTTGTAATTTCATCTTGAATTATTGAATATGAAGATTGTCCAATTGTATGTTTCTCAATCTTTCTCCAAATGGCACGATTTTTATATCAAAATCGCTCGCCCCGGCGAGAGAAATACAACAGCGCGAACGAATTTGGGAAATTATGTATTTTGAGCCCGAATTAACAAAAAATACAGGTTTTTTTGTAATTTCATCTTGAATTATTGAATATGAAGATTGTCCAATGTAGGTTTCTCAATCTTTCTCCAAATGGGACGATTTTTATATCAAAATCACTCGCCCCGGCGAGAGAAATACAGCAGCGTGAACGAATTTGGGAAATTATGTATTTTGAAACCGAATTAACAGAAAATACAGTTTTTTTGGTAATTTCATCATGAATTATAGAATATGAAGATTATCACATTGTAAATTTATGATACTTTCTTAAAATGGCACGATCTTCATATCAAAATCGCTCGCCTCGACGAGAGGAATGCAGCGACGCGGCCGAATTTCAAAAATTATGTATTTTGAGCCCGAATTAACAAAAAAAACAGTTTTTTTTGTAATTTCATCATGAATTATTGAATTTGAACATTATCACATTGTAACTTTCTCATACTTTCTCCAAATGGCACAATCTTCATATCAAAATTGCTCGTCTCGACGAGAGGAATGCAGCAACGCGGCCGAATTTTGAAAATTATGTATTTTGAGCCCGAATTAACAAAAAATACCGTTTTTTTTGTAATTTCATCTTGAATTTTTGAATATGAAGATTGTCCAATTGTAGGTTTCTCAATCTTTCTCCAAATGGCACGATTTTTATATCAAAATCACTCGCCCCGACGAGAGAAATACAGCAGCGCGAACGAATTTGGGAAATTATGTATTTTGAAACCGAATTAACATAAAATACAGTTTTTTTGGTAATTTCGTCATGAATTATTGAATTTGAAGATTATCACATTGTAACTTTCTCATACTTTCTCCAAATGGCACGATCTTCATATCGAAATCGCTCGCCTCGACGAGAGGAATGCAGCCACGCGGCCGAATTTCGAAAATTATGTATTTTGAGCCCAAATTAACAAAAAATACAGTTTTTTTTGTAATTTCATCTTGAATTATTGAATATGAAGATTGTCCAATTGTAGGTTTCTCAATCTTTCTCCAAATGGCACGATCTTCATATCAAAATCGCTCGCCCCGACGAGAGAAATACAGCAGCGCGAACGAATTTGGGAAATTATGTATTTTGAGCCCGAATTAACAAAAAATACTGGTTTTTTTGTAATTTCATCTTGAATTATTGAATATGAAGATTGTCCAATTGTAGGTTTCTCAATCTTTCTCAAAATGGCACGATTTTTATATCAAAATCACTCACCCCGGCGAGAGAAATACAGCAGCGCGAACGAATTTGGGAAATTATGTATTTTGAAACCGAATTAACAGAAAATACAGTTTTTTTGGTAATTTCATCATGAATTATTGAATTTGAACATTATCACATTGTAACTTTCTCATACTTTCTCCAAATGGCACGATCTTCATATCAAAATCGCTCGCCTCGACGAAAGGAATGTAGCATCGCGGCCGAATTTCGAAAATTATGTATTTTGAGCCCGAATTAACAAAAAATACTGTTTTTTTTGTAATTTCATCTTGAATTATTGAATATGAAGATTGTCCAATTGTATGTTTCTCAATCTTTCTCCAAATGGCACGATTTTTATATCAAAATCGCTCGCCCCGGCGAGAGAAATACAACAGCGCGAACGAATTTGGGAAATTATGTATTTTGAGCCCGAATTAACAAAAAATACAGGTTTTTTTGTAATTTCATCTTGAATTATTGAATATGAAGATTGTCCAATTGTAGGTTTCTCAATCTTTCTCCAAATGGGACGATTTTTATATCAAAATCACTCGCCCCGGCGAGAGAAATACAGCAGCGCGAACGAATTTGGGAAATTATGTATTTTGAAACCGAATTAACAGAAAATACAGTTTTTTTGGTAATTTCATCATGAATTATAGAATATGAAGATTATCACATTGTAAATTTATGATACTTTCTTAAAATGGCACGATCTTCATATCAAAATCGCTCGCCTCGACGAGAGGAATGCAGCAATGCGGCCGAATTTCAAAAATTATGTATTTTGAGCCCGAATTAACAAAAAAAACAGTTTTTTTTGTAATTTCATCATGAATTATTGAATTTGAACATTATCACATTGTAACTTTCTCATACTTTCTCCAAATGGCACGATCTTCATATCAAAATTGCTCGTCTCGACGAGAGGAATGCAGCACCGCGGCCGAATTTCCAAAATTATGTATTTTGAGCCCGAATTAACAAAAAATACCGTTTTTTTTGTAATTTCATCTTGAATTTTTGAATATGAAGATTGTCCAATTGTAGGTTTCTCAATCTTTCTCCAAATGGCACGATTTTTATATCAAAATCACTCGCCCCGACGAGAGAAATACAGCAGCGCGAACGAATTTGGGAAATTATGTATTTTGAAACCGAATTAACATAAAATACAGTTTTTTTGGTAATTTCGTCATGAATTATTGAATTTGAAGATTATCACATTGTAACTTTCTCATACTTTCTCCAAATGGCACGATCTTCATATCGAAATCGCTCGCCTCGACGAGAGGAATGCAGCAACGCGGCCGAATTTCGAAAATTATGTATTTTGAGCCCAAATTAACAAAAAATACAGTTTTTTTTGTAATTTCATCTTGAATTATTGAATATGAAGATTGTCCAATTGTAGGTTTCTCAATCTTTCTCCAAATGGCACGATTTTTATATCAAAATCGCTCGCCCCGGCGAGAGAAATACAGCAGCGCGAACGAATTTGGGAAATTATGTATTTTGAGCCCGAATTAACAAAAAATACAGGTTTTTTTGTAATTTCATCTTGAATTATTGAATATGAAGATTGTCCAATTGTAGGTTTCTCAATCTTTCTCAAAATGGCACGATTTTTATATCAAAATCACTCACCCCGGCGAGAGAAATACAGCAGCGCGAACGAATTTGGGAAATTATGTATTTTGAAACCGAATTAACAGAAAATACAGTTTTTTTGGTAATTTCATCATGAATTATTGAATTTGAACATTATCACATTGTAACTTTCTCATACTTTCTCCAAATGGCACGATCTTCATATCAAAATCGCTCGCCTCGACGAGAGGAATGTAGCATCGCGGCCGAATTTCGAAAATTATGTATTTTGAGCCCGAATTAACCAAAAATACTGTTTTTTTTGTAATTTCATCTTGAATTATTGAATATGAAGATTGTCCAATTGTATGTTTCTCAATCTTTCTCCAAATGGCACGATTTTTATATCAAAATCGCTCGCCCCGGCGAGAGAAATACAACAGCGCGAACGAATTTGGGAAATTATGTATTTTGAGCCCGAATTAACAAAAAATACAGGTTTTTTTGTAATTTCATCTTGAATTATTGAATATGAAGATTGTCCAATTGTAGGTTTCTCAATCTTTCTCCAAATGGGACGATTTTTATATCAAAATCACTCGCCCCGGCGAGAGAAATACAGCAGCGCGAACGAATTTGGGAAATTATGTATTTTGAAACCGAATTAACAGAAAATACAGTTTTTTTGGTAATTTCATCATGAATTATAGAATATGAAGATTATCACATTGTAAATTTATGATACTTTCTTAAAATGGCACGATCTTCATATCAAAATCGCTCGCCTCGACGAGAGGAATGCAGCAACGCGGCCGAATTTCAAAAATTATGTATTTTGAGCCCGAATTAACAAAAAAAACAGTTTTTTTTGTAATTTCATCATGAATTATTGAATTTGAACATTATCACATTGTAACTTTCTCATACTTTCTCCAAATGGCACGATCTTCATATCAAAATTGCTCGTCTCGACGAGAGGAATGCAGCCGCGCGGCCGAATTTCGAAAATTATGTATTTTGAGCCCGAATTAACAAAAAATACCGTTTTTTTTGTAATTTCATCTTGAATTTTTGAATATGAAGATTGTCCAATTGTAGGTGTCTCAATCTTTCTCCAAATGGCACGATTTTTATATCAAAATCACTCACCCCGACGAGAGAAATACAGCAGCGCGAACGAATTTGGGAAATTATGTATTTTGAAACCGAATTAACATAAAATACAGTTTTTTTGGTAATTTCGTCATGAATTATTGAATTTGAAGATTATCACATTGTAACTTTCTCATACTTTCTCCAAATGGCACGATCTTCATATCGAAATCGCTCGCCTCGACGAGAGGAATGCAGCAACGCGGCCGAATTTCGAAAATTATGTATTTTGAGCCCAAATTTACAAAAAATACAGTTTTTTTTGTAATTTCATCTTGAATTATTGAATATGAAGATTGTCCAATTGTAGGTTTCTCAATCTTTCTCCAAATGGCACGATTTTTATATCAAAATCGCTCGCCCCGGCGAGAGAAATACAGCAGCGCGAACGAATTTGGAAAATTATGTATTTTGAGCCCGAATTAACAAAAAATACAGGTTTTTTTGTAATTTCATCTTGAATTATTGAATATGAAGATTGTCCAACTGTAGGTTTCTCAATCTTTCTCAAAATGGCACGATTTTTATATCAAAATCACTCACCCCGGCGAGAGAAATACAGCAGCGCGAACGAATTTGGGAAATTATGTATTTTGAAACCGAATTAACAGAAAATACAGTTTTTTTGGTAATTTCATCATGAATTATTGAATTTGAACATTATCACATTGTAATTTTCTCATACTTTCTCCAAATGGCACGATTTTTATATGAAAATCGCTCGCCCCGGCGAGAGAAATACAACAGCGTGAACGAATTTGCGAAATTATGTATTTTGAGCCCGAATTAACAAAAAATACAGGTTATTTAGTAATTTCATCTTGAATTATTGAATATGAAGATTGTCCAATTGTAGGTTTCTCAATCCTTCTCCAAATGGGACGATTTTTATGTCAAAATCGCTCGCCCCGGCGAGAGAAATACAGCAACGCAAACGAATTTGGGAAATTATGTATTTTGAAACCGAATTAACAGAAAATACAGTTTTTTTGGTAATTTCATCATGAATTATAGAATATGAAGATTATCACATTGTAACTTTCTCATACTTTCTCCAAATGGCACGATCTTCGTATCAAAATCGCTCGCCTTGACGAGAGGAATGCAGCCACGCTGCCGAATTTCGAAAATTATGTATTTTGAGCCCGAATTAACAAAAAATACAGGTTTTTTTGTAATTTCATCTTGAATTATTGAATATGAAGACTGTCCAATTGTAGGTTTCTCAATCTTTCTCCAAATGGGACGATTTTTATATCAAACTCGCTCGCCCCGGCGAGAGAAATACAGCAACGCGAACGAATTTGGGAAATTATGTATTTTGAAACCGAATTAACAGAAAATACAGTTTTTTTGGTAATTTCATCATGAATTATAGAATATGAAGATTATCACATTGTAACTTTCTGATACTTTCTCAAAACGGCACGATCTTCATATCAAAATCGCTCGCATCGACGAGAGGAATGCAGCAACGCGGCCGAATTTCGAAAATTATGTATTTTGAGCCCGAATTAACAAAAAATACAGGTTTTTTTGTAATTTCATCTTGAATTATTGAATATGAAGATTGTCCAATTGTAGGTTTCTCAATCTTTCTCCAAATGGCACGATTTTTATATCAAAATCGCTCGCCCCGGCGAGAGAAATACAGCAGCACGAACGAATTTGGGAAATTATGTATTTTGAGCCCGAATTAACAAAAAATACAGGTTTTTTTGTAATTTCATCTTGAATTATTGAATATGAAGATTGTCCAATTGTAGGTTTCTCAATCTTTCTCAAAATGGCACGATTTTTATATCAAAATCACTCACCCCGGCGAGAGAAATACAGCAGCGCGAACGAATTTGGGAAATTATGTATTTTGAAACCGAATTAACAGAAAATACAGTTTTTTTGGTAATTTCATCATAAATTATTGAATTTGAACATTATCACATTGTAACTTTCTCATACTTTCTCCAAATGGCACGATCTTCATATCAAAATCGCTCGCCTCGACGAGAGGAATGCAGCTAGCGGCCGAATTTCGAAAATTATATATTTTGAGCCCGAATTAACAAAAAATACAGTTTTTTTTGTAATTTCATCTTGAATTATTGAATATGAAGATTGTCCAATTGTAGGTTTCTCAATCTTTCTCCAAATGGCACGATTTTTATATCAAAATCGCTCGCCCCGGCGAGAGAAATACAACATCGCGAACGAATTTGGGAAATTATGTATTTTGAGTCCGAATTAACAAAAAATACAGGTTATTTAGTAATTTCATCTTGAATTATTGAATATGAAGATTGTCCAATTGTAGGTTTCTCAATCCTTCTCCAAATGGGACGATTTTTATATCAAAATCGCTCGCCCCGGCGAGAGAAATACAGCAACGCGAACGAATTTGGGAAATTATGTATTTTGAAACCGAATTAACAGAAAATACAGTTTTTTTGGTAATTTCATCATGAATTATAGAATATGAAGATTATCACATTGTAACTTTCTCATACTTTCTCCAAATGGCACGATCTTCGTATCAAAATCGCTCGCCTTGACGAGAGGAATGCAGCCACGCTGCCGAATTTCGAAAATTATGTATTTTGAGCCCGAATTAACAAAAAATACAGGTTTTTTTGTAATTTCATCTTGAATTATTGAATATGAAGATTGTCCAATTGTAGGTTTCTCAATCTTTCTCCAAATGGGACGATTTTTATATCAAACTCGCTCGCCCCGGCGAGAGAAATACAGCAACGCGAACGAATTTGGGAAATTATGTATTTTGAAACCGAATTAACAGAAAATACAGTTTTTTTGGTAATTTCATCATGAATTATAGAATATGAAGATTATCACATTGTGACTTTCTGATACTTTCTCAAAATGGCACGATCTTCATATCAAAATCGCTCGCCTCGACGAGAGGAATGCAGCAACGCGGCCGAATTTCGAAAATTATGTATTTTGAGCCCGAATTAACAAAAAATACAGGTTTTTTTGTAATTTCATCTTGAATTATTGAATATGAAGATTGTCCAATTGTAGGTTTCTCAATCTTTCTCCAAATGGGACGATTTTTATATCAAAATCGCTCGCCCCGGCGAGAGAAATACAGCCACGTGAGCGAATTTGGGAAATTATGTATTTTGAAACCGAATTAACAGAAAATACAGTTTTTTTGGTAATTTCATCATGAATTATAGAATATGAAGATTATCACATTGTAACTTTCTCATACTTTCTCCAAATGGCACGATCTTCATATAAAAATCGCTCGCCTCGACGAGAGGAATGCAGCAGCGCGGCCGAATTTTGAAAATTATGTATTTTGAGCCCGAATTAACAAAAAATACTGTTTTTTTTGTAATTTTATCTTGAATTATTGAATATGAAGATTGTCCAATTGTAGGTTTCTCAATCTTTCTCCAAATGGCACGATTTTTATATCAAAATCGCTCGCCCCGGCGAGAGAAAGACAACAGCGCGAACGAATTTGGGAAATTATGTATTTTGAGCCCGAATTAACAAAAAATACAGGTTTTTTTGTAATTTCATCTTGAATTATTGAATATGAAGATTGTCCAATTGTAGGTTTCTCAATCCTTCTCCAAATGGGACGATTTTTATATCAAACTCGCTCGCCCCGGCGAGAGAAATACAGCAACGCGAACGAATTTGGGAAATTATGTATTTTGAAACCGAATTAACAGAAAATACAGTTTTTTTGGTAATTTCATCATGAATTATAGAATATGAAGATTATCACATTGTAACTTTCTGATACTTTCTCAAAATGGCACGATCTTCATATCAAAATCGCTCGCCTCGACGAGAGGAATGCAGCCACGCGGCCGAATTTCGAAAATTATGTATTTTGAGCCCGAATTAACAAAAAATACAGGTTTTCTTGTGATTTCATCTTGAATTATTGAATATGAAGATTGTCCAATTGTAGGTTTCTCAATCTTTCTCCAAATGGGACGATTTTTATATCAAAATCGCTCGCCCCGGCGAGAGAAATACAGCAACGTGAGCGAATTTGGGAAATTTTGTATTTTGAAACCGAATTAACAGAAAATACAGTTTTTTTGGTAATTTCATCATGAATTATAGAATATGAAGATTATCACATTGTAACTTTCTCATACTTTCTCCAAATGGCACGATCTTCATATCAAAATCGCTCGCCTCGACGAGAGGAATGTAGCATCGCGGCCGAATTTCGAAAATTATGTATTTTGAGCCCGAATTAACAAAAAATACTGTTTTTTTTGTAATTTCATCTTGAATTATTGAATATGAAGATTGTCCAATTGTAGGTTTCTCAATCTTTCTCCAAATGGCACGATTTTTATATCAAAATCGCTCGCCCCGGCGAGAGAAATACAACAGCGCGAACGAATTTGGGAAATTATGCATTTTGAGCCCGAATTAACAAAAAATACAGGTTTTTTTGTAATTTCATCTTGAATTATTGAATATGAAGATTGTCCAATTGTAGGTTTCTCAATCTTTCTCCAAATGGGACGATTTTTATATCAAAATCACTCGCCCCGGCGAGAGAAATACAGCAGCGCGAACGAATTTGGGAAATTATGTATTTTGAAACCGAATTAACAGAAAATACAGTTTTTTTGGTAATTTCATCATGAATTATAGAATATGAAGATTATCACATTGTAAATTTATGATACTTTCTTAAAATGGCACGATCTTCATATCAAAATCGCTCGCCTCGACGAGAGGAATGCAGCAACGCGGCCGAATTTCAAAAATTATGTATTTTGAGCCCGAATTAACAAAAAAAACAGTTTTTTTTGTAATTTCATCATGAATTATTGAATTTGAACATTATCACATTGTAACTTTCTCATACTTTCTCCAAATGGCACGATCTTCATATCAAAATTGCTCATCTCGACGAGAGGAATGCAGCTACGCGGCCGAATTTCGAAAATTATGTATTTTGAGCCCGAATTAACAAAAAATACCGTTTTTTTTGTAATTTCATCTTGAATTATTGAATATGAAGATTGTCCAATTGTAGGTTTCTCAATCTTTCTCCAAATGGCACGATTTTTATATCAAAATCACTCGCCCCGACGAGAGAAATACAGCAGCGCGAACGAATTTGGGAAATTATGTATTTTGAAACCGAATTAACATAAAATACAGTTTTTTTGGTAATTTCGTCATGAATTATTGAATTTGAAGATTATCACATTGTAACTTTCTCATACTTTCTCCAAATGGCACGATCTTCATATCGAAATCGCTCGCCTCGACGAGAGGAATGCAGCAGCGCGGCCGAATTTCGAAAATTATGTATTTTGAGCCCGAATTAACAAAAAATACAGTTTTTTTTGTAATTTCATCTTGAATTATTGAATATGAAGATTGTCCAATTGTAGGTTTCTCAATCTTTCTCCAAATGGCACGATTTTTATATCAAAATCGCTCGCCCCGGCGAGAGAAATACAGCAGCGCGAACGAATTTGGGAAATTATGTATTTTGAGCCCGAATTAACAAAAAATACAGGTTTTTTTGTAATTTCATCTTGAATTATTGAATATGAAGATTGTCCAATTGTAGGTTTCTCAATCTTTCTCAAAATGGCACGATTTTTATATCAAAATCACTCACCCCGGCGAGAGAAATACAGCAGCGCGAACGAATTTGGGAAATTATGTATTTTGAAACCGAATTAACAGAAAATACAGTTTTTTTTGGTAATTTCATCATGAATTATTGAATTTCAACATTATCACATTGTAACTTTCTCAAACTTTCTCCAAATGGCACGATCTTCATATCAAAATCGCTCGCCTTGACGAGAGGAATGCAGCCACGCTGCCGAATTTCGAAAATTATGTATTTTGAGCCCGAATTAACAAAAAATACAGTTTTTTTTGTAATTTCATCTTGAATTATTGAATATGAAGATTGTCCAATTGTAGGTTTCTCAATCTTTCTCCAAATGGCATGATTTTTATATCAAAATCGCTCGCCCCGGCGAGAGAAATACAACAGCGCGAATGAATTTGGGAAATTATGTATTTTGAGCCCGAATTAACAAAAAATACAGGTTTTTTAGTAATTTCATCTTGAATTATTGAATATGAAGATTGTCCAATTGTAGGTTTCTCAATCTTTCTCCAAATGGGACGATTTTTATATCAAACTCGCTCGCCCCGGTGAGAGAAATACAGCAACGCGAACGAATTTGGGAAATTATGTATTTTGAAACCGAATTAACAGAAAATACAGTTTTTTTGGTAATTTCATCATGAATTATAGAATATGAAGATTATCACATTGTAACTTTCTGATACTTTCTCAAAATGGCACGATCTTCATATCAAAATCGCTCGCCTCGACGAGAGGAATGCAGCAACGGTGCCGAATTTCGAAAATTATGTATTTTGAGCCCGAATTAACAAAAAATACAGGTTTTTTTGTAATTTCATCTAGAATTATTGAATATGAAGATTGTCCAATTGTAGGTTTCTCAATCTTTCTCCAAATGGGACGATTTTTATATCAAAATCACTCGCCCCGGCGAGAGAAATACAGCAGCGCGAACGAATTTGGGAAATTATGTATTTTGAAACCGAATTAACAGAAAATACAGTTTTTTTGGTAATTTCATCATGAATTATAGAATATGAAGATTATCACATTGTAAATTTATGATACTTTCTTAAAATGGCACGATCTTCATATCAAAATCGCTCGCCTCGACGAGAGGAATGCAGCAACGCGGCCGAATTTCAAAAATTATGTATTTTGAGCCCGAATTAACAAAAAAAAACAGTTTTTTTTGTAATTTCATCATGAATTATTGAATTTGAACATTATCACATTGTAACTTTCTCATACTTTCTCCAAATGGCACGATCTTCATATCAAAATTGCTCATCTCGACGAGAGGAATGCAGCTACGCGGCCGAATTTCGAAAATTATGTATTTTGAGCCCGAATTAACAAAAAATACCGTTTTTTTTGTAATTTCATCTTGAATTATTGAATATGAAGATTGTCCAATTGTAGGTTTCTCAATCTTTCTCCAAATGGCACGATTTTTATATCAAAATCACTCGCCCCGACGAGAGAAATACAGCAGCGCGAACGAATTTGGGAAATTATGTATTTTGAAACCGAATTAACATAAAATACAGTTTTTTTGGTAATTTCGTCATGAATTATTGAATTTGAAGATTATCACATTGTAACTTTCTCATACTTTCTCCAAATGGCACGATCTTCATATCGAAATCGCTCGCCTCGACGAGAGGAATGCAGCAGCGCGGCCGAATTTCGAAAATTATGTATTTTGAGCCCGAATTAACAAAAAATACAGTTTTTTTTGTAATTTCATCTTGAATTATTGAATATGAAGATTGTCCAATTGTAGGTTTCTCAATCTTTCTCCAAATGGCACGATTTTTATATCAAAATCGCTCGCCCCGGCGAGAGAAATACAGCAGCGCGAACGAATTTGGGAAATTATGTATTTTGAGCCCGAATTAACAAAAAATACAGGTTTTTTTGTAATTTCATCTTGAATTATTGAATATGAAGATTGTCCAATTGTAGGTTTCTCAATCTTTCTCAAAATGGCACGATTTTTATATCAAAATCACTCACCCCGGCGAGAGAAATACAGCAGCGCGAACGAATTTGGGAAATTATGTATTTTGAAACCGAATTAACAGAAAATACAGTTTTTTTTGGTAATTTCATCATGAATTATTGAATTTCAACATTATCACATTGTAACTTTCTCAAACTTTCTCCAAATGGCACGATCTTCATATCAAAATCGCTCGCCTTGACGAGAGGAATGCAGCCACGCTGCCGAATTTCGAAAATTATGTATTTTGAGCCCGAATTAACAAAAAATACAGTTTTTTTTGTAATTTCATCTTGAATTATTGAATATGAAGATTGTCCAATTGTAGGTTTCTCAATCTTTCTCCAAATGGCATGATTTTTATATCAAAATCGCTCGCCCCGGCGAGAGAAATACAACAGCGCGAATGAATTTGGGAAATTATGTATTTTGAGCCCGAATTAACAAAAAATACAGGTTTTTTAGTAATTTCATCTTGAATTATTGAATATGAAGATTGTCCAATTGTAGGTTTCTCAATCTTTCTCCAAATGGGACGATTTTTATATCAAACTCGCTCGCCCCGGTGAGAGAAATACAGCAACGCGAACGAATTTGGGAAATTATGTATTTTGAAACCGAATTAACAGAAAATACAGTTTTTTTGGTAATTTCATCATGAATTATAGAATATGAAGATTATCACATTGTAACTTTCTGATACTTTCTCAAAATGGCACGATCTTCATATCAAAATCGCTCGCCTCGACGAGAGGAATGCAGCAACGGTGCCGAATTTCGAAAATTATGTATTTTGAGCCCGAATTAACAAAAAATACAGGTTTTTTTGTAATTTCATCTTGAATTATTGAATATGAAGATTGTCCAATTGTAGGTTTCTCAATCTTTCTCCAAATGGGACGATTTTTATATATAAATCGCTCGCCCCGGCGAGAGAAATACAGCAACGTGAGCGAATTTGGGAAATTATGTATTTTGAAACCGAATTAACAGAAAATACAATTTTTTTGGTAATTTCATCATGAATTATAGAATATGAAGATTATCACATTGTAACTTTCTCATACTTTCTCCAAATGGCACTATCTTCATATCAAAATTGCTCGCCTCGACGAGAGGAATGCAGCAGCGCGGCCGAATTTCGAAAATTATGTATTTTGAGCCCGAATTAACAAAAAATACTGTTTTTTTTGTAATTTTATCTTGAATTATTGAATATGAAGATTGTCCAATTGTAGGTTTCTCAATCTTTCTCCAAATGGCACGATTTTCATATCAAAATAGCTCGCCCCGGCGAGAGAAATACAACAGCGCGAACGAATTTGGGAAATTATGTATTTTGAGCCCGAATTAACAAAAAATACAGGTTTTTTTGTAATTTCATCTTGAATTATTGAATATGAAGATTGTCCAATTGTAGGTTTCTCAATCCTTCTCCAAATGGAACGATTTTTATATCAAACTCGCTCGCCCCGGCGAGAGAAATACAGCAACGCGAACGAATTTGGGAAATTATGTATTTTGAAACCGAATTAACAGAAAATACAGTTTTTTTGGTAATTTCATCATGAATTATAGAATATGAAGATTATCACATTGTAACTTTCTGATACTTTCACAAAATGGCACGATCTTCATATCAAAATCGCTCACCTCGACGAGAGGAATGCAGCATCGCGGCCGAATTTCGAAAATTATGTATTTTGAGCCCGAATTAACAAAAAATACAGGTTTTTTTGTAATTTCATTTTGAATTATTGAATATGAAGATTGTCCAATTGTAGGTTTCTCAATCTTTCTCCAAATGGGACGATTTTTATATCAAAATCGCTCGCCCCGGCGAGAGAAATACAGCAACGTGACCGAATTTGGGAAATTATGTATTTTGAAACCGAATTAACAGAAAATACAGTTTTTTTGGTAATTTCATCATGAATTATAGAATATGAAGATTATCACATTGTAACTTTCTCATACTTTCTCCAAATGGCACGATCTTCATATCAAAATCGCTCGCCTCGACGAGAGGAATGCAGCATCGCGGCCGAATTTCGAAAATTATGTATTTTGAGCCCGAATTAACAAAAAATACTGTTTTTTTTGTAATTTCATCTTGAATTATTGAATATGAAGATTATCCAATTGTAGGTTTCTCAATCTTTCTCCAAATGGCACGATTTTTATATCAAAATCGCTCGCCCCGGCGAGAGAAATACAACAGCGCGAACGAATTTGGGAAATTATGTATTTTGAGCCCGAATTAACAAAAAATACAGGTTTTTTTGTAATTTCATCTTGAATTATTGAATATGAAGATTGTCCAATTGTAGGTTTCTCAATCCTTCTCCAAATGGGACGATTTTTATATCAATCTCGCTCGCCCCGGCGAGAGAAATACAGCAACGCGAACGAATTTGGGAAATTATGTATTTTGAAACCGAATTAACAGAAAATACAATTTTTTTGGTAATTTCATCATGAATTATAGAATATGAAGATTATCACATTGTAACTTTCTGATACTTTCTCAAAATGGCACGATCTTCATATCAAAATCGCTCGCCTCGACGAGAGGAATGCAGCAGCGCGGCCGAATTTCGAAAATTATGTATTTTGAGCCCGAATTGACAAAAAATACAGGTTTTTTTGTAATTTCATCTTGAATTATTGAATATGAAGATTGTCCAATTGTAGGTTTCTCAATCTTTCTCCAAATGGGACGATTTTTATATCAAAATCGCTCGCCCCGGCGAGAGAAATACAGCAACATGAGCGAATTTGGGAAATTATGTATTTTGAAACCGAATTAACAGAAAATACAGTTTTTTTGGTAATTTCATCATGAATTATAGAATATGAAGATTATCACATTGTAACTTTCTCATACTTTCTCCAAATGGCACGATCTTCATATCAAAATCGCTCGCCTCGACGAGAGGAATGCAGCATCGCGGCCGAATTTCGAAAATTATGTATTTTGAGCCCGAATTAACAAAAAATACTGTTTTTTTTGTAATTTCATCTTGAATTATTGAATATGAAGATTGTCCAATTGTAGGTTTCTCAATCTTTCTCCAAATGGCACGATTTTTATATCAAAATCGCTCGCCCCGGCGAGAGAAATACAACAGCGCGAACGAATTTGGGAAATTATGTATTTTGATCCCGAATTAACAAAAAATACAGGTTTTTTTGTAATTTCATCTTGAATTATTGAATATGAAGATTGTCCAATTGTAGGTTTCTCAATCCTTCTCCAAATGGGACGATTTTTATATCAAACTCGCTCGCCCCGGTGAGAGAAATACAGCAACGCGAACGAATTTGGGAAATTATGTATTTTGAAACCGAATTAACAGAAAATACAGTTTTTTTGGTAATTTCATCATGAATTATAGAATATGAAGATTATCACATTGTAACTTTCTGATACTTTCTCAAAATGGCACGATCTTCATATCAAAATCGCTCGCCTCGACGAGAGGAATGCAGCAACGCTGCCGAATTTCGAAAATTATGTATTTTGAGCCCGAATTAACAAAATATACAGGTTTTTTTGTAATTTCATCTTGAATTATTGAATATGAAGATTGTCCAATTGTAGGTTTCTCAATCTTTCTCCAAATGGGACGATTTTTATATCAAAATCGCTCGCCCCGGCGAGAGAAATACAGCAACGTGAGCGAATTTGGGAAATTATGTATTTTGAAACCGAATTAACAGAAAATACAGTTTTTTTGGTAATTTCATCATGAATTATAGAATATGAAGATTATCACATTGTAACTTTCTGATACTTTCTCAAAATGGCACGATCTTCATATCAAAATCGCTCGCCTCGACGAGAGGAATGCAGCAGCGCGGCCGAATTTCGAAAATTATGTATTTTGAGCCCGAATTGACAAAAAATACAGGTTTTTTTGTAATTTCATCTTGAATTATTGAATATGAAGATTGTCCAATTGTAGGTTTCTCAATCTTTCTCCAAATGGGACGATTTTTATATCAAAATCGCTCGCCCCGGCGAGAGAAATACAGCAACATGAGCGAATTTGGGAAATTATGTATTTTGAAACCGAATTAACAGAAAATACAGTTTTTTTGGTAATTTCATCATGAATTATAGAATATGAAGATTATCACATTGTAACTTTCTCATACTTTCTCCAAATGGCACGATCTTCATATCAAAATCGCTCGCCTCGACGAGAGGAATGCAGCATCGCGGCCGAATTTCGAAAATTATTTATTTTGAGCCCGAATTAACAAAAAATACTGTTTTTTTTGTAATTTCATCTTGAATTATTGAATATGAAGATTGTCCAATTGTAGGTTTCTCAATCTTTCTCCAAATGGCACGATTTTTATATCAAAATCGCTCGCCCCGGCGAGAGAAATACAACAGCGCGAACGAATTTGGGAAATTATGTATTTTGATCCCGAATTAACAAAAAATACAGGTTTTTTTGTAATTTCATCTTGAATTATTGAATATGAAGATTGTCCAATTGTAGGTTTCTCAATCCTTCTCCAAATGGGACGATTTTTATATCAAACTCGCTCGCCCCGGCGAGAGAAATACAGCAACGCGAACGAATTTGGGAAATTATGTATTTTGAAACCGAATTAACAGAAAATACAGTTTTTTTGGTAATTTCATCATGAATTATAGAATATGAAGATTATCACATTGTAACTTTCTGATACTTTCTCAAAATGGCACGATCTTCATATCAAAATCGCTCGCCTCGACGAGAGGAATGCAGCAACGCTGCCGAATTTCGAAAATTATGTATTTTGAGCCCGAATTAACAAAAAATACAGGTTTTTTTGTAATTTCATCTTGAATTATTGAATATGAAGATTGTCCAATTGTAGGTTTCTCAATCTTTCTCCAAATGGGACGATTTTTATATCAAAATCGCTCGCCCCGGCGAGAGAAATACAGCAACGTGAGCGAATTTGGGAAATTATGTATTTTGAAACCGAATTAACAGAAAATACAGTTTTTTTGGTAATTTCATCATGAATTATAGAATATGAAGATTATCACATTGTAACTTTCTCATACTTTCTCAAAATGGCACGATCTTCATATCAAAATCGCTCGCCTCGACGAGAGGAATGCAGCAGCGCGGCCGAATTTCGAAAATTATGTATTTTGAGCCCGAATTGACAAAAAATACAGGTTTTTTTGTAATTTCATCTTGAATTATTGAATATGAAGATTGTCCAATTGTAGGTTTCTCAATCTTTCTCCAAATGGGACGATTTTTATATCAAAATCGCTCGCCCCGGCGAGAGAAATACAGCAACATGAGCGAATTTGGGAAATTATGTATTTTGAAACCGAATTAACAGAAAATACAGTTTTTTTGGTAATTTCATCATGAATTATAGAATATGAAGATTATCACATTGTAACTTTCTCATACTTTCTCCAAATGGCACGATCTTCATATCAAAATCGCTCGCCTCGACGAGAGGAATGCAGCGGCGCGGCCGAATTTCGAAAATTATGTATTTTGAGCCCGAATTAACAAAAAATACTGTTTTTTTTGTAATTTCATCTTGAATTATTGAATATGAAGATTGTCCAATTGTAGGTTTCTCAATCTTTCTCCAAATGGCACGATTTTTATATCAAAATCGCTCGCCCCGGCGAGAGAAATACAACAGCGCGAACGAATTTGGGAAATTATGTATTTTGATCCCGAATTAACAAAAAATACAGGTTTTTTTGTAATTTCATCTTGAATTATTGAATATGAAGATTGTCCAATTGTAGGTTTCTCAATCCTTCTCCAAATGGGACGATTTTTATATCAAACTCGCTCGCCCCGGCGAGAGAAATACAGCAACGCGAACGAATTTGGGAAATTATGTATTTTGAAACCGAATTAACAGAAAATACAGTTTTTTTGGTAATTTCATCATGAATTATAGAATATGAAGATTATCACATTGTAACTTTCTGATACTTTCTCAAAATGGCACGATCTTCATATCAAAATCGCTCGCCTCGACGAGAGGAATGCAGCAACGCTGCCGAATTTCGAAAATTATGTATTTTGAGCCCGAATTAACAAAAAATACAGGTTTTTTTGTAATTTCATCTTGAATTATTGAATAAGAAGATTGTCCAATTGTAGGTTTCTCAATCTTTCTCCAAATGGGACGATTTTTATATCAAAATCGCTCGCCCCGGCGAGAGAAATACAGCAACGTGAGCGAATTTGGGAAATTATGTATTTTGAAACCGAATTAACAGAAAATACGGTTTTTTTGGTAATTTCATCATGAATTATAGAATATGAAGATTATCACATTGTAACTTTCTCATACTTTCTCCAAATGGCACGATCTTCATATCAAAATCGCTCGCCTCGACGAAAGGAATGCAGCATCGCGGCCGAATTTCGAAAATTATGTATTTTGAGCCCGAATTAACAAAAAATACTGTTTTTTTTGTAATTTCATCTTGAATTATTGAATATGAAGATTGTCCAATTGTAGGTTTCTCAATCTTTCTCCAAATGGCATGATTTTTATATCAAAATCGCTCGCCCCGGCGAGAGAAATACAACAGCGCGAACGAATTTGGGAAATTATGTATTTTGAGCCCGAATTAACAAAAAATACAGGTTTTTTTGTAATTTCATCTTGAATTATTGAATATGAAGATTGTCCAATTGTAGGTTTCTCAATCCTTCTCCAAATGGGACGATTTTTATATCAAACTCGCTCGCCCCGGCGATAGAAATACAGCAACGCGAACGAATTTGGGAAATTATGTATTTTGAAACCGAATTAACAGAAAATACAGTTTTTTTGGTAATTTCATCATGAATTATAGAATATGAAGATTATCACATTGTAACTTTCTGATACTTTCTCAAAATGGCACGATCTTCATATCAAAATCGCTCGCCTCGACGAGAGGAATGCAACAACGCTGCCGAATTTCGAAAATTATGTATTTTGAGCCCGAATTAACAAAAAATACAGGTTTTTTTGTAATTTCATCTTGAATTATTGAATATGAAGATTGTCCAATTGTAGGTTTCTCAATCTTTCTCCAAATGGGACGATTTTTATATATAAATCGCTCGCCCCGGCGAGAGAAATACAGCAACGTGAGCGAATTTGGGAAATTATGTCTTTTGAAACCGAATTAACAGAAAATACAGTTTTTTTGGTAATTTCATCATGAATTATAGAATATGAAGATTATCACATTGTAACTTTCTCATACTTTCTCCAAATGGCACGATCTTCATATCAAAATCGCTCGCCTCGACGAGAGGAATGCAGCAGCGCGGCCGAATTTCGAAAATTATGTATTTTGAGCCCGAATTAACAAAAAATACAGGTTTTTTTGTAATTTCATCTTGAATTATTGAATATGAAGATTGTCCAATTGTAGGTTTCTCAATCTTTCTCCAAATGGGACGATTTTTATATCAAAATCGCTCGCCCCGGCGAGAGAAATACAGCAACGTGAGCGAATTTGGGAAATTATGTATTTTGAAACCGAATTAACAGAAAATACAGTTTTTTTGGTAATTTCATCATGAATTATAGAATATGAAGATTATCACATTGTAACTTTCTCATACTTTCTCCAAATGGCACGATCTTCATATCAAAATCGCTCGCCTCGACGAGAGGAATGCAGTAGCGCGGCCGAATTTCGAAAATTATGTATTTTGAGCCCGAATTAACAAAAAATACTGTTTTTTTTGTAATTTCATCTTGAATTATTGAATATGAAGATTGTCCAATTGTAGGTTTCTCAATCTTTCTCCAAATGGCACGATTTTTATATCAAAATCGCTCGCCCCGGCGAGAGAAATACAACAGCGCGAACGAATTTGGGAAATTATGTATTTTGAGCCCGAATTAACAAAAAATACAGGTTTTTTTGTAATTTCATCTTGAATTATTGAATATGAAGATTGTCCAATTGTAGGTTTCTCAATCCTTCTCCAAATGGGACGATTTTTATATCAAACTCGCTCGCCCCGGCGAGAGAAATATAGCAACGCGAACGAATTTGGGAAATTATGTATTTTGAAACCGAATTAACAGAAAATACAGTTTTTTTGGTAATTTCATCATGAATTATAGAATATGAAGATTATCACATTGTAACTTTCTGATACTTTCTCAAAATGGCACGATCTTCATATCAAAATCGCTCGCCTCGACGAGAGGAATGCAGCAACGAGGCCGAATTTCGAAAATTATGTATTTTGAGCCCGAATTAACAAAAAATACAGGTTTTTTTGTAATTTCATCTTGAATTATTGAATATGAAGATTGTCCAATTGTAGGTTTCTCAATCCTTCTCCAAATGGGACGATTTTTATATCAAACTCGCTCGCCCCGGCGAGAGAAATACAGCAACGCGAACGAATTTGGGAAATTATGTATTTTGAAACCGAATTAACAGAAAATACAGTTTTTTTGGTAATTTCATCATGAATTATAGAATATGAAGATTATCACATTGTAACTTTCTGATACTTTCTCAAAATGGCACGATCTTCATATCAAAATCGCTCGCCTCGACGAGAGGAATGCAGCAACGCTGCCGAATTTCGAAAATTATGTATTTTGAGCCCGAATTAACAAAAAATACAGGTTTTTTTGTAATTTCATCTTGAATTATAGAATATGAAGATTGTCCAATTGTAGGTTTCTCAATCTTTCTCCAAATGGCACGATTTTTATATCAAAATCGCTCGCCCCGGCGAGAGAAATACAACAGCGCGAACGAATTTGGGAAATTATGTATTTTGATCCCGAATTAACAAAAAATACAGGTTTTTTTGTAATTTCATCTTGAATTATTGAATATGAAGATTGTCCAATTGTAGGTTTCTCAATCCTTCTCCAAATGGGACGATTTTTATATCAAACTCGCTCGCCCGGCGAGAGAAATACAGCAACGCGAACGAATTTGGGAAATTATGTATTTTGAAACCGAATTAACAGAAAATACAGTTTTTTTGGTAATTTCATCATGAATTATAGAATATGAAGATTATCACATTGTAACTTTCTGATACTTTCTCAAAATGGCACGATCTTCATATCAAAATCGCTCGCCTCGACGAGAGGAATGCAGCAACGCTGCCGAATTTCGAAAATTATGTATTTTGAGCCCGAATTAACAAAAAATACAGGTTTTTTTGTAATTTCATCTTGAATTATTGAATATGAAGATTGTCCAATTGTAGGTTTCTCAATCTTTCTCCAAATGGGACGATTTTTATATCAAAATCGCTCGCCCCGGCGAGAGAAATACAGCAACGTGAGCGAATTTGGGAAATTATGTATTTTGAAACCGAATTAACAGAAAATACAGTTTTTTTGGTAATTTCATCATGAATTATAGAATATGAAGATTATCACATTGTAACTTTCTCATACTTTCTCCAAATGGCACGATCTTCATATCAAAATCGCTCGCCTCGACGAAAGGAATGCAGCTTCGCGGCCGAATTTCGAAAATTATGTATTTTGAGCCCGAATTAACAAAAAATACTGTTATTTTTGTAATTTCATCTTGAATTATTGAATATGAAGATTGTCCAATTGTAGGTTTCTCAATCTTTCTCCAAATGGCACGATTTTTATATCAAAATCGCTCGCCCCGGCGAGAGAAATACAGCAGCGCGAACGAATTTGGGAAATTATGTATTTTGAGCCCGAATTAACAAAAAATACAGGTTTTTTTGTAATTTCATCTTGAATTATTGAATATGATGATTGTCCAATTGTAGGTTTCTCAATCCTTCTCCAAATGGGACGATTTTTATATCAAACTCGCTCGCCCCGGCGAGAGAAATACAGCAACGCGAACGAATTTGGGAAATTATGTATTTTGAAACCGAATTAACAGAAAATACAGTTTTTTTGGTAATTTCATCATGAATTATAGAATATGAAGATTATCACATTGTAACTTTCTGATACTTTCTCAAAATGGCACGATCTTCATATCAAAATCGCTCGCCTCGACGAGAGGAATGCAACAACGCTGCCGAATTTCGAAAATTATGTATTTTGAGCCCGAATTAACAAAAAATACAGGTTTTTTTGTAATTTCATCTTGAATTATTGAATATGAAGATTGTCCAATTGTAGGTTTCTCAATCTTTCTCCAAATGGGACGATTTTTATATATAAATCGCTCGTCCCGGCGAGAGAAATACAGCAACGTGAGCGAATTTGGGAAATTATGTATTTTGAAACCGAATTAACAGAAAATAAAGTTTTTTTGGTAATTTCATCATGAATTATAGAATATGAAGATTATCACATTGTAACTTTCTCATACTTTCTCCAAATGGCACGATCTTCATATCAAAATCGCTCGCCTCGACGAGAGGAATGCAGCAGCGCGGCCGAATTTCGAAAATTATGTGTTTTGAACCCGAATTAACAAAAAATACTTTTTTTTTTTGTAATTTTATCTTGAATTATTGAATATGAAGATTGTCCAATTGTAGGTTTCTCAATCTTTCTCCAAATGGCACGATTTTTATATCAAAATAGCTCGCCCCGGCGAGAGAAATACAACAGCGCGAACGAATTTGGGAAATTATGTATTTTGAGCCCGAATTAACAAAAAATACAGGTTTTTTTGTAATTTCATCTTGAATTATTGAATATGAAGATTGTCCAATTGTAGGTTTCTCAATCCTTCTCCAAATGGGACGATTTTTATATCAAACTCGCTCGCCCCGGCGAGAGAAATACAGCAACGCGAACGAATTTGGGAAATTATGTATTTTGAAACCGAATTAACAGAAAATACAGTTTTTTTGGTAATTTCATCATGAATTATAGAATATGAAGATTATCACATTGTAACTTTCTGATACTTTCTCAAAATGGCACGATCTTCATATCAAAATCGCTCGCCTCGACGAGAGGAATGCAGCAACGCGGCCGAATTTCGAAAATTATGTATTTTGAGCCCGAATTAACAAAAAATACAGGTTTTTTTGTAATTTCATCTTGAATTATTGAATATGAAGATTGTCCAATTGTAGGTTTCTCAATCTTTCTCCAAATGGGACGATTTTTATATCGAAATCGCTCGCCCCGGCGAGAGAAATACAGCAACGTGAGCGAATTTGGGAAATTATGTATTTTGAAACCGAATTAACAGAAAATACAGTTTTTTTGGTAATTTCATCATGAATTATAGAATATGAAGATTATCACATTGTAACTTTCTCATACTTTCTCCAAATGGCACGATCTTCATATCAAAATCGCTCGCCTCGACGAGAGGAATGCAGCATCGCGGCCGAATTTCGAAAATTATGTATTTTGAGCCCGAATTAACAAAAAATACTGTTTTTTTTGTAATTTCATCTTGAATTATTGAATATGAAGATTGTCCAATTGTAGGTTTCTCAATCTTTCTCCAAATGGCACGATTTTTATATCAAAATCGCTCGCCCCGGCGAGAGAAATACAACAGCGCGAACGAATTTGGGAAATTATGTATTTTGAGCCCGAATTAACAAAAAATACAGGTTTTTTTGTAATTTCATCTTGAATTATTGAATATGAAGATTGTCCAATTGTAGGTTTCTCAATCCTTCTCCAAATGGGACGATTTTTATATCAAACTCGCTCGCCCCGGCGAGAGAAATATAGCAACGCGAACGAATTTGGGAAATTATGTATTTTGAAACCGAATTAACAGAAAATACAGTTTTTTTGGTAATTTCATCATGAATTATAGAATATGAAGATTATCACATTGTAACTTTCTGATACTTTCTCAAAATGGCACGATCTTCATATCAAAATCGCTCGCCTCGACGAGAGGAATGCAGCATCGCTGCCGAATTTCGAAAATTATGTATTTTGAGCCCGAATTAACAAAAAATACAGGTTTTTTTGTAATTTCATCTTGAATTATTGAATATGAAGATTGTCCAATTGTAGGTTTCTCAATCTTTCTCCAAATGGCACGATTTTTATATCAAAATCGCTCGCCCCGGCGAGAGAAATACAACAGCGCGAACGAATTTGGGAAATTATGTATTTTGATCCCGAATTAACAAAAAATACAGGTTTTTTTGTAATTTCATCTTGAATTATTGAATATGAAGATTGTCCAATTGTAGGTTTCTCAATCCTTCTCCAAATGGGACGATTTTTATATCAAACTCGCTCGCCCCGGCGAGAGAAATACAGCAACGCGAACGAATTTGGGAAATTATGTATTTTGAAACCGAATTAACAGAAAATACAGTTTTTTTGGTAATTTCATCATGAATTATAGAATATGAAGATTATCACATTGTAACTTTCTGATACTTTCTCAAAATGGCACGATCTTCATATCAAAATCGCTCGCCTCGACGAGAGGAATGCAGCAACGCTGCCGAATTTCGAAAATTATGTATTTTGAGCCCGAATTAACAAAAAATACAGGTTTTTTTGTAATTTCATCTTGAATTATTGAATATGAAGATTGTCCAATTGTAGGTTTCTCAATCTTTCTCCAAATGGGACGATTTTTATATCAAAATCGCTCGCCCCGGCGAGAGAAATACAGCAACGTGAGCGAATTTGGGAAATTATGTATTTTGAAACCGAATTAACAGAAAATACAGTTTTTTTGGTAATTTCATCATGAATTATAGAATATGAAGATTATCACATTGTAACTTTCTCATACTTTCTCCAAATGGCACGATCTTCATATCAAAATCGCTCGCCTCGACGAAAGGAATGCAGCTTCGCGGCCGAATTTCGAAAATTATGTATTTTGAGCCCGAATTAACAAAAAATACTGTTTTTTTTGTAATTTCATCTTGAATTATTGAATATGAAGATTGTCCAATTGTAGGTTTCTCAATCTTTCTCCAAATGGCACGATTTTTATATCAAAATCGCTCGCCCCGGCGAGAGAAATACAGCAGCGCGAACGAATTTGGGAAATTATGTATTTTGAGCCCGAATTAACAAAAAATACAGGTTTTTTTGTAATTTCATCTTGAATTATTGAATATGAAGATTGTCCAATTGTAGGTTTCTCAATCCTTCTCCAAATGGGACGATTTTTATATCAAACTCGCTCGCCCCGGCGAGAGAAATACAGCAACGCGAACGAATTTGGGAAATTATGTATTTTGAAACCGAATTAACAAAAAATACAGTTTTTTTGGTAATTTCATCATGAATTATAGAATATGAAGATTATCACATTGTAACTTTCTGATACTTTCTCAAAATGGCACGATCTTCATATCAAAATCGCTCGCCTCGACGAGAGGAATGCAACAACGCGGCCGAATTTCGAAAATTATGTATTTTGAGCCCGAATTAACAAAAAATACTGTTTTTTTTGTAATTTCATCTTGAATTATTGAATATGAAGATTGTCCAATTGTAGGTTTCTCAATCTTTCTCCAAATGGCACGATTTTTATATCAAAATCGCTCGCCCCGGCGAGAGAAATACAGCAGCGCGAACGAATTTGGGAAATTATGTATTTTGAGCCCGAATTAACAAAAAATACAGGTTTTTTTGTAATTTCATCTTGAATTATTGAATATGAAGATTGTCCAATTGTAGGTTTCTCAATCTTTCTCCAAATGGGACGATTTTTATATATAAATCGCTCGCCCCGGCGAGAGAAATACAGCAACGTGAGCGAATTTGGGAAATTATGTATTTTGAAACCGAATTAACAGAAAATAAAGTTTTTTTGGTAATTTCATCATGAATTATAGAATATGAAGATTATCACATTGTAACTTTCTCATACTTTCTCCAAATGGCACGATCTTCATATCAAAATCGCTCGCCTCGACGAGAGGAATGCAGCATCGCTGCCGAATTTCGAAAATTATGTATTTTGAGCCCGAATTAACAAAAAATACAGGTTTTTTTGTAATTTCATCTTGAATTATTGAATATGAAGATTGTCCAATTGTAGGTTTCTCAATCTTTCTCCAAATGGCACGATTTTTATATCAAAATCGCTCGCCCCGGCGAGAGAAATACAACAGCGCGAACGAATTTGGGAAATTATGTATTTTGATCCCGAATTAACAAAAAATACAGGTTTTTTTGTAATTTCATCTTGAATTATTGAATATGAAGATTGTCCAATTGTAGGTTTCTCAATCCTTCTCCAAATGGGACGATTTTTATATCAAACTCGCTCGCCCCGGCGAGAGAAATACAGCAACGCGAACGAATTTGGGAAATTATGTATTTTGAAACCGAATTAACAGAAAATACAGTTTTTTTGGTAATTTCATCATGAATTATAGAATATGAAGATTATCACATTGTAACTTTCTGATACTTTCTCAAAATGGCACGATCTTCATATCAAAATCGCTCGCCTCGACGAGAGGAATGCAGCAACGCTGCCGAATTTCGAAAATTATGTATTTTGAGCCCGAATTAACAAAAAATACAGGTTTTTTTGTAATTTCATCTTGAATTATTGAATATGAAGATTGTCCAATTGTAGGTTTCTCAATCTTTCTCCAAATGGGACGATTTTTATATCAAAATCGCTCGCCCCGGCGAGAGAAATACAGCAACGTGAGCGAATTTGGGAAATTATGTATTTTGAAACCGAATTAACAGAAAATACAGTTTTTTTGGTAATTTCATCATGAATTATAGAATATGAAGATTATCACATTGTAACTTTCTCATACTTTCTCCAAATGGCACGATCTTCATATCAAAATCGCTCGCCTCGACGAGAGGAATGCAGCATCGCGGCCGAATTTCGAAAATTATGTATTTTGAGCCCGAATTAACAAAAAATACTGTTTTTTTTGTAATTTCATCTTGAATTATTGAATATGAAGATTGTCCAATTGTAGGTTTCTCAATCTTTCTCCAAATGGCACGATTTTTATATCAAAATCGCTCGCCCCGGCGAGAGAAATACAACAGCGCGAACGAATTTGGGAAATTATGTATTTTGAGCCCGAATTAACAAAAAATACAGGTTTTTTTGTAATTTCATCTTGAATTATTGAATATGAAGATTGTCCAATTGTAGGTTTCTCAATCCTTCTCCAAATGGGACGATTTTTATATCAAACTCGCTCGCCCCGGCGAGAGAAATATAGCAACGCGAACGAATTTGGGAAATTATGTATTTTGAAACCGAATTAACAGAAAATACAGTTTTTTTGGTAATTTCATCATGAATTATAGAATATGAAGATTATCACATTGTAACTTTCTGATACTTTCTCAAAATGGCACGATCTTCATATCAAAATCGCTCGCCTCGACGAGAGGAATGCAGCAACGCGGCCGAATTTCAAAAATTATGTATTTTGAGCCCGAATTAACAAAAAATACAGGTTTTTTTTTTAATTTCATCTTGAATTATTGAATATGAAGATTGTCCAATTGTAGGTTTCTCAATCTTTCTCCAAATGGGACGATTTTTATATCAAAATCGCTCGCCCCGGCGAGAGAAATACAGCAACGTGAGCGAATTTGGGAAATTATGTATTTTGAATCCGAATTAACAGAAAATACAGTTTTTTTGGTAATTTCATCATGAATTATAGAATATGAAGATTATCACATTGTAACTTTCTGATACTTTCTCAAAATGGCACGATCTTCATATCAAAATCGCTCGCCTCGACGAGAGGAATGCAGCACCGCGGCCGAATTTCGAAAATTATGTATTTTGAGCCCGAATTAACAAAAAATACTTTTTTTTTTGTAATTTCATCTTGAATTATTGAATATGAAGATTGTCCAATTGTAGGTTTCTCAATCTTTCTCCAAATTGCACGATTTTTATATCTAAATCGCTCGCCCCGTCGAGAGAAATACAACAGTCCGAACGAATTTGGAAAATTATGTATTTTGAGCCCGAATTAACAAAAAATACAGGTTTTTTTGTAATTTCATCTTGTATTATTGAATATGAAGATTGTCCAATTGTAGGTTTCTCAATCCTTCTCCAAATGGGACGATTTTTATATCAAACTCGCTCGCCCCGGCGAGAGAAATACAGCAACGTGAACGAATTTGGGAAATTATGTATTTTGAAACCGAATTAACAGAAAATACAGTTTTTTTGGTAATTTCATCATGAATTATAGAATATGAAGATTATCACATTGTAACTTTCTGATACTTTCTCAAAATGGCACGATCTTCATATCAAAATCGCTCGCCTCGACGAGAGGAATGCAGCCACGCGGCCGAATTTCAAAAATTATGTATTTTGAGCCCGAATTAACAAAAAATACAGGTTTTTTTTTTAATTTCATCTTGAATTATTGAATATGAAGATTGTCCAATTGTAGGTTTCTCAATCTTTCTCCAAATGGGACGATTTTTATATCAAAATCGCTCGCCCCGGCGAGAGAAATACAGCAACGTGAGCGAATTTGGGAAATTATGTATTTTGAATCCGAATTAACAGAAAATACAGTTTTTTTGGTAATTTCATCATGAATTATAGAATATGAAGATTATCACATTGTAACTTTCTGATACTTTCTCAAAATGGCACGATCTTCATATCAAAATCGCTCGCCTCGACGAGAGGAATGCAGCACCGCGGCCGAATTTCGAAAATTATGTATTTTGAGCCCGAATTAACAAAAAATACTTTTTTTTTTGTAATTTCATCTTGAATTATTGAATATGAAGATTGTCCAATTGTAGGTTTCTCAATCTTTCTCCAAATTGCACGATTTTTATATCTAAATCGCTCGCCCCGTCGAGAGAAATACAACAGTCCGAACGAATTTGGAAAATTATGTATTTTGAGCCCGAATTAACAAAAAATACAGGTTTTTTTGTAATTTCATCTTGTATTATTGAATATGAAGATTGTCCAATTGTAGGTTTCTCAATCCTTCTCCAAATGGGACGATTTTTATATCAAACTCGCTCGCCCCGGCGAGAGAAATACAGCAACGTGAACGAATTTGGGAAATTATGTATTTTGAAACCGAATTAACAGAAAATACAGTTTTTTTGGTAATTTCATCATGAATTATAGAATATGAAGATTATCACATTGTAACTTTCTGATACTTTCTCAAAATGGCACGATCTTCATATCAAAATCGCTCGCCTCGACGAGAGGAATGCAGCGACGCGGCCGAATTTGGGAAATTATGTATTTTGAGCCCGAATTAACAAAAAATACAGTTTTTTTTGTAATTTCATCTTGAATTATTGAATATGAAGATTGTCCAATTGTAGGTTTCTCAATCTTTCTCCAAATGGCACGATTTTTATATCAAAATCGCTCGCCCCGGCGAGAGAAATACAGCAGCGCGAATGAATTTGGGAAATTATGTATTTTGAAACTGAATTAACAGAAAATACAGTTTTTTTTGTAATTTCATCTTGAATTATTGAATATGAAGATTGTCCAATTGTAGGTTTCTCAATCTTTCTCCAAATGGCACGATCTTCATATCAAAATAACTCGCCCCGGCGAGAGAAATACAGCAGCGCGAACGAATTTGGGAAATTATATATTTTGAGCCCGAATTAAAAAAATACAGGTTTTTTTGTAATTTCATGTTGAATTATTGAATATGAAGATTATCACATTGTAGGTTTCTCAATCTTTCTCCAAATGGGACGATTTTTATATCAAAATCACTCGCCCCGACGAGAGAAATACAGCAGCGCGAACGAATTTGGGAAATTATGTATTTTGAAACCGAATTAACATAAAATACAGTTTTTTTGGTAATTTCATCATGAATTATTGAATTTGAAGATTATCACATTGTAACTTTCTCATACTTTCTCCAAATGGCACGATCTTCATATCAAAATCGCTCGCCTCGACGGGAGGAATGCAGCAACGCGGCCGAATTTCGAAAATTATGTATTTTGAGCCCGAATTAACAAAAAATATAGTTTTTTTTGTAATTTCATCTTGAATTATTGAATATGAAGATTATCACATTGTAGGTTTCTCAATCTTTCTCCAAATGGGACGATTTTTATATCAAAATCACTCGCCCCGACGAGAGAAATACAGCAGCGCGAACGAATTTGGGAAATTATGTATTTTAGAACCGAATTAACATAAAATACAGTTTTTTTGGTAATTTCATCATGAATTATTGAATTTGAAGATTATCACATTGTAACTTTCTCATACTTTCTCCAAATGGCACGATCTTCATATCAAAATCGCTCGCCTCGACGAGAGGAATGCAGCAGTGCGGCCGAATTTCGAAAATTATGTATTTTGAGCCCGAATTAACAAAAAATACAGTTTTTTTTGTAGTTTCATCTTGAATTATTGAATATGAAGATTGTCCAATTGTAGGTTTCTCAATCTTTCTCCAAATGGCACGATTTTTATATCAAAATCGCTCGCCCCGGCGAGAGAAATACAGCAGCGCGAATGAATTTGGGAAATTATATATTTTGAAACTGAATTAACAGAAAATACAGCTTTTTTTTGTAATTTCATCTTGAATTATTGAATATGAAGATTGTCCAATTGTAGGTTTCTCAATCTTTCTCCAAATGGCACGATCTTCATATCAAAATAACTCGCCCCGGCGAGAGAAATACAGCAGCGCGAACGAATTTGGGAAATTATATATTTTGAGCCTGAATTAAAAAAATACAGGTTTTTTTGTAATTTCATGTTGAATTATTGAATATGAAGATTATCACATTGTAGGTTTCTGAATCTTTCTCCAAATGGGACGATTTTTATATCAAAATCACTCGCCCCGACGAGAGAAATACAGCAGCGCGAACGAATTTGGAAAATTATGTATTTTGAAACCGAATTAACATAAAATACAGTTTTTTTGGTAATTTGATCATGAATTATTGAATTTGAAGATTATCACATTGTAACTTTCTCATACTTTCTCCAAATGGCACGATCTTCATATCAAAATCGCTCGCCTCGACGAGAGGAATGCAGCACCGCGGCCGAATTTCGAAAATTATGTATTTTGAGCCCGAATTAACAAAAAATACAGTTTTTTTTGTAATTTCATCTTGAATTATTGAATATGAAGATTATCACATTGTAGGTTTCTCAATCTTTCTCCAAATGGGACGATTTTTATATCAAAATCACTCGCCCCGACGAGAGAAATACAGCAGCGCGAACGAATTTGGGAAATTATGTATTTTAGAACCGAATTAACATAAAATACAGTTTTTTTGGTAATTTCATCATGAATTATTGAATTTGAAGATTATCACATTGTAACTTTCTCATACTTTCTCCAAATGGCACGATCTTCATATCAAAATCGCTCGCCTCGACGAGAGGAATGCAGCAGCGCAGCCGAATTTCGAAAATTATGTATTTTGAGCCCGAATTAACAAAAAATACTGTTTTTTTGTAATTTCATCTTGAATTATCGAATATGAAGATTGTCCAATTGTAGGTTTCTCAATCTTTCTCCAAATGGCACGATTTTTATATCAAAATCGCTCGCCCCGGCGAGAGAAATACAACAGCGCGAACGAATTTGGGAAATTATGTATTTTGAGCCCGAATTAACAAAAAATACAGGTTTTTTTGTAATTTCATCTTAAATTATTGAATATGAAGATTGTCCAATTGTAGGTTTCTCAATCCTTCTCCAAATAGGACGATTTTTATATCAAACTCGCTCGCCCCGGCGAGAGAAATACAGCAACGCGAACGAATTTGGGAAATTATGTATTTTGAAACCGAATTAACAGAAAATACAGTTTTTTTGGTAATTTCATCATGAATTATAGAATATGAAGATTATCACATTGTAACTTTCTGATACTTTCTCAAAATGGCACGATCTTCATATCAAAATCGCTCGCCTCGACGAGAGGAATGCAGCATCGCGGCCGAATTTCGAAAATTATGTATTTTGAGCCCGAATTAACAAAAAATACTGGTTTTTTGTAATTTCATCTTGAATTATTGAATATGAAGATTGTCCAATTGTAGGTTTCTCAATCTTTCTCCAAATGGCACGATTTTTATATCAAAATCGCTCGCCCCGGCGAGAGAAATACAACAGCGCGAACGAATTTGGGAAATTATGTATTTTGAGCCCGAATTAACAAAAAATACAGTTTTTTTGGTAATTTCATCATGAATTATAGAATATGAAGATTATCACATTGTAACTTTCTCATACTTTCTCCAAATGGCACGATCTTCATATCAAAATCGCTCGCCTCGACGAGAGGAATGCAGCAACGCGGCCGAATTTCAAAAATTATGTATTTTGAGCCCGAATTAACAAAAAATACTGTTTTTTTTGTAATTTCATCTTGAATTATTGAATATGAAGATTGTCCAATTGTAGGTTTCTCAATCTTTCTCCAAATGGCACGATTTTTATATCAAAATCGCTCGCCCCGGCGAGAGAAATACAACAGCGCGAACGAATTTGGGAAATTATGTATTTTGAGCCCGAATTAACAAAAAATACAGGTTTTTTTGTAATTTCATCTTGAATTATTGAATATGAAGATTGTCCAATTGTAGGTTTCTCAATCCTTCTCCAAATAGGACGATTTTTGTATCAAACTCGCTCGCCCCGGCGAGAGAAATACAGCAACGCGAACGAATTTGGGAAATTATGTATTTTGAAACCGAATTAACAGAAAATACAGTTTTTTTGGTAATTTCATCATGAATTATAGAATATGAAGATTATCACATTGTAACTTTCTGATACTTTCTCAAAATGGCACGATCTTCATATCAAAATCGCTCGCCTCGACGAGAGGAATGCAGCAACGCGGCCGAATTTCGAAAATTATGTATTTTGAGCCCGAATTAACAAAAAATACTGGTTTTTTTGTAATTTCATCTTGAATTATTGAATATGAAGATTGTCCAATTGTAGGTTTCTCAATCTTTCTCCAAATGGGACGATTTTTATATCAAAATCGCTCGCCCCGGCGAGAGAAATACAGCAACGTGAGCGAATTTGGGAAATTATGTATTTTGAAACCGAATTAACAGAAAATACAGTTTTTTTGGTAATTTCATCATGAATTATAGAATATGAAGATTATCACATTGTAACTTTCTCATACTTTCTCCAAATGGCACGATCTTCATATCAAAATCGCTCGCCTCGACGAGAGGAATGCAGCATCGCGGCCGAATTTCGAAAATTATGTATTTTGAGCCCGAATTAACAAAAAATACTGTTTTTTTTGTAATTTCATCTTGAATTATTGAATATGAAGATTGTCCAATTGTAGGTTTCTCAATCCTTCTCCAAATGGGACGATTTTTATATCAAACTCGCTCGCCCCGGCGAGAGAAATACAGCAACGCGAATGAATTTGGGAAATTATGTATTTTGAAACCGAATTAACAGAAAATACAGTTTTTTTGGTAATTTCATCATGAATTATAGAATATGAAGATTATCACATTGTAACTTTCTGATACTTTCTCAAAATGGCACGATCTTCATATCAAAATCGCTCGCCTCGACGAGAGGAATGCAGCAATGCGGCCGAATTTCGAAAATTATGTATTTTGAGCCCGAATTAACAAAAAATACAGGTTTTTTTGTAATTTCATCTTGAATTATTGAATATGAAGATTGTCCAATTGTAGGTTTCTCAATCTTTCTCCAAATGGGACGATTTTTATATCAAAATCGCTCGCCCCGGCGAGAGAAATACAGCAACGTGAGCGAATTTGGGAAATTATGTATTTTGAAACCGAATTAACAGAAAATACAGTTTTTTTGGTAATTTCATCATGAATTATAGAATATGAAGATTATCACATTGTAACTTTCTCATACTTTCTCCAAATGGCACGATCTTCATATCAAAATCGCTCGCCTCGACGAGAGGAATGCAGCACCGCGGCCGAATTTCGAAAATTATGTATTTTGAGCCCGAATTAACAAAAAATACTTTTTTTTTTGTAATTTCATCTTGAATTATTGAATATGAAGATTGTCCAATTGTAGGTTTCTCAATCTTTCTCCAAATGGCACGATTTTTATATCTAAATCGCTCGCCCCGGCGAGAGAAATACAACAGCGCGAACGAATTTGGGAAATTATGTATTTTGAGCCCGAATTAACAAAAAATACAGGTTTTTTTGTAATTTCATCTTGAATTATTGAATATGAAGATTGTCCAATTGTAGGTTTCTCAATCCTTCTCCAAATGGGACGATTTTTATATCAAACTCGCTCGCCCCGGCGAGAGAAATACAGCAACGCGAACGAATTTGGGAAATTATGTATTTTGAAACCGAATTAACAGAAAATACAGTTTTTTTGGTAATTTCATCATGAATTATAGAATATGAAGATTATCACATTGTAAATTTCTGATACTTTCTCAAAATGGCACGATCTTCATATCAAAATCGCTCGCCTCGACGAGAGGAATGCAGCAACGCGGCCGAATTTCGAAAATTATGTATTTTGAGCCCGAATTAACAAAAAATACAGGTTTTTTTGTAATTTATCTTGAATTATTGAATATGAAGATTGTCCAATTGTAGGATTCTCAATCTTTCTCCAAATGGGACGATTTTTATATCAAAATCGCTCGCCCCGGCGAGAGAAATACAGCAACGCGAGCGAATTTGGGAAATTATGTATTTTGAAACCGAATTAACAGAAAATACAGTTTTTTTGGTAATTTCATCATGAATTATAGAATATGAAGATTATCACATTGTAACTTTCTCATACTTTCTCCAAATGGCATGATCTTCATATCAAAATCGCTCGCCTCGACGAGAGGAATGCAGCATCGCGGCCGAATTTCGAAAATTATGTATTTTGAGCCCGAATTAACAAAAAATACTGTTTTTTTTGTAATTTCATCTTGAATTATTGAATATGAAGATTGTCCAATTGTAGGTTTCTCAATCTTTCTCCAAATGGCACGATTTTTATATCAAAATCGCTCGCCCCGGCGAGAGAAATACAACAGCGCGAACGAATTTGTGAAATTATGTATTTTGAGCCCGAATTAACAAAAAATACAGGTTTTTTTGTAATTTCATCTTGAATTATTGAATATGAAGATTGTCCAATTGTAGGTTTCTCAATCCTTCTCCAAATAGGACGATTTTTATATCAAACTCGCTCGCCCCGGCGAGAGAAATACAGCAACGCGAACGAATTTGGGAAATTATGTATTTTGAAACCGAATTAACAGAAAATACAGTTTTTTTGGTAATTTCATCATGAATTATAGAATATGAAGATTATCACATTGTAACTTTCTGATACTTTCTCAAAATGGCACGATCTTCATATCAAAATCGCTCGCCTCGACGAGAGGAATGCAGCAACGCGGCCGAATTTCGAAAATTATGTATTTTGAGCCCGAATTAACAAAAAATACTGGTTTTTTTGTAATTTCATCTTGAATTATTGAATATGAAGATTGTCCAATTGTAGGTTTCTCAATCTTTCTCCAAATGGGACGATTTTTATATCAAAATCGCTCGCCCCGGCGAGAGAAATACAGCAACGTGAGCGAATTTGGGAAATTATGTATTTTGAAACCGAATTAACAGAAAATACAGTTTTTTTGGTAATTTCATCATGAATTATAGAATATGAAGATTATCACATTGTAACTTTCTCATACTTTCTCCAAATGGCACGATCTTCATATCAAAATCGCTCGCCTCGACGAGAGGAATGCAGCAGCGCGGCCGAATTTCGAAAATTATGTATTTTGAGCCCGAATTAACAAAAAATACTGTTTTTTTTGTAATTTCATCTTGAATTATTGAATATGAAGATTGTCCAATTGTAGGTTTCTCAATCTTTCTCCAAATGGCACGATTTTTATATCAAAATCGCTCGCCCCGGCGAGAGAAATACAACAGCGCGAACGAATTTGGGAAATTATGTATTTTGAGCCCGAATTAACAAAAAATACAGGTTTTTTTGTAATTTCATCTTGAATTATTGAATATGAAGATTGTCCAATTGTAGGTTTCGCAATCCTTCTCCAAATGGGACGATTTTTATATCAAACTCGCTCGCCCCGGCGAGAGAAATACAGCAACGCGAATGAATTTGGGAAATTATGTATTTTGAAACCGAATTAACAGAAAATACAGTTTTTTTGGTAATTTCATCATGAATTATAGAATATGAAGATTATCACATTGTAACTTTCTGATACTTTCTCCAAATGGCACGATCTTGATATCAAAATCGCTCGCCTCGACGAGAGGAATGCAGCAACGCGGCCGAATTTCGAAAATTATGTATTTTGAGCCCGAATTAACAAAAAATACAGGTTTTTTTGTAATTTCATCTTGAATTATTGAATATGAAGATTATCACATTTTAAGGTTTCTCAATCTTTCTCCAAATGGGACGATTTTTTATATCAAAATCACTCGCCCCGACGAGAGAAATACAGCAGCGCGAACGAATTTGGGAAATTATGTATTTTAGAACCGAATTAACATAAAATACAGTTTTTTTGGTAATTTCATCATGAATTATTGAATTTGAAGATTATCACATTGTAACTTTCTCATACTTTCTCCAAATGGCACGATCTTCATATCAAAATCGCTCGCCTCGACGAGAGGAATGCAGCAGCGCAGCCGAATTTCGAAAATTATGTATTTTGAGCCCGAATTAACAAAAAATACTGTTTTTTTGTAATTTCATCTTGAATTATTGAATATGAAGATTGTCCAATTGTAGGTTTCTCAATCTTTCTCCAAATGGCACGATTTTTATATCAAAATAGCTCGCCCCGGCGAAAGAAATACAACAGCGCGAACGAATTTGGGAAATTATGTATTTTGAGCCCGAATTAACAAAAAATACAGGTTTTTTTGTAATTTCATCTTGAATTATTGAATATGAAGATTGTCCAATTGTAGGTTTCTCAATCCTTCTCCAAATAGGATGATTTTTATATCAAACTCGCTCGCCCCGGCGAGAGAAATACAGCAACGCGAACGAATTTGGGAAATTATGTATTTTGAAACCGAATTAACAGAAAATACAGTTTTTTTGGTAATTTCATCATGAATTATAGAATATGAAGATTATCACATTGTAACTTTCTGATACTTTCTCAAAATGGCACGATCTTCATATCAAAATCGCTCGCCTCGACGAGAGGAATGCAGCCGCGCGGCCGAATTTCGAAAATTATGTATTTTGAGTCCGAATTAACAAAAAATACTGGTTTTTTGTAATTTCATCTTGAATTATTGAATATGAAGATTGTCCAATTGTAGGTTTCTCAATCTTTCTCCAAATGGGACGATTTTTATATCAAAATCGCTCGCCCCGGCGAGAGAAATACAGCAACGTGAGCGAATTTAGGAAATTATGTATTTTGAAACCGAATTAACAGAAAATACAGTTTTTTTGGTAATTTCATCATGAATTATAGAATATGAAGATTATCACATTGTAACTTTCTCATACTTTCTCCAAATGGCACGATCTTCATATCAAAATCGCTCGCCTCGACGAGAGGAATGCAGCGTCGCGGCCGAATTTCGAAAATTATGTATTTTGAGCCCGAATTAACAAAAAATACTGTTTTTTTTGTAATTTCATCTTGAATTATTGAATATGAAGATTGTCCAATTGTAGGTTTCTCAATCTTTCTCCAAATGGCACGATTTTTATATCAAAATCGCTCGCCCCGGCGAGAGAAATACAACAGCGCGAACGAATTTGGGAAATTATGTATTTTGAGCCCGAATTAACAAAAAATACAGGTTTTTTTGTAATTTCATCTTGAATTATTGAATATGAAGATTGTCCAATTGTAGGTTTCTCAATCCTTCTCCAAATAGGACGATTTTTATATCAAACTCGCTCGCCCCGGCGAGAGAAATACAGCAACGCGAACGAATTTGGCAAATTATGTATTTTGAAACCGAATTAACAGAAAATACAGTTTTTTTGGTAATTTCATCATGAATTATAGAATATGAAGATTATCACATTGTAACTTTCTGATACTTTCTCAAAATGGCACGATCTTCATATCAAAATCGCTCGCCTCGACGAGAGGAATGCAGCAACGCGGCCGAATTTCGAAAATTATGTATTTTGAGCCCGAATTAACAAAAAATACTGGTTTTTTTGTAATTTCATCTTGAATTATTGAATATGAAGATTGTCCAATTGTAGGTTTCTCAATCTTTCTCCAAATGGGACGATTTTTATATCAAAATCGCTCGCCCCGGCGAGAGAAATACAGCAACGTGAGCGAATTTGGGAAATTATGTATTTTGAAACCGAATTAACAGAAAATACAGTTTTTTTGGTAATTTCATCATGAATTATAGAATATGAAGATTATCACATTGTAACTTTCTCATACTTTCTCCAAATGGCACGATCTTCATATCAAAATCGCTCGCCTCGACGAGAGGAATGCAGCATCGCGGCCGAATTTCGAAAATTATGTATTTTGAGCCCAAATTAACAAAAAATACTGTTTTTTTTGTAATTTCATCTTGAATTATTGAATATGAAGATTGTCCAATTGTAGGTTTCTCAATCTTTCTCCAAATGGCACGATTTTTATATCAAAATCGCTCGCCCCGGCGAGAGAAATACAACAGCGCGAAGGAATTTGGGAAATTATGTATTTTGAGCCCGAATTAACAAAAAATACAGGTTTTTTTGTAATTTCATCTTGAATTATTGAATATGAAGATTGTCCAATTGTAGGTTTCTCAATCCTTCTCCAAATAGGACGATTTTTATATCAAACTCGCTCGCCCCGGCGAGAGAAATACAGCAACGCGAACGAATTTGGCAAATTATGTATTTTGAAACCGAATTAACAGAAAATACAGTTTTTTTGGTAATTTCATCATGAATTATAGAATATGAAGATTATCACATTGTAACTTTCTGATACTTTCTCAAAATGGCACGATCTTCATATCAAAATCGCTCGCCTCGACGAGAGGAATGCAGCAACGCGGCCGAATTTCGAAAATTATGTATTTTGAGCCCGAATTAACAAAAAATACTGGTTTTTTTGTAATTTCATCTTGAATTATTGAATATGAAGATTGTCCAATTGTAGGTTTCTCAATCTTTCTCCAAATGGGACGATTTTTATATCAAAATCGCTCGCCCCGGCGAGAGAAATACAGCAACGGGAGCGAATTTGGGAAATTATGTATTTTGAAACCGAATTAACAGAAAATACAGTTTTTTTGGTAATTTCATCATGAATTATAGAATATGAAGATTATCACATTGTAACTTTCTCATACTTTCTCCAAATGGCACGATCTTCATATCAAAATCGCTCGCCTCGACGAGAGGAATGCAGCATCGCGGCCGAATTTCGAAAATTATGTATTTTGAGCCCGAATTAACAAAAAATACTGTTTTTTTTGTAATTTCATCTTGAATTATTGAATATGAAGATTGTCCAATTGTAGGTTTCTCAATCTTTCTCCAAATGGCACGATTTTTATATCAAAATCGCTCGCCCCGGCGAGAGAAATACAACAGCGCAAACGAATTTGGGAAATTATGTATTTTGAGCCCGAATTAACAAAAAATACAGGTTTTTTTGTAATTTCATCTTGAATTATTGAATATGAAGATTGTCCAATTGTAGGTTTCTCAATCCTTCTCCAAATAGGACGATTTTTATATCAAACTCGCTCGCCCCGGCGAGAGAAATACAGCAACGCGGACGAATTTGGGAAATTATGTATTTTGAAACCGAATTAACAGAAAATACAGTTTTTTTGGTAATTTCATCATGAATTATAGAATATGAAGATTATCACATTGTAACTTTCTGATACTTTCTCAAAATGGCACGATCTTCATATCAAAATCGCTCGCCTCGACGAGAGGAATGCAGCAACGCGGCCGAATTTCGAAAATTATGTATTTTGAGCCCGAATTAACAAAAAATACTGGTTTTTTTGTAATTTCATCTTGAATTATTGAATATGAAGATTGTCCAATTGTAGGTTTCTCAATCTTTCTCCAAATGGGACGATTTTTATATCAAAATCGCTCGCCCCGGCGAGAGAAATACAGCAACGTGAGCGAATTTGGGAAATTATGTATTTTGAAACCGAATTAACAGAAAATACAGTTTTTTTGGTAATTTCATCATGAATTATAGAATATGAAGATTATCACATTGTAACTTTCTCATACTTTCTCCAAATGGCACGATCTTCATATCAAAATCGCTCGCCTCGACGAGAGGAATGCAGCTTCGCGGCCGAATTTCGAAAATTATGTATTTTGAGCCCGAATTAACAAAAAATACTGTTTTTTTTGTAATTTCATCTTGAATTATTGAATATGAAGATTGTCCAATTGTAGGTTTCTCAATCTTTCTCCAAATGGCACGATTTTTATATCAAAATCGCTCGCCCCGGCGAGAGAAATACAACAGCGTGAACGAATTTGGGAAATTATGTATTTTGAGCCCGAATTAACAAAAAATACAGGTTTTTTTGTAATTTCATCTTGAATTATTGAATATGAAGATTGTCCAAATGTAGGTTTCTCAATCCTTCTCCAAATGGGACGATTTTTATATCAAACTCGCTCGCCCCGGCGAGAGAAATACAGCAACGCGAATGAATTTGGGAAATTATGTATTTTGAAACCGAATTAACAGAAAATACAGTTTTTTTGGTAATTTCATCATGAATTATAGAATATGAAGATTATCACATTGTAACTTTCTGATACTTTCTCAAAATGGCACGATCTTCATATCAAAATCGCTTGCCTCGACGAGAGGAATGCAGCAACGCGGCCGAATTTCGAAAATTATGTATTTTGAGCCCGAATTAACAAAAAATACAGGTTTTTTTGTAATTTCATCTTGAATTATTGAATATGAAGATTGTCCAATTGTAGGTTTCTCAATCTTTCTCCAAATGGGACAATTTTTATATCAAAATCGCTCGCCCCGGCGAGAGAAATACAGCAACGTGAGCGAATTTGGGAAATTATGTATTTTGAAACCGAATTAACAGAAAATACAGTTTTTTTGGTAATTTCATCATGAATTATAGAATATGAAGATTATCACATTGTAACTTTCTCATACTTTCTCCAAATGGCACGATCTTCATATCAAAATCGCTCGCCTCGACGAGAGGAATGCAGCACCGCGGCCGAATTTCGAAAATTATGTATTTTGAGCCCGAATTAACAAAAAATTCTTTTTTTTTTGTAATTTCATCTTGAATTATTGAATATGAAGATTGTCCAATTGTAGGTTTCTCAATCTTTCTCCAAATGGCACGATTTTTATATCTAAATCGCTCGCCCCGGCGAGAGAAATACAACAGCGCGAACGAATTTGGGAAATTATGTATTTTGAGCCCGAATTAACAAAAAATACAGGTTTTTTTGTAATTTCATCTTGAATTATTGAATATGAAGATTGTCCAATTGTAGGTTTCTCAATCCTTCTCCAAATGGGACGATTTTTATATCAAACTCGCTCGCCCCGGCGAGAGAAATACAGCAACGCGAACGAATTTGGGAAATTATGTATTTTGAAACCGAATTAACAGAAAATACAGTTTTTTTGGTAATTTCATCATGAATTATAGAATATGAAGATTCTCACATTGTAACTTTCTGATACTTTCTCAAAATGGCACGATCTTCATATCAAAATCGCTCGCCTCGACGAGAGGAATGCAGCAACGCGGCCGAATTTCGAAAATTATGTATTTTGAGCCCGAATTAACAAAAAATACAGGTTTTTTTGTAATTTCATCTTGAATTATTGAATATGAAGATTGTCCAATTGTAGGTTTCTCAATCTTTCTCCAAATGGGACGATTTTTATATCAAAATCGCTCGCCCCGGCGAGAGAAATACAGCAACGCGAGCGAATTTGGGAAATTATGTATTTTGAAACCGAATTAACAGAAAATACAGTTTTTTTGGTAATTTCATCATGAATTATAGAATATGAAGATTATCACATTGTTACTTTCTCATACTTTCTCCAAATGGCACGATCTTCATATCAAAATCACTCGCCTCGACGAGAGGAATGCGGCTTCGCGGCCGAATTTCGAAAATTATGTATTTTGAGCCCGAATTAACAAAAAATACAGTTTTTTTTGTAATTTCATCTTGAATTATTGAATATGAAGATTGTCCAATTGTAGGTTTCTCAATCTTTCTCCAAATGGCACGATTTTTATATCAAAATCGCTCGCCCCGGCGAGAGAAATACAGCAGCGCGAACGAATTTGGGAAATTATGTATTTTGAAACTGAATTAACAGAAAATACAGTTTTTTTGGTAATTTCATCATGAATTATTGAATATGAAGATTGTCCAATTGTAACTTTCTCATATTTTCTCCAAATGGCACGATCTTCATATCAAAATCACTCGCCCCGGCGAGAGAAATACAGCAGCGCGAACGAATTTGGGAAATTATATATTTTGAGCCCGAATTAAAAAAAATACAGGTTTTTTTGTATTTTCATGTTGAATTATTGAATATGAAGATTATCACATTGTAGGTTTCTCAATTTTTCTCCAAATGGGACGATTTTTATATCAAAATCACTCGCCCCGACGAGAGAAATACAGCAGCGCAAACGAATTTGGGAAATTATGTATTTTGAAACCGAATTAACATAAAATACAGTTTTTTGGGTAATTTCATCATGAATTATTGAATTTGAAGATTATCACATTGTAACTTTCTCATACTTTCTCCAAATGGCACGATCTTCATATCAAAATCGCTCGCCTCGACGAGAGGAATGCAGCATCGCGGCCGAATTTCGAAAATTATGTATTTTGAGCCCGAATTAACAAAAAATACAGCTTTTTTTGTAATTTCATCTTGAATTATTGAATATGAAGATTATCACATTGTAGGTTTCTCAATCTTTCTCCAAATGGGACGATTTTTATATCAAAATCACTCGCCCCGACGAGAGAAATACAGCAGCGCGAACGAATTTGGGAAATTATGTATTTTAGAACCGAATTAACATAAAATACAGTTTTTTTGGTAATTTCATCATGAATTATTGAATTTGAAGATTATCACATTGTAACTTTCTCATACTTTCTCCAAATGGCACGATCTTCATATCAAAATCGCTCGCCTCGACGAGAGGAATGCAGCATCGCGGCCGAATTTCGAAAATTATGTATTTTGAGCCCGAATTAACAAAAAATACTGTTTTTTTTGTAATTTCATCTTGAATTATTGAATATGAAGATTGTCCAATTGTAGGTTTCTCAATCTTTCTCCAAATGGCGCGATTTTTATATCAAAATCGCTCGCCCCGGCGAGAGAAATACAACAGCGCGAACGAATTTGGGAAATTATGTATTTTTAGCCCGAATTAACAAAAAATACAGGTTTTTTTGTAATTTCATCTTGAATTATTGAATATGAAGATTGTCCAATTGTAGGTTTCTCAATCCTTCTCCAAATGGGACGATTTTTATATCAAACTCGCTCGCCCCGGCGAGAGAAATACAGCAACGCGAACGAATTTGGGAAATTATGTATTTTGAAACCGAATTAACAGAAAATACAGTTTTTTTGGTAATTTCATCATGAATTATAGAATATGAAGATTATCACATTGTAACTTTCTGATACTTTCTCAAAATGGCACGATCTTCATATCAAAATCGCTCGCCTCGACGAGAGGAATGCAGCACCGTGGCCGAATTTCGAAAATTATGTATTTTGAGCCCGAATTAACAAAAAATACAGGTTTTTTTGTAATTTCATCTTGAATTATTGAATATGAAAATTGTCCAATTGTAGGTTTCTCAATCTTTCTCCAAATGGGACGATTTTTATATCAAAATCGCTCGCCCCGGCGAGAGAAATACAGCAACGTGAGCGAATTTGGGAAATTATGTATTTTGAAACCGAATTAACAGAAAATACAGTTTTTTTGGTAATTTCATCATGAATTATAGAATATGAAGATTATCACATTGTAACTTTCTCATACTTTCTCCAAATGGCACGATCTTCATATCAAAATCGCTCGCCTCGACGAGAGGAATGCAGCACCGCGGCCGAATTTCGAAAATTATGTATTTTGTGCCCGAATTAACAAAAAATACTTTTTTTTTGTAATTTCATCTTGAATTATTGAATATGAAGATTGTCCAATTGTAGGTTTCTCAATCTTTCTCCAAATGGCACGATTTTTATATCTAAATCGCTCGCCCCGGCGAGAGAAATACAACAGCCCGAACGAATTTGGGAAATTATGTATTTTGAGCCCGAATTAACAAAAAATACAGGTTTTTTTGTAATTTCATCTTGAATTATTGAATATGAAGATTGTCCAAATGTAGGTTTCTCAATCCTTCTCCAAATGGGACGATTTTTATATCAAACTCGCTCGCCCCGGCGAGAGAAATACAGCAACGCGAATGAATTTGGGAAATTATGTATTTTGAAACCGAATTAACAGAAAATACAGTTTTTTTGGTAATTTCATCATGAATTATAGAATATGAAGATTATCACATTGTAACTTTCTGATACTTTCTCAAAATGGCACGATCTTCATATCAAAATCGCTTGCCTCGACGAGAGGAATGCAGCAACGCGGCCGAATTTCGAAAATTATGTATTTTGAGCCCGAATTAACAAAAAATACAGGTTTTTTTGTAATTTCATCTTGAATTATTGAATATGAAGATTGTCCAATTGTAGGTTTCTCAATCTTTCTCCAAATGGGACAATTTTTATATCAAAATCGCTCGCCCCGGCGAGAGAAATACAGCAACGTGAGCGAATTTGGGAAATTATGTATTTTGAAACCGAATTAACAGAAAATACAGTTTTTTTGGTAATTTCATCATGAATTATAGAATATGAAGATTATCACATTGTAACTTTCTCATACTTTCTCCAAATGGCACGATCTTCATATCAAAATCGCTCGCCTCGACGAGAGGAATGCAGCACCGCGGCCGAATTTCGAAAATTATGTATTTTGAGCCCGAATTAACAAAAAATTCTTTTTTTTTTGTAATTTCATCTTGAATTATTGAATATGAAGATTGTCCAATTGTAGGTTTCTCAATCTTTCTCCAAATGGCACGATTTTTATATCTAAATCGCTCGCCCCGGCGAGAGAAATACAACAGCGCGAACGAATTTGGGAAATTATGTATTTTGAGCCCGAATTAACAAAAAATACAGGTTTTTTTGTAATTTCATCTTGAATTATTGAATATGAAGATTGTCCAATTGTAGGTTTCTCAATCCTTCTCCAAATGGGACGATTTTTATATCAAACTCGCTCGCCCCGGCGAGAGAAATACAGCAACGCGAACGAATTTGGGAAATTATGTATTTTGAAACCGAATTAACAGAAAATACAGTTTTTTTGGTAATTTCATCATGAATTATAGAATATGAAGATTATCACATTGTTACTTTCTCATACTTTCTCCAAATGGCACGATCTTCATATCAAAATCACTCGCCTCGACGAGAGGAATGCGGCTTCGCGGCCGAATTTCGAAAATTATGTATTTTGAGCCCGAATTAACAAAAAATACAGTTTTTTTTGTAATTTCATCTTGAATTATTGAATATGAAGATTGTCCAATTGTAGGTTTCTCAATCTTTCTCCAAATGGCACGATTTTTATATCAAAATCGCTCGCCCCGGCGAGAGAAATACAGCAGCGCGAACGAATTTGGGAAATTATGTATTTTGAAACTGAATTAACAGAAAATACAGTTTTTTTGGTAATTTCATCATGAATTATTGAATATGAAGATTGTCCAATTGTAACTTTCTCATATTTTCTCCAAATGGCACGATCTTCATATCAAAATCACTCGCCCCGGCGAGAGAAATACAGCAGCGCGAACGAATTTGGGAAATTATATATTTTGAGCCCGAATTAAAAAAAATACAGGTTTTTTTGTATTTTCATGTTGAATTATTGAATATGAAGATTATCACATTGTAGGTTTCTCAATTTTTCTCCAAATGGGACGATTTTTATATCAAAATCACTCGCCCCGACGAGAGAAATACAGCAGCGCAAACGAATTTGGGAAATTATGTATTTTGAAACCGAATTAACATAAAATACAGTTTTTTGGGTAATTTCATCATGAATTATTGAATTTGAAGATTATCACATTGTAACTTTCTCATACTTTCTCCAAATGGCACGATCTTCATATCAAAATCGCTCGCCTCGACGAGAGGAATGCAGCATCGCGGCCGAATTTCGAAAATTATGTATTTTGAGCCCGAATTAACAAAAAATACAGCTTTTTTTGTAATTTCATCTTGAATTATTGAATATGAAGATTATCACATTGTAGGTTTCTCAATCTTTCTCCAAATGGGACGATTTTTATATCAAAATCACTCGCCCCGACGAGAGAAATACAGCAGCGCGAACGAATTTGGGAAATTATGTATTTTAGAACCGAATTAACATAAAATACAGTTTTTTTGGTAATTTCATCATGAATTATTGAATTTGAAGATTATCACATTGTAACTTTCTCATACTTTCTCCAAATGGCACGATCTTCATATCAAAATCGCTCGCCTCGACGAGAGGAATGCAGCATCGCGGCCGAATTTCGAAAATTATGTATTTTGAGCCCGAATTAACAAAAAATACTGTTTTTTTTGTAATTTCATCTTGAATTATTGAATATGAAGATTGTCCAATTGTAGGTTTCTCAATCTTTCTCCAAATGGCGCGATTTTTATATCAAAATCGCTCGCCCCGGCGAGAGAAATACAACAGCGCGAACGAATTTGGGAAATTATGTATTTTTAGCCCGAATTAACAAAAAATACAGGTTTTTTTGTAATTTCATCTTGAATTATTGAATATGAAGATTGTCCAATTGTAGGTTTCTCAATCCTTCTCCAAATGGGACGATTTTTATATCAAACTCGCTCGCCCCGGCGAGAGAAATACAGCAACGCGAACGAATTTGGGAAATTATGTATTTTGAAACCGAATTAACAGAAAATACAGTTTTTTTGGTAATTTCATCATGAATTATAGAATATGAAGATTATCACATTGTAACTTTCTGATACTTTCTCAAAATGGCACGATCTTCATATCAAAATCGCTCGCCTCGACGAGAGGAATGCAGCACCGTGGCCGAATTTCGAAAATTATGTATTTTGAGCCCGAATTAACAAAAAATACAGGTTTTTTTGTAATTTCATCTTGAATTATTGAATATGAAAATTGTCCAATTGTAGGTTTCTCAATCTTTCTCCAAATGGGACGATTTTTATATCAAAATCGCTCGCCCCGGCGAGAGAAATACAGCAACGTGAGCGAATTTGGGAAATTATGTATTTTGAAACCGAATTAACAGAAAATACAGTTTTTTTGGTAATTTCATCATGAATTATAGAATATGAAGATTATCACATTGTAACTTTCTCATACTTTCTCCAAATGGCACGATCTTCATATCAAAATCGCTCGCCTCGACGAGAGGAATGCAGCACCGCGGCCGAATTTCGAAAATTATGTATTTTGTGCCCGAATTAACAAAAAATACTTTTTTTTTGTAATTTCATCTTGAATTATTGAATATGAAGATTGTCCAATTGTAGGTTTCTCAATCTTTCTCCAAATGGCACGATTTTTATATCTAAATCGCTCGCCCCGGCGAGAGAAATACAACAGCCCGAACGAATTTGGGAAATTATGTATTTTGAGCCCGAATTAACAAAAAATACAGGTTTTTTTGTAATTTCATCTTGAATTATTGAATATGAAGATTGTCCAAATGTAGGTTTCTCAATCCTTCTCCAAATGGGACGATTTTTATATCAAACTCGCTCGCCCCGGCGAGAGAAATACAGCAACGCGAATGAATTTGGGAAATTATGTATTTTGAAACCGAATTAACAGAAAATACAGTTTTTTTGGTAATTTCATCATGAATTATAGAATATGAAGATTATCACATTGTAACTTTCTGATACTTTCTCAAAATGGCACGATCTTCATATCAAAATCGCTTGCCTCGACGAGAGGAATGCAGCAACGCGGCCGAATTTCGAAAATTATGTATTTTGAGCCCGAATTAACAAAAAATACAGGTTTTTTTGTAATTTCATCTTGAATTATTGAATATGAAGATTGTCCAATTGTAGGTTTCTCAATCTTTCTCCAAATGGGACAATTTTTATATCAAAATCGCTCGCCCCGGCGAGAGAAATACAGCAACGTGAGCGAATTTGGGAAATTATGTATTTTGAAACCGAATTAACAGAAAATACAGTTTTTTTGGTAATTTCATCATGAATTATAGAATATGAAGATTATCACATTGTAACTTTCTCATACTTTCTCCAAATGGCACGATCTTCATATCAAAATCGCTCGCCTCGACGAGAGGAATGCAGCACCGCGGCCGAATTTCGAAAATTATGTATTTTGAGCCCGAATTAACAAAAAATTCTTTTTTTTTTGTAATTTCATCTTGAATTATTGAATATGAAGATTGTCCAATTGTAGGTTTCTCAATCTTTCTCCAAATGGCACGATTTTTATATCTAAATCGCTCGCCCCGGCGAGAGAAATACAACAGCGCGAACGAATTTGGGAAATTATGTATTTTGAGCCCGAATTAACAAAAAATACAGGTTTTTTTGTAATTTCATCTTGAATTATTGAATATGAAGATTGTCCAATTGTAGGTTTCTCAATCCTTCTCCAAATGGGACGATTTTTATATCAAACTCGCTCGCCCCGGCGAGAGAAATACAGCAACGCGAACGAATTTGGGAAATTATGTATTTTGAAACCGAATTAACAGAAAATACAGTTTTTTTGGTAATTTCATCATGAATTATAGAATATGAAGATTCTCACATTGTAACTTTCTGATACTTTCTCAAAATGGCACGATCTTCATATCAAAATCGCTCGCCTCGACGAGAGGAATGCAGCAACGCGGCCGAATTTCGAAAATTATGTATTTTGAGCCCGAATTAACAAAAAATACAGGTTTTTTTGTAATTTCATCTTGAATTATTGAATATGAAGATTGTCCAATTGTAGGTTTCTCAATCTTTCTCCAAATGGGACGATTTTTATATCAAAATCGCTCGCCCCGGCGAGAGAAATACAGCAACGCGAGCGAATTTGGGAAATTATGTATTTTGAAACCGAATTAACAGAAAATACAGTTTTTTTGGTAATTTCATCATGAATTATAGAATATGAAGATTATCACATTGTTACTTTCTCATACTTTCTCCAAATGGCACGATCTTCATATCAAAATCACTCGCCTCGACGAGAGGAATGCGGCTTCGCGGCCGAATTTCGAAAATTATGTATTTTGAGCCCGAATTAACAAAAAATACAGTTTTTTTTTGTAATTTCATCTTGAATTATTGAATATGAAGATTGTCCAATTGTAGGTTTCTCAATCTTTCTCCAAATGGCACGATTTTTATATCAAAATCGCTCGCCCCGGCGAGAGAAATACAGCAGCGCGAACGAATTTGGGAAATTATGTATTTTGAAACTGAATTAACAGAAAATACAGTTTTTTTGGTAATTTCATCATGAATTATTGAATATGAAGATTGTCCAATTGTAACTTTCTCATATTTTCTCCAAATGGCACGATCTTCATATCAAAATCACTCGCCCCGGCGAGAGAAATACAGCAGCGCGAACGAATTTGGGAAATTATATATTTTGAGCCCGAATTAAAAAAAATACAGGTTTTTTTGTATTTTCATGTTGAATTATTGAATATGAAGATTATCACATTGTAGGTTTCTCAATTTTTCTCCAAATGGGACGATTTTTATATCAAAATCACTCGCCCCGACGAGAGAAATACAGCAGCGCAAACGAATTTGGGAAATTATGTATTTTGAAACCGAATTAACATAAAATACAGTTTTTTGGGTAATTTCATCATGAATTATTGAATTTGAAGATTATCACATTGTAACTTTCTCATACTTTCTCCAAATGGCACGATCTTCATATCAAAATCGCTCGCCTCGACGAGAGGAATGCAGCATCGCGGCCGAATTTCGAAAATTATGTATTTTGAGCCCGAATTAACAAAAAATACAGCTTTTTTTGTAATTTCATCTTGAATTATTGAATATGAAGATTATCACATTGTAGGTTTCTCAATCTTTCTCCAAATGGGACGATTTTTATATCAAAATCACTCGCCCCGACGAGAGAAATACAGCAGCGCGAACGAATTTGGGAAATTATGTATTTTAGAACCGAATTAACATAAAATACAGTTTTTTTGGTAATTTCATCATGAATTATTGAATTTGAAGATTATCACATTGTAACTTTCTCATACTTTCTCCAAATGGCACGATCTTCATATCAAAATCGCTCGCCTCGACGAGAGGAATGCAGCATCGCGGCCGAATTTCGAAAATTATGTATTTTGAGCCCGAATTAACAAAAAATACTGTTTTTTTTGTAATTTCATCTTGAATTATTGAATATGAAGATTGTCCAATTGTAGGTTTCTCAATCTTTCTCCAAATGGCGCGATTTTTATATCAAAATCGCTCGCCCCGGCGAGAGAAATACAACAGCGCGAACGAATTTGGGAAATTATGTATTTTTAGCCCGAATTAACAAAAAATACAGGTTTTTTTGTAATTTCATCTTGAATTATTGAATATGAAGATTGTCCAATTGTAGGTTTCTCAATCCTTCTCCAAATGGGACGATTTTTATATCAAACTCGCTCGCCCCGGCGAGAGAAATACAGCAACGCGAACGAATTTGGGAAATTATGTATTTTGAAACCGAATTAACAGAAAATACAGTTTTTTTGGTAATTTCATCATGAATTATAGAATATGAAGATTATCACATTGTAACTTTCTGATACTTTCTCAAAATGGCACGATCTTCATATCAAAATCGCTCGCCTCGACGAGAGGAATGCAGCACCGTGGCCGAATTTCGAAAATTATGTATTTTGAGCCCGAATTAACAAAAAATACAGGTTTTTTTGTAATTTCATCTTGAATTATTGAATATGAAAATTGTCCAATTGTAGGTTTCTCAATCTTTCTCCAAATGGGACGATTTTTATATCAAAATCGCTCGCCCCGGCGAGAGAAATACAGCAACGTGAGCGAATTTGGGAAATTATGTATTTTGAAACCGAATTAACAGAAAATACAGTTTTTTTGGTAATTTCATCATGAATTATAGAATATGAAGATTATCACATTGTAACTTTCTCATACTTTCTCCAAATGGCACGATCTTCATATCAAAATCGCTCGCCTCGACGAGAGGAATGCAGCACCGCGGCCGAATTTCGAAAATTATGTATTTTGTGCCCGAATTAACAAAAAATACTTTTTTTTTGTAATTTCATCTTGAATTATTGAATATGAAGATTGTCCAATTGTAGGTTTCTCAATCTTTCTCCAAATGGCACGATTTTTATATCTAAATCGCTCGCCCCGGCGAGAGAAATACAACAGCCCGAACGAATTTGGGAAATTATGTATTTTGAGCCCGAATTAACAAAAAATACAGGTTTTTTTGTAATTTCATCTTGAATTATTGAATATGAAGATTGTCCAATTGTAGGTTTCTCAATCCTTCTCCAAATGGGACGATTTTTATATCAAACTCGCTCGCCCCGGCGAGAGAAATACAGCAACGCGAACGAATTTGGGAAATTATGTATTTTGAAACCGAATTAACAGAAAATACAGTTTTTTTGGTAATTTCATCATGAATTATAGAATATGGAGATTATCACATTGTAACTTTCTGATACTTTCTCAAAATGGCACGATCTTCATATCAAAATCGCTCGCCTCGACGAGAGGAATGCAGCAACGCGGCCGAATTTCGAAAATTATGTATTTTGAGCCCGAATTAACAAAAAATACAGGTTTTTTTGTAATTTCATCTTGAATTATTGAATATGAAGATTGTCCAATTGTAGGTTTCTCAATCTTTCTCCAAATGGGACGATTTTTATATCAAAATCGCTCGCCCCGGCGAGAGAAATACAGCAACGCGAGCGAATTTGGGAAATTATGTATTTTGAAACCGAATTAACAGAAAATACAGTTTTTTTGGTAATTTCATCATGAATTATAGAATATGAAGATTATCACATTGTAACTTTCTCATACTTTCTCCAAATGGCACGATCTTCATATCAAAATCGCTCGCCTCGACGAGAGGAATGCAGCACCGCGGCCGAATTTCGAAAATTATGTATTTTGTGCCCGAATTAACAAAAAATACTTTTTTTTTGTAATTTCATCTTGAATTATTGAATATGAAGATTGTCCAATTGTAGGTTTCTCAATCTTTCTCCAAATGGCACGATTTTTATATCTAAATCGCTCGCCCCGGCGAGAGAAATACAACAGCCCGAACGAATTTGGGAAATTATGTATTTTGAGCCCGAATTAACAAAAAATACAGGTTTTTTTGTAATTTCATCTTGAATTATTGAATATGAAGATTGTCCAATTGTAGGTTTCTCAATCCTTCTCCAAATGGGACGATTTTTATATCAAACTCGCTCGCCCCGGCCAGAGAAATACAGCAACGCGAACGAATTTGGGAAATTATGTATTTTGAAACCGAATTAACAGAAAATACAGTTTTTTTGGTAATTTCATCATGAATTATAGAATATGGAGATTATCACATTGTAACTTTCTGATACTTTCTCAAAATGGCACGATCTTCATATCAAAATCGCTCGCCTCGACGAGAGGAATGCAGCAACGCGGCCGAATTTCGAAAATTATGTATTTTGAGCCCGAATTAACAAAAAATACAGGTTTTTTTGTAATTTCATCTTGAATTATTGAATATGAAGATTGTCCAATTGTAGGTTTCTCAATCTTTCTCCAAATGGGACGATTTTTATATCAAAATCGCTCGCCCCGGCGAGAGAAATACAGCAACGCGAGCGAATTTGGGAAATTATGTATTTTGAAACCGAATTAACAGAAAATACAGTTTTTTTGGTAATTTCATCATGAATTATAGAATATGAAGATTATCACATTGTAACTTTCTCATACTTTCTCCAAATGGCACGATCTTCATATCAAAATCACTCACCTCGACGAGAGGAATGCAGCAGCGCGGCCGAATTTCGAAAATTATGTATTTTGAGCCCGAATTAACAAAAAATACAGTTTTTTTTGTAATTTCATCTTGAATTATTGAATATGAAGATTGTCCAATTGTAGGTTTCTCAATCTTTCTCCAAATGGCACGATTTTTATATCAAAATCGCTCGCCCCGGCGAGAGAAATACAGCAGCGCGAACGAATTTGGGAAATTATGTATTTTGAAACTGAATTAACAGAAAATACAGTTTTTTTGGTAATTTCATCATGAATTATTGAATATGAACATTGTCCAATTGTAACTTTCTCATATTTTCTCCAAATGGCACGATCTTCATATCAAAATCACTCGCCCCGGCGAGAGAAATACAGCAGCGCGAACGAATTTGGGAAATTATGTATTTTGAGCCCGAATTAACAGAAAATACAGGTTTTTTTGTAATTTCATGTTGAATTATTGAATATGAAGATTATCACATTGTAGGTTTCTCAATCTTTCTCCAAATGGGACGATTTTTATATCAAAATCACTCGCCCCGACGAGAGAAATACAGCAGCGCGAACGAATTTGGGAAATTATGTATTTTGAGCCCGAATTAACAAAAAATACAGGTTTTTTTGTAATTTCATCTTGAATTATTGAATATGAAGATTGTCCAATTGTAGGTTTCTCAATCTTTCTCCAAATGGGACGATTTTTATATCAAAATCGCTCGCCCCGGCGAGAGAAATACAGCAACGCGAGCGAATTTGGGAAATTATGTATTTTGAAACCGAATTAACAGAAAATACAGTTTTTTTGGTAATTTCATCATGAATTATAGAATATGAAGATTATCACATTGTAACTTTCTCATACTTTCACCAAATGGCACGATCTTCATATCAAAATCACTCGCCTCGACGAGAGGAATGCAGCATCGCGGACGAATTTCGAAAATTATGTATTTTGAGCCGAATTAACAAAAAATACAGTTTTTTTGTAATTTCATCTTGAATTATTGAATATGAAGATTGTCCAATTGTAGGTTTCTCAATCTTTCTCCAAATGGCACGATTTTTATATCAAAATCGCTCGCCCCGGCGAGAGAAATACAGCAGCGCGAACGAATTTGGGAAATTATGTATTTTGAAACTGAATTAACAGAAAATACAGTTTTTTTGGTAATTTCATCATGAATTATTGAATATGAAGATTGTCCACTTGTAGGTTTCTCAATCTTTCTCCAAATGGGACGATTTTTATATCAAAATCACTCGCCCCGGCGAGAGAAATACAGCAGCGCGAACGAATTTGGGAAATTATATATTTTGAACCCGAATTAAAAAAAATACAGGTTTTTTTGTAATTTCATCTTGAATTATTGAATAGGAAGATTATCACATTGTAGGTTTCTCAATCTTTCTCCAAATGGGACGATTTTTATATCAAAATCACTCGCCCCGACGAGAGAAATACAGCAGCGCGAACGAATTTGGGAAATTATGTATTTTGAAACCGAATTAACATAAAATACAGTTTTTTTGGTAATTTCATCATGAATTATTGAATTTGAAGATTATCACATTGTAACTTTCTCATACTTTTTCCAAATGGCACGATCTTCATATCAAAATCGCTCGCCTCGACGAGAGGAATGCAGCAATGCGGCCGAATTTCGAAAATTATGTATTTTGAGCCCGAATTAACAAAAAATACAGTTTTTTTTGTAATTTCATCTTGAATTATTGAATATGAAGATTGTCCAATTGTAGGTTTCTCAATCTTTCTCCAAATGGCACGATTTTTATATCAAAATTACTCGCCCCGACGAGAGAAATACAGCAGCGCGAACGAATTTGGGAAATTATGTATTTTGAAACCGAATTAACATAAAGTACAGTTTTTTTGGTAATTTCATCATGAATTATTGAATTTGAAGATTATCACATTGTAACTTTCTCATACTTTCTCAATACTTTCTCCAAATGAATTATTGAATTTCGAAAATTATGTATTTTGAGCCCGAATTAACAGAAAATACAGGTTTTTTTGTAATTTCATCTTGAATTATTGAATATGGAGATTGTCCAATTGTAGGTTTCTCAATCTTTCTCCAAATGGCACGATTTTTATATGTAAATCGCTCGCCCCGGCCAGAGAAATACAGCAGCGCGAACGAATTTGGGAAATTATGTATTTTGAGCCCGAATTAACAAAAAATACAGGTTTTTTTGTAATTTCATCTTGAATTATTGAATATGAAGATTGTCCAATTGTAGGTTTCTCAATCTTTCTCCAAATGGGACGATTTTTATATCAAAATCGCTCGCCCCGGCGAGAGAAATACAGCAACGCGAGCGAATTTGGGAAATTATGTATTTTGAAACCGAATTAACAGAAAATACAGTTTTTTTGGTAATTTCATCATGAATTATAGAATATGAAGATTATCACATTGTAACTTTCTCATACTTTCACCAAATGGCACGATCTTCATATCAAAATCACTCGCCTCGACGAGAGGAATGCAGCATCGCGGACGAATTTCGAAAATTATGTATTTTGAGCCGAATTAACAAAAAATACAGTTTTTTTGTAATTTCATCTTGAATTATTGAATATGAAGATTGTCCAATTGTAGGTTTCTCAATCTTTCTCCAAATGGCACGATTTTTATATCAAAATCGCTCGCCCCGGCGAGAGAAATACAGCAGCGCGAACGAATTTGGGAAATTATGTATTTTGAAACTGAATTAACAGAAAATACAGTTTTTTTGGTAATTTCATCATGAATTATTGAATATGAAGATTGTCCACTTGTAGGTTTCTCAATCTTTCTCCAAATGGGACGATTTTTATATCAAAATCACTCGCCCCGGCGAGAGAAATACAGCAGCGCGAACGAATTTGGGAAATTATATATTTTGAACCCGAATTAAAAAAAATACAGGTTTTTTTGTAATTTCATCTTGAATTATTGAATATGAAGATTATCACATTGTAGGTTTCTCAATCTTTCTCCAAATGGGACGATTTTTATATCAAAATCACTCGCCCCGACGAGAGAAATACAGCAGCGCGAACGAATTTGGGAAATTATGTATTTTGAAACCGAATTAACATAAAATACAGTTTTTTTGGTAATTTCATCATGAATTATTGAATTTGAAGATTATCACATTGTAACTTTCTCATACTTTTTCCAAATGGCACGATCTTCATATCAAAATCGCTCGCCTCGACGAGAGGAATGCAGCAATGTGGCCGAATTTCGAAAATTATGTATTTTGAGCCCGAATTAACAAAAAATACAGTTTTTTTTGTAATTTCATCTTGAATTATTGAATATGAAGATTGTCCAATTGTAGGTTTCTCAATCTTTCTCCAAATGGCACGATTTTTATATCAAAATCACTCGCCCCGACGAGAGAAATACAGCAGCGCGAACGAATTTGGGAAATTATGTATTTTGAAACCGAATTAACATAAAGTACAGTTTTTTTGGTAATTTCATCATGAATTATTGAATTTGAAGATTATCACATTGTAACTTTCTCATACTTTCTCCAAATGGCACGATCTTCATATCGAAATCGCTCGCCTCGACGAGAGGAATGCAGCCACGCGTCCGAATTTCGAAAATTATGTATTTTGAGCCCGAATTAACAAAAAATACAGTTTTTTTTGTAATTTCATCTTGAATTATTGAATATGAAGATTGTCCAATTGTAGGTTTCTCAATCTTTCTCCAAATGGCACGATTTTTATATGAAAATCGCTCGCCCCGGCGAGAGAAATACAGCAGTGCGAATGAATTTGGGAAATTATGTATTTTGAGCCCGAATTAACAAAAAATACAGGTTTTTTTGTAATTTCATCTTGAATTATTGAATATGAATATTGTCCATTTGTAGGTTTGTCAATCTTTCTCCAAATGGGACGATTTTTATATCAAAATCGCTCGCCCCGGCGAGAGAAATACAGCAACGCGAGCGAATTTGGGAAATTATGTATTTTGAAACCGAATTAACAGAAAATACAGTTTTTTTGGTAATTTCATCATGAATTATAGAATATGAAGATTATCACATTGTAACTTTCTCATACTTTCTCCAAATGGCACGATCTTCATATCAAAATCGCTCGCCTCGACGAGAGGAATGCAGCACCGCGGCCGAATTTCGAAAATAATGTATTTTGAGCCCGAATTAACAAAAAATACAGTTTTTTTTGTAATTTCATCTTGAATTATTGAATATGAAGATTGGCCAGTTGTAGGTTTCTCAATCTTTCTCCAAATGGGACGATTTTTATATCAAAATCACTCGCCCCGACGAGAGAAATACAGCAGCGCGAACGAATTTGGGAAATTATGTATTTTGAAACCGAATTAACATAAAATACAGTTTTTTTGGTAATTTCATCATGAATTATTGAATTTGAAGATTATCACATTGCAACTTTCTCATACTTTCTCCAAATGGCACGATCTTCATATCAAAATCGCTCGGCTCGACGAGAGGAATGCAGCTCCGCGGCCGAATTTCGAAAATTATGTATTTTGAGCCCGAATTAACAAAAAATACATGTTTTTTTGTAATTTCATCTTGAATTATTGAATATGAAGATTGTCCAATTGTAGGTTTCTCAATCTTTCTCCAAATGGGACGATTTTTATATCAAAATCACTCGCCCCGGCGAGAGAAATATAGCAGCGCGAACGAATTTGGGAAATTATGTATTTTGAAACCGAATTAACAGAAAATACAGTTTTTTTGGTAATTTCATCATGAATTATTGAATTTGAAAATTATATCATTGTAACTTTCTCATACTTTCTCCAAATGGCACGATCTTCATATCAAAATCGCTCGCCTCGACGAGAGGAATGCAGCATCGCGGCCGAATTTCGAAAATTATGTATTTTGAGCCCGAATTAACAAAAAATACATTTTTTTTTGTAATTTCATCTTGAATTATTGAATATGAAGATTGTCCAATTGTAGGTTTCTCAATCTTTCTCCAAATGGCACGATTTTTATATCAAAATCGCTCGCCCCCGCGAGAGAAATACAGCAGCGCGAACGAATTTGGTAAATTATGTATTTTGAAACCGAATTAACAGAAAATACAGTTTTTTTGGTAATTTCATCATGAATTATTGAATATGAAGATTGTCCAATTGTAGGTTTCTCAATCTTTCTCCAAATGGGACGATTTTTATATCAAAATCACTCGCCCCGGCGAGAGAAATACAGCAGCGTGAACGAATTTGGGAAATTATATATTTTGAGCCCGAATTAACAAAAAATACAGGTTTTTTTGTAATTTCATCTTGAATTATTGAATATGAAGATTATCACATTGTAGGTTTCTCAATCTTTCTCCAAATGGGACGATTTTTATATCAAAATCACTCGCCCCGACGAGAGAAATACAGCAGCGCGAACGAATTTGGGAAATAATGTATTTTAAAACCGAATTAACATAAAATACAGTTTTTTTGCTAATTTCATCATGAATTATTGAATTTGAAGATTATCACATTGTAACTTTCTCATACTTTCTCCAAATAGCACGATCTTCATATCAAAATCGCTCGCCCCGACGAGAGGAATGCAGCAACGCAGCCGAATTTCGAAAATTATGTATTTTGAGCCCGAATTAACAAAAAATACAGTTTTTTTTGTAATTTCATCTTGAATTATCGAATATGAAGATTGCCCAATTGTAGGTTTCTCAATGTTTCTCCAAATGGCACGATTTTTATATGAAAATCGCTCGCCCCGGCGAGAGAAATACAGCAACGCGAGCGAATTTGGGAAATTATGTATTTTGAGCCCGAATTAACAAAAAATACAGGTTTTTTTGTAATTTCATCTTGAATTATTGAATATGAAGATTGTCCAATTGTAGGTTTCTCAATCTTTCTCCAAATGGGACGATTTTTATATCAAAATCGCTCGCCCCGGCGAGAGAAATACAGCAACGCGAGCGAATTTGGGAAATTATGTATTTTGAAACCGAATTAACAGAAAATACAGTTTTTTTGGTAATTTCATCATGAATTATAGAATATGAAGATTATCACATTGTAACTTTCTCATACTTTCTCCAAATGGCACGATCTTCATATCAAAATCGCTCGCCTCGACGAGAGGAATGCAGCATCGCGGCCGAATTTCGAAAATTATGTATTTTGAGCCCGAATTAACAAAAAATACAGTTTTTTTTGTAATTTCATCTTGAATTATTGGATATGAAGAATGTCCAATTGTAGGTTTCTCAATCTTTCTCCAAATGGCACGATTTTTATATCAAAATCGCTCGCCCCGGCGAGAGAAATACAGCAGCGCGAACGAATTTGGGAAATTATGTATTTTGAAACCGAATTAACAGAAAATACAGTTTTTTTGGTAATTTCATCATGAATTATTGAATATGAAGATTGTCCAATTGTAGGTTTCTCAATCTTTCTCCAAATGGGACGATTTTTATATCAAAATCACTCGCCCCGGCGATAGAAATACAGCAGCGCGAACGAATTTGGGAAATTATATATTTTGAGCCCGAATTAAAAAAATACAGGTTTTTTTGTAATTTCATCTTGAATTATTGAATATGAAGATTATCACATTGTAGGTTTCTCAATCTTTCTCCAAATGGGACGATTTTTATATCAAAATCACTCGCCCCGACGAGAGAAATACAGCAGCGCAAACGAATTTGGGAAATTATGTATTTTGAAACCGAATTAACATAAAATACAGTTTTTTTGGTAATTTCATCATGAATTATTGAATTTGAAGATTATCACAATGTAACTTTCTCATACTTTCTCCAAATGGCACGATCTTCATATCAAAATCGTTCGCCTCGACGAGAGGAATGCAGCCACGCGGCCGAATTTCGAAAATTATGTATTTTGAGCCCGAATTAACAAAAAATACAGTTTTTTTTGTAATTTCATCTTGAATTATTGAATATGAAGATTGTTCAATTGTAGGTTTCTCAATCTTTCTCCAAATGGCACGATTTTTATATCAAAATCACTCGCCCCGACGAGAGAAATACAGCAGCGCGAACGAATTTGGGAAATTATGTATTTTGAAACCGAATTAACATAAAATACAGTTTTTTTGGTAATTTCATCATGAATTATTGAATTTGAAGATTATCACATTGTAACTTTCTCATACTTTCTCCAAATGGCACGATCTTCATATCGAAATCGCTCGCCTCGACGAGAGGAATGCAGCCGCGCGGCCGAATTTCGAAAATTATGTATTTTGAGCCCGAATTAACAAAAAATATAGTTTTTTTTGTAATTTCATCTTGAATTATTGAATATGAAGATTGTCCAATTGTAGGTTTCTCAATCTTTCTCCAAATGGCACGATTTTTATATGAAAATCGCTCGCCCCGGCGAGAGAAATACAGCAGCGCGAACGAATTTGGGAAATTATGTATTTTGAGCCCGAATTAACAAAAAATACTGGTTTTTTTGTAATTTCATCTTGAATTATTGAATATGAAGATTGTCCAATTGTAGGTTTCTCAATCTTTCTCCAAATGGGACGATTTTTATATCAAAATCGCTCGCCCCGGCGAGAGAAATACAGCCACGCGAGCGAATTTGTGAAATTATGTATTTTGAAACCGAATTAACAGAAAATACAGTTTTTTTGGTAATTTCATCATGAATTATAGAATATGAAGATTATCACATTGTAACTTTCTCATACTTTCTCCAAATGGCACGATCTTCATATCGAAATCGCTCGCCTTGACGAGAGGAATGCAGCATCGCGGCCGAATTTCGAAAATTATGTATTTTGATCCCGAATTAACAAAAAATACAGTTTTTTTTGTAATTTCATCTTGAATTATTGAATATGAAGATTGTCCAATTGTAGGTTTCTCAATCTTTCTCCAAATGGCACGATTTTTATATGAAAATCGCTCGCCCCGGCGAGAGAAATACAGCAGCGCGAACGAATTTGGGAAATTATGTATTTTGAGCCCGAATTAACAAAAAATACAGGTTTTTTTGTAATTTCATCTTGAATTATTGAATATGAAGATTGTCCAATTGTAGGTTTCTCAATCTTTCTCCAAATGGGACGATTTTTATATCAAAATCGCTCGCTCCGGCGAGAGAAATACAGCAACGCGAGCGAATTTGGGAAATTATGTATTTTGAAACCGAATTAACAGAAAATACAGTTTTTTTGGTAATTTCATCATGAATTATAGAATATGAAGATTATCACATTGTAACTTTCTCATACTTTCTCCAAATGGCACGATCTTCATATCAAAATCGCTCGCCTCGACGAGAGGAATGCAGCAGCGCAGCTGAATTTCGAAAATTATGTATTTTGAACCCGAATTAACAAAAAATACAGTTTTTTTTTTAATTTCATCTTGAATTATTGAATATGAAGATTGTCCAATTGTAGGTTTCTCAATCTTTCACCAAATGGCACGATTTTTATATCAAAATCGCTCGCCCCGGCGAGAGAAATACAGCAGCGCGAACGAATTTGGGAAATTATGTATTTTGAGCCCGAATTAACAAAAAATACAGGTTTTTTTGTAATTTCATCTTGAATTATTGAATATGAAGATTGTCCAATTGTAGGTTTCCCAATCTTTCTCCAAATGGGACGATTTTTATATCAAAATCACTCGCCCCGACGAGAGAAATACAGCATCGCGAACGAATTTGGGAAATTATGTATTTTGAAACCGAATTAACATCAAATACAGTTTTTTTGGTAATTTCATCATGAATTATTGAATTTGAAGATTATCACATTGTAACTTTCTCATACTTTCTCCAAATGGCACGATCTTCATATCAAAATCGCTCGGCTCGACGAGAGGAATGTAGCCCCGCGGCCGAATTTCGAAAATTATGTATTTTGAACCCGAATTAACAAAAAATACAGGTTTTTTTGTAATTTCATCTTGAATTATTGAATATGAAGATTGTCCAATTGTAGGTTTCTCAATCTTTCTCCAAATGGGACGATTTTTATATCAAAATCACTCGCCCCGGCGAGAGAAATACAGCAGCGCGAACGAATTTGGAAAATTATGTATTTTGAAACCGAATTAACAGAAAATACAGTTTTTTTGGTAATTTCATCATGAATTATTGAATTTGAACATTATATCATTGTAACTTTCTCATACTTTCTCCAAATGGCACGATCTTCATATCAAAATCGCTCGCCTCGACGAGAGGAATGCAGCTTCGCGGCCGAATTTCGAAAATTATGTATTTTGAGCCCGAATTAACAAAAAATATATTTTTTTTTGTAATTTCATCTTGAATTATTGAATATGAAGATTGTCCAATTGTAGGTTTCTCAATCTTTCTCCAAATGGGACGATTTTTATATCAAAATCGCTCGCCCCGGCGAGAGAAATACTGCAACGCGAGCGAATTTGGGAAATTATGTATTTTGAAACCGAATTAACAGAAAATACAGTTTTTTTGGTAATTTCATCATGAATTATAGAATATGAAGATTATCACATTGTAAATTTCTCATACTTTCTCCAAATGGCACGATCTTCATATCGAAATCGCTCGCCTCGACGAGAGGAATGCAGCTGCGCGGCCGAATTTCGAAAATTATGTATTTTGAGCCCGAATTAACAAAAAATACAGTTTTTTTTGTAATTTCATCTTGAATTATTGAATATGAAGATTGTCCAATTGTAGGTTTCTCAATCTTTCTCCAAATGGCACGATTTTTATATGAAAATCGCTCGCCCCGGCGAGAGAAATACAGCAGCGCGAACGAATTTGGGAAATTATGTATTTTGAGCCCGAATTAACAAAAAATACAGGTTTTTTTGTAATTTCATCTTGAATTATTGAATATGAAGATTGTCCAATTGTAGGTTTCTCAATCTTTCTCCAAATGGGACGATTTTTATATCAAAATCGCTCGCCCCGGCGAGAGAAATACAGCCACGCGAGCGAATTTGTGAAATTATGTATTTTGAAACCGAATTAACAGAAAATACAGTTTTTTTGGTAATTTCATCATGAATTATAGAATATGAAGATTATCACATTGTAACTTTCTCATACTTTCTCCAAATGGCACGATCTTCATATCGAAATCGCTCGCCTTGACGAGAGGAATGCAGCATCGCGGCCGAATTTCGAAAATTATGTATTTTGAGCCCGAATTAACAAAAAATACAGTTTTTTTTGTAATTTCATCTTGAATTATTGAATATGAAGATTGTCCAATTGTAGGTTTCTCAATCTTTCTCCAAATGGCACGATTTTTATATGAAAATCGCTCGCCCCGGCGAGAGAAATACAGCAGCGCGAACGAATTTGGGAAATTATGTATTTTGAGCCCGAATTAACAAAAAATACAGGTTTTTTTGTAATTTCATCTTGAATTATTGAATATGAAGATTGTCCAATTGTAGGTTTCTCAATCTTTCTCCAAATGGGACGATTTTTATATCAAAATCGCTCGCTCCGGCGAGAGAAATACAGCAACGCGAGCGAATTTGGGAAATTATGTATTTTGAAACCGAATTAACAGAAAATACAGTTTTTTTGGTAATTTCATCATGAATTATAGAATATGAAGATTATCACATTGTAACTTTCTCATACTTTCTCCAAATGGCACGATCTTCATATCAAAATCGCTCGCCTCGACGAGAGGAATGCAGCAGCGCAGCTGAATTTCGAAAATTATGTATTTTGAACCCGAATTAACAAAAAATACAGTTTTTTTTTTAATTTCATCTTGAATTATTGAATATGAAGATTGTCCAATTGTAGGTTTCTCAATCTTTCACCAAATGGCACGATTTTTATATCAAAATCGCTCGCCCCGGCGAGAGAAATACAGCAGCGCGAACGAATTTGGGAAATTATGTATTTTGAGCCCGAATTAACAAAAAATACAGGTTTTTTTGTAATTTCATCTTGAATTATTGAATATGAAGATTGTCCAATTGTAGGTTTCCCAATCTTTCTCCAAATGGGACGATTTTTATATCAAAATCACTCGCCCCGACGAGAGAAATACAGCATCGCGAACGAATTTGGGAAATTATGTATTTTGAAACCGAATTAACATCAAATACAGTTTTTTTGGTAATTTCATCATGAATTATTGAATTTGAAGATTATCACATTGTAACTTTCTCATACTTTCTCCAAATGGCACGATCTTCATATCAAAATCGCTCGGCTCGACGAGAGGAATGTAGCCCCGCGGCCGAATTTCGAAAATTATGTATTTTGAACCCGAATTAACAAAAAATACAGGTTTTTTTGTAATTTCATCTTGAATTATTGAATATGAAGATTGTCCAATTGTAGGTTTCTCAATCTTTCTCCAAATGGGACGATTTTTATATCAAAATCACTCGCCCCGGCGAGAGAAATACAGCAGCGCGAACGAATTTGGAAAATTATGTATTTTGAAACCGAATTAACAGAAAATACAGTTTTTTTGGTAATTTCATCATGAATTATTGAATTTGAACATTATATCATTGTAACTTTCTCATACTTTCTCCAAATGGCACGATCTTCATATCAAAATCGCTCGCCTCGACGAGAGGAATGCAGCTTCGCGGCCGAATTTCGAAAATTATGTATTTTGAGCCCGAATTAACAAAAAATATATTTTTTTTTGTAATTTCATCTTGAATTATTGAATATGAAGATTGTCCAATTGTAGGTTTCTCAATCTTTCTCCAAATGGGACGATTTTTATATCAAAATCGCTCGCCCCGGCGAGAGAAATACTGCAACGCGAGCGAATTTGGGAAATTATGTATTTTGAAACCGAATTAACAGAAAATACAGTTTTTTTGGTAATTTCATCATGAATTATAGAATATGAAGATTATCACATTGTAAATTTCTCATACTTTCTCCAAATGGCACGATCTTCATATCGAAATCGCTCGCCTCGACGAGAGGAATGCAGCTGCGCGGCCGAATTTCGAAAATTATGTATTTTGAGCCCGAATTAACAAAAAATACAGTTTTTTTTGTAATTTCATCTTGAATTATTGAATATGAAGATTGTCCAATTGTAGGTTTCTCAATCTTTCTCCAAATGGCACGATTTTTATATGAAAATCGCTCGCCCCGGCGAGAGAAATACAGCAGCGCGAACGAATTTGGGAAATTATGTATTTTGAGCCCGAATTAACAAAAAATACAGGTTTTTTTGTAATTTCATCTTGAATTATTGAATATGAAGATTGTCCAATTGTAGGTTTCTCAATCTTTCTCCAAATGGGACGATTTTTATATCAAAATCGCTCGCCCCGGCGAGAGAAATACAGCCACGCGAGCGAATTTGTGAAATTATGTATTTTGAAACCGAATTAACAGAAAATACAGTTTTTTTGGTAATTTCATCATGAATTATAGAATATGAAGATTATCACATTGTAACTTTCTCATACTTTCTCCAAATGGCACGATCTTCATATCGAAATCGCTCGCCTTGACGAGAGGAATGCAGCATCGCGGCCGAATTTCGAAAATTATGTATTTTGAGCCCGAATTAACAAAAAATACAGTTTTTTTTGTAATTTCATCTTGAATTATTGAATATGAAGATTGTCCAATTGTAGGTTTCTCAATCTTTCTCCAAATGGCACGATTTTTATATGAAAATCGCTCGCCCCGGCGAGAGAAATACAGCAGCGCGAACGAATTTGGGAAATTATGTATTTTGAGCCCGAATTAACAAAAAATACAGGTTTTTTTGTAATTTCATCTTGAATTATTGAATATGAAGATTGTCCAATTGTAGGTTTCTCAATCTTTCTCCAAATGGGACGATTTTTATATCAAAATCGCTCGCTCCGGCGAGAGAAATACAGCAACGCGAGCGAATTTGGGAAATTATGTATTTTGAAACCGAATTAACAGAAAATACAGTTTTTTTGGTAATTTCATCATGAATTATAGAATATGAAGATTATCACATTGTAACTTTCTCATACTTTCTCCAAATGGCACGATCTTCATATCAAAATCGCTCGCCTCGACGAGAGGAATGCAGCAGCGCAGCTGAATTTGGAAAATTATGTATTTTGAACCCGAATTAACAAAAAATACAGTTTTTTTTTTTAATTTCATCTTGAATTATTGAATATGAAGATTGTCCAATTGTAGGTTTCTCAATCTTTCACCAAATGGCACGATTTTTATATCAAAATCGCTCGCCCCGGCGAGAGAAATACAGCAGCGCGAACGAATTTGGGAAATTATGTATTTTGAGCCCGAATTAACAAAAAATACAGGTTTTTTTGTAATTTCATCTTGAATTATTGAATATGAAGATTGTCCAATTGTAGGTTTCCCAATCTTTCTCCAAATGGGACGATTTTTATATCAAAATCACTCGCCCCGACGAGAGAAATACAGCATCGCGAACGAATTTGGGAAATTATGTATTTTGAAACCGAATTAACATCAAATACAGTTTTTTTGGTAATTTCATCATGAATTATTGAATTTGAAGATTATCACATTGTAACTTTCTCATACTTTCTCCAAATGGCACGATCTTCATATCAAAATCGCTCTGCTCGACGAGAGGAATGTAGCCCCGCGGCCGAATTTCGAAAATTATGTATTTTGAACCCGAATTAACAAAAAATACAGGTTTTTTTGTAATTTCATCTTGAATTATTGAATATGAAGATTGTCCAATTGTAGGTTTCTCAATCTTTCTCCAAATGGGACGATTTTTATATCAAAATCACTCGCCCCGGCGAGAGAAATACAGCAGCGCGAACGAATTTGGAAAATTATGTATTTTGAAACCGAATTAACAGAAAATACAGTTTTTTTGGTAATTTCATCATGAATTATTGAATTTGAACATTATATCATTGTAACTTTCTCATACTTTCTCCAAATGGCACGATCTTCATATCAAAATCGCTCGCCTCGACGAGAGGAATGCAGCTCCGCGGCCGAATTTCGAAAATTATGTATTTTGAGCCCGAATTAACAAAAAATATATTTTTTTTTGTAATTTCATCTTGAATTATTGAATATGAAGATTGTCCAATTGTAGGTTTCTCAATCTTTCTCCAAATGGGACGATTTTTATATCAAAATCGCTCGCCCCGGCGAGAGAAATACTGCAACGCGAGCGAATTTGGGAAATTATGTATTTTGAAACCGAATTAACAGAAAATACAGTTTTTTTGGTAATTTCATCATGAATTATAGAATATGAAGATTATCACATTGTAACTTTCTCATACTTTCTCCAAATGGCACGATCTTCATATCGAAATCGCTCGCCTCGACGAGAGGAATGCAGCTGCGCGGCCGAATTTCGAAAATTATGTATTTTGAGCCCGAATTAACAAAAAATACAGTTTTTTTTGTAATTTCATCTTGAATTATTGAATATGAAGATTGTCCAATTGTAGGTTTCTCAATCTTTCTCCAAATGGCACGATTTTTATATGAAAATCGCTCGCCCCGGCGAGAGAAATACAGCAGCGCGAACGAATTTGGGAAATTATGTATTTTGAGCCCGAATTAACAAAAAATACAGGTTTTTTTGTAATTTCATCTTGAATTATTGAATATGAAGATTGTCCAATTGTAGGTTTCTCAATCTTTCTCCAAATGGGACGATTTTTATATCAAAATCGCTCGCCCCGGCGAGACAAATACAGCCACGCGAGCGAATTTGTGAAATTATGTATTTTGAAACCGAATTAACAGAAAATACAGTTTTTTTGGTAATTTCATCATGAATTATAGAATATGAAGATTATCACATTGTAACTATCTCATACTTTCTCCAAATGGCACGATCTTCATATCATAATCGCTCGCCTCGACGAGAGGAATGCAGCTGCGCGGCCGAATTTCGAAAATTATGTATTTTGAGCCCGAATTAACAAAAAATACATTTTTTTTTGTAATTTCATCTTGAATTATTGAATATGAAGATTGTCCAATTGTAGGTTTCTCAATCTTTCTCCAAATGGCACGATTTTTATATCAAAATCACTCGCCCCGACGAGAGAAATACAGCAGCGCGAACGAATTTGTGAAATTATGTATTTTGAAACCGAATTAACATAAAATACAGTTTTTTTGGTAATTTCATCATGAATTATTGAATTTGAAGATTATCACATTGTAACTTTCTCATACTTTCTCCAAATGGCACGATCTTCATATCGAAATCGCTCGCCTTGACGAGGGGAATGCAGCACCGCGGCCGAATTTCGAAAATTATGTATTTTGAGCCCGAATTAACAAAAAATACAGTTTTTTTTGTAATTTCATCTTGAATTATTGAATATGAAGATTGTCCAAATGTAGGTTTCTCAATCTTTCTCTTAATGGCACGATTTTTATATGAAAATCGCTCGCCCCGGCGAGAGAAATACAGCAGCGCGAACGAATTTGGGAAATTATGTATTTTGAGCCCGAATTAACAAAAAATACAGGTTTTTTTGTAATTTCATCTTGAATTATTGAATATGAAGATTGTCCAATTGTAGGTTTCTCAATCTTTCTCCAAATGGGACGATTTTTATATCAAAATCGCTCGCTCCGGCGAGAGAAATACAGCAACGCGAGATAATTTGGGAAATTATGTATTTTGAAACCGAATGAACAGAAAATACAGTTTTTTTGGTAATTTCATCATGAATTATAGAATATGAAGATTATCACATTGTAACTTTCTCATACTTTCTCCAAATGGCACGATCTTCATATCAAAATCGCTCGCCTCGACGAGAGGAATGCAGCAGCGCAGCCGAATTTCGAAAATTATGTATTTTGAACCCGAATTAACAAAAAATACAGTTTTTTTTTTAATTTCATCTTTAATTATTGAATATGAAGATTGTCCAATTGTAGGTTTCTCAATCTTTCACCAAATGGCACGATTTTTATATCAAAATCGCTCGCCCCGGCGAGAGAAATACAGCAGCGCGAACGAATTTGGGAAATTATGTATTTTGAGCCCGAATTAACAAAAAATACAGGTTTTTTTGTAATTTCATCTTGAATTATTGAATATGAAGATTGTCCAATTGTTGGTTTCCCAATCTTTCTCCAAATGGGACGATTTTTATATCAAAATCACTCGCCCCGACGAGAGAAATACAGCAGCGCGAACGAATTTGGGAAATTATGTATTTTGAAACCGAATTAACATCAAATACAGTTTTTTTGGTAATTTCATCATGAATTATTGAATTTGAAGATTATCACATTGTAACTTTCTCATACTTTCTCCAAATGGCACGATCTTCATATCAAAATCGCTCGGCTCGACGAGAGGAATGTAGCCACGCGGCCGAATTTCGAAAATTATGTATTTTGAACCCGAATTAACAAAAAATACAGTTTTTTTTTTAATTTCATCTTTAATTATTGAATATGAAGATTGTCCAATTGTAGGTTTCTCAATCTTTCACCAAATGGCACGATTTTTATATCAAAATCGCTCGCCCCGGCGAGAGAAATACAGCAGCGCGAACGAATTTGGGAAATTATGTATTTTGAGCCCGAATTAACAAAAAATACAGGTTTTTTTGTAATTTCATCTTGAATTATTGAATATGAAGATTGTCCAATTGTTGGTTTCCCAATCTTTCTCCAAATGGGACGATTTTTATATCAAAATCACTCGCCCCGACGAGAGAAATACAGCAGCGCGAACGAATTTGGGAAATTATGTATTTTGAAACCGAATTAACATCAAATACAGTTTTTTTGGTAATTTCATCATGAATTATTGAATTTGAAGATTATCACATTGTAACTTTCTCATACTTTCTCCAAATGGCACGATCTTCATATCAAAATCGCTCGGCTCGACGAGAGGAATGTAGCCACGCGGCCGAATTTCGAAAATTATGTATTTTGAACCCGAATTAACAAAAAATACAGGTTTTTTTGTAATTTCATCTTGAATTATTGAATATGAAGATTGTCCAATTGTAGGTTTCTCAATCTTTCTCCAAATGGGACGATTTTTATATCAAAATCACTCGCCCCGGCGAGAGAAATACAGCAGCGCAAACGAATTTGGGAAATTATGTATTTTGAAACCGAATTAACAGAAAATACAGTTTTTTTGGTAATTTCATCATGAATTATTGAATTTGAACATTATATCATTGTAACTTTCTCATACATTCTCCAAATGGCACGATCTTCATATCAAAATCGCTCGCCTCGACGAGAGGAATGCAGCTTCGCGGCCGAATTTCGAAAATTATGTATTTTGAGCCCGAATTAACAAAAAATATATTTTTTTTTGTAATTTCATCTTGAATTATTGAATATGAAGATTGTCCAATTGTAGGTTTCTCAATCTTTCTCCAAATGGCACGATTTTTATATCAAAATCGCTCGCCCCGGCGAGAGAAATACAGCAGCGCGAACGAATTTGGGAAATTATGTATTTTGAAACCGAATTAACAGAAAATTCAGTTTTTTTGGTAATTTCATCATGAATTATTGAATACGAAGATTGTCCAATTGTAGGTTTCTCAATCTTTCTCCACATGGGACGATTTTTATATCAAAATCACTCACCCCGGCGAGAGAAATACAGCAGCGCGACCGAATTTGGGAAATTATATATTTTGAGCCCGAATTAACAAAAAATACAGGTTTTTTTGTAATTTCATCTTGAATTATTGAATTTGAAGATTATCACATTGTAGGTTTCTCAATCTTTCTCCAAATGGGACGATTTTTATATCAAAATCACACGCCCCGACGAGAGAAATATAGCAGCGCGAACGAATTTGGGAAATTATGTATTTTAAAACCGAATTAACATAAAATACAGTTTTTTTGGTAATTTCATCATGAATTATTGAATTTGAAGATTATCACATTGTAACTTTCTCATACTTTCTCCAAATGGGACGATCTTCATATCAAAATCGCTCGCCCCGGCGAGAGAAATACAGCAGCGCGAACGAATTTGGGAAATTATATATTTTGAGCCCGAATTAACAAAAAATACAGGTTTTTTTGTAATTTCATCTTGAATTATTGAATATGAAGATTGTCCAATTGTAGGTTTCTCAATCTTTCTCCAAATGGGACGATTTTTATATCAAAATCACTCGCCCCGGCGAGAGAAATACAGTAGCGCGAACGAATTTGGGAAATTATGTATTTTGAAACCGAATTAACAGAAAATACAGATTTTTTGGTAATTTCATCATGAATTATAGAATATGAAGATTATCACATTGTAACTTTCTCATACTTTCTCCAAATGGCACGATCTTGATAACAAAATCGCTCGCCTCGACGAGAGGATTGCAGCCGCGCGGCCGAATTTCGAAAATTATGTATTTTGAGCCCGAATTAACAAAAAATACAGGTTTTTTTGTAATTTCATCTTGAATTATTGAATATGAAGATTGTCCAATTGTAGGTTTCTCAATCTTTCTCCAAATGGCACGATTTTTATATCAAAATCGCTCGCCCCGGCGATAGAAATACAGCAGCGCGAACGAATTTGGTAAATTATGTATTTTGAAACCGAATTAACAGAAAATACAGTTTTTTTGGTAATTTCATCATGAATTATAGAATATGAAGATTATCACATTGTAACTTTCTCATACTTTCTCCAAATGGCACGATCTTCATATCGAAATCGCTCGCCCCGGCGAGAAGAATGCAGCAGCGCGGCCAAATTTCGAAAATTATGTATTTTGAGCCCGAATTAACAAAAAATACAGTTTTTTTTGTAATTTCATCATGAATTATAGAATATGTAGATTATCACATTGTAACTTTCTCATACTTTCTCCAAATGGCACGATCTTCATATCAAAATCGCTCGCCCCGGCGAGAGGAATACAGCAGCGCGAACGAATTTGGGAAATTATGTATTTTGAAACCGAATTAACATAAAATACAGTTTTTTTGGTAATTTCATCATGAATTATTGAATTTGAAGATTATCACATTGTAACTTTCTCATACTTTCTCCAAATGGCACGATCTTCATATCAAAATCGCTCGGCTCGACGAGAGGAATGCAGCCACGCGACCGAATTTCGAAAATTATGTATTTTGAGCCCGAATTAACAAAAAATACAGGTTTTTTTGTAATTTCATCTTGAATTATTGAATATGAAGATTGTCCAATTGTAGGTTTCTCAATCTTTCTCCAAATGGGACGATTTTTATATCAAAATAACTCGCCCCGGCGAGAGAAATACAGCAGCGCGAACGAATTTGGGAAATTATGTATTTTGAAACCGAATTAACAGAAAATACAGTTTTTTTGGTAATTTCATCATGAATTATTGAATTTGAACATTATATCATTGTAACTTTCTCATACTTTCTCCAAATGGCACGATCTTCATATCAAAATCGCTCGCCCCGACGAGAGAAATATAGCAGCGCGAACGAATTTGGGAAATTATGTATTTTTAGCCCGAATTAACAAAAAATACAGTTTTTTTTGTAATTTCATCATGAATTATAGAATATGTAGATTATCACATTGTAACTTTCTCATACTTTCTCCAAATGGCACGATCTTCATATCAAAATCGCTCGCCCCGACGAGAGGAATGCAGCAACGCAGCCGAATTTCGAAAATTATGTATTTTGAGCCCGAATTAACAAAAAATACAGGTTTTTTTGTAATTTCATCTTGAATTATTGAATATGAAGATTGTCCAATTGTAGGTTTCTCAATCTTTCTCCAAATGGGACGATTTTTATATCAAAATCGCTCGCCCCGGCGAGAGAAATACAGCAGCGCGAACGAATTTGGGAAATTATGTATTTTGAGCCCGAATTAACAAAAAATACAGGTTTTTTTGTAATTTCATCTTGAATTATTGAATATGAAGATTGTCCAATTGTAGGTTTCTCAATCTTTCTCCAAATGGGACGATTTTTATATCAAAATCGCTCGCCCCGGCGAGAGAAATACTGCAACGCGAGCGAATTTGGGAAATTATGTATTTTGAAACCGAATTAACAGAAAATACAGTTTTTTTGGTAATTTCATCATGAATTATAGAATATTAAGATTATCACATTGTAACTTTCTCATACTTTCTCCAAATGGCACGATCTTCATATCAAAATCGCTCGCCTCGACGAGAGGAATGCAGCAACTCGGCCGAATTTCGAAAATTATGTATTTTGAGCCCGAATTAACAAAAAATACAGTTTTTTTTGTAATTTCATCTTGAATTATTGAATATGAAGATTGTCCAATTGTAGGTTTCTCAATCTTTCTCCAAATGGCACGATTTTTATATCAAAATCGCTCGCCCCGACGAGAGAAATACAGCAGCGCGAACGAATTTGGGAAATTATGTATTTTGAAACCGAATTAACAGAAAATTCAGTTTTTTTGGTAATTTCATCATGAATTATTGAATACGAAGATTGTCCATTTCTAGGTTTCTCAATCTTTCTCCAAATGGGACGATTTTTATATCAAAATCACTCGCCCCGGCGAGAGAAATACAGCAGCGCGACCGAATTTGGGAAATTATATATTTTGAGCCCGAATTAAAAAAAATACAGGTTTTTTTGTAATTTCATCTTGAATTATTGAATACGAAGATTATCACATTGTAGGTTTCTCAATCTTTCTCCAAATGGGGCGATTTTTATATCAAAATCATTCGCCCCGACGAGAGATATACAGCAGCGCGAACGAATTTGGGAAATTATGTATTTTGAAACCGAATTAACATAAAATACAGTTTTTTTGGTAATTTCATCATGAATTATTGAATTTGAAGATTATCACATTGTAACTTTCTCATACTTTCTCCAAATGGCACGATCTTCATATCAAAATCGCTCGCCTCGACGAGAGGAATGCAGCAACGCGTCCGAATTTCGAAAATTATGTATTTTGAGCCCGAATTAACAAAAAATACAGTTTTTTTTGTAATTTCATCTTGAATTATTGAATATGAAGATTGTCCAATTGTAGGTTTCTCAATCTTTCTCCAAATGGCACGATTTTTATATGAAAATCGCTCGCCCCGGCGAGAGAAATACAGCAGCGTGAACGAATTTGGGAAATTATGTATTTTAAGCCCGAATTAACAAAAAATACAGGTTTTTTTGTAATTTCATCTTGAATTATTGAATATGAAGATTATCCAATTGTAGGTTTCTCAATCTTTCTCCAAATGGGACGATTTTTATATCAAAATCGCTCGCCCCGGCGAGAGAAATACAGCAACGCGAGCGAATTTGGGAAATTATGTATTTTGAAACCGAATTAACAGAAAATACAGTTTTTTTGGTAATTTCATCATGAATTATAGAATATGAAGATTATCACATTGTAACTTTCTCATACTTTCTCCAAATGGCACGATCTTCATATCAAAATCGCTCGCCTCGACGAGAGGAATGCAGCAGCGCGGTCGAATTTCGAAAATTATGTATTTTGAGCCCGAATTAACAAAAAATACAGTTTTTTTGGTAATTTCATCTTGAATTATTGAATATGAAGATTGTCCAATTGTAGGTTTCTCAATCTTTCTCCAAATGGGCCGATTTTTATATCAAAATCACTCGCCCCGGAGAGAGAAATACAGCAGCGCGAACGAATTTGGGAAATTATGTATTTTGATCCCGAATTAACAAAAAATACAGGTTTTTTTGTAATTTCATCTTGAATTATTGAATATGAAGATTGTCCAATTGTAGGTTTCTCAATCTTTCTCCAAATGGGACGATTTTTATATCAAAATCACTCGCCCCGACGAGAGAAATACAGCAGCGCGAACGAATTTGGGAAATTATGTATTTTGAAACCGAATTAACATAAAATACAGTTTTTTTGGTAATTTCATCATGAATTATTGAATTTGAAGATTATCACATTGTAACTTTCTCATACTTTCTCCAAATGGCACGATCTTCATATCAAAATCGCTCGGCTCGACGAGAGGAATGCAGCCTCGCGGCCGAATTTCGAAAATTATGTATTTTGAGCCCGAATTAACAAAAAATACAGGTTTTTTTGTCATTTCATCTTGAATTATTGAATATGAAGATTGTCCAATTGTAGGTTTCTCAATCTTTCTCCAAATGGGACGATTTTTATATCAAAATCACTCGCCCCGGCGAGAGAAATACAGCAGCGCGAACGAATTTGGGAAATTATGTATTTTGAAACCGAATTAACAGAAAATACAGTTTTTTTGGTAATTTCATCATGAATTATTGAATTTGAACATTATATCATTGTAACTTTCTCATACTTTCTCCAAATGGCACGATCTTCATATCAAAATCGCTCGCCCTGGCCAGAGGAATGCAGCAGCGCGGCCGAATTTCGAAAATTATATATTTTGAGCCCGAATTAACAAAAAATACAGTTTTCTTTGTAATTTCATCATGAATTATAGAATATGAAGATTATCACATTGTAACTTTCTCATACTTTCTCCAAATGGCACGATATTCATATCAAAATCGCTCGACTCGACGAGAGGAATGCAGCAGGGCGGCCGAATTTCGAAAATTATGTATTTTGAGCCCGAATTAACAAAAAATACAGTTTTTTTTGTAATTTCATCTTGAATTATTGAATATGAAGATTGTCCAATAGTAGGTTTCTCAATCTTTCTCCAAATGGGACGATTTTTATATCAAAATCACTCGCCCCGGCGAGAGAAATACAGCAGCGCGAACGAATTTGGGAAATTATATATTTTGAGCCCGAATTAACAAAAAATACAGGTTTTTTTGTAATTTCATCTTGAATTATTGAATATGAAGATTGTCCAATTGTAGGTTTCTCAATCTTTCTCCAAATGGGACGATTTTTATATCAAAATCACTCGCCCCGACGAGAGAAATACAGCAGCGCGAACGAATTTGGGAAATTATGTATTTTGAAACCGAATTAACATAAAATACAGTTTTTTTGGTAATTTCATCATGAATTATTGAATTTGAAGATTATCACATTGTAACTTTCTCATACTTTCTCCAAATGGCACGATCTTCATATCAAAAATCGCTCGGCTCGACGAGAGGAATGCAGCCGCACGGCCGAATTTCGAAAATTATGTATTTTGAGCCCGAATTAACAAAAAATACAGGTTTTTTTGTAATTTCATCTTGAATTATTGAATATGAAGATTGTCCAATTGTAGGTTTCTCAATCTTTCTCCAAATGGGACGATTTTTATATCAAAATCACTCGCCCCGGCGAGAGAAATACAGCAGCGCGAACGAATTTGGGAAATTATGTATTTTGAAACCGAATTAACAGAAAATACAGTTTTTTTTGTAATTTCATCATGAATTATTGAATTTGAACATTATATCATTGTAACTTTCTCATACTTTCTCCAAATGGCACGATCTTCATATCAAAATCGCTCGCCTCGACGAGAGGAATGCAGCAGCGCGGCCGAATTTCGAAAATTATGTATTTTGAGCCCGAATTAACAAAAAATACAGGTTTTTTTGTAATTTCATCTTGAATTATTGAATATGAAGATTGTCCAATTGTAGGTTTCTCAATCTTTCTCCAAATGGGACGATTTTTATATCAAAATCACTCGCCCCGGCGAGAGAAATACAGCAGCGCGAACGAATTTGGGAAATTATGTATTTTGAAACCGAATTAACAGAAAATACAGTTTTTTTGGTAATTTCATCATGAATTATTGAATTTGAACATTATATCATTGTAACTTTCTCATACTTTCTCCAAATGGCACGATCTTCATATCAAAATTGCTCGGCTCGACGAGAGGAATGCAGCAACGTGGCCGAATTTCGAAAATTATGTATTTTGAGCCCGAATTAACAAAATATACATTTTTTTTTGTAATTTCATCTTGATTTATTGAATATGAAGATTGTCCAATTGTAGGTTTCTCAATCTTTCTCCAAATGGCACGATTTTTATATCAAAATCGCTCGCCCCGGCGAGAGAAATACAACAGCGCGAACGAATTTGGGAAATTATGTATTTTGAAACCGAATTAACAGAAAATACAGTTTTTTTGGTAATTTCATCATGAATTATAGAATATGAAGATTATCACATTGTAACTTTCTCATACTTTCTCCAAATGGCACGATCTTCATATCAAAATCGCTCGTCTCGACGAGAGGAATGCAGCATCGTGGCCGAATTTCGAAAATTATGTATTTTGAGCCCGAATTAACAAAAAATACAGTTTTTTTTGTAATTTTATCTTGAATTATTGAATATGAAGATTGTCCAATTGTAGGTTTCTCAATCTGTCTCCAAATGGGACGATTTTTATATCAAAATCACTCGCCCCGGCGAGAGAAATACAGCAGCGCGAACGAATTTCCGAAATTATGTATTTTGAGCCCGAATTAACAAAAAATACAGGTTTTTTTGTAATTTCATCTTGAATTATTGAATATGAAGATTGTCCAATTGTAGGTTTCTCAATCTTTCTCCAAATGGGACGATTTTTATATCAAAATCACTCGCCCCGACGATAGAAATACAGCAGCGCGAACGAATTTGGGAAATTATGTATTTTGAAACCGAATTAACATAAAATACAGTTTTTTTGGTAATTTCATCATGAATTATTGAATTTGAAGATTATCACATTGTAACTTTCTCATACTTTCTCCAAATGGCACGATCTTCATATCAAAATCGCTCGGCCCGACGAGAGGAATGCAGCCACGCGACCGAATTTCGAAAATTATGTATTTTGAGCCCGAATTAACAAAAAATACAGGTTTTTTTGTCATTTCATCTTGAATTATTGAATATGAAGATTATCACATTGTAACTTTCTCATACTTTCTCCAAATGGCACGATATTCATATCAAAATCGCTCGACTCGACGAGAGGAATGCAGCAGGGCGGCCGAATTTCGAAAATTATGTATTTTGAGCCCGAATTAACAAAAAATACAGTTTTTTTTGTAATTTCATCTTGAATTATTGAATATGAAGATTGTCCAATAGTAGGTTTCTCAATCTTTCTCCAAATGGGACGATTTTTATATCAAAATCGCTCGCCCCGGCGAGAGAAATACAGCAGCGCGAACGAATTTGGGAAATTATATATTTTGAGCCCGAATTAACAAAAAATACAGGTTTTTTTGTAATTTCATCTTGAATTATTGAATATGAAGATTGTCCAATTGTAGGTTTCTCGATCTTTCTCCAAATGGGACGATTTTTATATCAAAATCACTCGCCCCGACGAGAGAAATACAGCAGCGCGAACGAATTTGGGAAATTATGTATTTTGAAACCGAATTAACATAAAATACAGTTTTTTTGGTAATTTCATCATGAATTATTGAATTTGAAGATTATCACATTGTAACTTTCTCATACTTTCTCCAAATGGCACGATCTTCATATCAAAAATCGCTCGGCTCGACGAGAGGAATGCAGCCGCACGGCCGAATTTCGAAAATTATGTATTTTGAGCCCGAATTAACAAAAAATACAGGTTTTTTTGTAATTTCATCTTGAATTATTGAATATGAAGATTGTCCAATTGTAGGTTTCTCAATCTTTCTCCAAATGGGACGATTTTTATATCAAAATCACTCGCCCCGGCGAGAGAAATACAGCAGCGCGAACGAATTTGGGAAATTATGTATTTTGAAACCGAATTAACAGAAAATACAGTTTTTTTTGTAATTTCATCATGAATTATTGAATTTGAACATTATATCATTGTAACTTTCTCATACTTTCTCCAAATGGCACGATCTTCATATCAAAATCGCTCGCCTCGACGAGAGGAATGCAGCAGCGCGGCCGAATTTCGAAAATTATGTATTTTGAGCCCGAATTAACAAAAAATACAGGTTTTTTTGTAATTTCATCTTGAATTATTGAATATGAAGATTGTCCAATTGTAGGTTTCTCAATCTTTCTCCAAATGGGACGATTTTTATATCAAAATCACTCGCCCCGGCGAGAGAAATACAGCAGCGCGAACGAATTTGGGAAATTATGTATTTTGAAACCGAATTAACAGAAAATACAGTTTTTTTGGTAATTTCATCATGAATTATTGAATTTGAACATTATATCATTGTAACTTTCTCATACTTTCTCCAAATGGCACGATCTTCATATCAAAATCGCTCTGCTCGACGAGAGGAATGCAGCAACGTTGCCGAATTTCGAAAATTATGTATTTTGAGCCCGAATTAACAAAATATACATTTTTTTTTGTAATTTCATCTTGATTTATTGAATATGAAGATTGTCCAATTGTAGGTTTCTCAATCTTTCTCCAAATGGCACGATTTTTATATCAAAATCGCTCGCCCCGGCGAGAGAAATACAACAGCGCGAACGAATTTGGGAAATTATGTATTTTGAAACCGAATTAACAGAAAATACAGTTTTTATGGTAATTTCATCATGAATTATAGAATATGAAGATTATCACATTGTAACTTTCTCATACTTTCTCCAAATGGCACGATCTTCATATCAAAATCGCTCGTCTCGACGAGAGGAATGCAGCAACGTGGCCGAATTTCGAAAATTATGTATTTTGAGCCCGAATTAACAAAAAATACAGTTTTTTTTGTAATTTTATCTTGAATTATTGAATATGAAGATTGTCCAATTGTAGGTTTCTCAATCTTTCTCCAAATGGGACGATTTTTATATCAAAATCACTCGCCCCGGCGAGAGAAATACAGCAGCGCGAACGAATTTCGGAAATTATGTATTTTGAGCCCGAATTAACAAAAAATACAGGTTTTTTTGTAATTTCATCTTGAATTATTGAATATGAAGATTGTCCAATTGTAGGTTTCTCAATCTTTCTCCAAATGGGACGATTTTTATATCAAAATCACTCGCCCCGACGATAGAAATACAGCAGCGCGAACGAATTTGGGAAATTATGTATTTTGAAACCGAATTAACATAAAATACAGTTTTTTTGGTAATTTCATCATGAATTATTGAATTTGAAGATTATCACATTGTAACTTTCTCATACTTTCTCCAAATGGCACGATCTTCATATCAAAATCGCTCGGCTCGACGAGAGGAATGCAGCCTCGCGACCGAATTTCGAAAATTATGTATTTTGAGCCCGAATTAACAAAAAATACAGGTTTTTTTGTCATTTCATCTTGAATTATTGAATATGAAGATTGTCCAATTGTAGGTTTCTCAATCTTTCTCCAAATGGGACGATTTTTATATCAAAATCACTCGCCCCGGCGAGAGAAATACAGCAGCGCGAACGAATTTGGGAAATTATGTATTTTGAAACCGAATTAACAGAAAATACAGTTTTTTTGGTAATTTCATCATGAATTATTGAATTTGAACATTATATCATTGTAACTTTCTCATACTTTCTCCAAATGGCACGATCTTCATATCAAAATCGCTCGCCCCGGCGAGAGGAATGCAGCAACGCGGCCGAATTTCGAAAATTATGTATTTTGAGCCCGAATTAACAAAAAATACAGTTTTTTTTGTAATTTCATCATGAATTATAGAATATGAAGATTATCACATTGTAACTTTCTCATACTTTCTCCAAATGGCACGATCTTCATATCAAAATCGCTCGACTCGACGAGAGGAATGCAGCAACGCGGCCGAATTTCGAAAATTATGTATTTTGAGCCCGATTAACAAAAAATACAGTTTTTTTTGTAATTTCATCTTGAATTATTGAATATGAAGATTGTCCAATTGTAGGTTTCTCAATCTTTCTCCAAATGGGACGATTTTTATATCAAAATCGCTCGCCCCGGCGAGAGAAATACAGCAGCGCGAACGAATTTCGGAAATTATATATTTTGAGCCCGAATTAACAAAAAATACAGGTTTTTTTGTAATTTCATCCTGAATTATTGAATATGAAGATTGTCCAATTGTAGGTTTCTCAATCTTTCTCCAAATGGGACGATTTTTATATCAAAATCACTCGCCCCGACGAGAGAAATACAGCAGCGCGAACGAATTTGGGAAATTATGTATTTTGAAACCGAATTAACATAAAATACAGTTTTTTTGGTAATTTCATCATGAATTATTGAATTTGAAGATTATCACATTGTAACTTTCTCATACTTTCTCCAAATGGCACGATCTTCATATCAAAATCGCTCGGCTCGACGAGAGGAATGCAGCCACGCGACCGAATTTCGAAAATTATGTATTTTGAGCCCGAATTAACAAAAAATACAGGTTTTTTTGTAATTTCATCTTGAATTATTGAATATGAAGATTGTCCAATTGTAGGTTTCTCAATCTTTCTCCAAATGGGACGATTTTTATATCAAAATCGCTCGCCCCGGCGAGAGAAATACAGCAGCGCGAACGAATTTGGGAAATTATGTATTTTGAAACCGAATTAACAGAAAATACAGTTTTTTTGGTAATTTCATCATGAATTATAGAATATGAAGATTATCACATTGTAACTTTCTCATACTTTCTCCAAATGGCACGATCTTCATATCAAAATCGCTCGCCTCGACGAGAGGAATGCAGCAACGCGGCCGAATTTCGAAAATTATGTATTTTGAGCCCGAATTAACAAAAAATACAGGTTTTTTTGTAATTTCATCTTGAATTATTGAATATGAAGATTGTCCAATTGTAGGTTTCTCAATCTTTCTCCAAATGGGACGATTTTTATATCAAAATCACTCGCCCCGGCGAGAGAAATACAGCAGCGCGAACGAATTTGGGAAATTATGTATTTTGAAACCGAATTAACAGAAAATACAGTTTTTTTGGTAATTTCATCATGAATTATTGAATTTGAACATTATATCATTGTAACTTTCTCATACTTTATCCAAATGGCACGATCTTCATATCAAAATCGCTCGCCCCGGCGAGAAGAATGCAGCAGCGCGGCCAAATTTCGAAAATTATGTATTTTGAGCCCGAATTAACAAAAAATACAGTTTTTTTTGTAATTTCATCATGAATTATAGAATATGTAGATTATCACATTGTAACTTTCTCATACTTTCTCCAAATGGCACGATCTTCATATCAAAATCGCTCGCCCCGGCGAGAGAAATACAGCAGCGCGAACGAATTTGGGAAATTATGTATTTTGAAACCGAATTAACAGAAAATACAGTTTTTTTGGTAATTTCATCATGAATTATAGAATATGAAGATTATCACATTGTAACTTTCTCATACTTTCTCCAAATGGCATGATCTTCATATCAAAATCGCTCGCCTCGACGAGAGGAATGCAGCAACGTGGCCGAATTTCGAAAATTATGTATTTTGAGCCCGAATTAACAAAAAATACAGTTTTTTTTGTAATTTCATCTTGAATTATTGAATATGAAGATTGTCCAATTGTAGGTTTCTCAATCTTTCTCCAAATGGGACGATTTTTATATCAAAATCACTCGCCCCGGCGAGAGAAATACAGCAGCGCGAACGAATTTCGGAAATTATGTATTTTGAGCCCGAATTAACAAAAAATACAGGTTTGTTTGTAATTTCATCTTGAATTATTGAATATGAAGATTGTCCAATTGTAGGTTTCTCAATATTTCTCCGAATGGGACGATTTTTATATCAAAATCACTCGCCCCGACGAGAGAAATACAGCAGCGCGAACGAATTTGGGAAATTATGTATTTTGAAACCGAATTAACATAAAATACAGTTTTTTTGGTAATTTCATCATGAATTATTGAATTTGAAGATTATCACATTGTAACTTTCTCATACTTTCTCCAAATGGCACGATCTTCATATCAAAATCGCTCGTCTCGACGAGAGGAATGTAGCAGCGCGTCCGAATTTCGAAAATTATGTATTTTGAGCCCGAATTAACAAAATATACATTTTTTTTTGTAATTTCATCTTGAATTATTGAATATGAAGATTGTCCAATTGTAGGTTTCTCAATCTTTCTCCAAATGGCACGATTTTTATATCAAAATCGCTCGCCCCGGCGAGAGAAATACAGCAGCGCGAACGAATTTGGGAAATTATGTATTTTGAAACCGAATTAACAGAAAATACAGTTTTTTTGGTAATTTCATCATGAATTATAGAATATGAAGATTATCACATTGTAACTTTCTCATACTTTCTCCAAATGGCACGATCTTCATATCAAAATCGCTCGTCTCGACGAGAGGAATGCAGCAACGTGGCCGAATTTCGAAAATTATGTATTTTGAGCCCGAATTAACAAAAAATACAGTTTTTTTTTGTAATTTTATCTTGAATTATTGAATATGAAGATTGTCCAATTGTAGGTTTCTCAATCTTTCTCCAAATGGGACGATTTTTATATCAAAATCACTCGCCCCGGCGAGACAAATACAGCAGCGCGAACGAATTTCGGAAATTATGTATTTTGAGCCCGAATTAACAAAAAATACAGGTTTTTTTGTAATTTCATCTTGAATTATTGAATATGAAGATTGTCCAATTGTAGGTTTCTCAATCTTTCTCCAAATGGGACGAATTTTATATCAAAATCACTCGCCCCGACGAGAGAAATACAGCAGCGCGAATGAATTTGGGAAATTATGTATTTTGAAACCGAATTAACATAAAATACAGTTTTTTTGGTAATTTCATCATGAATTATTGAATTTGAAGATTATCACATTGTAACTTTCTCATACTTTCTCCAAATGGCACGATCTTCATATCAAAATCGCTCGGCTCGACGAGAGGAATGCAGCCTCGCGACCGAATTTCGAAAATTATGTATTTTGAGCCCGAATTAACAAAAAATACAGGTTTTTTTGTCATTTCATCTTGAATTATTGAATATGAAGATTGTCCAATTGTAGGTTTCTCAATCTTTCTCCAAATGAGACGATTTTTATATAAAAATCACTCGCCCCGGCGAGAGAAATACAGCAGCGCGAACGAATTTGGGAAATTATGTATTTTGAAACCGAATTAACAGAAAATACAGTTTTTTTGGTAATTTCATCATGAATTATTGAATTTGAACATTATATCATTGTAACTTTCTCATACTTTCTCCAAATGGCACGATCTTCATATCAAAATCGCTCGCCCCGGCGAGAGGAATGCAGCCCCGCGGCCGAATTTCGAAAATTATGTATTTTGAGCCCGAATTAACAAAAAATACAGTTTTTTTTGTAATTTCATCATGAATTATAGAATATGAAGATTATCACATTGTAACTTTCTCATTCTTTCTCCAAATGGCACGATCTTCATATCAAAATCGCTCGACTCGACGAGAGGAATGCAGCAACGCGGCCGAATTTCGAAAATTATGTATTTTGAGCCCGAATTAACAAAAAATACAGTTTTTTTTGTAATTTCATCTTGAATTATTGAATATGAAGATTGTCCAATTGTAGGTTTCTCAATCTTTCTCCAAATGGGACGATTTTTATATCAAAATCGCTCGCCCCGCGCGAGAGAAATACAGCAGCGCGAACGAATTTGGGAAATTATATATTTTGAGCCCGAATTAACAAAAAATACAGGTTTTTTTGTAATTTCATCTTGAATTATTGAATATGAAGATTGTCCAATTGTAGGTTTCTCAATCTTTCTCCAAATGGGACGATTTTTATATCAAAATCACTCGCCCCGACGAGAGAAATACAGCAGCGCGAACGAATTTGGGAAATTATGTATTTTGAAACCGAATTAACATAAAATACAGTTTTTTTGGTAATTTCATCATGAATTATTGAATTTGAAGATTATCACATTGTAACTTTCTCATACTTTCTCCAAATGGCACGATCTTCATATCAAAATCGCTCGGCTCGACGAGAGGAATGCAGCCACGCGACCGAATTTCGAAAATTATGTATTTTGAGCCCGAATTAACAAAAAATACAGGTTTTTTTGTAATTTCATCTTGAATTATTGAATATGAAGATTGTCCAATTGTAGGTTTCTCAATCTTTCTCCAAATGGGATGATTTTTATATCAAAATCACTCGCCCCGGCGAGAGAAATACAGCAGCGCGAACGAATTTGGGAAATTATGTATTTTGAAACCGAATTAACAGAAAATACAGTTTTTTTGGTAATTTCATCATGAATTATTGAATTTGAACATTATATCATTGTAACTTTCTCATACTTTCTCCAAATGGCACGATCTTCATATCAAAATCGCTCGCCCCGGCGAGAGGAATGCAGCATCGCGGCCAAATTTGGAAAATTATGTATTTTTAGCCCGAATTAACAAAAAATACAGTTTTTTTTGTAATTTCATCATGAATTATAGAATATGTAGATTATCACATTGTAACTTTCTCATACTTTCTCCAAATGGCACGATCTTCATATCAAAATCGCTCGCCTCGACGAGAGGAATGATGCAGCGCGGCCGAAATTCGAAAATTATGTATTTTGAGCCCGAATTAACAAAAAATACAGGTTTTTTTGTAATTTCATCTTGAATTATTGAATATGAAGATTGTCCAATTGTAGGTTTCTCAATCTTTCTCCAAATGGGACGATTTTTATATCAAAATCACTCGCCCCGGCGAGAGAAATACAGCAGCGTGAACGAATTTGGGAAATTATGTATTTTGAAACCGAATTAACAGAAAATACAGTTTTTTTGGTAATTTCATCATGAATTATTGAATTTGAACATTATATCATTGTAACTTTCTCATACTTTCTCCAAATGGCACGATCTTCATATCAAAATCGCTCGCCCCGGCGAGAGGAATGCAGCAGCGCAGCCGAATTTCGAAAATTATGTATTTTGAGCCCGAATTAACAAAAAATACAGTTTTTTTTGTAATTTCATCATGAATTATAGAATATGAAGATTATCACATTGTAACTTTCTCATACTTTCTCCAAATGGCACGATCTTCATATCAAAATCGCTCGCCTCGACGAGAGGAATGCAGCAGCGCGGCCGAATTTCGAAAATTATGTATTTTGAGCCCGAATTAACAAAAAATACATTTTTTTTTGTAATTTCATCTTGAATTATTGAATATGAAGATTGTCCAATTGTAGGTTTCTCAATCTTTCTCCAAATGACACGATTTTTATATCAAAATCGCTCGCCCCGGCGAGAGAAATACAGCAGCGCGAACGAATTTGGGAAATTATGTATTTTGAAACCGAATTAACAGAAAATACAGTTTTTTTGGTAATTTCATCATGAATTATAGAATATGAAGATTATCACATTGTAACTTTCTCATACTTTCTCCAAATGGCACGATCTTCATATCAAAATCGCTCGCCTCGACGAGAGGAATGCAGCACCGTGGCCGAATTTCGAAAATTATGTATTTTGAGCCCGAATTAACAAAAAATACAGTTTTTTTTGTAATTTCATCTTGAATTATTGAATATGAAGATTGTCCAATTGTAGGTTTCGCAATCTTTCTCCAAATGGGACGATTTTTATATCAAAATCACTCGCCCCGGCGAGAGAAATACAGCAGCGCGAACGAATTTCGGAAATTATGTATTTTGAGCCCGAATTAACAAAAAATACAGGTTTTTTTGTAATTTCATCTTGAATTATTGAATATGAAGATTGTCCAATTGTAGGTTTCTCAATATTTCTCCAAATGGGACGATTTTTATATCAAAATCACTCGCCCCGACGAGAGAAATACAGCAGCGCGAACGAATTTGGGAAATTATGTATTTTGAAACCGAATTAACATAAAATACAGTTTTTTTGGTAATTTCATCATGAATTATTGAATTTGAAGATTATCACATTGTAACTTTCTCATACTTTCTCCAAATGGCACGATCTTCATATCAAAATCGCTCGGCTCGACGAGAGGAATGCAGCCTCGCGGCCGAATTTCGAAAATTATGTATTTTGAGCCCGAATTAACAAAAAATACAGGTTTTTTTGTCATTTCATCTTGAATTATTGAATATGAAGATTGTCCAATTGTAGGTTTCTCAATCTTTCTCCAAATGGGACGATTTTTATATCAAAATCGCTCGCCCCGGCGAGAGAAATACAGCAGCGCGAACGAATTTGGGAAATAATATATTTTGAGCCCGAATTAACAAAAAATACAGGTTTTTTTGTAATTTCATCTTGAATTATTGAATATGAAGATTGTCCAATTGTAGGTTTCTCAATCTTTCTCCAAATGGGACGATTTTTATATCAAAATCACTCGCGCCGGCGAGAGAAATACAGCAGCGCGAACGAATTTGGGAAATTATGTATTTTGAAACCGAATTAACAGAAAATACAGTTTTTTTTGTAATTTCATCATGAATTATTGAATTTGAACATTATATCATTGAACTTTCTCATACTTTCTCCAAATGGCACGATCTTGATATCAAAATCGCTCGCCTCGACGAGAGGATTGCAGCAACGCGGCCGAATTTCGAAAATTATGTATTTTGAGCCCGAATTAACAAAAAATACATTTTTTTTTGTAATTTCATCTTGAATTATTGAATATGAAGATTGTCCAATTGTAGGTTTCTCAATCTTTCTCCAAATGGCACGATTTTTATATCAAAATCGCTCGCCCCGGCGAGAGAAATACAGCAGCGTGAACGAATTTGGGAAATTATGTATTTTGAAACCGAATTAACAGAAAATACAGTTTTTTTGGTAATTTCATCATGAATTATAGAATATGAAGATTATCACATTGTAACTTTCTCCAAATGGCACGATCTTGATATCAAAATCGCTCGCTTCGACGAGAGGAATGCAGCAACGCGGCCGAATTTCGAAAATTATGTACTTTGAGCCCGAATTAACAAAAAATACATGTTTTTTTGTAATTTCATCTTGAATTATTGAATATGAAGATTGTCCAATTGTAGGTTTCTCAATCTTTCTCCAAATGGGACGATTTTTATATCAAAATCGCTCGCCCCGGCGAGAGAAATACAGCAGCGCGAACGAATTTGGGAAATAATATATTTTTAGCCCGAGTTAACAAAAAATACAGGTTTTTTTGTAATTTCATCTTGAATTATTGAATATGAAGATTGTCCAATTGTAGGTTTCTCAATCTTTCTCCAAATGGGACGATTTTTATATCAAAATCACTCGCCCCGGCGAGAGAAATACAGCAGCGCGAACGAATTTGGAAAATTATGTATTTTGAAACCGAATTAACAGAAAATACAGTTTTTTTTGTAATTTCATCATGAATTATTGAATTTGAACATTATATCATTGAACTTTCTCATACTTTCTCCAAATGGCACGATCTTGATATCAAAATCGCTCGCCTCGACGAGAGGATTGCAGCAAAGCGGCCGAATTTCGAAAATTATGTATTTTGAGCCCGAATTAACAAAAAATACATTTTTTTTTGTAATTTCATCTTGAATTATTGAATATGAAGATTGTCCAATTGTAGGTTTCTCAATCTTTCTCCAAATGGCACGATTTTTATATCAAAATCGGTCGCCCCGGCGAGAGAAATACAGCAACGCGAACGAATTTGGGAAATTATGTATTTTGAAACCGAATTAACAGAAAATACAGTTTTTTTGGTAATTTCATCATGAATTATAGAATATGAAGATTATCACATTGTAACTTTCTCATACTTTCTCCAAATGGCACGATCTTCATATCAAAATCGCTCGCCTCGACGAGAGGAATGCAGCTGCGCGGCCGAATTTCGGAAATTATGTATTTTGAGCCCGAATTAACAAAAAATACAGGTTTTTTTGTAATTTCATCTTGAATTATTGAATATGAAGATTGTCCAATTGTAGGTTTCTCAATATTTCTCCAAATGGGACGATTTTTATATCAAAATCACTCGCCCCGACGAGAGAAATACAGCAGCGCGAACGAATTTGGGAAATTATGTATTTTGAAACCGAATTAACATAAAATACAGTTTTTTTGGTAATTTCATCATGAATTATTGAATTTGAAGATTATCACATTGTAACTTTCTCATACTTTCTCCAAATGGCACGATCTTCATATCAAAATCGCTCGGCTCGACGAGAGGAATGCAGCCTCGCGGCCGAATTTCGAAAATTATGTATTTTGAGCCCGAATTAACAAAAAATACAGGTTTTTTTGTCATTTCATCTTGAATTATTGAATATGAAGATTGTCCAATTGTAGGTTTCTCAATCTTTCTCCAAATGGGACGATTTTTATATCAAAATCGCTCGCCCCGGCGAGAGAAATACAGCAGCGCGAACGAATTTGGGAAATAATATATTTTGAGCCCGAATTAACAAAAAATACAGGTTTTTTTGTAATTTCATCTTGAATTATTGAATATGAAGATTGTCCAATTGTAGGTTTCTCAATCTTTCTCCAAATGGGACGATTTTTATATCAAAATCACTCGCCCCGGCGAGAGAAATACAGCAGCGCGAACGAATTTGGGAAATTATGTATTTTGAAACCGAATTAACAGAAAATACAGTTTTTTTTGTAATTTCATCATGAATTATTGAATTTGAACATTATATCATTGAACTTTCTCATACTTTCTCCAAATGGCACGATCTTGATATCAAAATCGCTCGCCTCGACGAGAGGATTGCAGCATCGCGGCCGAATTTCGAAAATTATGTATTTTGAGCCCGAATTAACAAAACATACATTTTTTTTTGTAATTTCATCTTGAATTATTGAATATGGAGATTGTCCAATTGTAGGTTTCTCAATCTTTCTCCAAATGGCACGATTTTTATATCAAAATCGCTCGCCCCGGCGAGAGAAATACAGCAGCGCGAACGAATTTATGAAATTATGTATTTTGAAACCGAATTAACAGAAAATACAGTTTTTTTGGTAATTTCATCATGAATTATAGAATATGAAGATTATCACATTGTAACTTTCTCATACTTTCTCCAAATGGCACGATCTTGATATCAAAATCGCTCGCTTCGACGACAGGAATGCAGCAACGCGGCCGAATTTCGAAAATTATATACTTTGAGCCCGAATTAACAAAAAATACATGTTTTTTTGTAATTTCATCTTGAATTATTGAATATGAAGATTGTCCAATTGTAGGTTTCTCAATCTTTCTCCAAATGGGACGATTTTTATATCAAAATCACTAGCCCCGGCGAGAGAAATACAGCAGCGCGAACGAATTTGGAAAATTATGTATTTTGAAACCGAATTAACAGAAAATACAGTTTTTTTTGTAATTTCATCATGAATTATTGAATTTGAACATTATATCATTGAACTTTCTCATACTTTCTCCAAATGGCACGATCTTGATATCAAAATCGCTCGCCTCGACGAGAGGATTGCAGCAATGCCGCCGAATTTCGAAAATTATGTATTTTGAGCCCGAATTAACAAAAAATACATTTTTTTTTGTAATTTCATCTTGAATTATTGAATATGAAGATTGTCCAATTGTAGGTTTCTCAATCTTTCTCCAAATGGCACGATTTCTATATCAAAATCGCTCGCCCCGGCGAGAGAAATACAGCAGCGCGAACGAATTTGGGAAATTATGTATTTTGAAACCGAATTAACAGAAAATACAGTTTTTTTGGTAATTTCATCATTAATTATAGAATATGAAGATTATCACATTGTAACTTTCTCATACTTTCTCCAAATGGCACGATCTTCATATCAAAATCGCTCGCCTCGACGAGAGGAATGCAGCTTCGCGGCCGAATTTCGAAAATTATGTATTTTGAGCCCGAATTAACAAAAAATACAGGTTTTTTTGTAATTTCATCTTGAATTATTGAATATGAAGATTGTCCAATTGTAGGTTTCTCAATCTTTCTCCAAATGGGACGATTTTTATATCAAAATCACTCGCCCCGGCGAGAGAAATACAGCAGCGCGAACGAATTTGGGAAATTATGTATTTTGAAACCGAATTAACAGAAAATACAGTTTTTTTGGTAATTTCATCATGAATTATTGAATTTGAACATTATATCATTGTAACTTTCTCATACTTTATCCAAATGGCACGATCTTCATATCAAAATCGCTCGCCCCGGCGAGAAGAATGCAGCAGCGCGGCCAAATTTCGAAAATTATGTATTTTGAGCCCGAATTAACAAAAAATACAGTTTTTTTTGTAATTTCATCATGAATTATAGAATATGTAGATTATCACATTGTAACTTTCTCATACTTTCTCCAAATGGCACAATCTTCTTATCAAAATCGCTCGCCCCGGCGAGAGAAATGCAGCAGCGCGAACGAATTTGGGAAATTATGTATTTTGAAACCGAATTAACAGAAAATACAGTTTTTTTGGTAATTTCATCATGAATTATAGAATATGAAGATTATCACATTGTAACTTTCTCATACTTTCTCCAAATGGCACGATCTTCATATCAAAATCGCTCGCCTCGACGAGAGGAATGCAGCAACGTGGCCGAATTTCGAAAATTATGTATTTTGAGCCCGAATTAACAAAAAATACAGTTTTTTTTGTAATTTCATCTTGAATTATTGAATATGAAGATTGTCCAATTGTAGGTTTCTCAATCTTTCTCCAAATGGGACGATTTTTATATCAAAATCACTCGCCCCGGCGAGAGAAATACAGCAGCGCGAACGAATTTCGGAAATTATGTATTTTGTGCCCGAATTAACAAAAAATACAGGTTTTTTTGTAATTTCATCTTGAATTATTGAATATGAAGATTGTCCAATTGTAGGTTTCTCAATATTTCTCCGAATGGGACGATTTTTATATCAAAATCACTCGCCCCGACGAGAGAAATACAGCAGCGCGAACGAATTTGGGAAATTATGTATTTTGAAACCGAATTAACATAAAATACAGTTTTTTTGGTAATTTCATCATGAATTATTGAATTGGAAGATTATCACATTGTAACTTTCTCATACTTTCTCCAAATAGCACGATCTTCATATCAAAATCGCTCGGCTCGACGAGAGGAATGCAGCATCGCGGCCGAATTTCGAAAATTATGTATTTTGAGCCCGAATTAACAAAAAATACAGGTTTTTTTGTCATTTCATCTTGAATTATTGAATATGAAGACTGTCCAATTGTAGGTTTCTCAATCTTTCTCCAAATGGGACGATTTTTATATCAAAATCGCTCGCCCCGGCGAGAGAAATACAGCAGCGCGAACGAATTTGGGAAATTATATATTTTGAGCCCGAATTAACAAAAAATACAGGTTTTTTTGTAATTTCATCTTGAATTATTGAATATGAAGATTGTCCAATTGTAGGTTTCTCAATCTTTCTCCAAATGGGACGATTTTTATATCAAAATCACTCGCCCCGGCGAGAGAAATACAGCAGCGCGAACGAATTTGGGAAATTATGTATTTTGAAACCGAATTAACAGAAAATACAGTTTTTTTGGTAATTTCATCATGAATTATAGAATATGAAGATTATCACATTGTAACTTTCTCATACTTTCTCCAAATGGCACGATCTTCATATCAAAATCGCTCGCCTCGACGAGAGGAATGCAGCTTCGCGGCCGAATTTCGAAAATTATGTATTTTGAGCCCGAATTAACAAAAAATACAGGTTTTTTTGTAATTTCATCTTGAATTATTGAATATGAAGATTGTCCAATTGTAGGTTTCTCAATCTTTCTCCAAATGGGACGATTTTTATATCAAAATCACTCGCCCCGGCGAGAGAAATACAGCAGCGCGAACGAATTTGGGAAATTATGTATTTTGAAACCGAATTAACAGAAAATACAGTTTTTTTGGTAATTTCGTCATGAATTATTGAATTTGAACATTATATCATTGTAACTTTCTCATACTTTATCCAAATGGCACGATCTTCATATCAAAATCGCTCGCCCCGGCGAGAAGAATGCAGCAGCGCGGCCAAATTTCGAAAATTATGTATTTTGAGCCCGAATTAACAAAAAATACAGTTTTTTTTGTAATTTCATCATGAATTATAGAATATGTAGATTATCACATTGTAACTTTCTCATACTTTCTCCAAATGGCACAATCTTCTTATCAAAATCGCTCGCCCCGGCGAGAGAAATACAGCAGCGCGAACGAATTTGGGAAATTATGTATTTTGAAACCGAATTAACAGAAAATACAGTTTTTTTGGTAATTTCATCATGAATTATAGAATATGAAGATTATCACATTGTAACTTTCTCATACTTTCTCCAAATGGCACGATCTTCATATGAAAATCGCTCGCCTCGACGAGAGGAATGCAGCAACGTGGCCGAATTTCGAAAATTATGTATTTTGAGCCCGAATTAACAAAAAATACAGTTTTTTTTTGTAATTTCATCTTGAATTATTGAATATGAAGATTGTCCAATTGTAGGTTTCTCAATCTTTCACCAAATGGGACGATTTTTATATCAAAATCACTCGCCCCGGCGAGAGAAATACAGCAGCGCGAACGAATTTCGGAAATTATGTATTTTGAGCCCGAATTAACAAAAAATACAGGTTTTTTTGTAATTTCATCTTGTATTATTGAATATGAAGATTGTCCAATTGTAGGTTTCTCAATATTTCTCCGAATGGGACGATTTTTATATCAAAATCACTCGCCCCGACGAGAGAAATACAGCAGCGCGAACGAATTTGGGAAATAATGTATTTTGAAACCGAATTAACATAAAATACAGTTTTTTTGTAATTTCATCATGAATTATTGAATTTGAAGATTATCACATTGTAACTTTCTCATACTTTCTCCAAATGGCACGATCTTCATATCAAAATCGCTCGGCTCGACGAGAGGAATGCAGCCTCGCGGCCGAATTTCGAAAATTATGTATTTTGAGCCCGAATTAACAAAAAATACAGGTTTTTTTGTCATTTCATCTTGAATTATTGAATATGAAGATTGTCCAATTGTAGGTTTCTCAATCTTTCTCCAAATGGGACGATTTTTATATCAAAATCGCTCGCCCCGGCGAGAGAAATACAGCAGCGCGAACGAATTTGGGAAATTATGTATTTTGAAACCGAATTAACAGAAAATACAGTTTTTTTGGTAATTTCATCATGAATTATAGAATATGAAGATTATCACATTGTAACTTTCTCATACTTTCTCCAAATGGCACGATCTTCATATCAAAATCACTCGCCCCGACGAGAGAAATACAGCAGCGCGAACGAATTTGGGAAATTATGTATTTTGAAACCGAATTAACATAAAATACAGTTTTTTTGTAATTTCATCATGAATTATTGAATTTGAAGATTATCACATTGTAACTTTCTCATACTTTCTCCAAATGGCACGATCTTCATATCAAAATCGCTCGGCTCGACGAGAGGAATGCAGCCTCGCGGCCGAATTTCGAAAATTATGTATTTTGAGCCCGAATTAACAAAAAATACAGGTTTTTTTGTCATTTCATCTTGAATTATTGAATATGAAGATTGTCCAATTGTAGGTTTCTCAATCTTTCTCCAAATGGGACGATTTTTATATCAAAATCGCTCGCCCCGGCGAGAGAAATACAGCAGCGCGAACGAATTTGGGAAATTATATATTTTGAGCCCGAATTAACAAAAAATACAGGTTTTTTTGTAATTTCATCTTGAATTATTGAATATGAAGATTGTCCAATTGTAGGTTTCTCAATCTTTCTCCAAATGGGACGATTTTTATATCAAAATCACTCGCCCCGGCGAGAGAAATACAGCAGCGCGAACGAATTTGGGAAATTATGTATTTTGAAACCGAATTAACAGAAAATACAGTTTTTTTGGTAATTTCATCATGAATTATAGAATATGAAGATTATCACATTGTAACTTTCTCATACTTTCTCCAAATGGCACGATCTTCATATCAAAATCGCTCGCCTCGACGAGAGGAATGCAGCTGCGAGGCCGAATTTCGAAAATTATGTATTTTGAGCCCGAATTAACAAAAAATACAGGTTTTTTTGTAATTTCATCTTGAATTATTGAATATGAAGATTGTCCAATTGTAGGTTTCTCAATCTTTCTCCAAATGGGACGATTTTTATATCAAAATCACTCGCCCCGGCGAGAGAAATACAGCAGCGCGAACGAATTTGGGAAATTATGTATTTTGAAACCGAATTAACAGAAAATACAGTTTTTTTGGTAATTTCGTCATGAATTATTGAATTTGAACATTATATCATTGTAACTTTCTCATACTTTATCCAAATGGCACGATCTTCATATCAAAATCGCTCGCCCCGGCGAGAAGAATGCAGCAGCGCGGCCAAATTTCGAAAATTATGTATTTTGAGCCCGAATTAACAAAAAATACAGTTTTTTTTGTAATTTCATCATGAATTATAGAATATGTAGATTATCACATTGTAACTTTCTCATACTTTCTCCAAATGGCACAATCTTCTTATCAAAATCGCTCGCCCCGGCGAGAGAAATACAGCAGCGCGAACGAATTTGGGAAATTATGTATTTTGAAACCGAATTAACAGAAAATACAGTTTTTTTGGTAATTTCATCATGAATTATAGAATATGAAGATTATCACATTGTAACTTTCTCATACTTTCTCCAAATGGCACGATCTTCATATCAAAATCGCTCGCCTCGACGAGAGGAATGCAGCAACGTGGCCGAATTTCGAAAATTATGTATTTTGAGCCCGAATTAACAAAAAATACAGTTTTTTTTTGTAATTTCATCTTGAATTATTGAATATGAAGATTGTCCAATTGTAGGTTTCTCAATCTTTCTCCAAATGGGACGATTTTTATATCAAAATCACTCGCCCCGGCGAGAGAAATACAGCAGCGCGAACGAATTTCGGAAATTATGTATTTTGAGCCCGAATTAACAAAAAATACAGGTTTTTTTGTAATTTCATCTTGTATTATTGAATATGAAGATTGTCCAATTGTAGGTTTCTCAATATTTCTCCGAATGGGACGATTTTTATATCAAAATCACTCGCCCCGACGAGAGAAATACAGCAGCGCGAACGAATTTGGGAAATTATGTATTTTGAAACCGAATTAACATAAAATACAGTTTTTTTGTAATTTCATCATGAATTATTGAATTTGAAGATTATCACATTGTAACTTTCTCATACTTTCTCCAAATGGCACGATCTTCATATCAAAATCGCTCGGCTCGACGAGAGGAATGCAGCCTCGCGGTCGAATTTCGAAAATTATGTATTTTGAGCCCGAATTAACAAAAAATACAAGTTTTTTTGTCATTTCATCTTGAATTATTGAATATGAAGATTGTCCAATTGTAGGTTTCTCAATCTTTCTCCAAATGGGACGATTTTTATATCAAAATCGCTCGCCCCGGCGAGAGAAATACAGCAGCGCGAACGAATTTGGGAAATTATATATTTTGAGCCCGAATTAACAAAAAATACAGGTTTGTTTGTAATTTCATCTTGAATTATTGAATATGAAGATTGTCCAATTGTAGGTTTCTCAATCTTTCTCCAAATGGGACGATTTTTATATCAAAATCACTCGCCCCGGCGAGAGAAATACAGCAGCGCGAACGAATTTGGGAAATTATGTATTTTGAAACCGAATTAACAGAAAATACAGTTTTTTTTGTAATTTCATCATGAATTATTGAATTTGAACATTATATCATTGAACTTTCTCATACTTTCTCCAAATGGCACGATCTTGATATCAAAATCGCTCGCCTCGACGAGAGGATTGCAGCAACGCGGCCGAATTTCGAAAATTATGTATTTTGAGCCCGAATTAACAAAAAATACATTTTTTTTTGTAATTTCATCTTGAATTATTGAATATGAAGATTGTCCAATTGTAGGTTTCTCAATCTTTCTCCAAATGGCACGATTTTTATATCAAAATCGCTCGCCCCGGCGAGAGAAATACAGCAGCGCGAACGAATTTGGGAAATTATGTATTTTGAAACCGAATTAACAGAAAATACAGTTTTTTTGGTAATTTCATCATGAATTATAGAATATGAAGATTATCACATTGTAACTTTCTCATACTTTCTCCAAATGGCACGATCTTCATATCAAAATCGCTCGCCTCGACGAGAGGAATGCAGCTGCGCGGCCGAATTTCGAAAATTATGTATTTTGAGCCCGAATTAACAAAAAATACAGGTTTTTTTGTAATTTCATCTTGAATTATTGAATATGAAGATTGTCCAATTGTAGGTTTCTCAATCTTTCTCCAAATGGGACGATTTTTATATCAAAATCACTCGCCCCGGCGAGAGAAATACAGCAGCGCGAACGAATTTGGGAAATTATGTATTTTGAAACCGAATTAACAGAAAATACAGTTTTTTTGGTAATTTCATCATGAATTATTGAATTTGAACATTATATCATTGTAACTTTCTCATACTTTATCCAAATGGCACGATCTTCATATCAAAATCGCTCGCCCCGGCGAGAAGAATGCAGCAGCGCGGCCAAATTTCGAAAATTATGTATTTTGAGCCCGAATTAACAAAAAATACAGTTTTTTTTGTAATTTCATCATGAATTATAGAATATGTAGATTATCACATTGTAACTTTCTCATACTTTCTCCAAATGGCACAATATTCTTATCAAAATCGCTCGCCCCGGCGAGAGAAATACAGCAGCGCGAACGAATTTGGGAAATTATGTATTTTGAAACCGAATTAACTGAAAATACAGTTTTTTTGGTAATTTCATCATGAATTATAGAATATGAAGATTATCACATTGTAACTTTCTCATACTTTCTCCAAATGGCACGATCTTCATATCAAAATCGCTCGCCTCGACGAGAGGAATGCAGTATCGTGGCCGAATTTCGAAAATTATGTATTTTGAGCCCGAATTAACAAAAAATACAGGTTTTTTTGTAATTTCATCTTGAATTATTGAATATGAAGATTGTCCAATTGTAGGTTTCTCAATCTTTCTCCAAATGGGACGATTTTTATATCAAAATCACTCGCCCCGGCGAGAGAAATACAGCAGCGCGAACGAATTTGGGAAATTATGTATTTTGAAACCGAATTAACAGAAAATACAGATTTTTTTGTAATTTCATCATGAATTATAGAATATGAAGATTATCACATTGTAACTTTCTCATACTTTCTCCAAATGGCACGATCTTCATATCAAAATCGCTCGCCTCGACGAGAGGAATGCAGCAGCGCGGCCGAATTTCGAAAATTATGTATTTTGAGCCCGAATTAACAAAAAATACAGGTTTTTTTGTAATTTCATCTTGAATTATTGAATATGAAGATTGTCCAATTGTAGGTTTCTCAATCTTTCTCCAAATGGGACGATTTTTATATCAAAATCACTCGCCCCGGCGAGAGAAATACAGCAGCGCGAACGAATTTCGGAAATTATGTATTTTGAGCCCGAATTAACAAAAAATACAGGTTTTTTTGTAATTTCATCTTCTATTATTGAATATGAAGATTGTCCAATTGTAGGTTTCTCAATATTTCTCCGAATGGGACGATTTTTATATCAAAATCACTCGCCCCGACGAGAGAAATACAGCAGCGCGAACGAATTTGGGAAATTATGTATTTTGAAACCGAATTAACATAAAATACAGTTTTTTTGTAATTTCATCATGAATTATTGAATTTGAAGATTATCACATTGTAACTTTCTCATACTTTCTCCAAATGGCACGATCTTCATATCAAAATCGCTCGGCTCGACGAGAGGAATGCAGCCCCGCGGCCGAATTTCGAAAATTATGTATTTTGAGCCCGAATTAACAAAAAATACAGGTTTTTTTGTCATTTCATCTTGAATTATTGAATATGAAGATTGTCCAATTGTAGGTTTCTCAATCTTTCTCCAAATGGGACGATTTTTATATCAAAATCGCTCGCCCAGGCGAGAGAAATACAGCAGCGCGAACGAATTTGGGAAATTATATATTTTGAGCCCGAATTAACAAAAAATACAGGTTTTTTTGTAATTTCATCTTGAATTATTGAATATGAAGATTGTCCAATTGTAGGTTTCTCAATCTTTCTCCAAATGGGACGATTTTTATATCAAAATCACTCGCCCCGGCGAGAGAAATACAGCAGCGCGAACGAATTTGGGAAATTATGTATTTTGAAACCGAATTAACAGAAAATACAGTTTTTTTTGTAATTTCATCATGAATTATTGAATTTGAACATTATATCATTGAACTTTCTCATACTTTCTCCAAATGGCACGATCTTGATATCAAAATCGCTCGCCTTGACGAGAGGATTGCAGCAACGCGGCCGAATTTCGAAAATTATGTATTTTGAGCCCGAATTAACAAAAAATACATTTTTTTTTGTAATTTCATCTTGAATTATTGAATATGAAGATAGTCCAATTGTAGGTTTCTCAATCTTTCTCCAAATGGCACGATTTTTATATCAAAATCGCTCGCCCCGGCGAGAGAAATACAGCAGCGCGAACGAATTTGGGAAATTATGTATTTTGAAACCGAATTAACAGAAAATACAGTTTTTTTGGTAATTTCATCATGAATTATTGAATTTGAACATTATATCATTGTAACTTTCTCATACTTTATCCAAATGGCACGATCTTCATATCAAAATCGCTCGCCCCGGCGAGAAGAATGCAGCAGCGCGGCCAAATTTCGAAAATTATGTATTTTGAGCCCGAATTAACAAAAAATACAGTTTTTTTTGTAATTTCATCATGAATTATAGAATATGTAGATTATCACATTGTAACTTTCTCATACTTTCTCCAAATGGCACAATATTCTTATCAAAATCGCTCGCCCCGGCGAGAGAAATACAGCAGCGCGAACGAATTTGGGAAATTATGTATTTTGAAACCGAATTAACAGAAAATACAGTTTTTTTGGTAATTTCATCATGAATTATAGAATATGAAGATTATCACATTGTAACTTTCTCATACTTTCTCCAAATGGCACGATCTTCATATCAAAATCGCTCGCCTCGACGAGAGGTATGCAGTATCGCGGCCGAATTTCGAAAATTATGTATTTTGAGCCCGAATTAACAAAAAATACAGGTTTTTTAGTAATTTCATCTTGAATTATTGAATATGAAGATTGTCCAATTGTAGGTTTCTCAATCTTTCTCCAAATGGGACGATTTTTATATCAAAATCACTCGCCCCGGCGAGAGAAATACAGCAGCGCGAACGAATTTGGGAAATTATGTATTTTGAAACCGAATTAACAGAAAATACAGATTTTTTTGTAATTTCATCATGAATTATAGAATATGAAGATTATCACATTGTAACTTTCTCATACTTTCTCCAAATGGCACGATCTTCATATCAAAATCGCTCGCCTCGACGAGAGGAATGCAGCAGCGCGGCCGAATTTCGAAAATTATGTATTTTGAGCCCGAATTAACAAAAAATACAGGTTTTTTTGTAATTTCATCTTGAATTATTGAATATGAAGATTGTCCAATTGTAGGTTTCTCAATCTTTCTCCAAATGGGACGATTTTTATATCAAAATCACTCGCCCCGGCGAGAGAAATACAGCAGCGCGAACGAATTTGGGAAATTATGTATTTTGAAACCGAATTAACAGAAAATACAGTTTTTTTGGTAATTTCATCATGAATTATTGAATTTGAACATTATATCATTGTAACTTTCTCATACTTTATCCAAATGGCACGATCTTCATATCAAAATCGCTCGCCCCGGCGAGAGGAATGCAGCAGCGCGGCCAAATTTCGAAAATTATGTATTTTGAGCCCGAATTAACAAAAAATACAGTTTTTTTTGTAATTTCATCATGAATTATAGAATATGTAGATTATCACATTGTAACTTTCTCATACTTTCTCCAAATGGCACGATCTTCATATCAAAATCGCTCGCCTCGACGAGAGGAATGCAGCTACGCGGCCGAATTTCGAAAATTATGTATTTTGAGCCCGAATTAACAAAAAATACAGGTTTTTTTGTAATTTCATCTTGAATTATTGAATATGAAGATTGTCCAATTGTAGGTTTCTCAATCTTTCTCCAAATGGGACGATTTTTATATCAAAATCACTCGCCCCGGCGAGAGAAATACAGCAGCGCGAACGAATTTGGGAAATTATGTATTTTGAAACCGAATTAACAGAAAATACAGATTTTTTGGTAATTTCATCATGAATTATTGAATTTGAACATTATATCATTGTAACTTTCTCATACTTTCTCCAAATGGCACGATCTTCATATCAAAATCGCTCGCCTCGACGAGAGGAATGCAGCAACGTGGCCGAATTTCGAAAATTATGTATTTTGAGCCCGAATTAACAAAAAATACAGTTTTTTTTGTAATTTCATCTTGAATTATTGAATATGAAAATTGTCCAATTGTAGGTTTCTCAATCTTTCTCCAAATGGGACGATTTTTATATCAAAATCACTCGCCCCGGCGAGAGAAATACAGCAGCGCGAACGAATTTCGCAAATTATGTATTTTGAGCCCGAATTAACAAAAAATACAGGTTTTTTTGTAATTTCATCTTGAATTATTGAATATGAAGATTGTCCAATTGTAGGTTTCTCAATATTTCTCCAAATGGGACGATTTTTATATCAAAATCACTCGCCCCGACGAGAGAAACACAGCAGCGCGAACGAATTTGGGAAATTATGTATTTTGAAACCGAATTAACATAAAATACAGTTTTTTTGGTAATTTCATCATGAATTATAGAATATGAAGATTATCACATTGTAACTTTCTCATACTTTCTCCAAATGGCACGATTTTCATATCAAAATCGCTCGCCCCGGCGAGAGGAATGCAGCGGCGCGGCCAAATTTCGAGAATTATGTATTTTGAGCCCGAATTAACAAAAAATACAGTTTTTTTTGTAATTTCATCATGAATTATAGAATATGTAGATTATCACATTGTAACTTTCTCATACTTTCTCCAAATGGCATGATCTTCATATCAAAATTGCTCGCCTCGACGAGAGGAATGCAGCAACGCGCCCGAATTTCGAAAATTATGTATTTTGAGCCCGAATTAACAAAAAATACAGGTTTTTTTGTCATTTCATCTTGAATTATTGAATATGAAGATTGTCCAATTGTAGGTTTCTCAATCTTTCTCCAAATGGGACGATTTTTATATCAAAATCGCTCGCCCCGGCGAGAGAAATACAGCAGCGCGAACGAATTTGGGAAATTATATATTTTGAGCCCGAATTAACAAAAAATCAGGTTTTTTTGTAATTTCATCTTGAATTATTGAATATGAAGATTGTCCAATTGTAGGTTTCTCAATCTTTCTCCAAATGGGACGATTTTTATATCAAAATCACTCGCCCCGGCGAGAGAAATACAGCAGCGCGAACGAATTTGGGAAATTATGTATTTTGAAACCGAATTAACAGAAAATACAGTTTTTTTTGTAATTTCATCATGAATTATTGAATTTGAACATTATATCATTGAACTTTCTCATACTTTCTCCAAATGGCACGATCTTGATATCAAAATCGCTTGCGTCGACGAGAGAAATGCAGCAGCGCGTCCGAATTTCGAAAATTATGTATTTTGAGCCCGAATTAACAAAAAATACATTTTTTTTTGTAATTTCATCTTGAATTATTGAATATGAAGATTGTCCAATTGTAGGTTTCTCAATCTTTCTCCAAATGGCACGATTTTTATATCAAAATCGCTCGCCCCGGCGAGACAAATACAGCAGCGCGAACGAATTTGGGAAATTATGTATTTTGAAACCGAATTAACAGAAAATACAGTTTTTTTGGTAATTTCATCATGAATTATAGAATATGAAGATTATCACATTGTAACTTTCTCATACTTTCTCCAAATGGCACGATCTTCATATCAAAATCGCTCGCCTCGACGAGAGGAATGCAGCTTCGCGGCCGAATTTCGAAAATTATGTATTTTGAGCCCGAATTAACAAAAAATACAGTTTTTTTTTGTAATTTCATCTTGAATTATTGAATATGAAAATTGTCCAATTGTAGGTTTCTCAATCTTTCTCCAAATGGGACGATTTTTATATCAAAATCACTCGCCCCGGCGAGAGAAATACAGCAGCGCGAACGAATTTCGCAAATTATGTATTTTGAGCCCGAATTAACAAAAAATACAGGTTTTTTTGTAATTTCATCTTGAATTATTGAATATGAAGATTGTCCAATTGTAGGTTTCTCAATATTTCTCCAAATGGGACGATTTTTATATCAAAATCACTCGCCCCGACGAGAGAAACACAGCAGCGCGAACGAATTTGGGAAATTATGTATTTTGAAACCGAATTAACATAAAATACAGTTTTTTTGGTAATTTCATCATGAATTATAGAATATGGAGATTATCACATTGTAACTTTCTCATACTTTCTCCAAATGGCACGATCTTCATATCAAAATCGCTCGCCCCGGCGAGAGGAATGCAGCAGCGCGGCCAAATTTCGAAAATTATGTATTTTGAGCCCGAATTAACAAAAAATACAGTTTTTTTTGTAATTTCATCATGAATTATAGAATATGTAGATTATCACATTGTAACTTTCTCATACTTTCTCCAAATGGCATGATCTTCATATCAAAATTGCTCGCCTCGACGAGAGGAATGCAGCAACGCGCCCGAATTTCGAAAATTATGTATTTTGAGCCCGAATTAACAAAAAATACAGGTTTTTTTGTCATTTCATCTTGAATTATTGAATATGAAGATTGTCCAATTGTAGGTTTCTCAATCTTTCTCCAAATGGGACGATTTTTATATCAAAATCGCTCGCCCCGGCGAGAGAAATACAGCAGCGCGAACGAATTTGGGAAATTATATATTTTGAGCCCGAATTAACAAAAAATCAGGTTTTTTTGTAATTTCATCTTGAATTATTGAATATGAAGATTGTCCAATTGTAGGTTTCTCAATCTTTCTCCAAATGGGACGATTTTTATATCAAAATCACTCGCCCCGGCGAGAGAAATACAGCAGCGCGAACGAATTTGGGAAATTATGTATTTTGAAACCGAATTAACAGAAAATACAGTTTTTTTTGTAATTTCATCATGAATTATTGAATTTGAACATTATATCATTGAACTTTCTCATACTTTCTCCAAATGGCACGATCTTGATATCAAAATCGCTCGCGTCGACGAGAGAAATGCAGCAACGCGTCCGAATTTCGAAAATTATGTATTTTGAGCCCGAATTAACAAAAAATACATTTTTTTTTGTAATTTCATCTTGAATTATTGAATATGAAGATTGTCCAATTGTAGGTTTCTCAATCTTTCTCCAAATGGCACGATTTTTATATCAAAATCGCTCGCCTCGGCGAGACAAATACAGCAGCGCGAACGAATTTGGGAAATTATGTATTTTGAAACCGAATTAACAGAAAATACAGTTTTTTTGGTAATTTCATCATGAATTATAGAATATGAAGATTATCACATTGTAACTTTCTCATACTTTCTCCAAATGGCACGATCTTCATATCAAAATCGCTCGCCTCGACGAGAGGAATGCAGCTTCGTGGCCGAATTTCGAAAATTATATATTTTGAGCCCGAATTAACAAAAAATACAGGTTTTTTTGTAATTTCATCTTGAATTATTGAATATGAAGATTGTCCAATTGTAGGTTTCTCAATCTTTCTCCAAATGGGACGATTTTTATATCAAAATCACTCGCCCCGGCGAGAGAAATACAGCAGCGCGAACGAATTTGGGAAATTATGTATTTTGAAACCGAATTAACAGAAAATACAGTTTTTTTGGTAATTTCATCATGAATTATAGAATATGAAGATTATCACATTGTAACTTTCTCATACTTTCTCCAAATGGCACGATCTTCATATCAAAATCGCTCGCCTCGACGAGAGGAATGCAGCTGCGCCGCCGAATTTCGAAAATTATGTATTTTGAGCCCGAATTAACAAAAAATACATTTTTTTTTGTAATTTCATCTTGAATTATTGAATATGAAGATTGTCCAATTGTAGGTTTCTCAATCTTTCTCCAAATGGCACGATTTTTATATCAAAATCGCTCGCCCCGGCGAGAGAAATACAGCAGCGCGAACGAATTTGGGAAATTATGTATTTTGAAACCGAATTAACAGAAAATACAGTTTTTTTGGTAATTTCATCATGAATTATAGAATATGAAGATTATCACATTGTAACTTTCTCATACTTTCTCCAAATGGCACGATCTTCATATCAAAATCGCTCGCCTCGACGAGAGGAATGCAGCAACGTGGCCGAATTTCGAAAATTATGTATTTTGAGCCCGAATTAACAAAAAATACAGTTTTTTTTGTAATTTCATCTTGAATTATTGAATATGAAGATTGTCCAATTGTAGGTTTCTCAATCTTTCTCCAAATGGGACGATTTTTATATCAAAATCACTCGCCCCGGCGAGAGAAATACAGCAGCGCGAACGAATTTCGGAAATTATGTATTTTGAGCCCGAATTAACAAAAAATACAGGTTTTTTTGTAATTTCATCTTGAATTATTGAATATGAAGATTGTCCAATTGTAGGTTTCTCAATATTTCTCCAAATGGGACGATTTTTATATCAAAATCACTCGCCCCGACGAGAGAAATACAGCAGCGCGAACGAATTTGGGAAATTATGTATTTTGAAACCGAATTAACATAAAATACAGTTTTTTTGGTAATTTCATCATGAATTATTGAATTTGATGATTATCACATTGTAACTTTCTCATACTTTCTCCAAATGGCACGATCTTCATATCAAAATCGCTCGGCTCGACGAGAGGAATGCAGCCTAGCGGCCGAATTTCGAAAATTATGTATTTTGAGCCCGAATTAACAAAAAATACAGGTTTTTTTGTCATTTCATCTTGAATTATTGAATATGAAGATTGTCCAATTGTAGGTTTCTCAATCTTTCTCCAAATGGGACGATTTTTATATCAAAATCGCTCGCCCCGGCGAGAGAAATACAGCAGCGCGAACGAATTTGGGAAATTATATATTTTGAGCCCGAATTAACAAAAAATACATGTTTTTTTGTAATTTCATCTTGAATTATTGAATATGAAGATTGTCCAATTGTAGGTTTCTCAATCTTTCTCCAAATGGGACGATTTTTATATCAAAATCACTCGCCCCGGCGAGAGAAATACAGCAGCGCGAACGAATTTGGGAAATTATGTATTTTGAAACCGAATTAACAGAAAATACAGGTTTTTTGTAATTTCATCATGAATTATTGAATTTGAACATTATATCATTGAACTTTCTCATACTTTCTCCAAATGGCACGATCTTGATATCAAAATCGCTCGCCTCGACGAGAGGAATGCAGCAACGCGGCCGAATTTCGAAAATTATGTATTTTGAGCCCGAATTAACAAAAAATACATTTTTTTTTGTAATTTCATCTTGAATTATTGAATATGAAGATTGTCCAATTGTAGGTTTCTTAATCTTTCTCCAAATGGCACGATTTTTATATCAAAATCGCTCGCCCCGGCGAGAGAAATACAGCAGCGCGAACGAATTTGGGAAATTATGTATTTTGAAACCGAATTAACAGAAAATACAGTTTTTTTGGTAATTTCATCATGAATTATAGAATATGAAGATTATCACATTGTAACTTTCTCATACTTTCTCCAAATGGCACGATCTTCATATCAAAATCGCTCGCCTCGACGAGAGGAATGCAGCAACGTGGCCGAATTTCGAAAATTATGTATTTTGAGCCCGAATTAACAAAAAATACAGTTTTTTTTGTAATTTCATCTTGAATTATTGAATATGAAGATTGTCCAATTGTAGGTTTCTCAATCTTTCTCCAAATGGGACGATTTTTATATCAAAATCACTCGCCCCGGCGAGAGAAATACAGCAGCGCGAACGAATTTCGGAAATTATGTATTTTGAGCCCGAATTAACAAAAAATACAGGTTTTTTTGTAATTTCATCTTGAATTATTGAATATGAAGATTGTCCAATTGTAGGTTTCTCAATATTTCTCCAAATGGGACGATTTTTATATCAAAATCACTCGCCCCGACGAGAGAAATACAGCAGCGCGAACGAATTTGGGAAATTATGTATTTTGAAACCGAATTAACATAAAATACAGTTTTTTTGGTAATTTCATCATGAATTATAGAATATGAAGATTATCACATTGTAACTTTCTCATACTTTCTCTAAATGGCACGATCTTCATATCAAAATCGCTCGCCTCGACGAGAGGAATGCAGCTGCGCTGCCGAATTTCGAAAATTATGTATTTTGAGCCCGAATTAACAAAAAATACATTTTTTTTTGTAATTTCATCTTGAATTATTGAATATGAAGATTGTCCAATTGTAGGTTTCTCAATCTTTCTCCAAATGGCACGATTTTTATATCAAAATCGCTCGCCCCGGCGAGAGAAATACAGCAGCGCGAACGAATTTGGGAAATTATGTATTTTGAAACCGAATTAACAGAAAATACAGTTTTTTTGGTAATTTCATCATGAATTATAGAATATGAAGATTATCACATTGTAACTTTCTCATACTTTATCCAAATGGCACGATCTTCATATCAAAATCGCTCGCCTCGACGAGAGGAATGCAGCAACGTGGCCGAATTTCGAAAATTATGTATTTTGAGCCCGAATTAACAAAAAATACAGTTTTTTTTGTAATTTCATCTTGAATTATTGAATATGAAGATTGTCCAATTGTAGGTTTCTCAATCTTTCTCCAAATGGGACGATTTTTATATCAAAATCACTCGCCCCGGCGAGAGAAATACAGCAGCGCGAACGAATTTCGGAAATTATGTATTTTGAGCCCGAATTAACAAAAAATACAGTTTTTTTTGTAATTTCATCTTGAATTATTGAATATGAAGATTGTCCAATTGTAGGTTTCTCAATATTTCTCCAAATGGGACGATTTTTATATCAAAATCACTCGCCCCGACGAGAGAAATACAGCAGCGCGAACGAATTTGGGAAATTATGTATTTTGAAACCGAATTAACATAAAATACAGTTTTTTTGGTAATTTCATCATGAATTATTGAATTTGATGATTATCACATTGTAACTTTCTCATACTTTCTCCAAATGGCACGATCTTCATATCAAAATCGCTCGGCTCGACGAGAGGAATGCAGCATCGCGGCCGAATTTCGAAAATTATGTATTTTGAGCCCGAATTAACAAAAAATACAGGTTTTTTTGTCATTTCATCTTGAATTATTGAATATGAAGATTGTCCAATTGTAGGTTTCTCAATCTTTCTCCAAATGGGACGATTTTTATATCAAAATCGCTCGCCCCGGCGAGAGAAATACAGCAGCGCGAACGAATTTGGGAAATTATATATTTTGAGCCCGAATTAACAAAAAATACAGGTTTTTTTGTAATTTCATCTTGAATTATTGAATATGAAGATTGTCCAATTGTAGGTTTCTCAATCTTTCTCCAAATGGGACTATTTTTATATCAAAATCACTCGCCCCGGCGAGAGAAATACAGCAGCGCGAACAAATTTGGGAAATTATGTATTTTGAAACCGAATTAACAGAAAATATAGGTTTTTTTGTAATTTCATCATGAATTATTGAATTTGAACATTATATCATTGAACTTTCTCATACTTTCTCCAAATGGCACGATCTTGATATAAAAATCGCTCGCCTCGACGAGAGGAATGCAGCAACGCGGCCGAATTTCGAAAATTATGTATTTTGAGCCCGAATTAACAAAAAATACATTTTTTATTGTAATTTCATCTTGAATTATTGAATATGAAGATTGTCCAATTGTAGGTTTCTCAATCTTTCTCCAAATGGCACGATTTTTATATCAAAATCGCTCGCCCCGGCGAGAGAAATACAGCAGCGCGAACGAATTTGGGAAATTATGTATTTTGAAACCGAATTAACAGAAAATACAGTTTTTTTGGTAATTTCATCATGAATTATAGAATATGAAGATTATCACATTGTAACTTTCTCATACTTTCTCCAAATGGCACGATCTTCATATCAAAATCGCTCGCCTCGACGAGAGGAATGCAGCAACGTGGCCGAATTTCGAAAATTATGTATTTTGAGCCCGAATTAACAAAAAATACAGTTTTTTTTGTAATTTCATCTTGAATTATTGAATATGAAGATTGTCCAATTGTAGGTTTCTCAATCTTTCTCCAAATGGGACGATTTTTATATCAAAATCACTCGCCCCGGCGAGAGAAATACAGCAGCGCGAACGAATTTCGGAAATTATGTATTTTGAGCCCGAATTAACAAAAAATACAGGTTTTTTTGTAATTTCATCTTGAATTATTGAATATGAAGATTGTCCAATTGTAGGTTTCTAAATATTTCTCCAAATGGGACGATTTTTATAACAAAATCACTCGCCCCGACGAGAGAAATACAGCAGCGCGAACGAATTTGGGAAATTATGTATTTTGAAACCGAATTAACATAAAATACAGTTTTTTTGGTAATTTCATCATGAATTATTGAATTTGAAGATTATCACATTGTAACTTTCTCATACTTTCTCCAAATGGCACGATCTTCATATCAAAATCGCTCGGCTCGACGAGAGGAATGCAGCCTCGTGGCCGAATTTCGAAAATTATGTATTTTGAGCCCGAATTAACAAAAAATACAGGTTTTTTTGTCATTTCATCTTGAATTATTGAATATGAAGATTGTCCAATTGTAGGTTTCTCAATCTTTCTCCAAATGGGACGATTTTTATATCAAAATCGCTCGCCCCGGCGAGAGAAATACAGCAGCGCGAACGAATTTGGGAAATTATATATTTTGAGCCCGAATTAACAAAAAATACAGGTTTTTTTGTAATTTCATCTTGAATTATTGAATATGAAGATTGTCCAATTGTAGGTTTCTCAATCTTTCTCCAAATGGGACGATTTTTATATCAAAATCACTCGCCCCGGCGAGAGAAATACAGCAGCGCGAACGAATTTGGGAAATTATGTATTTTGAAACCGAATTAACAGAAAATACAGTTTTTTTTGTAATTTCATCATGAATTATTGAATTTGAACATTATATCGTTGAACTTTCTCATACTTTCTCCAAATGGCACGATCTTGATATCAAAATCGCTCGCCTCGACGAGAGGAATGCAGCAACGCGGCCGAATTTCGAAAATTATGTATTTTGAGCCCGAATTAACAAAAAATACATTTTTTTTTGTAATTTCATCTTGAATTATTGAATATGAAGATTGTCCAATTGTAGGTTTCTCAATCTTTCTCCAAATGGCACGATTTTTATATCAAAATCGCTCGCCCCGGCGAGAGAATTACAGCAGCGCGGACGAATTTGGGAAATTATGTATTTTGAAACCGAATTAACAGAAAATACAGTTGTTTTGATAATTTCATCATGAATTATAGAATATAAAGATTATCACATTGTAACTTTCTCATACTTTCTCCAAATGGCACGATCTTCATATCAAAATCGCTCGCCTCGACGAGAGGAATGCAGCTGCATGGCCGAATTTCGAAAATTATGTATTTTGAGCCCAAATTACAAAAAAATACAGTTTTTTTTGTAATTTCATCTTGAATTATTGAATATGAAGATTGTCCAATTGTAGGTTTCTCAATCTTTCTCCAAATGGCACGATTTTTATATCAAAATCGCTCGCCCCGGAGAGAGAAATACAGCAGCGCGAACGAATTTGGGAAATTATGTATTTTGAACCCGAATTAACAGAAATACAGTTTTTTTGGTAATTTCATCATGAATTATTGAATTTGAAGATTATCACATTGTAACTTTCTCATACTTTCTCCAAATGGCACGATCTTCATATCAAAATCGCTCGGCTCGACGAGAGGAATGCAGCCTCGTGGCCGAATTTCGAAAATTATGTATTTTGAGCCCGAATTAACAAAAAATACAGGTTTTTTTGTCATTTCATCTTGAATTATTGAATATGAAGATTGTCCAATTGTAGGTTTCTCAATCTTTCTCCAAATGGGACGATTTTTATATCAAAATCGCTCGCCCCGGCGAGAGAAATACAGCAGCGCGAACGAATTTGGGAAATTATATATTTTGAGCCCGAATTAACAAAAAATACAGGTTTTTTTGTAATTTCATCTTGAATTATTGAATATGAAGATTGTCCAATTGTAGGTTTCTCAATCTTTCTCCAAATGGGACGATTTTTATATCAAAATCACTCGCCCCGGCGAGAGAAATACAGCAGCGCGAACGAATTTGGGAAATTATGTATTTTGAAACCGAATTAACAGAAAATACAGTTTTTTTTGTAATTTCATCATGAATTATTGAATTTGAACATTATATCGTTGAACTTTCTCATACTTTCTCCAAATGGCACGATCTTGATATCAAAATCGCTCGCCTCGACGAGAGGAATGCAGCAGCGCGGCCGAATTTCGAAAATTATGTATTTTGAGCCCGAATTAACAAAAAATACATTTTTTTTTGTAATTTCATCTTGAATTATTGAATATGAAGATTGTCCAATTGTAGGTTTCTCAATCTTTCTCCAAATGGCACGATTTTTATATCAAAATCGCTCGCCCCGGCGAGAGAATTACAGCAGCGCGGACGAATTTGGGAAATTATGTATTTTGAAACCGAATTAACAGAAAATACAGTTGTTTTGATAATTTCATCATGAATTATAGAATATAAAGATTATCACATTGTAACTTTCTCATACTTTCTCCAAATGGCACGATCTTCATATCAAAATCGCTCGCCTCGACGAGAGGAATGCAGCAGCGCGGCCGAATTTCGAAAATTATGTATTTTGAGCCCGAATTAACAAAAAATACAGGTTTTTTTGTAATTTCATCTTGAATTATTGAATATGAAGATTGTCCAATTGTAGGTTTCTCAATCTTTCTCCAAATGGGACGATTTTTATATCAAAATCACTCGCCCCGGCGAGAGAAATACAGCAGCGCGAACGAATTTGGGAAATTATGTATTTTGAAACCGAATTAACAGAAAATACAGTTTTTTTGGTAATTTCATCATGAATTATTGAATTTGAACATTATATCATTGTAACTTTCTCATACTTTCTCCAAATGGCACGATCTTCATATCAAAATCGCTCGCCCCGGCGAGAGGAATGCAGCAGCGCGGCCAAATTTCGAAAATTATGTATTTTGAGCCCGAATTAACAAAAAATACAGTTTTTTTTGTAATTTCATCATGAATTATAGAATATGTAGATTATCACATTGTAACTTTCTCATACTTTCTCCAAATGGCACGATCTTCATATCATAATTGCTCGCCTCGACGAGAGGAATGCAGCAGCGCGGCCGAATTTCGAAAATTATGTATTTTGAGCCCGAATTAACAAAAAATACAGGTTTTTTTGTAATTTCATCTTGAATTATTGAATATGAAGATTGTCCAATTGTAGGTTTCTCAATCTTTCTCCAAATGGTACGATTTTTATATCAAAATAACTCGCCCCGGCGAGAGAAATACAGCAGCGCGAACGAATTTGGGAAATTATGTATTTTGAAACCGAATTAACAGAAAATACAGTTTTTTTGGTAATTTCATCATGAATTATTGAATTTGAACATTATATCATTGTAACTTTCTCATACTTTCTCCAAATGGCACGATCTTCATATCAAAATCGCTCGCCCCGGCGAGAGGAATGCAGCAGCGCAGCCGAATTTCGAAAATTATGTATGTTGAGCCCGAATTAACAAAAAATACAGTTTTTTTTGTAATTTCATCATGAATTATAGAATATGAAGATTATCACATTGTAACTTTCTCACACTTTCTCCAAATGGCACGATCTTCATATCAAAATCGCTCGCCTGGACGAGAGGAATGCAGCATCGCGGCCGAATTTCGAAAATTATGTATTTTGAGCCCGAATTAACAAAAAATACATTTTTTTTTGTAATTTCATCTTGAATTATTGAATATGAAGATTGTCCAATTGTAGGTTTCTCAATCTTTCTCCAAATGGCACGATTTTTATATCAAAATCGCTCGCCCCGGCGAGAGAAATACGGCAGCGCGAACGAATTTGGGAAATTATGTATTTTGAAACCCAATTAACAGAAAATACAGTTTTTTTGGTAATTTCATCATGAATTATAGAATATGAAGATTATCACATTGTAACTTTCTCATACTTTCTCCAAATGGCACGATCTTCATATCAAAATCGCTCGCCTCGATGAGAGTAATGCAGCAACGTGGCCGAATTTCGAAAATTATGTATTTTGAGCCCGAATTAACAAAAAATACAATTTTTTTTGTAATTTCATCTTGAATTATTGAATATGAAGATTGTCCAATTGTAGGTTTCTCAATCTTTCTCCAAATGGGACGATTTTTATATCAAAATCACTCGCCCCGGCGAGAAAAATACAGCAGCGCGAACGAATTTCGGAAATTATGTATTTTGAGCCCGAATTAACAAAAAAATACAGGTTTTTTGGTAATTTCATCTTGAATTATTGAATATGAAGATTGTCCAATTGTAGGTTTCTCAATATTTCTCCAAATGGGACGATTTTTATATCAAAATCACTCGCCCCGACGAGAGAAATACAGCAGCGCGAACGAATTTGGGAAATTATGTATTTTGAAAGCGAATTAACATAAAATACAGTTTTTTTGGTAATTTCATCATGAATTATTGAATTTGAAGATTATCACATTGTAACTTTCTCATACTTTCTCCAAATGGCACGATCTTCATATCAAAATCGCTCGGCTCGACGAGAGGAATGCAGCTTCGCGGCCGAATTTCGAAAATTATGTATTTTGAGCCCGAATTAACAAAAAATACAGGTTTTTTTGTCATTTCATCTTGAATTATTGAATATGAAGATTGTCCAATTGTAGGTTTCTCAATCTTTCTCCAAATGGGACGATTTTTATATCAAAATCGCTCGCCCCGGCGAGAGAAATACAGCAGCGCGAACGAATTTGGGAAATTATATATTTTGAGCCCGAATTAACAAAAAATACAGGTTTTTTTGTAATTTCATCTTGAATTATTGAATATGAAGATTGTCCAATTGTAGGTTTCTCAATCTTTCTCCAAATGGGACGATTTTTATATCAAAATCACTCGCCCCGGCGAGATAAATACAGCAGCGCGAACGAATTTGGGAAATTATGTATTTTGAAACCGAATTAACAGAAAATACAGTTTTTTTGGTAATTTCATCATGAATTATAGAATATGAAGATTATCACATTGTAACTTTCTCATACTTTCTCCAAATGGCACGATCTTCATATCAAAATCGCTCGCCTCGACGAGAGGAATGCAGCAGCGCGGCCGAATTTCGAAAATTATGTATTTTGAGCCCGAATTAACAAAAAATACATTTTTTTTTGTAATTTCATCTTGAATTATTGAATATGAAGATTGTCCAATTGTAGGTTTCTCAATCTTTCTCCAAATGGCACGATTTTTATATCAAAATCGCTCGCCCCGGCGAGAGAAATACAGCAGCGCGAACGAATTTGGGAAATTATGTATTTTAAAACCGAATTAACAGAAAATACAGTTTTTTTGGTAATTTCATCATGAATTATAGAATATGAAGATTATCACATTGTAACTTTCTCATACTTTCTCCAAATGGCACGATCTTGATATCAAAATCGCTCGCTTCGACGAGAGGAATGCAGCAACGCGGCCGAATTTCGAAAATTATGTATTTTGAGCCCGAATTAACAAAAAATACAGGTTTTTTTGTAATTTCATCTTGAATTATTGAATATGAAGATTGTCCAATTGTAGGTTTCTCAATCTTTCTCCAAATGGCACGATTTTTATATCAAAATCACTCGCCCCGGCGAGAGAAATACAGCAGCGCGAACGAATTTGGGAAATTATGTATTTTGAAACCGAATTAACAGAAAATACAGTTTTTTTGGTAATTTCATCATGAATTATAGAATATGAAGATTATCACATTGTAACTTTCTCATACTTTCTCCAAATGGCACGATCTTCATATCAAAATCGCTCGCCTCGACGAGGGGAATGCAGCAGCGCGGCCAAATTTCGAAAATTATGTATTTTGAGCCCGAATTAACAAAAAATACAGGTTTTTTTGTAATTTCATCTTGAATTATTGAATATGAAGATTGTCCAATTGTAGGTTTCTCAATCTTTCTCCAAATGGGACGTTTTTTATATCAAAATCACTCGCCCCGGCGAGAGAAATACAGCAGCGCGAACGAATTTGGGAAATTATGTATTTTGAAACCGAATTAACAGAAAATACAGTTTTTTTGGTAATTTCATCATGAATTATAGAATATGAACATTATATCATTGTAACTTTCTCATACTTTCTCCAAATGGCACGATCTTCATATCAAAATCGCTCGCCTCGACGAGAGGAATGCAGCAACGCGGCCGAATTTCGAAAATTATGTTTTTTGAGCCCGAATTAACAAAAAATACAGTTTTTTTTGTAATTTCATCATGAATTATAGAATATGTAGATTATCACATTGTAACTTTCTCATACTTTCTCCAAATGGCACGATCTTCATATCAAAATCGCTCGCCTCGACGAGAGGAATGCAGAAGCGCGGCCGAATTTCGAAAATTATGTATTTTGAGCCCGAATTAACAAAAAATACAGGTTTTTTTGTAATTTCATCTTGAATTATTGAATATGAAGATTGTCCAATTGTAGGTTTCTCAATCTTTCTCCAAATGGGACGATTTTTATATCAAAATCACTCGCCCCGGCGAGAGAAATACAGCAGCGCGAACGAATTTGGGAAATTATGTATTTTGAAACCGAATTAACAGAAAATACAGTTTTTTTGGTAATTTCATCATGAATTATTGAATTTGAACATTATATCATTGTAACTTTCTCATACTTTCTCCAAATGGCACGATCTTCATATCAAAATCGCTCGCCCCGGCGAGAGGAATGCAGCAGCGCGGCCAAATTTCGAAAATTATGTATTTTGAGCCCGAATTAACAAAAAATACAGTTTTTTTTGTAATTTCATCATGAATTATAGAATATGTAGATTATCACATTGTAACTTTCTCATACTTTCTCCAAATGGCACGATCTTCATATCATAATTGCTCGCCTCGACGAGAGGAATGCAGCAGCGCGGCCGAATTTCGAAAATTATGTATTTTGAGCCCGAATTAACAAAAAATACAGGTTTTTTTGTAATTTCATCTTGAATTATTGAATATGAAGATTGTCCAATTGTAGGTTTCTCAATCTTTCTCCAAATGGTACGATTTTTATATCAAAATAACTCGCCCCGGCGAGAGAAATACAGCAGCGCGAACGAATTTGGGAAATTATGTATTTTGAAACCGAATTAACAGAAAATACAGTTTTTTTGGTAATTTCATCATGAATTATTGAATTTGAACATTATATCATTGTAACTTTCTCATACTTTCTCCAAATGGCACGATCTTCATATCAAAATCGCTCGCCCCGGCGAGAGGAATGCAGCAGCGCAGCCGAATTTCGAAAATTATGTATGTTGAGCCCGAATTAACAAAAAATACAGTTTTTTTTGTAATTTCATCATGAATTATAGAATATGAAGATTATCACATTGTAACTTTCTCACACTTTCTCCAAATGGCACGATCTTCATATCAAAATCGCTCGCCTGGACGAGAGGAATGCAGCAACGCGGCCGAATTTCGAAAATTATGTATTTTGAGCCCGAATTAACAAAAAATACATTTTTTTTTGTAATTTCATCTTGAATTATTGAATATGAAGATTGTCCAATTGTAGGTTTCTCAATCTTTCTCCAAATGGCACGATTTTTATATCAAAATCGCTCGCCCCGGCGAGAGAAATACGGCAGCGCGAACGAATTTGGGAAATTATGTATTTTGAAACCCAATTAACAGAAAATACAGTTTTTTTGGTAATTTCATCATGAATTATAGAATATGAAGATTATCACATTGTAACTTTCTCATACTTTCTCCAAATGGCACGATCTTCATATCAAAATCGCTCGCCTCGATGAGAGTAATGCAGCAACGTGGCCGAATTTCGAAAATTATGTATTTTGAGCCCGAATTAACAAAAAATACAATTTTTTTTGTAATTTCATCTTGAATTATTGAATATGAAGATTGTCCAATTGTAGGTTTCTCAATCTTTCTCCAAATGGGACGATTTTTATATCAAAATCACTCGCCCCGGCGAGAAAAATACAGCAGCGCGAACGAATTTCGGAAATTATGTATTTTGAGCCCGAATTAACAAAAAAATACAGGTTTTTTGGTAATTTCATCTTGAATTATTGAATATGAAGATTGTCCAATTGTAGGTTTCTCAATATTTCTCCAAATGGGACGATTTTTATATCAAAATCACTCGCCCCGACGAGAGAAATACAGCAGCGCGAACGAATTTGGGAAATTATGTATTTTGAAAGCGAATTAACATAAAATACAGTTTTTTTGGTAATTTCATCATGAATTATTGAATTTGAAGATTATCACATTGTAACTTTCTCATACTTTCTCCAAATGGCACGATCTTCATATCAAAATCGCTCGGCTCGACGAGAGGAATGCAGCTTCGCGGCCGAATTTCGAAAATTATGTATTTTGAGCCCGAATTAACAAAAAATACAGGTTTTTTTGTCATTTCATCTTGAATTATTGAATATGAAGATTGTCCAATTGTAGGTTTCTCAATCTTTCTCCAAATGGGACGATTTTTATATCAAAATCGCTCGCCCCGGCGAGAGAAATACAGCAGCGCGAACGAATTTGGGAAATTATATATTTTGAGCCCGAATTAACAAAAAATACAGGTTTTTTTGTAATTTCATCTTGAATTATTGAATATGAAGATTGTCCAATTGTAGGTTTCTCAATCTTTCTCCAAATGGGACGATTTTTATATCAAAATCACTCGCCCCGGCGAGATAAATACAGCAGCGCGAACGAATTTGGGAAATTATGTATTTTGAAACCGAATTAACAGAAAATACAGTTTTTTTGGTAATTTCATCATGAATTATAGAATATGAAGATTATCACATTGTAACTTTCTCATACTTTCTCCAAATGGCACGATCTTCATATCAAAATCGCTCGCCTCGACGAGAGGAATGCAGCAGCGCGGCCGAATTTCGAAAATTATGTATTTTGAGCCCGAATTAACAAAAAATACATTTTTTTTTGTAATTTCATCTTGAATTATTGAATATGAAGATTGTCCAATTGTAGGTTTCTCAATCTTTCTCCAAATGGCACGATTTTTATATCAAAATCGCTCGCCCCGGCGAGAGAAATACAGCAGCGCGAACGAATTTGGGAAATTATGTATTTTGAAACCGAATTAACAGAAAATACAATTTTTTTGGTAATTTCATCATGAATTATAGAATATGAAGATTATCACATTGTAACTTTCTCATACTTTCTCCAAATGGCACGATCTTGATATCAAAATCGCTCGCTTCGACGAGAGGAATGCAGCAACGCGGCCGAATTTCGAAAATTATGTATTTTGAGCCCGAATTAACAAAAAATACAGGTTTTTTTGTAATTTCATCTTGAATTATTGAATATGAAGATTGTCCAATTGTAGGTTTCTCAATCTTTCTCCAAATGGCACGATTTTTATATCAAAATCACTCGCCCCGGCGAGAGAAATACAGCAGCGCGAACGAATTTGGGAAATTATGTATTTTGAAACCGAATTAACAGAAAATACAGTTTTTTTGGTAATTTCATCATGAATTATAGAATATGAAGATTATCACATTGTAACTTTCTCATACTTTCTCCAAATGGCACGATCTTCATATCAAAATCGCTCGCCTCGACGAGGGGAATGCAGCAGCGCGGCCAAATTTCGAAAATTATGTATTTTGAGCCCGAATTAACAAAAAATACAGGTTTTTTTGTAATTTCATCTTGAATTATTGAATATGAAGATTGTCCAATTGTAGGTTTCTCAATCTTTCTCCAAATGGGACGTTTTTTATATCAAAATCACTCGCCCCGGCGAGAGAAATACAGCAGCGCGAACGAATTTGGGAAATTATGTATTTTGAAACCGAATTAACAGAAAATACAGTTTTTTTGGTAATTTCATCATGAATTATAGAATATGAACATTATATCATTGTAACTTTCTCATACTTTCTCGAAATGGCACGATCTTCATATCAAAATCGCTCACCTCGACGAGAGGAATGCAGCAACGCGGCCGAATTTCGAAAATTATGTTTTTTGAGCCCGAATTAACAAAAAATACAGTTTTTTTTGTAATTTCATCATGAATTATAGAATATGTAGATTATCACATTGTAACTTTCTCATACTTTCTCCAAATGGCACGATCTTCATATCAAAATCGCTCGCCTCGACGAGAGGAATGCAGAAGCGCGGCCGAATTTCGAAAATTATGTATTTTGAGCCCGAATTAACAAAAAATACAGGTTTTTTTGTAATTTCATCTTGAATTATTGAATATGAAGATTGTCCAATTGTAGGTTTCTCAATCTTTCTCCAAATTGTACGATTTTTATATCAAAATAACTCGCCCCGGCGAGAGAAATACAGCAGCGCGAACGAATTTGGGAAATTATGTATTTTGAAACCGAATTAACCGAAAATACAGTTTTTTTGGTAATTTCATCATGAATTATTGAATTTGAACATTATATCATTGTAACTTTCTCATACTTTCTCCAAATGGCACGATCTTCATATCAAAATCGCTCGCCCCGGCGAGAGGAATGCAGCAGCGCAGCCGAATTTCGAAAATTATGTATTTTGAGCCCGAATTAACAAAAAGTACAGTTTTTTTGTAATTTCATCTTGAATTATTGAATATGAAGATTGTCCAATTGTAGGTTTCTCAATCTTTCTCCAAATGGGACGTTTTTTATATCAAAATCACTCGCCCCGGCGAGAGAAATACAGCAGCGCGAACGAATTTGGGAAATTATGTATTTTGAAACCGAATTAACAGAAAATACAGTTTTTTTGGTAATTTCATCATGAATTATAGAATATGAACATTATATCATTGTAACTTTCTCATACTTTCTCGAAATGGCACGATCTTCATATCAAAATCGCTCACCTCGACGAGAGGAATGCAGCAACGCGGCCGAATTTCGAAAATTATGTTTTTTGAGCCCGAATTAACAAAAAATACAGTTTTTTTTGTAATTTCATCATGAATTATAGAATATGTAGATTATCACATTGTAACTTTCTCATACTTTCTCCAAATGGCACGATCTTCATATCAAAATCGCTCGCCTCGACGAGAGGAATGCAGAAGCGCGGCCGAATTTCGAAAATTATGTATTTTGAGCCCGAATTAACAAAAAATACAGGTTTTTTTGTAATTTCATCTTGAATTATTGAATATGAAGATTGTCCAATTGTAGGTTTCTCAATCTTTCTCCAAATTGTACGATTTTTATATCAAAATAACTCGCCCCGGCGAGAGAAATACAGCAGCGCGAACGAATTTGGGAAATTATGTATTTTGAAACCGAATTAACCGAAAATACAGTTTTTTTGGTAATTTCATCATGAATTATTGAATTTGAACATTATATCATTGTAACTTTCTCATACTTTCTCCAAATGGCACGATCTTCATATCAAAATCGCTCGCCCCGGCGAGAGGAATGCAGCAGCGCAGCCGAATTTCGAAAATTATGTATTTTGAGCCCGAATTAACAAAAAGTACAGTTTTTTTGTAATTTCATCTTGAATTATTGAATATGAAGATTGTCCAATTGTAGGTTTCTCAATCTTTCTCCAAATGGGACGTTTTTTATATCAAAATCACTCGCCCCGGCGAGAGAAATACAGCAGCGCGAACGAATTTGGGAAATTATGTATTTTGAAACCGAATTAACAGAAAATACAGTTTTTTTGGTAATTTCATCATGAATTATAGAATATGAACATTATATCATTGTAACTTTCTCATACTTTCTCGAAATGGCACGATCTTCATATCAAAATCGCTCACCTCGACGAGAGGAATGCAGCAACGCGGCCGAATTTCGAAAATTATGTTTTTTGAGCCCGAATTAACAAAAAATACAGTTTTTTTTGTAATTTCATCATGAATTATAGAATATGTAGATTATCACATTGTAACTTTCTCATACTTTCTCCAAATGGCACGATCTTCATATCAAAATCGCTCGCCTCGACGAGAGGAATGCAGAAGCGCGGCCGAATTTCGAAAATTATGTATTTTGAGCCCGAATTAACAAAAAATACAGGTTTTTTTGTAATTTCATCTTGAATTATTGAATATGAAGATTGTCCAATTGTAGGTTTCTCAATCTTTCTCCAAATTGTACGATTTTTATATCAAAATAACTCGCCCCGGCGAGAGAAATACAGCAGCGCGAACGAATTTGGGAAATTATGTATTTTGAAACCGAATTAACCGAAAATACAGTTTTTTTGGTAATTTCATCATGAATTATTGAATTTGAACATTATATCATTGTAACTTTCTCATACTTTCTCCAAATGGCACGATCTTCATATCAAAATCGCTCGCCCCGGCGAGAGGAATGCAGCAGCGCAGCCGAATTTCGAAAATTATGTATTTTGAGCCCGAATTAACAAAAAGTACAGTTTTTTTTGTAATTTCATCATGAATTATAGAATATGAAGATTATCACATTGTAACTTTCTCACACTTTCTCCAAATGGCACGATCTTCATATCAAAATCGCTCGCCTCGACGAGAGGAATGCAGCATCGCTGCCGAATTTCGAAAATTATGTATTTTGAGCCCGAATTAACAAAAAATACATTTTTTTTTGTAATTTCATCTTGAATTATTGAATATGAAGATTGTCCAATTGTAGGTTTCTCAATCTTTCTCCAAATGGCACGATTTTTATATCAAAATCGCTCGCCCCGGCGAGAGAAATACAGCAGCGCGAACGAATTTGGGAAATTATGTATTTTGAAACCGAATTAACAGAAAATACAGTTTTTTTGGTAATTTCATCATGAATTATAGAATATGAAGATTATCACAATGTAACTTTCTCATACTTTCTCCAAATGGGACGATTTTTATATCAAAATCGCTCGCCCCGGCCAGAGAAATACAGCAGCGCGAACGAATTTGGGAAATTATCTATTTTGAGCCCGAATTAACAAAAAATACAGGTTTTTTTGTAATTTCATCTTGAATTATTGAATATGAAGATTGTCCAATTGTAGGTTTCTCAATCTTTCTCCAAATGGGACGATTTTTATATCAAAATCACTCGCCCCGGCGAGAGAAATACAGCAGCGCGAACGAATTTGGGAAATTATGTATTTTGAAACCGAATTAACAGAAAATACAGTTTTTTTTGTAATTTCATCATGAATTATTGAATTTGAACATTATATCGTTGAACTTTCTCATACTTTCTCCAAATGGCACGATCTTGATATCAAAATCGCTCGCCTCGACGAGAGGAATGCAGCAACGCGGCCGAATTTCGAAAATTATGTTTTCGGAGCCCGAATTAACAAAAAATACATTTTTTTTTGTAATTTCATCTTGAATTATTGAATATGAAGATTGTCCAATTGTAGGTTTCTCAATCTTTCTCCAAATGGCACGATTTTTATATCAAAATCGCTCGCCCCGGCGAGAGAAATACAGCAGCGCGAACGAATTTGGGAAATTATGTATTTTGAAACCGAATTAACAGAAAATACAGATTTTTTGGTAATTTCATCATGAATTATAGAATATGAAGATTATCACATTGTAACTTTCTCATACTTTCTCCAAATGGCACGATCTTCATATCAAAATCGCTCACCTCGACGAGAGGAATGCAGCTATGCGGCCGAATTTCGAAAATTATGTATTTTGAGCCCGAATTAACAAAAAATACAGGTTTTTTTGTAATTTCATCTTGAATTATTGAATATGAAGATTGTCCAATTGTAGGTTTCTCAATCTTTCTCCAAATGGGACGATTTTTATATCAAAATCACTCGCCCCGGCGAGAGAAATATAGCAGCGCGAACGAATTTGGTAAATTATGTATTTTGAAACCGAATTAACAGAAAATACAGTTTTTTTGGTAATTTCATCATGAATTATAGAATATGAAGATTATCACATTGTAACTTTCTCATACTTTCTCCAAATGGCACGATCTTCATATCAAAATCGCTCGCCTCGACGAGAGGAATGCAGCTCCGCGGCCGAATTTCGAAAATTATGTATTTTGAGCCCGAATTAACAAAAAATACAGGTTTTTTTGTAATTTCATCTTGAATTATTGAATATGAAGATTGTCCAATTGTAGGTTTCTCAATCTTTCTCCAAATGGGACGATTTTTATATCAAAATCACTCGCCCCGGCGAGAGAAATACAGCAGCGCGAACGAATTTGGGAAATTATGTATTTTGAAACCGAATTAACAGAAAATACAGTTTTTTTGGTAATTTCATCATGAATTATTGAATTTGAACATTATATCATTGTAACTTTCTCATACTTTCTCCAAATGGCACGATCTTCATATCAAAATCGCTCGCCCCGGCGAGAGGAATGCAGCATCGCGGCCAAATTTCGAAAATTATGTATTTTGAGCCCGAATTAACAAAAAATACAGTTTTTTTTGTAATTTCATCATGAATTATAGAATATGTAGATTATCACATTGTAACTTTGTCATACTTTCTCCAAATGGCACGATCTTCATATCAAAATTGCTCGCCTCGACGAGAGGAATACAGCAGCGCGGCCGAATTTCGAAAATTATGTATTTTGAGCCCGAATTAACAAAAAATACAGGTTTTTTTGTAATTTCATCTTGAATTATTGAATATGAAGATTGTCCAATTGTAGGTTTCTCAATCTTTCTCCAAATGGTACGATTTTTATATCAAAATCACTCGCCCCGGCGAGAGAAATACAGCAGCGGGAACGAATTTGGGAAATTATGTATTTTGAAACCGAATTAACAGAAAATACAGTTTTTTTGGTAATTTCATCATGAATTATTGAATTTGAACATTATATCATTGTAACTTTCTCATACTTTCTCCAAATGGCACGATCTTCATATCAAAATCGCTCGCCCCGGCGAGAGGAATGCAGTAGCGCGGCCAAATTTCGAAAATTATGTATTTTGAGCCCGAATTAACAAAAAATACAGTTTTTTTTGTAATTTCATCATGAATTATAGAATATGAAGATTATCACATTGTAACTTTCTCATACTTTCTCCAAATGGCACGATCTTCATATCAAAATCGCTCGCCTCGACGAGAGGAATGCAGCATTGCGGCCGAATTTCGAAAATTATGTATTTTGAGCCCGAATTAACAAAAAATACATTTTTTTTTGTAATTTCATCTTGAATTATTGAATATGAAGATTGTCCAATTGTAGGTTTCTCAATCTTTCTCCAAATGGCACGATTTTTATATCAAAATCGCTCGCCCCGGCGAGAGAAATACAGCAGCGCGAACGAATTTGGGAAATTATGTATTTTGAAACCGAATTAACAGAAAATACAGTTTTTTTTGGTAATTTCATCATGAATTATAGAATATGAAGATTATCACATTGTAACTTTCTCATACTTTCTCCAAATGGCACGATCTTCATATCAAAATCGCTCGCCTCGACGAGAGGAATGCAGCAACGTGGCCGAATTTCGAAAATTATGTATTTTGAGCCCGAATTAACAAAAAATACAGTTTTTTTTGTAATTTCATCTTGAATTATTGAATATGAAGATTGTCCAATTGTAGGTTTCTCAATCTTTCTCCAAATGGGACGATTTTTATATCAAAATCACTCGCCCCGGCGAGAGAAATACAGCAGCGCGAACGAATTTCGGAAATTATGTATTTTGAGCCCGAATTAACAAAAAAATACAGGTTTTTTTGTAATTTCATCTTGAATTATTGAATATGAAGATTGTCCAATTGTAGGTTTCTCAATATTTCTCCAAATGGGACGATTTTTATATCAAAATCACTCGCCCCGACGAGAGAAATACAGCAGCGCGAACGAATTTGGGAAATTATGTATTTTGAAAGCGAATTAACATAAAATACAGTTTTTTTGGTAATTTCATCATGAATTATTGAATTTGAAGATTATCACATTGTAACTTTCTCATACTTTCTCCAAATGGCACGATCTTCATATCAAAATCGCTCGGCTCGACGAGAGGAATGCAGCCTCGCGGCCGAATTTCGAAAATTATGTATTTTGAGCCCGAATTAACAAAAAATACAGGTTTTTTTGTCATTTCATCTTGAATTATTGAATATGAAGATTGTCCAATTGTAGGTTTCTCAATCTTTCTCCAAATGGGACGATTTTTATATCAGAATCGCTCGCCCCGGCGAGAGAAATACAGCAGCGCGAACGAATTTGGGAAATTATATATTTTGAGCCCGAATTAACACAAAATACAGGTTTTTTTGTAATTTCATCTTGAATTATTGAATATGAAGATTGTCCAATTGTAGGTTTCTCAATCTTTCTCCAAATGGGACGATTTTTATATCAAAATCACTCGCCCCGGCGAGAGAAATACAGCAGCGCGAACGAATTTGGGAAATTATGTATTTTGAAACCGAATTAACAGAAAATACAGTTTTTTTTGTAATTTCATCATGAATTATTGAATTTGAACATTATATCATTGTAACTTTCTCATACTTTCTCCAAATGGCACGATCTTGATATCAAAATCGCTCGCCTCGACGAGAGGAATGCAGCTTCGCGGCCGAATTTCGAAAATTATGTATTTTGAGCCCGAATTAACAAAAAATACATTTTTTTTGTAATTTCATCTTGAATTATTGAATATGAAGATTGTCCAATTGTAGGTTTCTCAATCTTTCTCCAAATGGCACGATTTTTATATCAAAATCGCTCGCCCCGGCGAGAGAAATACAGCAGCGCGAACGAATTTGGGAAATTATGTATTTTGAAACCGAATTAACAGAAAATACAGTTTTTTTGGTAATTTCATCATGAATTATAGAATATGAAGATTATCACATTGTAACTTTCTCATACTTTCTCCAAATGGCACGATCTTCATATCAAAATCGCTCGCCTCGACGAGAGGAATGCAGCAACGTGGCCGAATTTCGAAAATTATGTATTTTGAGCCCGAATTAACAAAAAATACAGTTTTTTTTGTAATTTCATCTTGAATTATTGAATATGAAGATTGTCCAATTGTAGGTTTCTCAATCTTTCTCCAAATGGGACGATTTTTATATCAAAATCACTCGCCCCGGCGAGAGAAATACAGCAGCGCGAACGAATTTCGGAAATTATGTATTTTGAGCCCGAATTAACAAAAAAATACAGGTTTTTTTGTAATTTCATCTTGAATTATTGAATATGAAGATTGTCCAATTGTAGGTTTCTCAATATTTCTCCAAATGGGACGATTTTTATATCAAAATCACTCGCCCCGACGAGAGAAATACAGCAGCGCGAACGAATTTGGGAAATTATGTATTTTGAAAGCGAATTAACATAAAATACAGTTTTTTTGGTAATTTCATCATGAATTATTGAATTTGAAGATTATCACATTGTAACTTTCTCATACTTTCTCCAAATGGCACGATCTTCATATCAAAATCGCTCGGCTCGACGAGAGGAATGCAGCCTCGCGGCCGAATTTCGAAAATTATGTATTTTGAGCCCGAATTAACAAAAAATACAGGTTTTTTTGTCATTTCATCTTGAATTATTGAATATGAAGATTGTCCAATTGTAGGTTTCTCAATCTTTCTCCAAATGGGACGATTTTTATATCAAAATCGCTCGCCCCGGCGAGAGAAATACAGCAGCGCGAACGAATTTGGGAAATTATATATTTTGAGCCCGAATTAACACAAAATACAGGTTTTTTTGTAATTTCATCTTGAATTATTGAATATGAAGATTGTCCAATTGTAGGTTTCTCAATCTTTCTCCAAATGGGACGATTTTTATATCAAAATCACTCGCCCCGGCGAGAGAAATACAGCAGCGCGAACGAATTTGGGAAATTATGTATTTTGAAACCGAATTAACAGAAAATACAGTTTTTTTTGTAATTTCATCATGAATTATTGAATTTGAACATTATATCATTGTAACTTTCTCATACTTTCTCCAAATGGCACGATCTTGATATCAAAATCGCTCGCCTCGACGAGAGGAATGCAGCTGCGCGGCCGAATTTCGAAAATTATGTATTTTGAGCCCGAATTAACAAAAAATACATTTTTTTTTGTAATTTCATCTTGAATTATTGAATATGAAGATTGTCCAATTGTAGGTTTCTCAATCTTTCTCCAAATGGCACGATTTTTATATCAAAATCGCTCGCCCCGGCGAGAGAAATACAGCAGCGCGAACGAATTTGGGAAATTATGTATTTTGAAACCGAATTAACAGAAAATACAGTTTTTTTGGTAATTTCATCATGAATTATAGAATATGAAGATTATCACATTGTAACTTTCTCATACTTTCTCCAAATGGCACGATCTTCATATCAAAATCGCTCGCCTCGACGAGAGGAATGCAGCAACGTGGCCGAATTTCGAAAATTATGTATTTTGAGCCCGAATTAACAAAAAATACAGTTTTTTTTGTAATTTCATCTTGAATTATTGAATATGAAGATTGTCCAATTGTAGGTTTCTCAATCTTTCTCCAAATGGGACGATTTTTATATCAAAATCACTCGCCCCGGCGAGAGAAATACAGCAGCGCGAACGAATTTCGGAAATTATGTATTTTGAGCCCGAATTAACAAAAAAATACAGGTTTTTTTGTAATTTCATCTTGAATTATTGAATATGAAGATTGTCCAATTGTAGGTTTCTCAATATTTCTCCAAATGGGACGATTTTTATATCAAAATCACTCGCCCCGACGAGAGAAATACAGCAGCGCGAACGAATTTGGGAAATTATGTATTTTGAAAGCGAATTAACATAAAATACAGTTTTTTTGGTAATTTCATCATGAATTATTGAATTTGAAGATTATCACATTGTAACTTTCTCATACTTTCTCCAAATGGCACGATCTTCATATCAAAATCGCTCGGCTCGACGAGAGGAATGCAGCCTCGCGGCCGAATTTCGAAAATTATGTATTTTGAGCCCGAATTAACAAAAAATACAGGTTTTTTTGTCATTTCATCTTGAATTATTGAATATGAAGATTGTCCAATTGTAGGTTTCTCAATCTTTCTCCAAATGGGACGATTTTTATATCAAAATCGCTCGCCCCGGCGAGAGAAATACAGCAGCGCGAACGAATTTGGGAAATTATATATTTTGAGCCCGAATTAACACAAAATACAGGTTTTTTTGTAATTTCATCTTGAATTATTGAATATGAAGATTGTCCAATTGTAGGTTTCTCAATCTTTCTCCAAATGGGACGATTTTTATATCAAAATCACTCGCCCCGGCGAGAGAAATACAGCAGCGCGAACGAATTTGGGAAATTATGTATTTTGAAACCGAATTAACAGAAAATACAGTTTTTTTTGTAATTTCATCATGAATTATTGAATTTGAACATTATATCATTGTAACTTTCTCATACTTTCTCCAAATGGCGCGATCTTGATATCAAAATCGCTCGCCTCGACGAGAGGAATGCAGCATCGCGGCCGAATTTCGAAAATTATGTATTTTGAGCCCGAATTAACAAAAAATACATTTTTTTTTGTAATTTCATCTTGAATTATTGAATATGAAGATTGTCCAATTGTAGGTTTCTCAATCTTTCTCCAAATGGCACGATTTTTATATCAAAATCGCTCGCCCCGGCGAGAGAAATACAGCAGCGCGAACGAATTTGGGAAATTATGTATTTTGAAACCGAATTAACAGAAAATACAGTTTTTTTGGTAATTTCATCATGAATTATAGAATATGAAGATTATCACATTGTAACTTTCTCATACTTTCTCCAAATGGCACGATCATGATATCAAAATCGCTCGCCTCGACGAGAGGAATGCAGCAATGCGGCCGAATTTCGAAAATTATGTATTTTGAGCCCGAATTAACAAAAAATACAGGTTTTTTTGTAATTTCATCTTGAATTATTGAATATGAAGATTGTCCAATTGTAGGTTTCTCAATCTTTCTCCAAATGGGACGATTTTTATATCAAAATCACTCGCCCCGGCGAGAGAAATACAGCAGCGCGAACGAATTTGGGAAATTATGTATTTTGAAACCGAATTAACAGAAAATACAGTTTTTTTGGTAATTTCATCATGAATTATTGAATTTGAAGATTATCACATTGTAACTTTCTCATACTTTCTCCAAATGGCACGATCTTCATATCAAAATCGCTCGGCTCGACGAGAGGAATGCAGCCTCGCGGGCGAATTTCGAAAATTATGTATTTTGAGCCCGAATTAACAAAAAATACAGGTTTTTTTGTCATTTCATCTTGAATTATTGAATATGAAGATTGTCCAATTGTAGGTTTCTCAATCTTTCTCCAAATGGGACGATTTTTATATCAAAATCGCTCGCCCCGGCGAGAGAAATACAGCAGCGCGAACGAATTTGGGAAATTATATATTTTGAGCCCGAATTAACACAAAATAGAGGTTTTTTTGTAATTTCATCTTGAATTATTGAATATGAAGATTGTCCAATTGTAGGTTTCTCAATCTTTCTCCAAATGGGACGATTTTTATATCAAAATCACTCGCCCCGGCGAGAGAAATACAGCAGCGCGAACGAATTTGGGAAATTATGTATTTTGAAACCGAATTAACAGAAAATACAGTTTTTTTTGTAATTTCATCATGAATTATTGAATTTGAACATTATATCATTGTAACTTTCTCATACTTTCTCCAAATGGCGCGATCTTGATATCAAAATCGCTCGTCTCGACGAGAGGAATGCAGCATCGCGGCCGAATTTCGAAAATTATGTATTTTGAGCCCGAATTAACAAAAAATACATTTTTTTTTGTAATTTCATCTTGAATTATTGAATATGAAGATTGTCCAATTGTAGGTTTCTCAATCTTTCTCCAAATGGCACGATTTTTATATCAAAATCGCTCGCCCCGGCGAGAGAAATACAGCAGCGCGAACGAATTTGGGAAATTTTGTATTTTGAAACCGAATTAACAGAAAATACAGTTTTTTTGGTAATTTCATCATGAATTATAGAATATGAAGATTATCACATTGTAACTTTCTCATACTTTCTCCAAATGGCACGATCTTGATATCAAAATCGCTCGTCTCGACGAGAGGAATGCAGCAACGCGGCCGAATTTCGAAAATTATGTATTTTGAGCCCGAATTAACAAAAAATACAGGTTTTTTTGTAATTTCATCTTGAATTATTGAATATGAAGATTGTCCAATTGTAGGTTTCTCAATCTTTCTCCAAATGGGACGATTTTTATATCAAAATCACTCGCCCCGGCGAGAGAAATACAGCAGCGCGAACGAATTTGGGAAATTATGTATTTTGAAACCGAATTAACAGAAAATACAGTTTTTTTGGTAATTTCATCATGAATTATAGAATATGAAGATTATCACATTGTAACTTTCTCATACTTTCTCCAAATGGCACGATCTTCATATCAAAATCGCTCGCCTCGACGAGAGGAATGCAGCAGCGTGGCCGAATTTCGAAAATTATGTATTTTGAGCCCGAATTAACAAAAAATACAGTTTTTTTTGTAATTTCATCATGAATTATAGAATATATAGATTATCACATTGTAACTTTCTCATACTTTCTCCAAATGGCACGATCTTCATATCAAAATCGCTCGCCTCGACGAGAGGAATGCAGCAGCGCGGCCGAATTTCGAAAATTATGTATTTTTAGCCCGAATTAACAAAAAATACAGGTTTTTTTGTAATTTCATCTTGAATTATTGAATATGAAGATTGTCCAATTGTAGGTTTCTCAATATTTCTCCAAATGGGACGATTTTTATATCAAAATCACTCGCCCCGGCGAGAGAAATACAGCAGCGCGAACGAATTTGGGAAATTATGTATTTTGAAACCGAATTAACAGAAAATACAGTTTTTTTGGTAATTTCATCATGAATTATTGAATTTGAACATTATATCATTGTAACTTTCTCATACTTTCTCCAAATGGCACGATCTTCATATCAAAATCGCTCGCCCCGGCGAGAGGAATGCAGCAGCGCAGCCGAATTTCGAAAATTATGTATTTTGAGCCCGAATTAACAAAAAATACAGTTTTTTTTGTAATTTCATCATGAATTATAGAATATGAAGATTATCACATTGTAACTTTCTCATACTTTCTCCAAATGGCACGATCTTCATATCAAAATCGCTCGTCTCGACGAGAGGAATGCAGCAGCGCGGCCGAATTTCGAAAATTATGTATTTTGAGCCCGAATTAACAAAAAATACATTTTTTTTTGTAATTTCATCTTGAATTATTGAATATGAAGATTGTCCAATTGTAGGTTTCTCAATCTTTCTCCAAATGGCACGATTTTTATATCAAAATCGCTCGCCCCGGCGAGAGAAATACAGCAGCGCGAACGAATTTGGGAAATTATGTATTTTGAAACCGAATTAACAGAAAATACAGTTTTTTTGGTAATTTCATCATGAATTATAGAATATGAAGATTATCACATTGTAACTTTCTCATACTTTCTCCAAATGGCACGATCTTCATATCAAAATCGCTCGCCTCGACGAGAGGAATGCAGCATCGTGGCCGAATTTCGAAAATTATGTATTTTGAGCCCGAATTAACAAAAAATACAGTTTTTTTTGTAATTTCATCTTGAATTATTGAATATGAAGATTGTCCAATTGTAGGTTTCTCAATCTTTCTCAGAATGGGACGATTTTTATATCAAAATCACTCGCCCCGGCGAGAGAAATACAGCAGCGCGAACGAATTTCGGAAATTATGTATTTTGAGCCCGAATTAACAAAAAATACAGGTTTTTTTGTAATTTCATCTTGAATTATTGAATATGAAGATTGTCCAATTGTAGGTTTCTCAATCTTTCTCCAAATGGGACGATTTTTATATCAAAATCACTCGTCCCGACGAGAGAAATACAGCAGCGCGAACGAATTTGGGAAATTATGTATTTTGAAACCAAATTAACACAAAATACAGTTTTTTTGGTAATTTCATCATGAATTATTGAATTTGAAGATTATCACATTGTAACTTTTTCATACTTTCTCCAAATGGCACGATCTTCATATCAAAATCGCTCGGCTCGACGAGAGGAATGCTGCCTCGCGGCCGAATTTCGAAAATTATGTATTTTGAGCCCGAATTAACAAAAAATACAGGTTTTTTTGTCATTTCATCTTGAATTATTGAATATGAAGATTGTCCAATTGTAGGTTTCTCAATCTTTCTCCAAATGGGACGATTTTTATATCAAAATCGCTCGCCCCGGCGAGAGAAATACAGCAGCGCGAACGAATTTGGGAAATTATATATTTTGAGCCCGAATTAACAAAAAATACAGGTTTTTTTGTAATTTCATCATGAATTATTGAATATGAAGATTGTCCAATTGTAGGTTTCTCAATATTTCTCCAAATGGGACGATTTTTATATCAAAATCACTCGCCCCGGCGAGAGAAATACAGCAGCGTGAACGAATTTGGGAAATTATGTATTTTGAAACCGAATTAACAGAAAATACAGTTTTTTTGGTAATTTCATCATGAATTATTGAATTTGAACATTATATCATTGTAACTTTCTCATACTTTCTCCAAATGGCACGATCTTCATATCAAAATCGCTCGCCCCGGCGAGAGGAATGCAGCAGCGCAGCCGAATTTCGAAAATTATGTATTTTGAGCCCGAATTAACAAAAAATACAGTTTTTTTTGTAATTTCATCATGAATTATAGAATATGAAGATTATCACATTGTAACTTTCTCATACTTTCTCCAAATGGCACGATCTTCATATCAAAATCGCTCGTCTCGACGAGAGGAATGCAGCAGCGCGGCCGAATTTCGAAAATTATGTATTTTGAGCCCGAATTAACAAAAAATACATTTTTTTTTGTAATTTCATCTTGAATTATTGAATATGAAGATTGTCCAATTGTAGGTTTCTCAATCTTTCTCCAAATGGCACGATTTTTATATCAAAATCGCTCGCCCCGGCGAGAGAAATACAGCAGCGCGAACGAATTTGGGAAATTATGTATTTTGAAACCGAATTAACAGAAAATACAGTTTTTTTGGTAATTTCATCATGAATTATAGAATATGAAGATTATCACATTGTAACTTTCTCATACTTTCTCCAAATGGCACGATCTTCATATCAAAATCGCTCGCCTCGACGAGAGGAATGCAGCATCGTGGCCGAATTTCGAAAATTATGTATTTTGAGCCCGAATTAACAAAAAATACAGTTTTTTTTGTAATTTCATCTTGAATTATTGAATATGAAGATTGTCCAATTGTAGGTTTCTCAATCTTTCTCAGAATGGGACGATTTTTATATCAAAATCACTCGCCCCGGCGAGAGAAATACAGCAGCGCGAACGAATTTCGGAAATTATGTATTTTGAGCCCGAATTAACAAAAAATACAGGTTTTTTTGTAATTTCATCTTGAATTATTGAATATGAAGATTGTCCAATTGTAGGTTTCTCAATCTTTCTCCAAATCGGACGATTTTTATATCAAAATCACTCGCCCCGACGAGAGAAATACAGCAGCGCGAACGAATTTGGGAAATTATGTATTTTGAAACCAAATTAACATAAAATACAGTTTTTTTGGTAATTTCATCATGAATTATTGAATTTGAAGATTATCACATTGTAACTTTTTCATACTTTCTCCAAATGGCACGATCTTCATATCAAAATCGCTCGGCTCGACGAGAGGAATGCTGCCTCGCGGCCGAATTTCGAAAATTATGTATTTTGAGCCCGAATTAACAAAAAATACAGGTTTTTTTGTCATTTCATCTTGAATTATTGAATATGAAGATTGTCCAATTGTAGGTTTCTCAATCTTTCTCCAAATGGGACGATTTTTATATCAAAATCGCTCGCCCCGGCGAGAGAAATACAGCAGCGTGAACGAATTTGGGAAATTATGTATTTTGAAACCGAATTAACAGAAAATACAGTTTTTTTTGTAATTTCATCATGAATTATTGAATTTGAACATTATATCATTGTAACTTTCTCATACTTTCTCCAAATGGCACGATCTTGATATCAAAATCGCTCGCCTCGACGAGAGGAATGCAGCAACGCGGCCGAATTTCGAAAATTATGTATTTTGAGCCCGAATTAACAAAAAATACATTTTTTTTTGTAATTTCATCTTGAATTATTGAATATGAAGATTGTCCAATTGTAGGTTTCTCAATCTTTCTCCAAATGGCACGATTTTTATATCAAAATCGCTCGCCCCGGCGAGAGAAATACAGCAGCGCGAACGAATTTGGGAAATTATGTATTTTGAAACCGAATTAACAGAAAATACAGTTTTTTTGGTAATTTCATCATGAATTATAGAATATGAAGAGTATCACATTGTAACTTTCTCATACTTTCTCCAAATGGCACGATCTTCATATCAAAATCGCTCGCCTCGACGAGAGGAATGCAGCAACGTGGCCGAATTTCGAAAATTATGTATTTTGAGCCCGAATTAACAAAAAATACATTTTTTTTTGTAATTTCATCTTGAATTATTGAATATGAAGATTGTCCAATTGTAGGTTTCTCAATCTTTCTCCAAATGGCACGATTTTTATATCAAAATCGCTCGCCCCGGCGAGAGAAATACAGCAGCGCGAACGAATTTGGGAAATTATGTATTTTGAAACCGAATTAACAGAAAATACAGTTTTTTTGGTAATTTCATCATGAATTATAGAATATGAAGATTATCACATTGTAACTTTCTCATACTTTCTCCAAATGGCACGATCTTCATATCAAAATCGCTCGCCTCGACGAGAGGAATGCAGCATCGCGGCCGAATTTCGAAAATTATGTATTTTGAGCCCGAATTAACAAAAAATACAGTTTTTTTTGTAATTTCATCTTGAATTATTGAATATGAAGATTGTCCAATTGTAGGTTTCTCAATCTTTCTCCAAATGGGACGATTTTTATATCAAAATCGCTCGCCCCGGCGAGAGAAATACAGCAGCGCGAACGAATTTGGGAAATTATATATTTTGAGCCCGAATTAACAAAAAATACAGGTTTTTTTGTAATTTCATCTTGAATTACTGAATATGAAGATTGTCCAATTGTAGGTTTCTCAATCTTTCTCCAAATGGGACGATTTTTATATCAAAATCACTCGCCCCGGCGAGAGAAATACAGCAGCGCGAACGAATTTGGGAAATTATGTAATTTGAAACCGAATTAACAGAAAATACAGTTTTTTTTGTAATTTCATCATGAATTATTGAATTTGAACATTATATCATTGTAACTTTCTCATACTTTCTCCAAATGGCACGATCTTCATATCAAAATCGCTCGCCTCGACGAGAGGAATACAGCATCGCGGCCGAATTTCGAAAATTATGTATTTTGAGCCCGAATTAACAAAAAATACAGTTTTTTTTGTAATTTCATCTTGAATTATTGAATATGAAGATTGTCCAATTGTAGGTTTCTCAATCTTTCTCCAAATGGGACGATTTTTATATCAAAATCGCTCGCCCCGGCGAGAGAAATACAGCAGCGCGAACGAATTTGGGAAATTATATATTTTGAGCCCGAATTAACAAAAAATACAGGTTTTTTTGTAATTTCATCTTGAATTATTGAATATGAAGATTGTCCAATTGTAGGTTTCTCAATCTTTCTCCAAATGGGACGATTTTTATATCAAAATCACTCGCCCCGGCGAGAGAAATACAGCAGCGCGAATGAATTTGGGAAATTATGTAATTTGAAACCGAATTAACAGAAAATACAATTTTTTTTGTAATTTCCTCTTGAATTATTGAATATGAAGATTGTCCAATTGTAGGTTTCTCAATCTTTCTCCAAATGGCACGATTTTTATATCAAAATCGCTCGCCCCGGCGAGAGAAATACAGCAGCGCGAACGAATTTGGGAAATTATGTATTTTGAAACCGAATTAACAGAAAATACAGTTTTTTTGGTAATTTCATCATGAATTATAGAATATGAAGATTATCACATTGTAACTTTCTCATACTTTCTCCAAATGGCACGATCTTCATATCAAAATCGCTCGCCTCGACGAGAGGAATGCAGCATCGTGGCCGAATTTCGAAAATTATGTATTTTGAGCCCGAATTAACAAAAAATACAGTTTTTTTTGTAATTTCATCTTGAATTATTGAATATGAAGATTGTCCAATTGTAGGTTTCTCAATCTTTCTCAGAATGGGACGATTTTTATATCAAAATCACTCGCCCCGGCGAGAGAAATACAGCAGCGCGAACGAATTTCGGAAATTATGTATTTTGAGCCCGAATTAACAAAAAATACAGGTTTTTTTGTAATTTCATCTTGAATTATTGAATATGAAGATTGTCCAATTGTAGGTTTCTCAATCTTTCTCCAAATCGGACGATTTTTATATCAAAATCACTCGCCCCGACGAGAGAAATACAGCAGCGCGAACGAATTTGGGAAATTATGTATTTTGAAACCAAATTAACATAAAATACAGTTTTTTTGGTAATTTCATCATGAATTATTGAATTTGAAGATTATCACATTGTAACTTTTTCATACTTTCTCCAAATGGCACGATCTTCATATCAAAATCGCTCGGCTCGACGAGAGGAATGCTGCCTCGCGGCCGAATTTCGAAAATTATGTATTTTGAGCCCGAATTAACAAAAAATACAGGTTTTTTTGTCATTTCATCTTGAATTATTGAATATGAAGATTGTCCAATTGTAGGTTTCTCAATCTTTCTCCAAATGGGACGATTTTTATATCAAAATCGCTCGCCCCGGCGAGAGAAATACAGCAGCGCGAACGAATTTGGGAAATTATGTATTTTGAAACCGAATTAACAGAAAATACAGTTTTTTTTGTAATTTCATCATGAATTATTGAATTTGAACATTATATCATTGTAACTTTCTCATACTTTCTCCAAATGGCACGATCTTGATATCAAAATCGCTCGCCTCGACGAGAGGAATGCAGCAACGCGACCGAATTTCGAAAATTATGTATTTTGAGCCCGAATTAACAAAAAATACATTTTTTTTTGTAATTTCATCTTGAATTATTGAATATGAAGATTGTCCAATTGTAGGTTTCTCAATCTTTCTCCAAATGGCACGATTTTTATATCAAAATCGCTCGCCCCGGCGAGAGAAATACAGCAGCGCGAACGAATTTGGGAAATTATGTATTTTGAAACCGAATTAACAGAAAATACAGTTTTTTTGGTAATTTCATCATGAATTATAGAATATGAAGAGTATCACATTGTAACTTTCTCATACTTTCTCCAAATGGCACGATCTTCATATCAAAATCGCTCGCCTCGACGAGAGGAATGCAGCAACGTGGCCGAATTTCGAAAATTATGTATTTTGAGCCCGAATTAACAAAAAATACATTTTTTTTTGTAATTTCATCTTGAATTATTGAATATGAAGATTGTCCAATTGTAGGTTTCTCAATCTTTCTCCAAATGGCACGATTTTTATATCAAAATCGCTCGCCCCGGCGAGAGAAATACAGCAGCGCGAACGAATTTGGGAAATTATGTATTTTGAAACCGAATTAACAGAAAATACAGTTTTTTTGGTAATTTCATCATGAATTATAGAATATGAAGATTATCACATTGTAACTTTCTCGTACTTTCTCCAAATGGCACGATCTTCATATCAAAATCGCTCGCCTCGACGAGAGGAATGCAGCATCGCGGCCGAATTTCGAAAATTATGTATTTTGAGCCCGAATTAACAAAAAATACAGTTTTTTTTGTAATTTCATCTTGAATTATTGAATATGAAGATTGTCCAATTGTAGGTTTCTCAATCTTTCTCCAAATGGGACGATTTTTATATCAAAATCGCTCGCCCCGGCGAGAGAAATACAGCAGCGCGAACGAATTTGGGAAATTATATATTTTGAGCCCGAATTAACAAAAAATACAGGTTTTTTTGTAATTTCATCTTGAATTACTGAATATGAAGATTGTCCAATTGTAGGTTTCTCAATCTTTCTCCAAATGGGACGATTTTTATATCAAAATCACTCGCCCCGGCGAGAGAAATACAGCAGCGCGAACGAATTTGGGAAATTATGTAATTTGAAACCGAATTAACAGAAAATACAGTTTTTTTTGTAATTTCATCATGAATTATTGAATTTGAACATTATATCATTGTAACTTTCTCATACTTTCTCCAAATGGCACGATCTTCATATCAAAATCGCTCGCCTCGACGAGAGGAATACAGCATCGCGGCCGAATTTCGAAAATTATGTATTTTGAGCCCGAATTAACAAAAAATACAGTTTTTTTTGTAAGTTCATCTTGAATTATTGAATATGAAGATTGTCCAATTGTAGGTTTCTCAATCTTTCTCCAAATGGGACGATTTTTATATCAAAATCGCTCGCCCCGGCGAGAGAAATACAGCAGCGCGAACGAATTTGGGAAATTATATATTTTGAGCCCGAATTAACAAAAAATACAGGTTTTTTTGTAATTTCATCTTGAATTATTGAATATGAAGATTGTCCAATTGTAGGTTTCTCAATCTTTCTCCAAATGGGACGATTTTTATATCAAAATCACTCGCCCCGGCGAGAGAAATACAGCAGCGCGAATGAATTTGGGAAATTATGTAATTTGAAACCGAATTAACAGAAAATACAATTTTTTTTGTAATTTCCTCTTGAATTATTGAATATGAAGATTGTCCAATTGTAGGTTTCTCAATCTTTCTCCAAATGGCACGATTTTTATATCAAAATCGCTCGCCCCGGAGAGAGAAATACAGCAGCGCGAACGAATTTGGCAAATTATGTATTTTGAACCCGAATTAACAGAAAATACAGTTTTTTTGGTAATTTCATCATGAATTATTGAATATGAAGGTTGTCCAATTGTAGGTTTCTCAATCTTTCTCCAAATGGGACGATTTTTATATCAAAATCGCTCGCCCCGGCGAGAGAAATACAGCAGCGCGAACGAATTTGGGAAATTATATATTTTGAGCCCGAATTAACAAAAAATACAGGTTTTTTTGTAATTTCATCTTGAATTATTGAATATGAAGATTGTCCAATTGTAGGTTTCTCAATCTTTCTCCAAATGGGACGATTTTTATATCAAAATCACTCGCCCCGGCGAGAGAAATACAGCAGCGCGAATGAATTTGGGAAATTATGTAATTTGAAACCGAATTAACAAAAAATACAGTTTTTTTTGTAATTTCCTCTTGAATTATTGAATATGAAGATTGTCCAATTGTAGGTTTCTCAATCTTTCTCCAAATGGCACGATTTTTATATCAAAATCGCTCGCCCCGGAGAGAGAAATACAGCAGCGCGAACGAATTTGGCAAATTATGTATTTTGAACCCGAATTAACAGAAAATACAGTTTTTTTGGTAATTTCATCATGAATTATTGAATATGAAGATTATCACATTGTAACTTTCTCATACTTTCTCAAAATGGCACAATCTTCATATCTAAATCGCTCGCCTCGACGAGAGGAATGCAGCATCGCGGCCGAATTTCGAAAATTATGTATTTTGATCCCGAATTAAAAAAAAACACAGTTTTTTTTGTAATTTCATCTTGAATTATTGAATATGAAGATTGTCCAATTGTAGGTTTCTCAATCTTTCTCCAAATGGCACGATTTTTATATCAAAATCGCTCGCCCCGGAGAGAGAATTACAGCAGCGCGAACGAATTTGGGAAATTATGTATTTTGAACCCTAATTAACAGAAAATACAGTTTTTTTGCTAATTTCATCATGAATTATTGAATATGAAGATTATCACATTGTAACTTTCTCATACTTTCTCCAAATGGCACAATCTTCATATCTAAATCGCTCGCCTCGACGAGAGGAATGCAGCATCGCGGCCGAATTTCGAAAATTATGTATTTTGAGCCCGAATTAACAAAAAATACAGTTTTTTTTGTAATTTCATCTTGAATTATTGAATATGAAGATTGTCCAATTGTAGGTTTCTCAATCTTTCTCCAAATGGCACGATTTTTATATCAAAATCGCTCGCCCCGGAGAGAGAAATACAGCAGCGCGAACGAATTTGGGAAATTATGTATTTTGAACCCGAATTAACAGAAAATACAGTTTTTTTGGTAATTTCATCATGAATTATTGAATATGAAGATTATCACATTGTAACTTTCTCATACTTTCTCCAAATGGCACGATCTTCATATCAAAATCGCTCGCCTCGACGAGAGGAATGCAGCCACGCGGTCGAATTTCGAAAATTATGTATTTTGAGCCCGAATTAACAAAAAATACAGTTTTTTTTGTAATTTCATCTTGAATTATTGAATATGAAGATTGTCCAATTGTAGGTTTCTCAATCTTTCTCCAAATGGCACGATTTTTATATCAAAATCGCTCGCCCCGGAGAGAGAAATACAGCAGCGCGAACGAATTTGGCAAATTATGTATTTTGAACCCGAATTAACAGAAAATACAGTTTTTTTGGTAATTTCATCATGAATTATTGACTATGAAGATTATCACATTGTAACTTTCTCATACTTTCTCCAAATGGCACGATCTTCATATCAAAATCGCTCGCCTCGACGAGAGGAATGCAGCTACAAGGCCGAATTTCGAAAATTATGTATTTTGAGCCAGAATTAAAAAAAAACACAGTTTTTTTTGTAATTTCATCTTGAATTATTGAATATGAAGATTGTCCAATTGTAGGTTTCTCAATCTTTCTCCAAATGGCACGATTTTTATATCAAAATCGCTCGCCCCGGAGAGAGAAATACAGCAGCGCGAACGAATTTGGCAAATTATGTATTTTGAACCCGAATTAACAGAAAATACAGTTTTTTTGCTAATTTCATCATGAATTATTGAATATGAAGATTATCACATTGTAACTTTCTCATACTTTCTCCAAATGGCACAATCTTCATATCTAAATCGCTCGCCTCGACGAGAGGAATGCAGCATCGCGGCCGAATTTCGAAAATTATGTATTTTGAGCCCGAATTAACAAAAAATACAGTTTTTTTTGTAATTTCATCTTGAATTATTGAATATGAAGATTGTCCAATTGTAGGTTTCTCAATCTTTCTCCAAATGGCACGATTTTTATATCAAAATCGCTCGCCCCGGAGAGAGAAATACAGCAGCGCGAACGAATTTGGGAAATTATGTATTTTGAACCCGAATTAACAGAAAATACAGTTTTTTTGGTAATTTCATCATGAATTATTGAATATGAAGATTATCACATTGTAACTTTCTCATACTTTCTCCAAATGGCACGATCTTCATATCAAAATCGCTCGCCTCGACGAGAGGAATGCAGCCACGCGGTCGAATTTCGAAAATTATGTATTTTGAGCCCGAATTAACAAAAAATACAGTTTTTTTTGTAATTTCATCTTGAATTATTGAATATGAAGATTGTCCAATTGTAGGTTTCTCAATCTTTCTCCAAATGGCACGATTTTTATATCAAAATCGCTCGCCCCGGAGAGAGAAATACAGCAGCGCGAACGAATTTGGCAAATTATGTATTTTGAACCCGAATTAACAGAAAATACAGTTTTTTTGGTAATTTCATCATGAATTATTGACTATGAAGATTATCACATTGTAACTTTCTCATACTTTCTCCAAATGGCACGATCTTCATATCAAAATCGCTCGCCTCGACGAGAGGAATGCAGCTACAAGGCCGAATTTCGAAAATTATGTATTTTGAGCCAGAATTAAAAAAAAACACAGTTTTTTTTGTAATTTCATCTTGAATTATTGAATATGAAGATTGTCCAATTGTAGGTTTCTCAATCTTTCTCCAAATGGCACGATTTTTATATCAAAATCGCTCGCCCCGGAGAGAGAAATACAGCAGCGCGAACGAATTTGGCAAATTATGTATTTTGAACCCGAATTAACAGAAAATACAGTTTTTTTGCTAATTTCATCATGAATTATTGAATATGAAGATTATCACATTGTAACTTTCTCATACTTTCTCCAAATGGCACAATCTTCATATCTAAATCGCTCGCCTCGACGAGAGGAATGCAGCATCGCGGCCGAATTTCGAAAATTATGTATTTTGAGCCCGAATTAACAAAAAATACAGTTTTTTTTGTAATTTCATCTTGAATTATTGAATATGAAGATTGTCCAATTGTAGGTTTCTCAATCTTTCTCCAAATGGCACGATTTTTATATCAAAATCGCTCGCCCCGGAGAGAGAAATACAGCAGCGCGAACGAATTTGGGAAATTATGTATTTTGAACCCGAATTAACAGAAAATACAGTTTTTTTGGTAATTTCATCATGAATTATTGAATATGAAGATTATCACATTGTAACTTTCTCATACTTTCTCCAAATGGCACGATCTTCATATCAAAATCGCTCGCCTCGACGAGAGGAATGCAGCCACGCGGTCGAATTTCGAAAATTATGTATTTTGAGCCCGAATTAACAAAAAATACAGTTTTTTTTGTAATTTCATCTTGAATTATTGAATATGAAGATTGTCCAATTGTAGGTTTCTCAATCTTTCTCCAAATGGCACGATTTTTATATCAAAATCGCTCGCCCCGGAGAGAGAAATACAGCAGCGCGAACGAATTTGGCAAATTATGTATTTTGAACCCGAATTAACAGAAAATACAGTTTTTTTGGTAATTTCATCATGAATTATTGACTATGAAGATTATCACATTGTAACTTTCTCATACTTTCTCCAAATGGCACGATCTTCATATCAAAATCGCTCGCCTCGACGAGAGGAATGCAGCTACAAGGCCGAATTTCGAAAATTATGTATTTTGAGCCAGAATTAAAAAAAAACACAGTTTTTTTTGTAATTTCATCTTGAATTATTGAATATGAAGATTGTCCAATTGTAGGTTTCTCAATCTTTCTCCAAATGGCACGATTTTTATATCAAAATCGCTCGCCCCGGAGAGAGAAATACAGCAGCGCGAACGAATTTGGCAAATTATGTATTTTGAACCCGAATTAACAGAAAATACAGTTTTTTTGCTAATTTCATCATGAATTATTGAATATGAAGATTATCACATTGTAACTTTCTCATACTTTCTCCAAATGGCACAATCTTCATATCTAAATCGCTCGCCTCGACGAGAGGAATGCAGCATCGCGGCCGAATTTCGAAAATTATGTATTTTGAGCCCGAATTAACAAAAAATACAGTTTTTTTTGTAATTTCATCTTGAATTATTGAATATGAAGATTGTCCAATTGTAGGTTTCTCAATCTTTCTCCAAATGGCACGATTTTTATATCAAAATCGCTCGCCCCGGAGAGAGAAATACAGCAGCGCGAACGAATTTGGTAAATTATGTATTTTGAACCCGAATTAACAGAAAATACAGTTTTTTTGGTAATTTCATCATGAATTATTGAATATGAAGATTATCACATTGTAACTTTCTCATACTTTCTCCAAATGGCACGATCTTCATATCAAAATCGCTCGCCTCGACGAGAGGAATGCAGCCACGCGGTCGAATTTCGAAAATTATGTATTTTGAGCCCGAATTAACAAAAAATACAGTTTTTTTTGTAATTTCATCTTGAATTATTGAATATGAAGATTGTCCAATTGTAGGTTTCTCAATCTTTCTCCAAATGGCACGATTTTTATATCAAAATCGCTCGCCCCGGAGAGAGAAATACAGCAGCGCGAACGAATTTGGCAAATTATGTATTTTGAACCCGAATTAACAGAAAATACAGTTTTTTTGGTAATTTCATCATGAATTATTGACTATGAAGATTATCACATTGTAACTTTCTCATACTTTCTCCAAATGGCACGATCTTCATATCAAAATCGCTCGCCTCGACGAGAGGAATGCAGCTACAAGGCCGAATTTCGAAAATTATGTATTTTGAGCCAGAATTAAAAAAAAACACAGTTTTTTTTGTAATTTCATCTTGAATTATTGAATATGAAGATTGTCCAATTGTAGGTTTCTCAATCTTTCTCCAAATGGCACGATTTTTATATCAAAATCGCTCGCCCCGGAGAGAGAAATACAGCAGCGCGAACGAATTTGGGAAATTATGTATTTTGAACCCGAATTAACAGAAAATACAGTTTTTTTGGTAATTTCATCATGAATTATTGAATATGAAGATTATCACATTGTAACTTTCTAATACTTTCTCCAAATGGCACAATCTTCATATCTAAATAGCTCGCCTCGACGAGAGGAATGCAGCATCGCGGCCGAATTTCGAAAATTATGTATTTTGAGCCCGAATTAACAAAAAATACAGTTTTTTTTGTAATTTCATCTTGAATTATTGAATATGAAGATTGTCCGATTGTAGGTTTCTCAATCTTTCTCCAAATGGCACGATTTTTATATCAAAATCGCTCGCCCCGGAGAGAAAAATACAGCAGCGCGAACGAATTTGGGAAATTATGTATTTTGAAGCCGAATTAACAGAAAATACAGTTTTTTTGGTAATTTCATCATGAATTATTGAATATGAAGATTATCACATTGTAACTTTCTCATACTTTCTCCAAATGGCACAATCTTCATATCTAAATCGCTCGCCTCGACGAGAGGAATGCAGCATCGCGGCCGAATTTCGAAAATTATGTATTTTGAGCCCGAATTAACAAAAAATACAGTTTTTTTTGTAATTTCCTCTTGAATTATTGAATATGAAGATTGTCCAATTGTAGGTTTCTCAATCTTTCTCCAAATGGCACGATTTTTATATCAAAATCGCTCGCCCCGGAGAGAGAAATACAGCAGCGCGAACGAATTTGGCAAATTATGTATTTTGAACCCGAATTAACAGAAAATACAGTTTTTTTGGTAATTTCATCATGAATTATTGAATATGAAGATTATCACATTGTAACTTTCTCATACTTTCTCCAAATGGCACAATCTTCATATCTAAATCGCTCGCCTCGACGAGAGGAATGCAGCATCGCGGCCGAATTTCGAAAATTATGTATTTTGAGCCCGAATTAAAAAAAAACACAGTTTTTTTTGTAATTTCATCTTGAATTATTGAATATGAAGATTGTCCAATTGTAGGTTTCTCAATCTTTCTCCAAATGGCACGATTTTTATATCAAAATCGCTCGCCCCGGAGAGAGAATTACAGCAGCGCGAACGAATTTGGGAAATTATGTATTTTGAACCCGAATTAACAGAAAATACAGTTTTTTTGCTAATTTCATCATGAATTATTGAATATGAAGATTATCACTTTGTAACTTTCTCATACTTTCTCCAAATGGCACAATCTTCATATCTAAATCGCTCGCCTCGACGAGAGGAATGCAGCATCGCGGCCGAATTTCGAAAATTATGTATTTTGAGACCGAATTAACAAAAAATACAGTTTTTTTTGTAATTTCATCTTGAATTATTGAATATGAAGATTGTCCAATTGTAGGTTTCTCAATCTTTCTCCAAATGGCACGATTTTTATATCAAAATCGCTCGCCCCGGAGAGAGAAATACAGCAGCGCGAACGAATTTGGGAAATTATGTATTTTGAACCCGAATTAACAGAAAATACAGTTTTTTTGGTAATTTCATCATGAATTATTGAATATGAAGATTATCACATTGTAACTTTCTCATACTTTCTCCAAATGGCACGATCTTCATATCAAAATCGCTCGCCTCGACGAGAGGAATGCAGCTACAAGGCCGAATTTCGAAAATTATGTATTTTGAGCCAGAATTAAAAAAAAACACAGTTTTTTTTGTAATTTCATCTTGAATTATTGAATATGAAGATTGTCCAATTGTAGGTTTCTCAATCTTTCTCCAAATGGCACGATTTTTATATCAAAATCGCTCGCCCCGGAGAGAGAAATACAGCAGCGCGAACGAATTTGGCAAATTATGTATTTTGAACCCGAATTAACAGAAAATACAGTTTTTTTGGTAATTTCATCATGAATTATTGAATATGAAGATTATCACATTGTAACTTTCTCATACTTTCTCCAAATGGCACAATCTTCATATCTAAATCGCTCGCCTCGACGAGAGGAATGCAGCATCGCGGCCGAATTTCGAAAATTATGTATTTTGAGCCCGAATTAACAAAAAATACAGTTTTTTTTGTAATTTCATCTTGAATTATTGAATATGAAGATTGTCCAATTGTAGGTTTCTCAATCTTTCTCCAAATGGCACGATTTTTATATCAAAATCGCTCGCCCCGGAGAGAAAAATACAGCAGCGCGAACGAATTTGGGAAATTATGTATTTTGAAGCCGAATTAACAGAAAATACAGTTTTTTTGGTAATTTCATCATGAATTATTGAATATGAAGATTATCACATTGTAACTTTCTCATACTTTCTCCAAATGGCACAATCTTCATATCTAAATCGCTCGCCTCGACGAGAGGAATGCAGCATCGCGGCCGAATTTCGAAAATTATGTATTTTGAGTCCGAATTAACAAAAAATACAGTTTTTTTTGTAATTTCCTCTTGAATTATTGAATATGAAGATTGTCCAATTGTAGGTTTCTCAATCTTTCTCCAAATGGCACGATTTTTATATCAAAATCGCTCGCCCCGGAGAGAGAAATACAGCTGCGCGAACGAATTTGGCAAATTATGTATTTTGAACCCGAATTAACAGAAAATACAGTTTTTTTGGTAATTTCATCATGAATTATTGAATATGAAGATTATCACATTGTAACTTTCTCATACTTTCTCCAAATGGCACAATCTTCATATCTAAATCGCTCGCCTCGACGAGAGGAATGCAGCGTCGCGGCCGAATTTCGAAAATTATGTATTTTGAGCCCGAATTAAAAAAAAACACATTTTTTTTTGTAATTTCATCTTGAATTATTGAATATGAAGATTGTCCAATTGTAGGTTTCTCAATCTTTCTCCAAATGGCACGATTTTTATATCAAAATCGCTCGCCCCGGAGAGAGAATTACAGCAGCGCGAACGAATTTGGGAAATTATGTATTTTGAACCCGAATTAACAGAAAATACAGTTTTTTTGCTAATTTCATCATGAATTATTGAATATGAAGATTATCACATTGTAACTTTCTCATACTTTCTCCAAATGGCACAATCTTCATATCTAAATCGCTCGCCTCGACGAGAGGAATGCAGCATCGCGGCCGAATTTCGAAAATTATGTATTTTGAGCCCGAATTAACAAAAAATACAGTTTTTTTTGTAATTTCATCTTGAATTATTGAATATGAAGATTGTCCAATTGTAGGTTTCTCAATCTTTCTCCAAATGGCACGATTTTTATATCAAAATCGCTCGCCCCGGAGAGAGAAATACAGCAGCGCGAACGAATTTGGGAAATTATGTATTTTGAACCCGAATTAACAGAAAATACAGTTTTTTTGGTAATTTCATCATGAATTATTGAATATGAAGATTATCACATTGTAACTTTCTCATACTTTCTCCAAATGGCACGATCTTCATATCAAAATCGCTCGCCTCGACGAGAGGAATGCAGCTACAAGGCCGAATTTCGAAAATTATGTATTTTGAGCCAGAATTAAAAAAAAACACAGTTTTTTTTGTAATTTCATCTTGAATTATTGAATATGAAGATTGTCCAATTGTAGGTTTCTCAATCTTTCTCCAAATGGCACGATTTTTATATCAAAATCGCTCGCCCCGGAGAGAGAAATACAGCAGCGCGAACGAATTTGGCAAATTATGTATTTTGAACCCGAATTAACAGAAAATACAGTTTTTTTTGTAATTTCATCATGAATTATTGAATATGAAGATTATCACATTGTAACTTTCTCATACTTTCTCCAAATGGCACAATCTTCATATCTAAATCGCTCGCCTCGACGAGAGGAATGCAGCGTCGCGGCCGAATTTCGAAAATTATGTATTTTGAGCCCGAATTAACAAAAAATACAGTTTTTTTTGTAATTTCATCTTGAATTATTGAATATGAAGATTGTCCAATTGTAGGTTTCTCAATCTTTCTCCAAATGGCACGATTTTTATATCAAAATCGCTCGCCCCGGAGAGAGAAATACAGCAGCGCGAACGAATTTGGGAAATTATGTATTTTGAACCCAAATTAACAGAAAATACAGTTTTTTTGGTAATTTCATCATGAATTATTGAATATGAAGATTATCACATTGTAACTTTCTCATACTTTCTCCAAATGGCACAATCTTCATATCTAAATCGCTCGCCTCGACGAGAGGAATGCAGCTACAAGGCCGAATTTCGAAAATTATGTATTTTGAGCCAGAATTAAAAAAAAACACAGTTTTTTTTGTAATTTCATCTTGAATTATTGAATATGAAGATTGTCCAATTGTAGGTTTCTCAATCTTTCTCCAAATGGCACGATTTTTATATCAAAATCGCTCGCCCCGGAGAGAGAAATACAGCAGCGCGAACGAATTTGGCAAATTATGTATTTTGAACCCGAATTAACAGAAAATACAGTTTTTTTGGTAATTTCATCATGAATTATTGAATATGAAGATTATCACATTGTAACTTTCTCATACTTTCTCCAAATGGCACAATCTTCATATCTAAATCGCTCGCCTCGACGAGAGGAATGCAGCATCGCGGCCGAATTTCGAAAATTATGTATTTTGAGCCCGAATTAACAAAAAATACAGTTTTTTTTGTAATTTCATCTTGAATTATTGAATATGAAGATTGTCCAATTGTAGGTTTCTCAATCTTTCTCCAAATGGCACGATTTTTATATCAAAATCGCTCGCCCCGGAGAGAGAAATACAGCAGCGCGAACGAATTTGGGAAATTATGTATTTTGAACCCGAATTAACAGAAAATACAGTTTTTTTGGTAATTTCATCATGAATTATTGAATATGAAGATTATCACATTGTAACTTTCTCATACATTCTCCAAATGGCACAATCTTCATATCTAAATCGCTCGCCTCGACGAGAGGAATGCAGCTACAAGGCCGAATTTCGAAAATTATGTATTTTGAGCCAGAATTAAAAAAAAACACAGTTTTTTTTGTAATTTCATCTTGAATTATTGAATATGAAGATTGTCCAATTGTAGGTTTCTCAATCTTTCTCCAAATGGCACGATTTTTATATCAAAATCGCTCGCCCCGGAGAGAGAAATACAGCAGCGCGAACGAATTTGGGAAATTATGTATTTTGAACCCGAATTAACAGAAAATACAGTTTTTTTGGTAATTTCATCATGAATTATTGAATATGAAGATTATCACATTGTAACTTTCTCATACTTTCTCCAAATGGCACAATCTTCATATCTAAATCGCTCGCCTCGACGAGAGGAATGCAGCATCGCGGCCGAATTTCGAAAATTATGTATTTTGAGCCCGAATTAACAAAAAATACAGTTTTTTTTGTAATTTCATCTTGAATTATTGAATATGAAGATTGTCCTATTGTAGGTTTCTCAATCTTTCTCCAAATGGCACGATTTTTATATCAAAATCGCTCGCCCCGGAGAGAGAAATACAGCAGCGCGAACGAATTTGGGAAATTATGTATTTTGAACCCGAATTAACAGAAAATACAGTTTTTTTGGTAATTTCATCATGAATTATTGAATATGAAGATTATCACATTGTAACTTTCTCATACTTTCTCCAAATGGCACAATCTTCATATCTAAATCGCTCGCCTCGACGAGAGAAATGCAGCTTCGCGGACGAATTTCGAAAATTATGTATTTTGAGCCCGAATTAACAAAAAATACAGTTTTTTTTGTAATTTCATCTTGAATTATTGAATATGAAGATTGTCCAATTGTAGGTTTCTCAATCTTTCTCCAAATGGCACGATTTTTATATCAAAATCGCTCGCCCCGGAGAGAGAAATACAGCAGCGCGAACGAATTTGGGAAATTATGTATTTTGAACCCGAATTAACAGAAAATACAGTTTTTTTGGTAATTTCATCATGAATTATTGAATATGAAGATTATCACATTGTAACTTTCTCATACTTTCTCCAAATGGCACGATCTTCATATCAAAATCGCTCGCCTCGACGAGAGGAATGCAGCTACAAGGCCGAATTTCGAAAATTATGTATTTTGAGCCAGAATTAAAAAAAAACACAGTTTTTTTTGTAATTTCATCTTGAATTATTGAATATGAAGATTGTCCAATTGTAGGTTTCTCAATCTTTCTCCAAATGGCACGATTTTTATATCAAAATCGCTCGCCCCGGAGAGAGAAATACAGCAGCGCGAACGAATTTGGCAAATTATGTATTTTGAACCCGAATTAACAGAAAATACAGTTTTTTTGGTAATTTCATCATGAATTATTGAATATGAAGATTATCACATTGTAACTTTCTCATACTTTCTCCAAATGGCACAATCTTCATATCTAAATCGCTCGCCTCGACGAGAGGAATGCAGCATCGCGGCCGAATTTCGAAAATTATGTATTTTGAGCCCGAATTAACAAAAAATACAGTTTTTTTTGTAATTTCATCTTGAATTATTGAATATGAAGATTGTCCAATTGTAGGTTTCTCAATCTTTCTCCAAATGGCACGATTTTTATATCAAAATCGCTCGCCCCGGAGAGAAAAATACAGCAGCGCGAACGAATTTGGGAAATTATGTATTTTGAAGCCGAATTAACAGAAAATACAGTTTTTTTGGTAATTTCATCATGAATTATTGAATATGAAGATTATCACATTGTAACTTTCTCATACTTTCTCCAAATGGCACAATCTTCATATCTAAATCGCTCGCCTCGACGAGAGGAATGCAGCATCGCGGCCGAATTTCGAAAATTATGTATTTTGAGCCCGAATTAACAAAAAATACAGTTTTTTTTGTAATTTCCTCTTGAATTATTGAATATGAAGATTGTCCAATTGTAGGTTTCTCAATCTTTCTCCAAATGGCACGATTTTTATATCAAAATCGCTCGCCCCGGAGAGAGAAATACAGCAGCGCGAACGAATTTGGCAAATTATGTATTTTGAACCCGAATTAACAGAAAATACAGTTTTTTTGGTAATTTCATCATGAATTATTGAATATGAAGATTATCACATTGTAACTTTCTCATACTTTCTCCAAATGGCACAATCTTCATATCTAAATCGCTCGCCTCGACGAGAGGAATGCAGCATCGCGGCCGAATTTCGAAAATTATGTATTTTGAGCCCGAATTAAAAAAAAACACATTTTTTTTTGTAATTTCATCTTGAATTATTGAATATGAAGATTGTCCAATTGTAGGTTTCTCAATCTTTCTCCAAATGGCACGATTTTTATATCAAAATCGCTCGCCCCGGAGAGAGAATTACAGCAGCGCGAACGAATTTGGGAAATTATGTATTTTGAACCCGAATTAACAGAAAATACAGTTTTTTTGCTAATTTCATCATGAATTATTGAATATGAAGATTATCACATTGTAACTTTCTCATACTTTCTCCAAATGGCACAATCTTCATATCTAAATCGCTCGCCTCGACGAGAGGAATGCAGCATCGCGGCCGAATTTCGAAAATTATGTATTTTGAGCCCGAATTAACAAAAAATACAGTTTTTTTTGTAATTTCATCTTGAATTATTGAATATGAAGATTGTCCAATTGTAGGTTTCTCAATCTTTCTCCAAATGGCACGATTTTTATATCAAAATCGCTCGCCCCGGAGAGAGAAATACAGCAGCGCGAACGAATTTGGGAAATTATGTATTTTGAACCCGAATTAACAGAAAATACAGTTTTTTTGGTAATTTCATCATGAATTATTGAATATGAAGATTATCACATTGTAACTTTCTCATACTTTCTCCAAATGGCACGATCTTCATATCAAAATCGCTCGCCTCGACTTGAGGAATGCAGCTACAAGGCCGAATTTCGAAAATTATGTATTTTGAGCCAGAATTAAAAAAAAACACAGTTTTTTTTGTAATTTCATCTTGAATTATTGAATATGAAGATTGTCCAATTGTAGGTTTCTCAATCTTTCTCCAAATGGCACGATTTTTATATCAAAATCGCTCGCCCCGGAGAGAGAAATACAGCAGCGCGAACGAATTTGGCAAATTATGTATTTTGAACCCGAATTAACAGAAAATACAGTTTTTTTTGTAATTTCATCATGAATTATTGAATATGAAGATTATCACATTGTAACTTTCTCATACTTTCTCCAAATGGCACAATCTTCATATCTAAATCGCTCGCCTCGACGAGAGGAATGCAGCGTCGCGGCCGAATTTCGAAAATTATGTATTTTGAGCCCGAATTAACAAAAAATACAGTTTTTTTTGTAATTTCATCTTGAATTATTGAATATGAAGATTGTCCAATTGTAGGTTTCTCAATCTTTCTCCAAATGGCACGATTTTTATATCAAAATCGCTCGCCCCGGAGAGAGAAATACAGCAGCGCGAACGAATTTGGGAAATTATGTATTTTGAACCCAAATTAACAGAAAATACAGTTTTTTTGGTAATTTCATCATGAATTATTGAATATGAAGATTATCACATTGTAACTTTCTCATACTTTCTCCAAATGGCACAATCTTCATATCTAAATCGCTCGCCTCGACGAGAGGAATGCAGCTACAAGGCCGAATTTCGAAAATTATGTATTTTGAGCCAGAATTAAAAAAAAACACAGTTTTTTTTGTAATTTCATCTTGAATTATTGAATATGAAGATTGTCCAATTGTAGGTTTCTCAATCTTTCTCCAAATGGCACGATTTTTATATCAAAATCGCTCGCCCCGGAGAGAGAAATACAGCAGCGCGAACGAATTTGGCAAATTATGTATTTTGAACCCGAATTAACAGAAAATACAGTTTTTTTGGTAATTTCATCATGAATTATTGAATATGAAGATTATCACATTGTAACTTTCTCATACTTTCTCCAAATGGCACAATCTTCATATCTAAATCGCTCGCCTCGACGAGAGGAATGCAGCATCGCGGCCGAATTTCGAAAATTATGTATTTTGAGCCCGAATTAACAAAAAATACAGTTTTTTTTGTAATTTCATCTTGAATTATTGAATATGAAGATTGTCCAATTGTAGGTTTCTCAATCTTTCTCCAAATGGCACGATTTTTATATCAAAATCGCTCGCCCCGGAGAGAGAAATACAGCAGCGCGAACGAATTTGGGAAATTATGTATTTTGAACCCGAATTAACAGAAAATACAGTTTTTTTGGTAATTTCATCATGAATTATTGAATATGAAGATTATCACATTGTAACTTTCTCATACATTCTCCAAATGGCACAATCTTCATATCTAAATCGCTCGCCTCGACGAGAGGAATGCAGCTACAAGGCCGAATTTCGAAAATTATGTATTTTGAGCCAGAATTAAAAAAAAACACAGTTTTTTTTGTAATTTCATCTTGAATTATTGAATATGAAGATTGTCCAATTGTAGGTTTCTCAATCTTTCTCCAAATGGCACGATTTTTATATCAAAATCGCTCGCCCCGGAGAGAGAAATACAGCAGCGCGAACGAATTTGGGAAATTATGTATTTTGAACCCGAATTAACAGAAAATACAGTTTTTTTGGTAATTTCATCATGAATTATTGAATATGAAGATTATCACATTGTAACTTTCTCATACTTTCTCCAAATGGCACAATCTTCATATCTAAATCGCTCGCCTCGACGAGAGGAATGCAGCATCGCGGCCGAATTTCGAAAATTATGTATTTTGAGCCCGAATTAACAAAAAATACAGTTTTTTTTGTAATTTCATCTTGAATTATTGAATATGAAGATTGTCCTATTGTAGGTTTCTCAATCTTTCTCCAAATGGCACGATTTTTATATCAAAATCGCTCGCCCCGGAGAGAGAAATACAGCAGCGCGAACGAATTTGGGAAATTATGTATTTTGAACCCGACTTAACAGAAAATACAGTTTTTTTGGTAATTTCATCATGAATTATTGAATATGAAGATTATCACATTGTAACTTTCTCATACTTTCTCCAAATGGCACAATCTTCATATCTAAATCGCTCGCCTCGACGAGAGGAATGCAGCTTCGCGGACGAATTTCGAAAATTATGTATTTTGAGCCCGAATTAACAAAAAATACAGTTTTTTTTGTAATTTCATCTTGAATTATTGAATATGAAGATTGTCCAATTGTAGGTTTCTCAATCTTTCTCCAAATGGCACGATTTTTATATCAAAATCGCTCGCCCCGGAGAGAGAAATACAGCAGCGCGAACGAATTTGGCAAATTATGTATTTCGAACCCGAATTAACAACAAATACAGTTTTTTTGGTAATTTCATCATGAATTATTGAATATGAAGATTATCACATTGTAACTTTCTCATACTTTCTCCAAATGGCACAATCTTCATATCAAAATCGCTCGCCTCGACGAGAGGAATGCAGCTGCGCGGTCGAATTTCGAAAATTATATATTTTGAGCCCGAATTAACAAAAAATATAGTTTTTTTTTAAATTTCATCTTGAATTATTGAATATGAAGATTGTCCAATTGTAGGTTTCTCAATCTTTCTCCAAATGGCACGATTTTTATATCAAAATCGCTCGCCCCGGAGAGAGAAATACAGCAGCGCGAACGAATTTGGGAAATTATGTATTTTGAACCCGAATTAACAGAAAATACAGTTTTTTTGGTAATTTCATCATGAATTATTGAATATGAAGATTATCACATTGTAACTTTCTCATACTTTCTCCAAATGGCACGATCTTCATATCAAAATCGCTCGCCTCGACGAGAGGAATGCAGCAACGCGGTCGAATTTCGAAAATTATGTATTTTGAGCCCGAATTAACAAAAAATACAGTTTTTTTTGTAATTTCATCTTGAATTATTGAATATGAAGATTGTCCAATTGTAGGTTTCTCAATCTTTCTCCAAATGGCACGATTTTTATATCAAAATCGCTCGCCCCGGAGAGAAAAATACAGCAGCGCGAACGAATTTGGGAAATTATGTATTTTGAAGCCGAATTAACAGAAAATACAGTTTTTTTGGTAATTTCATCATGAATTATTGAATATGAAGATTATCACATTGTAACTTTCTCATACTTTCTCCAAATGGCACAATCTTCATATCTAAATCGCTCGCCTCGACGAGAGGAATGCAGCATCGCGGCCGAATTTCAAAAATTATGTATTTTGAGCCCGAATTAACAAAAAATACAGTTTTTTTTGTAATTTCATCTTGAATTATTGAATATGAAGATTGTCCAATTGTAGGTTTCTCAATCTTTCTCCAAATGGCACGATTTTTATATCAAAATCGCTCGCCCCGGAGAGAAAAATACAGCAGCGCGAACGAATTTGGGAAATTATGTATTTTGAAGCCGAATTAACAGAAAATACAGTTTTTTTGGTAATTTCATCATGAATTATTGAATATGAAGATTATCACATTGTAACTTTCTCATACTTTCTCCAAATGGCACAATCTTCATATCTAAATCGCTCGCCTCGACGAGAGGAATGCAGCGTCGCGGCCGAATTTCGAAAATTATGTATTTTGAGCCCGAATTAACAAAAAATACAGTTTTTTTGTAATTTCATCTTGAATTATTGAATATGAAGATTGTCCAATTGTAGGTTTCTCAATCTTTCTCCAAATGGCACGATTTTTATATCAAAATCGCTCGCCCCGGAGAGAGAAATACAGCAGCGCGAACGAATTTGGCAAATTATGTATTTTGAACCCGAATTAACAGAAAATACAGTTTTTTTGGTAATTTCATCATGAATTATTGAATATGAAGATTATCACATTGTAACTTTCTCATACTTTCTCCAAATGGCACAATCTTCATATCTAAATCGCTCGCCTCGACGAGAGGAATGCAGCATCGCGGCCGAATTTCGAAAATTATGTATTTTGAGCCCGAATTAAAAAAAAACACAGTTTTTTTTGTAATTTCATCTTGAATTATTGAATATGAAGATTGTCCAATTGTAGGTTTCTCAATCTTTATCCAAATGGCACGATTTTTATATCAAAATCACTCGCCCCGGAGAGAGAAATACAGCAGCGCGAACGAATTTGGGAAATTATGTATTTTGAACCCGAATTAACAGAAAATACAGTTTTTTTGGTAATTTCATCATGAATTATTGAATATGAAGATTATCACATTGTAACTTTCTCATACTTTCTCCAAATGGCACAATCTTCATATCTAAATCGCTCGCCTCGACGAGAGGAATGCAGCAACGCGGCCGAATTTCGAAAATTATGTATTTTGAGCCCGAATTAACAAAAAATACAGTTTTTTTTGTAATTTAATCTTGAATTATTGAATATGAAGATTGTCCAATTGTAGGTTTCTCAATCTTTCTCCAAATGGCACGATTTTTATATCAAAATCGCTCGCCCCGGAGAGAGAAATACAGCAGCGCGAACGAATTTGGGAAAGTATGTATTTTGAACCCGAATTAACAGAAAATACAGTTTTTTTGGTAATTTCATCATGAATTATTGAATATGAAGATTATCACATTGTAACTTTCTCATACTTTCTCCAAATGGCACGATCTTCATATCAAAATCGCTCGCCTCGACGAGAGGAATGCAGCTACAAGGCCGAATTTCGAAAATTATGTATTTTGAGCCATAATTAAAAAAAAACACAGTTTTTTTTGTAATTTTATCTTGAATTATTGAATATGAAGATTGTCCAATTGTAGGTTTCTCAATCTTTCTCCAAATGGCACGATTTTTATATCAAAATCGCTCGCCCCGGAGAGAGAAATACAGCAGCGCGAACGAATTTGGCAAATTATGTATTTTGAACCCGAATTAACAGAAAATACAGTTTTTTTGGTAATTTCATCATGAATTATTGAATATGAAGATTATCACATTGTAACTTTCTCATACTTTCTCCAAATGGCACAATCTTCATATCTAAATCGCTCGCCTCGACGAGAGGAATGCAGCATCGCGGCCGAATTTCGAAAATTATGTATTTTGAGCCCGAATTAACAAAAAATACAGTTTTTTTTGTAATTTCATCTTGAATTATTGAATATAAAGATTGTCCAATTGTAGGTTTCTCAATCTTTCTCCAAATGGCACGATTTTTATATCAAAATCGCTCGCCCCGGAGAGAGAAATACAGCAGCGCGAACGAATTTGGGAAATTATGTATTTTGAACCCGAATTAACAGAAAATACAGTTTTTTTGGTAATTTCATCATGAATTATTGAATATGAAGATTATCACATTGTAACTTTCTCATACTTTCTCCAAATGGCACAATCTTCATATCTAAATCGTTCGCCTCGACGAGAGGAATGCAGCTACAAGGCCGAATTTCGAAAATTATGTATTTTGAGCCAGAATTAAAAAAAAACACAGTTTTTTTTGTAATTTCATCTTGAATTATTGAATATGAAGATTGTCCAATTGTAGGTTTCTCAATCTTTCTCCAAATGGCACGATTTTTATATCAAAATCGCTCGCCCCGGAGAGAGAAATACAGCAGCGCGAACGAATTTGGGAAATTATGTATTTTGAACCCGAATTAACAGAAAATACAGTTTTTTTGGTAATTTCATCATGAATTATTGAATATGAAGATTATCACATTGTAACTTTCTCATACTTTCTCCAAATGGCACAATCTTCATATCTAAATCGCTCGCCTCGACGAGAGGAATGCAGCATCGCGGCCGAATTTCGAAAATTATGTATTTTGAGCCCGAATTAACAAAAAGTACAGTTTTTTTTGTAATTTCATCTTGAATTATTGAATATGAAGATTGTCCTATTGTAGGTTTCTCAATCTTTCTCCAAATGGCACGATTTTTATATCAAAATCGCTCGCCCCGGAGAGAGAAATACAGCAGCGCGAACGAATTTGGGAAATTATGTATTTTGAACCCGAATTAACAGAAAATACAGTCTTTTTGGTAATTTCATCATGAATTATTGAATATGAAGATTATCACATTGTAACTTTCTCATACTTTCTCCAAATGGCACAATCTTCATATCTAAATCGCTCGCCTCGACGAGAGGAATGCAGCTTCGCGGACGAATTTCGAAAATTATGTATTTTGAGCCCGAATTAACAAAAAATACAGTTTTTTTTGTAATTTCATCTTGAATTATTGAATATGAAGATTGTCCAATTGTAGGTTTCTCAATCTTTCTCCAAATGGCACGATTTTTATATCAAAATCGCTCGCCCCGGAGAGAGAAATACAGCAGCGCGAACGAATTTGGCAAATTATGTATTTTGAACCCGAATTAACAAAAAATACAGTTTTTTTGGTAATTTCATCATGAATTATTGAATATGAAGATTATCACATTGTAACTTTCTCATACTTTCTCCAAATGGCACAATCTTCATATCAAAATCGCTCGCCTCGACGAGAGGAATGCAGCCGCGCGGTCGAATTTCGAAAATTATATATTTTGAGCCCGAATTAACAAAAAATACAGTTTTTTTTGAAATTTCATCTTGAATTATTGAATATGAAGATTGTCCAATTGTAGGTTTCTCAATCTTTCTCCAAATGGCACGATTTTTATATCAAAATCGCTCGCCCCGGAGAGAGAAATACAGCAGCGCGAACGAATTTGGGAAATTATGTATTTTGAACCCGAATTAACAGAAAATACAGTTTTTTTGGTAATTTCATCATGAATTATTGAATATGAAGATTATCACATTGTAACTTTCTCATACTTTCTCCAAATGGCACGATCTTCATATCTAAATCGCTCGCCTCGACGAGAGGAATGCAGCTTCGCGGACGAATTTCGAAAATTATGTATTTTGAGCCCGAATTAACAAAAAATACAGTTTTTTTTGTAATTTCATCTTGAATTATTGAATATGAAGATTGTCCTATTGTAGGTTTCTCAATCTTTCTCCAAATGGCACGATTTTTATATCAAAATCGCTCGCCCCGGAGAGAGAAATACAGCAGCGCGAACGAATTTGGGAAATTATGTATTTTGAACCCGAATTAACAGAAAATACAGTTTTTTTGGTAATTTCATCATGAATTATTGAATATGAAGATTATCACATTGTAACTTTCTCATACTTTCTCCAAATGGCACAATCTTCATATCTAAATCGCTCGCCTCGACGAGAGGAATGCAGCTTCGCGGACGAATTTCGAAAATTATGTATTTTGAGCCCGAATTAACAAAAAATACAGTTTTTTTTGTAATTTCATCTTGAATTATTGAATATGAAGATTGTCCAATTGTAGGTTTCTCAATCTTTCTCCAAATGGCACGATTTTTATATCAAAATCGCTCGCCCCGGAGAGAGAAATACAGCAGCGCGAACGAATTTGGCAAATTATGTATTTTGAACCCGAATTAACAAAAAATACAGTTTTTTTGGTAATTTCATCATGAATTATTGAATATGAAGATTATCACATTGTAACTTTCTCATACTTTCTCCAAATGGCACAATCTTCATATCAAAATCGCTCGGCTCGACGAGAGGAATGCAGCTGCGCGATCGAATTTCGAAAATTATATATTTTGAGCCCGAATTAACAAAAAATACAGTTTTTTTTGAAATTTCATCTTGAATTATTGAATATGAAGATTGTCCAATTGTAGGTTTCTCAATCTTTCTCCAAATGGCACGATTTTTATATCAAAATCGCTCGCCCCGGAGAGAGAAATACAGCAGCGCGAACGAATTTGGGAAATTATGTATTTTGAACCCGAATTAACAGAAAATACAGTTTTTTTGGTAATTTCATCATGAATTATTGAATATGAAGATTATCACATTGTAACTATCTCATACTTTCTCCAAATGGCACGATCTTCATATCAAAATCGCTCGCCTCGACGAGAGGAATGCAGCCACGCGGTCGAATTTCGAAAATTATGTATTTTGAGCCCGAATTAACAAAAAATACAGTTTTTTTTTGTAATTTTATCTTGAATTATTGAATATGAAGATTGTCCAATTGTAGGTTTCTCAATCTTTCTCCAAATGGCACGATTTTTATATCAAAATCGCTCGCCCCGGAGAGAGAAATACAGCAGCGCGAACGAATTTGGCAAATTATGTATTTTGAACCCGAATTAACAGAAAATACAGTTTTTTTGGTAATTTCATCATGAATTATTGAATATGAAGATTATCACATTGTAACTTTCTCATACTTTCTCCAAATGGCACGATCTTCATATCAAAATCGCTCGCCTCGACGAGAGGAATGCAGCTACAAGGCCGAATTTCGAAAATTATGTATTTTGAGCCAGAATTAAAAAAAAACACAGTTTTTTTTGTAATTTCATCTTGAATTATTGAATATGAAGATTGTCCAATTGTAGGTTTCTCAATCTTTCTCCAAATGGCACGATTTTTATATCAAAATCGCTCGCCCCGGAGAGAGAAATACAGCAGCGCGAACGAATTTGGGAAATTATGTATTTTGAACCCGAATTAACAGAAAATACAGTTTTTTTGGTAATTTCATCATGAATTATTGAATATGAAGATTATCACATTGTAACTTTCTCATACTTTCTCCAAATGGCACAATCTTCATATCTAAATCGCTCGCCTCGACGAGAGGAATGCAGCATCGCGGCCGAATTTCGAAAATTATGTATTTTGAGCCCGAATTAACAAAAAATACAGTTTTTTTTGTAATTTCATCTTGAATTATTGAATATGAAGATTGTCCAATTGTAGGTTTCTCAATCTTTCTCCAAATGGCACGATTTTTATATCAAAATCGCTCGCCCCGGAGAGAGAAATACAGCAGCGCGAACGAATTTGGGAAATTATATATTTTGAACCCGAATTAACAGAAAATACAGTTTTTTTGGTAATTTCATCATGAATTATTGAATATGAAGATTATCACATTGTAACTTTCTCATACTTTCTCCAAATGGCACAATCTTCATATCTAAATCGCTCGCCTCGACGAGAGGAATGCAGCTTCGCGGACGAATTTCGAAAATTATGTATTTTGAGCCCGAATTAACAAAAAATACAGTTTTTTTTGTAATTTCATCTTGAATTATTGAATATGAAGATTGTCCAATTGTAGGTTTCTCAATCTTTCTCCAAATGGCACGATTTTTATATCAAAATCGCTCGCCCCGGAGAGAGAAATACAGCAGCGCGAACGAATTTGGCAAATTATGTATTTTGAACCCGAATTAACAAAAAATACAGTTTTTTTGGTAATTTCATCATGAATTATTGAATATGAAGATTATCACATTGTAACTTTCTCATACTTTCTCCAAATGGCACAATCTTCATATCAAAATCGCTCGGCTCGACGAGAGGAATGCAGCTGCGCGATCGAATTTCGAAAATTATATATTTTGAGCCCGAATTAACAAAAAATACAGTTTTTTTTGAAATTTCATCTTGAATTATTGAATATGAAGATTGTCCAATTGTAGGTTTCTCAATCTTTCTCCAAATGGCACGATTTTTATATCAAAATCGCTCGCCCCGGAGAGAGAAATACAGCAGCGCGAACGAATTTGGGAAATTATGTATTTTGAACCCGAATTAACAGAAAATACAGTTTTTTTGGTAATTTCATCATGAATTATTGAATATGAAGATTATCACATTGTAACTATCTCATACTTTCTCCAAATGGCACGATCTTCATATCAAAATCGCTCGCCTCGACGAGAGGAATGCAGCCACGCGGTCGAATTTCGAAAATTATGTATTTTGAGCCCGAATTAACAAAAAATACAGTTTTTTTTTGTAATTTTATCTTGAATTATTGAATATGAAGATTGTCCAATTGTAGGTTTCTCAATCTTTCTCCAAATGGCACGATTTTTATATCAAAATCGCTCGCCCCGGAGAGAGAAATACAGCAGCGCGAACGAATTTGGGAAATTATGTATTTTGAACCCGAATTAACAGAAAATACAGTTTTTTTGGTAATTTCATCATGAATTATTGAATATGAAGATTATCACATTGTAACTTTCTCATACTTTCTCCAAATGGCACAATCTTCATATCTAAATCGCTCGCCTCGACGAGAGGAATGCAGCATCGCGGCCGAATTTCGAAAATTATGTATTTTGAGCCCGAATTAACAAAAAATACAGTTTTTTTTGTAATTTCATCTTGAATTATTGAATATGAAGATTGTCCAATTGTAGGTTTCTCAATCTTTCTCCAAATGGCACGATTTTTATATCAAAATCGCTCGCCCCGGAGAGAGAAATACAGCAGCGCGAACGAATTTGGGAAATTATATATTTTGAACCCGAATTAACAGAAAATACAGTTTTTTTGGTAATTTCATCATGAATTATTGAATATGAAGATTATCACATTGTAACTTTCTCATACTTTCTCCAAATGGCACAATCTTCATATCTAAATCGCTCGCCTCGACGAGAGGAATGCAGCTTCGCGGACGAATTTCGAAAATTATGTATTTTGAGCCCGAATTAACAAAAAATACAGTTTTTTTTGTAATTTCATCTTGAATTATTGAATATGAAGATTGTCCAATTGTAGGTTTCTCAATCTTTCTCCAAATGGCACGATTTTTATATCAAAATCGCTCGCCCCGGAGAGAGAAATACAGCAGCGCGAACGAATTTGGCAAATTATGTATTTTGAACCCGAATTAACAAAAAATACAGTTTTTTTGGTAATTTCATCATGAATTATTGAATATGAAGATTATCACATTGTAACTTTCTCATACTTTCTCCAAATGGCACAATCTTCATATCAAAATCGCTCGGCTCGACGAGAGGAATGCAGCTGCGCGATCGAATTTCGAAAATTATATATTTTGAGCCCGAATTAACAAAAAATACAGTTTTTTTTGAAATTTCATCTTGAATTATTGAATATGAAGATTGTCCAATTGTAGGTTTCTCAATCTTTCTCCAAATGGCACGATTTTTATATCAAAATCGCTCGCCCCGGAGAGAGAAATACAGCAGCGCGAACGAATTTGGGAAATTATGTATTTTGAACCCGAATTAACAGAAAATACAGTTTTTTTGGTAATTTCATCATGAATTATTGAATATGAAGATTATCACATTGTAACTATCTCATACTTTCTCCAAATGGCACGATCTTCATATCAAAATCGCTCGCCTCGACGAGAGGAATGCAGCCACGCGGTCGAATTTCGAAAATTATGTATTTTGAGCCCGAATTAACAAAAAATACAGTTTTTTTTTGTAATTTTATCTTGAATTATTGAATATGAAGATTGTCCAATTGTAGGTTTCTCAATCTTTCTCCAAATGGCACGATTTTTATATCAAAATCGCTCGCCCCGGAGAGAGAAATACAGCAGCGCGAACGAATTTGGCAAATTATGTATTTTGAACCCGAATTAACAGAAAATACAGTTTTTTTGGTAATTTCATCATGAATTATTGAATATGAAGATTATCACATTGTAACTTTCTCATACTTTCTCCAAATGGCACGATCTTCATATCAAAATCGCTCGCCTCGACGAGAGGAATGCAGCTACAAGGCCGAATTTCGAAAATTATGTATTTTGAGCCAGAATTAAAAAAAAACACAGTTTTTTTTGTAATTTCATCTTGAATTATTGAATATGAAGATTGTCCAATTGTAGGTTTCTCAATCTTTCTCCAAATGGCACGATTTTTATATCAAAATCGCTCGCCCCGGAGAGAGAAATACAGCAGCGCGAACGAATTTGGGAAATTATGTATTTTGAACCCGAATTAACAGAAAATACAGTTTTTTTGGTAATTTCATCATGAATTATTGAATATGAAGATTATCACATTGTAACTTTCTCATACTTTCTCCAAATGGCACAATCTTCATATCTAAATCGCTCGCCTCGACGAGAGGAATGCAGCATCGCGGCCGAATTTCGAAAATTATGTATTTTGAGCCCGAATTAACAAAAAATACAGTTTTTTTTGTAATTTCATCTTGAATTATTGAATATGAAGATTGTCCAATTGTAGGTTTCTCAATCTTTCTCCAAATGGCACGATTTTTATATCAAAATCGCTCGCCCCGGAGAGAGAAATACAGCAGCGCGAACGAATTTGGGAAATTATATATTTTGAACCCGAATTAACAGAAAATACAGTTTTTTTGGTAATTTCATCATGAATTATTGAATATGAAGATTATCACATTGTAACTTTCTCATACTTTCTCCAAATGGCACAATCTTCATATCTAAATCGCTCGCCTCGACGAGAGGAATGCAGCATCGCGGCAGAATTTCGAAAATTATGTATTTTGAGCCCGAATTAAAAAAAAACACAGTTTTTTTTGTAATTTCATCTTGAATTATTGAATATGAAGATTGTCCAATTGTAGGTTTCTCAATCTTTCTCCAAATGGCACGATTTTTATATCAAAATCGCTCGCCCCGGAGAGAGAAATACAGCAGCGCGAACGAATTTGGGAAATTATGTATTTTGAACCCGAATTAACAGAAAATACAGTTTTTTTGGTAATTTCATCATGAATTATTGAATATGAAGATTATCACATTGTAACTTTCTCATACTTTCTCCAAATGGCACAATCTTCATATCTAAATCGCTCGCCTCGACGAGAGGAATGCAGCATCGCGGCCGAATTTCGAAAATTATGTATTTTGAGCCCGAATTAACAAAAAATACAGTTTTTTTTGTAATTTCATCTTGAATTATTGAATATGAAGATTGTCCAATTGTAGGTTTCTCAATCTTTCTCCAAATGGCACGATTTTTATATCAAAATCGCTCGCCCCGGAGAGAGAAATACAGCAGCGCGAACGAATTTGGGAAATTATATATTTTGAACCCGAATTAACAGAAAATACAGTTTTTTTGGTAATTTCATCATGAATTATTGAATATGAAGATTATCACATTGTAACTTTCTCATACTTTCTCCAAATGGCACAATCTTCATATCTAAATCGCTCGCCTCGACGAGAGGAATGCAGCATCGCGGCCGAATTTCGAAAATTATGTATTTTGAGCCCGAATTAAAAAAAAACACAGTTTTTTTGTAATTTCATCTTGAATTATTGAATATGAAGATTGTCCAATTGTAGGTTTCTCAATCTTTCTCCAAATGGCACGATTTTTATATCAAAATCGCTCGCCCCGGAGAGAGAAATACAGCAGCGCGAACGAATTTGGGAAATTATGTATTTTGAACCCGAATTAACAGAAAATACAGTTTTTTTGGTAATTTCATCATGAATTATTGAATATGAAGATTATCACATTGTAACTTTCTCATACTTTCTCCAAATGGCACAATCTTCATATCTAAATCGCTCGCCTCGACGAGAGGAATGCAGCATCGCGGCCGAATTTCGAAAATTATGTATTTTGAGCCCGAATTAACAAAAAATACAGTTTTTTTTGTAATTTCATCTTGAATTTTTGAATATGAAGATTGTCCAATTGTAGGTTTCTCAATCTTTCTCCAAATGGCACGATTTTTATATCAAAATCGCTCGCCCCGGAGAGAGAAATACAGCAGCGCGAACGAATTTGGGAAATTACATGTTTTGAACCCGAATTAACAGAAAATACAGTTTTTTTGGTAATTTCATCATGAATTATTGAATATGAAGATTATCACATTGTAACTTTCTCATACTTTCTCCAAATGGCACAATCTTCATATCTAAATCGCTCGCCTCGACGAGAGGAATGCAGCTTTGCGGCCGAATTTCGAAAATTATGTATTTTGAGCCCGAATTAAAAAAAAACACAGTTTTTTTTGTAATTTCATCTTGAATTATTGAATATGAAGATTGTCCAATTGTAGGTTTCTCAATCTTTCTCCAAATGGCACGATTTTTATATCAAAATCGCTCGCCCCGGAGAGAGAAATACAGCAGCGCGAACGAATTTGGGAAATTATGTATTTTGAACCCGAATTAACAGAAAATACAGTTTTTTTGGTAATTTCATCATGAATTATTGAATATGAAGATTATCACATTGTAACTTTCTCATACTTTCTCCAAATGGCACAATCTTCATATCTAAATCGCTCGCCTCGACAAGAGGAATGCAGCATTGCGGCTGAATTTCGAAAATTATGTATTTTGAGCCCGAATTAACAAAAAATACAGTTTTTTTTGTAATTTCATCTTGAATTATTGAATATGAAGATTGTCCAATTGTAGGTTTCTCAATCTTTCTCCAAATGGCACGATTTTTATATCAAAATCGCTCGCCCCGGAGACAGAAATACAGCAGAGCGAACGAATTTGGCAAATTATGTATTTTGAACCCGAATTAACAGAAAATACAGTTTTTTTGGTAATTTCATCATGAATTATTAAATATGAAGATTATCACATTGTAACTTTCTCATACGTTCTCCAAATGGCACGATCTTCATATCAAAATCGCTCGCCTCGACGAGAGGAATGCAGCCATGCGATCGAATTTCGAAAATTATGTATTTTGAGCCCGAATTAACAAAAAATACAGTTTTTTTTGTAATTTCATCTTGAATTATTGAATATGAAGATTGTCCAATTGTAGGTTTCTCAATCTTTCTCCAAATGGCACGATTTTTATATCAAAATCGCTCGCCCCGGAGACAGAAATACAGCAGCGCGAACGAATTTGGCAAATTATGTATTTTGAACCCGAATTAACAGAAAATACAGTTTTTTTGGTAATTTCATCATGAATTATTAAATATGAAGATTATCACATTGTAACTTTCTCATACTTTCTCCAAATGGCACGATCTTCATATCAAAATCGCTCGCCTCGACGAGAGGAATGCAGCCATGCGGTCGAATTTCGAAAATTATGTATTTTGAGCCCGAATTAACAAAAAATACAGTTTTTTTTGTAATTTCATCTTGAATTATTGAATATGAAGATTGTCCAATTGTAGGTTTCTCAATCTTTCTCCAAATGGCACGATTTTTATATCAAAATCGCTCGCCCCGGAGACAGAAATACAGCAGCGCGAACGAATTTGGCAAATTATGTATTTTGAACCCGAATTAACAGAAAATACAGTTTTTTTGGTAATTTCATCATGAATTATTAAATATGAAGATTATCACATTGTAACTTTCTCATACTTTCTCCAAATGGCACGATTTTTATATCAAAATCGCTCGCCCCGGAGACAGAAATACAGCAGCGCGAACGAATTTGGCAAATTATGTATTTTGAACCCGAATTAACAGAAAATATAGTTTTTTTGGTAATTTCATCATGAATTATTGAATATGAAGATTATCACATTGTAACTTTCTCATACTTTCTCCAAATGGCACGATCTTCATATCAAAATCGCTCGCCTCAACGAGAGGAATGCAGCTACAAGGCCGAATTTCGAAAATTATGTATTTTGAGCCCGAATTAAAAAAAAAACACAGTTTGTTTTGTAATTTCATCTTGAATTATTGAATATGAAGATTGTCCAATTGTAGGTTTCTCAATCTTTCTCCAAATGGAACGATTTTTATATGAAAATCGCTCGCCCCGGAGAGAGAAATACAGCAGCGCGAACGAATTTGGGAAATTATGTATTTTGAACCCGAATTAACAGAAAATACAGTTTTTTTGGTAATTTCATCATGAATTATTGAATATGAAGATTATCACATTGTACCTTTCTCATACTTTCTCCAAATGGCACAATCTTCATATCTAAATCGCTCGCCTCGACGAGAGGAATGCAGCGTCGCGGCCGAATTTCGAAAATTATGTATTTTGAGCCCGAATTAAAAAAAAACACAGTTTTTTTTGTAATTTCATCTTGAATTATTGAACATGAAGATTGTCCAATTGTAGGTTTCTCAATCTTTCTCCAAATGGAACGATTTTTATATCAAAATCGCTCGCCCCGGAGAGAGAAATACAGTAGCGCGAACGAATTTGGGAAATTATATATTTTGAACCCGAATTAACAGAAAATACAGTTTTTTTGGTAATTTCATCATGAATTATTGAATATGAAGATTATCACATTGTAACTTTCTCATACTTTCTCCAAATGGCACGATCTTCATATCAAAATCGCTCGCCTCGACGAGAGGAATGCAGCCACGCGGTCGAATTTCGAAAATTATGTATTTTGAGCCCGAATTAACAAAAAATACAGTTTTTTTGGTAATTTCATCATGAATTATTGAATATGAAGATTATCACATTGTAACTTTCTCATACTTTCTCCAAATGGCACGATCTTCATATCAAAATCGCTCGCCTCGACGAGAGAAATGCAGCCACGCGGTCGAATTTCGAAAATTATGTATTTTGAGCCCGAATTAACAAAAAATACAGTTTTTTTTTGTAATTTCATCTTGAATTATTGAATATGAAGATTGTCCAATTGTAGGTTTCTCAATCTATCTCCAAATGGCACGATTTTTATATCAAAATCGCTCGCCCCGGAGAGAGAAATACAGCAGCGCGAACGAATTTGGGAAATTATGTATTTTGAACCCGAATTAACAGAAAATACAGTTTTTTTGGTAATTTCATCATGAATTATTGAATATGAAGATTATCACATTGTAACTTTCTCATACTTTCTCCAAATGGCACGATCTTCATATCTATATCGCTCGCCTAGACGAGAGGAATGCAGCGTCGCGGCCGAATTTCGAAAATTATGTATTTTGAGCCCGAATTAACAAAAAATACAGTTTTTTTTGTAATTTCATCTTGAATTATTGAATATGAAGATTGTCCAATTGTAGGTTTCTCAATCTTTCTCCAAATGGCACGATTTTTATATCAAAATCGCTCGCCCCGGAGAGAGAAATACAGCAGCGCGAACGAATTTGGCAAATTATGTATTTTGAACCCGAATTAACAGAAAATACAGTTTTTTTGGTAATTTCATCATGAATTATTGAATATGAAGATTATCACATTGTAACTTTCTCATACTTTCTCCAAATGGCACAATCTTCATATCAAAATCGCTCGCCTCGACGAGAGGAATGCAGCATCGCGGCCGAATTTCGAAAATTATGTATTTTGAGCCCGAATTAACAAAAAATACAGTTTTTTTTGTAATTTCATCTTGAATTATTGAATATGAAGATTGTCCAATTGTAGGTTTCTCAATCTTTCTCCAAATGGCACGATTTTTATATCAAAATCGCTCGCCCCGGAGAGAGAAATACAGCAACGCGAACGAATTTGGAAAATTATGTATTTTGAACCCGAATTAACAGAAAATACAGTTTTTTTGGTAATTTCATCATGAATTATTGAATATGAAGATTATCACATTGTAACTTTCTCATACTTTCTCCAAATGGCACGATCTTCATATCAAAATCGCTCGCCTCGACGAGAGGAATGCAGCCATGCGGTCGAATTTCGAAAATTATGTATTTTGAGCCCGAATTAACAAAAAATACAATTTTTTTTTGTAATTTCATCTTGAATTATTGAATATGAAGATTGTCCAATTGTAGGTTTCTCAATCTATCTCCAAATGGCACGATTTTTATATCAAAATCGCTCGCCCCGGAGAGAGAAATACAGCAGCGCGAACGAATTTGGGAAATTATGTATTTTGAACCCGAATTAACAGAAAATACAGTTTTTTTGGTAATTTCATCATGAATTATTGAATATGAAGATTATCACATTGTAACTTTCTCATACTTTGTCCAAATGGCACGATCTTCATATCTAAATCGCTCGCCTCGACGAGAGGAATGCAGCATCGCGGCCGAATTTCGAAAATTATGTATTTTGAGCCCGAATTAACAAAAAATACAGTTTTTTTTGTAATTTCATCTTGAATTATTGAATATGAAGATTGTCCAATTGTAGGTTTCTCAATCTTTCCCCAAATGGCACGATTTTTATATCAAAATCGCTCGCCCCGGAGAGAGAAATACAGCAGCGCGAACGAATTTGGCAAATTATGTATTTTGAACCCGAATTAACAGAAAATACAGTTTTTTTGGTAATTTCATCATGAATTATTGAATATGAAGATTATCACATTGTAACTTTCTCATACTTTCTCCAAATGGCACAATCTTCATATCAAAATCGCTCGCCTCGACGAGAGGAATGCAGCATCGCGGCCGAATTTAGAAAATTATGTATTTTGAGCCCGAATTAACAAAAAATACAGTTTTTTTTGTAATTTCATCTTGAATTATTGAATATGAAGATTGTCCAATTGTAGGTTTCTCAATCTTTCTCCAAATGGCACGATTTTTATATCAAAATCGCTCGCCCCGGAGAGAGAAATACAGCAACGCGAACGAATTTGGAAAATTATGTATTTTGAACCCGAATTAACAGAAAATACAGTTTTTTTGGTAATTTCATCATGAATTATTGAATATGAAGATTATCACATTGTAACTTTCTCATACTTTCTCCAAATGGCACGATCTTCATATCAAAATCGCTCGCCTCGACGAGAGGAATGCAGCCATGCGGTCGAATTTCGAAAATTATGTATTTTGAGCCCGAATTAACAAAAAATACAATTTTTTTTTGTAATTTCATCTTGAATTATTGAATATGAAGATTGTCCAATTGTAGGTTTCTCAATCTATCTCCAAATGGCACGATTTTTATATCAAAATCGCTCGCCCCGGAGAGAGAAATACAGCAGCGCGAACGAATTTGGGAAATTATGTATTTTGAACCCGAATTAACAGAAAATACAGTTTTTTTGGTAATTTCATCATGAATTATTGAATATGAAGATTATCACATTGTAACTTTCTCATACTTTGTCCAAATGGCACGATCTTCATATCTAAATCGCTCGCCTCGACGAGAGGAATGCAGCATCGCGGCCGAATTTCGAAAATTATGTATTTTGAGCCCGAATTAACAAAAAATACAGTTTTTTTTGTAATTTCATCTTGAATTATTGAATATGAAGATTGTCCAATTGTAGGTTTCTCAATCTTTCCCCAAATGGCACGATTTTTATATCAAAATCGCTCGCCCCGGAGAGAGAAATACAGCAGCGCGAACGAATTTGGCAAATTATGTATTTTGAACCCGAATTAACAGAAAATACAGTTTTTTTGGTAATTTCATCATGAATTATTGAATATGAAGATTATCACATTGTAACTTTCTCATACTTTCTCCAAATGGCACAATCTTCATATCAAAATCGCTCGCCTCGACGAGAGGAATGCAGCATCGCGGCCGAATTTCGAAAATTATGTATTTTGAGCCCGAATTAACAAAAAATACAGTTTTTTTTGTAATTTCATCTTGAATTATTGAATATGAAGATTGTCCAATTGTAGGTTTCTCAATCTTTCTCCAAATGGCACGATTTTTATATCAAAATCGCTCGCCCCGGAGAGAGAAATACAGCAACGCGAACGAATTTGGAAAATTATGTATTTTGAACCCGAATTAACAGAAAATACAGTTTTTTTGGTAATTTCATCATGAATTATTGAATATGAAGATTATCACATTGTAACTTTCTCATACTTTCTCCAAATGGCACGATCTTCATATCAAAATCGCTCGCCTCGACGAGAGGAATGCAGCCATGTGGTCGAATTTCGAAAATTATGTATTTTGAGCCCGAATTAACAAAAAATACAATTTTTTTTTGTAATTTCATCTTGAATTATTGAATATGAAGATTGTCCAATTGTAGGTTTCTCAATCTATCTCCAAATGGCACGATTTTTATATCAAAATCGCTCGCCCCGGAGAGAGAAATACAGCAGCGCGAACGAATTTGGGAAATTATGTATTTTGAACCCGAATTAACAGAAAATACAGTTTTTTTGGTAATTTCATCATGAATTATTGAATATGAAGATTATCACATTGTAACTTTCTCATACTTTCTCCAAATGGCACGATCTTCATATCTAAATCGCTCGCCTCGACGAGAGGAATGCAGCATCGCGGCCGAATTTCGAAAATTATGTATTTTGAGCCCGAATTAACAAAAAATACAGTTTTTTTTGTAATTTCATCTTGAATTATTGAATATGAAGATTGTCCAATTGTAGGTTTCTCAATCTTTCCCCAAATGGCACGATTTTTATATCAAAATCGCTCGCCCCGGAGAGAGAAATACAGCAGCGCGAACGAATTTGGCAAATTATGTATTTTGAACCCGAATTAACAGAAAATACAGTTTTTTTGGTAATTTCATCATGAATTATTGAATATGAAGATTATCACATTGTAACTTTCTCATACTTTCTCCAAATGGCACAATCTTCATATCAAAATCGCTCGCCTCGACAAGAGGAATGCAGCATCGCGGCCGAATTTCGAAAATTATGTATTTTGAGCCCGAATTAACAAAAAATACAGTTTTTTTTGTAATTTCATCTTGAATTATTGAATATGAAGATTGTCCAATTGTAGGTTTCTCAATCTTTCTCCAAATGGCACGATTTTTATATCAAAATCGCTCGCCCCGGAGAGAGAAATACAGCAACGCGAACGAATTTGGAAAATTATGTATTTTGAACCCGAATTAACAGAAAATACAGTTTTTTTGGTAATTTCATCATGAATTATTGAATATGAAGATTATCACATTGTAACTTTCTCATACTTTCTCCAAATGGCACGATCTTCATATCAAAATCGCTCGCCTCGACGAGAGGAATGCAGCCATGCGGTCGAATTTCGAAAATTATGTATTTTGAGCCCGAATTAACAAAAAATACAATTTTTTTTTGTAATTTCATCTTGAATTATTGAATATGAAGATTGTCCAATTGTAGGTTTCTCAATCTATCTCCAAATGGCACGATTTTTATATCAAAATCGCTCGCCCCGGAGAGAGAAATACAGCAGCGCGAACGAATTTGGGAAATTATGTATTTTGAACCCGAATTAACAGAAAATACAGTTTTTTTGGTAATTTCATCATGAATTATTGAATATGAAGATTATCACATTGTAACTTTCTCATACTTTCTCCAAATGGCACGATCTTCATATCTAAATCGCTCGCCTCGACGAGAGGAATGCAGCATCGCGGCCGAATTTCGAAAATTATGTATTTTGAGCCCGAATTAACAAAAAATACAGTTTTTTTTGTAATTTCATCTTGAATTATTGAATATGAAGATTGTCCAATTGTAGGTTTCTCAATCTTTCTCCAAATGGCACGATTTTTATATCAAAATCGCTCGCCCCGGAGAGAGAAATACAGCAACGCGAACGAATTTGGAAAATTATGTATTTTGAACCCGAATTAACAGAAAATACAGTTTTTTTGGTAATTTCATCATGAATTATTGAATATGAAGATTATCACATTGTAACTTTCTCATACTTTCTCCAAATGGCACGATCTTCATATCAAAATCGCTCGCCTCGACGAGAGGAATGCAGCCATGCGGTCGAATTTCGAAAATTATGTATTTTGAGCCCGAATTAACAAAAAATACAATTTTTTTTTGTAATTTCATCTTGAATTATTGAATATGAAGATTGTCCAATTGTAGGTTTCTCAATCTATCTCCAAATGGCACGATTTTTATATCAAAATCGCTCGCCCCGGAGAGAGAAATACAGCAGCGCGAACGAATTTGGGAAATTATGTATTTTGAACCCGAATTAACAGAAAATACAGTTTTTTTGGTAATTTCATCATGAATTATTGAATATGAAGATTATCACATTGTAACTTTCTCATACTTTCTCCAAATGGCACGATCTTCATATCTAAATCGCTCGCCTCGACGAGAGGAATGCAGCATCGCGGCCGAATTTCGAAAATTATGTATTTTGAGCCCGAATTAACAAAAAATACAGTTTTTTTTGTAATTTCATCTTGAATTATTGAATATGAAGATTGTCCAATTGTAGGTTTCTCAATCTTTCCCCAAATGGCACGATTTTTATATCAAAATCGCTCGCCCCGGAGAGAGAAATACAGCAGCGCGAACGAATTTGGCAAATTATGTATTTTGAACCCGAATTAACAGAAAATACAGTTTTTTTGGTAATTTCATCATGAATTATTGAATATGAAGATTATCACATTGTAACTTTCTCATACTTTCTCCAAATGGCACAATCTTCATATCAAAATCGCTCGCCTCGACAAGAGGAATGCAGCATCGCGGCCGAATTTCGAAAATTATGTATTTTGAGCCCGAATTAACAAAAAATACAGTTTTTTTTGTAATTTCATCTTGAATTATTGAATATGAAGATTGTCCAATTGTAGGTTTCTCAATCTTTCTCCAAATGGCACGATTTTTATATCAAAATCGCTCGCCCCGGAGAGAGAAATACAGCAGCGCGAACGAATTTGGGAAATTATGTATTTTGAACCCGAATTAACAGAAAATACAGTTTTTTTGGTAATTTCATCATGAATTATTGAATATGAAGATTATCACATTGTAACTTTCTCATACTTTCTCCAAATGGCACAATCTTCATATCAAAATCGCTCGCCTCGACGAGAGGAATGCAGCCACGGGGGTCGAATTTCGAAAATTATGTATTTTGAGCCCGAATTAACAAAAAACACAGTTTTTTTTGTAATTTCATCTTGAATTATTGAATATGAAGATTGTCCAATTGTAGGTTTCTCAATCTTTCTCCAAATGGCACGATTTTTATATCAAAATCGCTCGCCCCGGAGAGAGAAATACAGCAGCGCGAACGAATTTGGGAAATTATGTATTTTGAACCCGAATTAACAGAAAATACAGTTTTTTTGGTAATTTCATCATGAATTATTGAATATGAAGATTATCACATTGTAACTTTCTCATACTTTCTCCAAATGGCACAATCTTCATATCTAAATCGCTCGCCTCGACAAGAGGAATGCAGCATTGCGGCTGAATTTCGAAAATTATGTATTTTGAGCCCGAATTAACAAAAAATACAGTTTTTTTTGTAATTTCATCTTGAATTATTGAATATGAAGATTGTCCAATTGTAGGTTTCTCAATCTTTCTCCAAATGGCACGATTTTTATATCAAAATCGCTCGCCCCGGAGACAGAAATACAGCAGAGCGAACGAATTTGGCAAATTATGTATTTTGAACCCGAATTAACAGAAAATACAGTTTTTTTGGTAATTTCATCATGAATTATTAAATATGAAGATTATCACATTGTAACTTTCTCATACGTTCTCCAAATGGCACGATCTTCATATCAAAATCGCTCGCCTCGACGAGAGGAATGCAGCCATGCGGTCGAATTTCGAAAATTATGTATTTTGAGCCCGAATTAACAAAAAATACAGTTTTTTTTGTAATTTCATCTTGAATTATTGAATATGAAGATTGTCCAATTGTAGGTTTCTCAATCTTTCTCCAAATGGCACGATTTTTATATCAAAATCGCTCGCCCCGGAGACAGAAATACAGCAGCGCGAACGAATTTGGCAAATTATGTATTTTGAACCCGAATTAACAGAAAATACAGTTTTTTTGGTAATTTCATCATGAATTATTAAATATGAAGATTATCACATTGTAACTTTCTCATACTTTCTCCAAATGGCACGATCTTCATATCAAAATCGCTCGCCTCGACGAGAGGAATGCAGCCATGCGGTCGAATTTCGAAAATTATGTATTTTGAGCCCGAATTAACAAAAAATACAGTTTTTTTTGTAATTTCATCTTGAATTATTGAATATGAAGATTGTCCAATTGTAGGTTTCTCAATCTTTCTCCAAATGGCACGATTTTTATATCAAAATCGCTCGCCCCGGAGACAGAAATACAGCAGCGCGAACGAATTTGGCAAATTATGTATTTTGAACCCGAATTAACAGAAAATACAGTTTTTTTGGTAATTTCATCATGAATTATTAAATATGAAGATTATCACATTGTAACTTTCTCATACTTTCTCCAAATGGCACGATTTTTATATCAAAATCGCTCGCCCCGGAGACAGAAATACAGCAGCGCGAACGAATTTGGCAAATTATGTATTTTGAACCCGAATTAACAGAAAATATAGTTTTTTTGGTAATTTCATCATGAATTATTGAATATGAAGATTATCACATTGTAACTTTCTCATACTTTCTCCAAATGGCACGATCTTCATATCAAAATCGCTCGCCTCGACGAGAGGAATTCGGCTACAAGGCCGAATTTCGAAAATTATGTATTTTGAGCCCGAATTAAAAAAAAAACACAGTTTGTTTTGTAATTTCATCTTGAATTATTGAATATGAAGATTGTCCAATTGTAGGTTTCTCAATCTTTCTCCAAATGGAACGATTTTTATATGAAAATCGCTCGCCCCGGAGAGAGAAATACAGCAGCGCGAACGAATTTGGGAAATTATGTATTTTGAACCCGAATTAACAGAAAATACAGTTTTTTTGGTAATTTCATCATGAATTATTGAATATGAAGATTATCACATTGTACCTTTCTCATACTTTCTCCAAATGGCACAATCTTCATATCTAAATCGCTCGCCTCGACGAGAGGAATGCAGCGTCGCGGCCGAATTTCGAAAATTATGTATTTTGAGCCCGAATTAAAAAAAAACACAGTTTTTTTTGTAATTTCATCTTGAATTATTGAACATGAAGATTGTCCAATTGTAGGTTTCTCAATCTTTCTCCAAATGGAACGATTTTTATATCAAAATCGCTCGCCCCGGAGAGAGAAATACAGCAGCGCGAACGAATTTGGGAAATTATATATTTTGAACCCGAATTAACAGAAAATACAGTTTTTTTGGTAATTTCATCATGAATTATTGAATATGAAGATTATCACATTGTAACTTTCTCATACTTTCTCCAAATGGCACGATCTTCATATCAAAATCGCTCGCCTCGACGAGAGGAATGCAGCCACGCGGTCGAATTTCGAAAATTATGTATTTTGAGCCCGAATTAACAAAAAATACAGTTTTTTTGGTAATTTCATCATGAATTATTGAATATGAAGATTATCACATTGTAACTTTCTCATACTTTCTCCAAATGGCACGATCTTCATATCAAAATCGCTCGCCTCGACGAGAGAAATGCAGCCACGCGGTCGAATTTCGAAAATTATGTATTTTGAGCCCGAATTAACAAAAAATACAGTTTTTTTTTGTAATTTCATCTTGAATTATTGAATATGAAGATTGTCCAATTGTAGGTTTCTCAATCTATCTCCAAATGGCACGATTTTTATATCAAAATCGCTCGCCCCGGAGAGAGAAATACAGCAGCGCGAACGAATTTGGGAAATTATGTATTTTGAACCCGAATTAACAGAAAATACAGTTTTTTTCGTAATTTCATCATGAATTATTGAATATGAAGATTATCACATTGTAACTTTCTCATACTTTCTCCAAATGGCACGATCTTCATATCTAAATCGCTCGCCTCGACGAGAGGAATGCAGCACCGCGGCCGAATTTCGAAAATTATGTATTTTGAGCCCGAATTAACAAAAAATACAGTTTTTTTTGTAATTTCATCTTGAATTATTGAATATGAAGATTGTCCAATTGTAGGTTTCTCAATCTTTCTCCAAATGGCACGATTTTTATATCAAAATCGCTCGCCCCGGAGAGAGAAATACAGCAGCGCGAACGAATTTGGCAAATTATGTATTTTGAACCCGAATTAACAGAAAATACAGTTTTTTTGGTAATTTCATCATGAATTATTGAATATGAAGATTATCACATTGTAACTTTCTCATACTTTCTCCAAATGGCACAATCTTCATATCAAAATCGCTCGCCTCGACGAGAGGAATGCAGCATCGCGGCCGAATTTCGAAAATTATGTATTTTGAGCCCGAATTAACAAAAAATACAGTTTTTTTTGTAATTTCATCTTGAATTATTGAATATGAAGATTGTCCAATTGTAGGTTTCTCAATCTTTCTCCAAATGGCACGATTTTTATATCAAAATCGCTCGCCCCGGAGAGAGAAATACAGCAGCGCGAACGAATTTGGGAAATTATGTATTTTGAACCCGAATTAACAGAAAATACAGTTTTTTTGGTAATTTCATCATGAATTATTGAATATGAAGATTATCACTTTGTAACTTTCTCATACTTTCTCCAAATGGCACAATCTTCATATCAAAATCGCTCGCCTCGACGAGAGGAATGCAGCCACGGGGGTCGAATTTCGAAAATTATGTATTTTGAGCCCGAATTAACAAAAAACACAGTTTTTTTTGTAATTTCATCTTGAATTATTGAATATGAAGATTGTCCAATTGTAGGTTTCTCAATCTTTCTCCAAATGGCACGATTTTTATATCAAAATCGCTCGCCCCGGAGAGAGAAATACAGCAGCGCGAACGAATTTGGGAAATTATGTATTTTGAACCCGAATTAACAGAAAATACAGTTTTTTTGGTAATTTCATCATGAATTATTGAATATGAAGATTATCACATTGTAACTTTCTCATACTTTCTCCAAATGGCACAATCTTCATATCTAAATCGCTCGCCTCGACAAGAGGAATGCAGCATTGCGGCCGAATTTCGAAAATTATGTATTTTGAGCCCGAATTAACAAAAAATACAGTTTTTTTTGTAATTTCATCTTGAATTATTGAATATGAAGATTGTCCAATTGTAGGTTTCTCAATCTTTCTCCAAATGGCACGATTTTTATATCAAAATCGCTCGCCCCGGAGACAGAAATACAGCAGAGCGAACGAATTTGGCAAATTATGTATTTTGAACCCGAATTAACAGAAAATACAGTTTTTTTGGTAATTTCATCATGAATTATTAAATATGAAGATTATCACATTGTAACTTTCTCATACGTTCTCCAAATGGCACGATCTTCATATCAAAATCGCTCGCCTCGACGAGAGGAATGCAGCCATGCGGTCGAATTTCGAAAATTATGTATTTTGAGCCCGAATTAACAAAAAATACAGTTTTTTTTGTAATTTCATCTTGAATTATTGAATATGAAGATTGTCCAATTGTAGGTTTCTCAATCTTTCTCCAAATGGCACGATTTTTATATCAAAATCGCTCGCCCCGGAGAGAGAAATACAGCAGCGCGAACGAATTTGGGAAATTATGTATTTTGAACCCGAATTAACAGAAAATACAGTTTTTTTGGTAATTTCATCATGAATTATTGAATATGAAGATTATCACATTGTAACTTTCTCATACTTTCTCCAAATGGCACAATCTTCATATCAAAATCGCTCGCCTCGACGAGAGGAATGCAGCCACGGGGGTCGAATTTCGAAAATTATGTATTTTGAGCCCGAATTAACAAAAAACACAGTTTTTTTTGTAATTTCATCTTGAATTATTGAATATGAAGATTGTCCAATTGTAGGTTTCTCAATCTTTCTCCAAATGGCACGATTTTTATATCAAAATCGCTCGCCCCGGAGAGAGAAATACAGCAGCGCGAACGAATTTGGCAAATTATGTATTTTGAACCCGAATTAACAGAAAATACAGTTTTTTTGGTAATTTCATCATGAATTATTGAATATGAAGATTATCACATTGTAACTTTCTCATACTTTCTCCAAATGGCACAATCTTCATATCAAAATCGCTCGCCTCGACGAGAGGAATGCAGCATCGCGGCCGAATTTCGAAAATTATGTATTTTGAGCCCGAATTAACAAAAAATACAGTTTTTTTTGTAATTTCATCTTGAATTATTGAATATGAAGATTGTCCAATTGTAGGTTTCTCAATCTTTCTCCAAATGGCACGATTTTTATATCAAAATCGCTCGCCCCGGAGAGAGAAATACAGCAACGCGAACGAATTTGGAAAATTATGTATTTTGAACCCGAATTAACAGAAAATACAGTTTTTTTGGTAATTTCATCATGAATTATTGAATATGAAGATTATCACATTGTAACTTTCTCATACTTTCTCCAAATGGCACGATCTTCATATCAAAATCGCTCGCCTCGACGAGAGGAATGCAGCCATGCGGTCGAATTTCGAAAATTATGTATTTTGAGCCCGAATTAACAAAAAATACAATTTTTTTTTGTAATTTCATCTTGAATTATTGAATATGAAGATTGTCCAATTGTAGGTTTCTCAATCTATCTCCAAATGGCACGATTTTTATATCAAAATCGCTCGCCCCGGAGAGAGAAATACAGCAGCGCGAACGAATTTGGGAAATTATGTATTTTGAACCCGAATTAACAGAAAATACAGTTTTTTTGGTAATTTCATCATGAATTATTGAATATGAAGATTATCACATTGTAACTTTCTCATACTTTGTCCAAATGGCACGATCTTCATATCTAAATCGCTCGCCTCGACGAGAGGAATGCAGCATCGCGGCCGAATTTCGAAAATTATGTATTTTGAGCCCGAATTAACAAAAAATACAGTTTTTTTTGTAATTTCATCTTGAATTATTGAATATGAAGATTGTCCAATTGTAGGTTTCTCAATCTTTCCCCAAATGGCACGATTTTTATATCAAAATCGCTCGCCCCGGAGAGAGAAATACAGCAGCGCGAACGAATTTGGCAAATTATGTATTTTGAACCCGAATTAACAGAAAATACAGTTTTTTTGGTAATTTCATCATGAATTATTGAATATGAAGATTATCACATTGTAACTTTCTCATACTTTCTCCAAATGGCACAATCTTCATATCAAAATCACTCGCCTCGACGAGAGGAATGCAGCATCGCGGCCGAATTTCGAAAATTATGTATTTTGAGCCCGAATTAACAAAAAATACAGTTTTTTTTGTAATTTCATCTTGAATTATTGAATATGAAGATTGTCCAATTGTAGGTTTCTCAATCTTTCTCCAAATGGCACGATTTTTATATCAAAATCGCTCGCCCCGGAGAGAGAAATACAGCAACGCGAACGAATTTGGAAAATTATGTATTTTGAACCCGAATTAACAGAAAATACAGTTTTTTTGGTAATTTCATCATGAATTATTGAATATGAAGATTATCACATTGTAACTTTCTCATACTTTCTCCAAATGGCACGATCTTCATATCAAAATCGCTCGCCTCGACGAGAGGAATGCAGCCATGCGGTCGAATTTCGAAAATTATGTATTTTGAGCCCGAATTAACAAAAAATACAATTTTTTTTTGTAATTTCATCTTGAATTATTGAATATGAAGATTGTCCAATTGTAGGTTTCTCAATCTATCTCCAAATGGCACGATTTTTATATCAAAATCGCTCGCCCCGGAGAGAGAAATACAGCAGCGCGAACGAATTTGGGAAATTATGTATTTTGAACCCGAATTAACAGAAAATACAGTTTTTTTGGTAATTTCATCATGAATTATTGAATATGAAGATTATCACATTGTAACTTTCTCATACTTTCTCCAAATGGCACGATCTTCATATCTAAATCGCTCGCCTCGACGAGAGGAATGCAGCATCGCGGCCGAATTTCGAAAATTATATATTTTGAGCCCGAATTAACAAAAAATACAGTTTTTTTTGTAATTTCATCTTGAATTATTGAATATGAAGATTGTCCAATTGTAGGTTTCTCAATCTTTCCCCAAATGGCACGATTTTTATATCAAAATCGCTCGCCCCGGAGAGAGAAATACAGCAGCGCGAACGAATTTGGCAAATTATGTATTTTGAACCCGAATTAACAGAAAATACAGTTTTTTTGGTAATTTCATCATGAATTATTGAATATGAAGATTATCACATTGTAACTTTCTCATACTTTCTCCAAATGGCACAATCTTCATATCAAAATCGCTCGCCTCGACAAGAGGAATGCAGCATCGCGGCCGAATTTCGAAAATTATGTATTTTGAGCCCGAATTAACAAAAAATACAGTTTTTTTTGTAATTTCATCTTGAATTATTGAATATGAAGATTGTCCAATTGTAGGTTTCTCAATCTTTCTCCAAATGGCACGATTTTTATATCAAAATCGCTCGCCCCGGAGAGAGAAATACAGCAACGCGAACGAATTTGGAAAATTATGTATTTTGAACCCGAATTAACAGAAAATACAGTTTTTTTGGTAATTTCATCATGAATTATTGAATATGAAGATTATCACATTGTAACTTTCTCATACTTTCTCCAAATGGCACGATCTTCATATCAAAATCGCTCGCCTCGACGAGAGGAATGCAGCCATGCGGTCGAATTTCGAAAATTATGTATTTTGAGCCCGAATTAACAAAAAATACAATTTTTTTTTGTAATTTCATCTTGAATTATTGAATATGAAGATTGTCCAATTGTAGGTTTCTCAATCTATCTCCAAATGGCACGATTTTTATATCAAAATCGCTCGCCCCGGAGAGAGAAATACAGCAGCGCGAACGAATTTGGGAAATTATGTATTTTGAACCCGAATTAACATAAAATACAGTTTTTTTGGTAATTTCATCATGAATTATTGAATATGAAGATTATCACATTGTAACTTTCTCATACTTTCTCCAAATGGCACGATCTTCATATCTAAATCGCTCGCCTCGACGAGAGGAATGCAGCATCGCGGCCGAATTTCGAAAATTATGTATTTTGAGCCCGAATTAACAAAAAATACAGTTTTTTTTGTAATTTCATCTTGAATTATTGAATATGAAGATTGTCCAATTGTAGGTTTCTCAATCTTTCTCCAAATGGCACGATTTTTATATCAAAATCGCTCGCCCCGGAGAGAGAAATACAGCAGCGCGAACGAATTTGGGAAATTATGTATTTTGAACCCGAATTAACAGAAAATACAGTTTTTTTGGTAATTTCATCATGAATTATTGAATATGAAGATTATCACATTGTAACTTTCTCATACTTTCTCCAAATGGCACGATCTTCATATCTAAATCGCTCGCCTCGACGAGAGGAATACAGCATCGCGGCCGAATTTCGAAAATTATATATTTTGAGCCCGAATTAACAAAAAATACAGTTTTTTTTGTAATTTCATCTTGAATTATTGAATATGAAGATTGTCCAATTGTAGGTTTCTCAATCTTTCCCCAAATGGCACGATTTTTATATCAAAATCGCTCGCCCCGGAGAGAGAAATACAGCAGCGCGAACGAATTTGGCAAATTATGTATTTTGAACCCGAATTAACAGAAAATACAGTTTTTTTGGTAATTTCATCATGAATTATTGAATATGAAGATTATCACATTGTAACTTTCTCATACTTTCTCCAAATGGCACAATCTTCATATCAAAATCGCTCGCCTCGACAAGAGGAATGCAGCCTCGCGGCCGAATTTCGAAAATTATGTATTTTGAGCCCGAATTAACAAAAAATACAGTTTTTTTTGTAATTTCATCTTGAATTATTGAATATGAAGATTGTCCAATTGTAGGTTTCTCAATCTTTCTCCAAATGGCACGATTTTTATATCAAAATCGCTCGCCCCGGAGAGAGAAATACAGCAACGCGAACGAATTTGGAAAATTATGTATTTTGAACCCGAATTAACAGAAAATACAGTTTTTTTGGTAATTTCATCATGAATTATTGAATATGAAGATTATCACATTGTAACTTTCTCATACTTTCTCCAAATGGCACGATCTTCATATCAAAATCGCTCGCCTCGACGAGAGGAATGCAGCCATGCGGTCGAATTTCGAAAATTATGTATTTTGAGCCCGAATTAACAAAAAATACAATTTTTTTTTGTAATTTCATCTTGAATTATTGAATATGAAGATTGTCCAATTGTAGGTTTCTCAATCTATCTCCAAATGGCACGATTTTTATATCAAAATCGCTCGCCCCGGAGAGAGAAATACAGCAGCGCGAACGAATTTGGGAAATTATGTATTTTGAACCCGAATTAACAGAAAATACAGTTTTTTTGGTAATTTCATCATGAATTATTGAATATGAAGATTATCACATTGTAACTTTCTCATACTTTCTCCAAATGGCACGATCTTCATATCTAAATCGCTCGCCTCGACGAGAGGAATGCAGCATCGCGGCCGAATTTCGAAAATTATGTATTTTGAGCCCGAATTAACAAAAAATACAGTTTTTTTTGTAATTTCATCTTGAATTATTGAATATGAAGATTGTCCAATTGTAGGTTTCTCAATCTTTCTCCAAATGGCACGATTTTTATATCAAAATCGCTCGCCCCGGAGAGAGAAATACAGCAACGCGAACGAATTTGGAAAATTATGTATTTTGAACCCGAATTAACAGAAAATACAGTTTTTTTGGTAATTTCATCATGAATTATTGAATATGAAGATTATCACATTGTAACTTTCTCATACTTTCTCCAAATGGCACGATCTTCATATCAAAATCGCTCGCCTCGACGAGAGGAATGCAGCCATGCGGTCGAATTTCGAAAATTATGTATTTTGAGCCCGAATTAACAAAAAATACAATTTTTTTTTGTAATTTCATCTTGAATTATTGAATATGAAGATTGTCCAATTGTAGGTTTCTCAATCTATCTCCAAATGGCACGATTTTTATATCAAAATCACTCGCCCCGGAGAGAGAAATACAGCAGCGCGAACGAATTTGGGAAATTATGTATTTTGAACCCGAATTAACAGAAAATACAGTTTTTTTGGTAATTTCATCATGAATTATTGAATATGAAGATTATCACATTGTAACTTTCTCATACTTTCTCCAAATGGCACGATCTTCATATCTAAATCGCTCGCCTCGACGAGAGGAATGCAGCATCGCGGCCGAATTTCGAAAATTATGTATTTTGAGCCCGAATTAACAAAAAATACAGTTTTTTTTGTAATTTCATCTTGAATTATTGAATATGAAGATTGTCCAATTGTAGGTTTCTCAATCTTTCCCCAAATGGCACGATTTTTATATCAAAATCGCTCGCCCCGGAGAGAGAAATACAGCATCGCGAACGAATTTGGCAAATTATGTATTTTGAACCCGAATTAACAGAAAATACAGTTTTTTTGGTAATTTCATCATGAATTATTGAATATGAAGATTATCACATTGTAACTTTCTCATACTTTCTCCAAATGGCACAATCTTCATATCAAAATCGCTCGCCTCGACAAGAGGAATGCAGCATCGCGGCCGAATTTCGAAAATTATGTATTTTGAGCCCGAATTAACAAAAAATACAGTTTTTTTTGTAATTTCATCTTGAATTATTGAATATGAAGATTGTCCAATTGTAGGTTTCTCAATCTTTCTCCAAATGGCACGATTTTTATATCAAAATCGCTCGCCCCGGAGAGAGAAATACAGCAGCGCGAACGAATTTGGGAAATTATGTATTTTGAACCCGAATTAACAGAAAATACAGTTTTTTTGGTAATTTCATCATGAATTATTGAATATGAAGATTATCACATTGTAACTTTCTCATACTTTCTCCAAATGGCACAATCTTCATATCAAAATCGCTCGCCTCGACGAGAGGAATGCAGCCACGGGGGTCGAATTTCGAAAATTATGTATTTTGAGCCCGAATTAACAAAAAACACAGTTTTTTTTGTAATTTCATCTTGAATTATTGAATATGAAGATTGTCCAATTGTAGGTTTCTCAATCTTTCTCCAAATGGCACGATTTTTATATCAAAATCGCTCGCCCCGGAGAGAGAAATACAGCAGCGCGAACGAATTTGGGAAATTATGTATTTTGAACCCGAATTAACAGAAAATACAGTTTTTTTGGTAATTTCATCATGAATTATTGAATATGAAGATTATCACATTGTAACTTTCTCATACTTTCTCCAAATGGCACGATCTTCATATCAAAATCGCTCGCCTCGACGAGAGGAATGCAGCCATGCGGTCGAATTTCGAAAATTATGTATTTTGAGCCCGAATTAACAAAAAATACAATTTTTTTTTGTAATTTCATCTTGAATTATTGAATATGAAGATTGTCCAATTGTAGGTTTCTCAATCTATCTCCAAATGGCACGATTTTTATATCAAAATCACTCGCCCCGGAGAGAGAAATACAGCAGCGCGAACGAATTTGGGAAATTATGTATTTTGAACCCGAATTAACAGAAAATACAGTTTTTTTGGTAATTTCATCATGAATTATTGAATATGAAGATTATCACATTGTAACTTTCTCATACTTTCTCCAAATGGCACGATCTTCATATCTAAATCGCTCGCCTCGACGAGAGGAATGCAGCATCGCGGCCGAATTTCGAAAATTATGTATTTTGAGCCCGAATTAACAAAAAATACAGTTTTTTTTGTAATTTCATCTTGAATTATTGAATATGAAGATTGTCCAATTGTAGGTTTCTCAATCTTTCCCCAAATGGCACGATTTTTATATCAAAATCGCTCGCCCCGGAGAGAGAAATACAGCATCGCGAACGAATTTGGCAAATTATGTATTTTGAACCCGAATTAACAGAAAATACAGTTTTTTTGGTAATTTCATCATGAATTATTGAATATGAAGATTATCACATTGTAACTTTCTCATACTTTCTCCAAATGGCACAATCTTCATATCAAAATCGCTCGCCTCGACAAGAGGAATGCAGCATCGCGGCCGAATTTCGAAAATTATGTATTTTGAGCCCGAATTAACAAAAAATACAGTTTTTTTTGTAATTTCATCTTGAATTATTGAATATGAAGATTGTCCAATTGTAGGTTTCTCAATCTTTCTCCAAATGGCACGATTTTTATATCAAAATCGCTCGCCCCGGAGAGAGAAATACAGCAGCGCGAACGAATTTGGGAAATTATGTATTTTGAACCCGAATTAACAGAAAATACAGTTTTTTTGGTAATTTCATCATGAATTATTGAATATGAAGATTATCACATTGTAACTTTCTCATACTTTCTCCAAATGGCACAATCTTCATATCAAAATCGCTCGCCTCGACGAGAGGAATGCAGCCAAAGGGGTCGAATTTCGAAAATTATGTATTTTGAGCCCGAATTAACAAAAAACACAGTTTTTTTTGTAATTTCATCTTGAATTATTGAATATGAAGATTGTCCAATTGTAGGTTTCTCAATCTTTCTCCAAATGGCACGATTTTTATATCAAAATCGCTCGCCCCGGAGAGAGAAATACAGCAGCGCGAACGAATTTGGGAAATTATGTATTTTGAACCCGAATTAACAGAAAATACAGTTTTTTTGGTAATTTCATCATGAATTATTGAATATGAAGATTATCACATTGTAACTTTCTCATACTTTCTCCAAATGGCACGATCTTCATATCAAAATCGCTCGCCTCGACGAGAGGAATGCAGCCATGCGGTCGAATTTCGAAAATTATGTATTTTGAGCCCGAATTAACAAAAAATACAATTTTTTTTTGTAATTTCATCTTGAATTATTGAATATGAAGATTGTCCAATTGTAGGTTTCTCAATCTATCTCCAAATGGCACGATTTTTATATCAAAATCGCTCGCCCCGGAGAGAGAAATACAGCAGCGCGAACGAATTTGGGAAATTATGTATTTTGAACCCGAATTAACAGAAAATACAGTTTTTTTGGTAATTTCATCATGAATTATTGAATATGAAGATTATCACATTGTAACTTTCTCATACTTTCTCCAAATGGCACGATCTTCATATCTAAATCGCTCGCCTCGACGAGAGGAATGCAGCATCGCGGCCGAATTTCGAAAATTATGTATTTTGAGCCCGAATTAACAAAAAATACAGTTTTTTTTGTAATTTCATCTTGAATTATTGAATATGAAGATTGTCCAATTGTAGGTTTCTCAATCTTTCCCCAAATGGCACGATTTTTATATCAAAATCGCTCGCCCCGGAGAGAGAAATACAGCAGCGCGAACGAATTTGGCAAATTATGTATTTTGAACCCGAATTAACAGAAAATACAGTTTTTTTGGTAATTTCATCATGAATTATTGAATATGAAGATTATCACATTGTAACTTTCTCATACTTTCTCCAAATGGCACAATCTTCATATCAAAATCGCTCGCCTCGACAAGAGGAATGCAGCATCGCGGCCGAATTTCGAAAATTATGTATTTTGAGCCCGAATTAACAAAAAATACAGTTTTTTTTGTAATTTCATCTTGAATTATTGAATATGAAGATTGTCCAATTGTAGGTTTCTCAATCTTTCTCCAAATGGCACGATTTTTATATCAAAATCGCTCGCCCCGGAGAGAGAAATACAGCAACGCGAACGAATTTGGAAAATTATGTATTTTGAACCCGAATTAACAGAAAATACAGTTTTTTTGGTAATTTCATCATGAATTATTGAATATGAAGATTATCACATTGTAACTTTCTCATACTTTCTCCAAATGGCACGATCTTCATATCAAAATCGCTCGCCTCGACGAGAGGAATGCAGCCATGCGGTCGAATTTCGAAAATTATGTATTTTGAGCCCGAATTAACAAAAAATACAATTTTTTTTTGTAATTTCATCTTGAATTATTGAATATGAAGATTGTCCAATTGTAGGTTTCTCAATCTATCTCCAAATGGCACGATTTTTATATCAAAATCGCTCGCCCCGGAGAGAGAAATACAGCAGCGCGAACGAATTTGGGAAATTATGTATTTTGAACCCGAATTAACAGAAAATACAGTTTTTTTGGTAATTTCATCATGAATTATTGAATATGAAGATTATCACATTGTAACTTTCTCATACTTTCTCCAAATGGCACGATCTTCATATCTAAATCGCTCGCCTCGACGAGAGGAATGCAGCATCGCGGCCGAATTTCGAAAATTATGTATTTTGAGCCCGAATTAACAAAAAATACAGTTTTTTTTGTAATTTCATCTTGAATTATTGAATATGAAGATTGTCCAATTGTAGGTTTCTCAATCTTTCTCCAAATGGCACGATTTTTATATCAAAATCGCTCGCCCCGGAGAGAGAAATACAGCAACGCGAACGAATTTGGAAAATTATGTATTTTGAACCCGAATTAACAGAAAATACAGTTTTTTTGGTAATTTCATCATGAATTATTGAATATGAAGATTATCACATTGTAACTTTCTCATACTTTCTCCAAATGGCACGATCTTCATATCAAAATCGCTCGCCTCGACGAGAGGAATGCAGCCATGCGATCGAATTTCGAAAATTATGTATTTTGAGCCCGAATTAACAAAAAATACAATTTTTTTTTGTAATTTCATCTTGAATTATTGAATATGAAGATTGTCCAATTGTAGGTTTCTCAATCTATCTCCAAATGGCACGATTTTTATATCAAAATCGCTCGCCCCGGAGAGAGAAATACAGCAGCGCGAACGAATTTGGGAAATTATGTATTTTGAACCCGAATTAACAGAAAATACAGTTTTTTTGGTAATTTCATCATGAATTATTGAATATGAAGATTATCACATTGTAACTTTCTCATACTTTCTCCAAATGGCACGATCTTCATATCTAAATCGCTCGCCTCGACGAGAGGAATGCAGCATCGCGGCCGAATTTCGAAAATTATGTATTTTGAGCCCGAATTAACAAAAAATACAGTTTTTTTTGTAATTTCATCTTGAATTATTGAATATGAAGATTGTCCAATTGTAGGTTTCTCAATCTTTCCCCAAATGGCACGATTTTTATATCAAAATCGCTCGCCCCGGAGAGAGAAATACAGCAGCGCGAACGAATTTGGCAAATTATGTATTTTGAACCCGAATTAACAGAAAATACAGTTTTTTTGGTAATTTCATCATGAATTATTGAATATGAAGATTATCACATTGTAACTTTCTCATACTTTCTCCAAATGGCACAATCTTCATATCAAAATCGCTCGCCTCGACAAGAGGAATGCAGCATCGCGGCCGAATTTCGAAAATTATGTATTTTGAGCCCGAATTAACAAAAAATACAGTTTTTTTTGTAATTTCATCTTGAATTATTGAATATGAAGCTTGTCCAATTGTAGGTTTCTCAATCTTTCTCCAAATGGCACGATTTTTATATCAAAATCGCTCGCCCCGGAGAGAGAAATACAGCAGCGCGAACGAATTTGGGAAATTATGTATTTTGAACCCGAATTAACAGAAAATACAGTTTTTTTGGTAATTTCATCATGAATTATTGAATATGAAGATTATCACATTGTAACTTTCTCATACTTTCTCCAAATGGCACAATCTTCATATCAAAATCGCTCGCCTCGACGAGAGGAATGCAGCCACGGGGGTCGAATTTCGAAAATTATGTATTTTGAGCCCGAATTAACAAAAAACACAGTTTTTTTTGTAATTTCATCTTGAATTATTGAATATGAAGATTGTCCAATTGTAGGTTTCTCAATCTTTCTCCAAATGGCACGATTTTTATATCAAAATCGCTCGCCCCGGAGAGAGAAATACAGCAGCGCGAACGAATTTGGGAAATTATGTATTTTGAACCCGAATTAACAGAAAATACAGTTTTTTTGGTAATTTCATCATGAATTATTGAATATGAAGATTATCACATTGTAACTTTCTCATACTTTCTCCAAATGGCACGATCTTCATATCAAAATCGGTCGCCTCGACGAGAGGAATGCAGCCACGGGGGTCGAATTTCGAAAATTATGTATTTTGAGCCCGAATTAACAAAATACACAGTTTTTTTTGTAATTTCATCTTGAATTATTGAATATGAAGATTATCACATTGTAACTTTCTCATACTTTCTCCAAATGGCACGATCTTCATATCAAAATCGCTCGCCTCGACGAGAGGATTGCAGCTACAAGGCCGAATTTCGAAAATTATGTATTTTGAGCTCGAATTAAAAAAAAACACAGTTTTTTTTGTAATTTCATTTTGAATTATTGAATATGAAGATTGTCCAATTGTAGGTTTCTCAATCTTTCTCGAAATGGCACGATTTTTATATCAAAATTGCTCGCCCCGAAGAGAGAAATACAGCAGCGCGAACGAATTTGGGAAATTATGTATTTTGAACCCGAATTAACTGAAAATACAGTTTTTTTGGTAATTTCATCATGAATTATTGAATATGAAGATTATCACATGGTAACTTTCTCATACTTTCTCCAAATGGCACAATCTTCATATCTAAATCGCTCGCCTCGACGAGAGGAATGCAGCATCGCGGCCGAATTTCGAAAATTATGTATTTTGAGCCCGAATTAACAAAAAATACATTTTTTTTTGTAATTTCATCTTGAATTATTGAATATGAAGATTGTCCAATTGTAGGTTTCTCAATCTTTCTCCAAATGGCACGATTTTTATATCAAAATCGCTCGCCCCGGAGAGAGAAATACAGCAGCGCGAACGAATTTGGCAAATTATGTATTTTGAACCCGAATTAACAGAAAATACAGTTTTTTTGGTAATTTCATCATGAATTATTGAATATGAAGATTATCACATTGTAACTTTCTCATACTTTCTCCAAATGGCACGATCTTCATATCAAAATCGCTCGCCTCGACGAGAGGAATGCAGCCACGCTGTCGAATTTCGAAAATTATGTATTTTGAGCCCGAATTAACAAAAAATACAGTTTTTTTTGTAATTTCATCTTGAATTATTGAATATGAAGATTGTTCAATTGTAGGTTTCTCAATCTTTCTCCAAATGGCACGATTTTTATATCAAAATCGCTCGCCCCGGAGAGAGAAATACAGCAGCGCGAACGAATTTGGCAAATTATGTATTTTGAACCCGAATTAACAGAAAATACAGTTTTTTTGGTAATTTCATCATGAATTATTGAATATGAAGATTATCACATTGTAACTTTCTCATACTTTCTCCAAATGGCACAATCTTCATATCAAAATCGCTCGCCTCGACGAGAGGAATGCAGCCACGCTGTCGAATTTCGAAAATTATGTATTTTGAGCCCGAATTAACAAAAAATACAGTTTTTTTTGTAATTTCATCTTGAATTATTGAATATGAAGATTGTTCAATTGTAGGTTTCTCAATCTTTCTCCAAATGGCACGATTTTTATATCAAAATCGCTCGCCCCGGAGAGAGAAATACAGCAGCGCGAACGAATTTGGCAAATTATGTATTTTGAACCCGAATTAACAGAAAATACAGTTTTTTTGGTAATTTCATCATGAATTATTGAATATGAAGATTATCACATTGTAACTTTCTCATACTTTCTCCAAATGGCACGATCTTCATATCAAAATCGCTCGCCTCGACGAGAGGAATGCAGCTACAAGGCCGAATTTCGAAAATTATGTATTTTGCGCCCGAATTAAAAAAAAACACAGTTTTTTTTGTAATTTCATCTTGAATTATTGAATATGAAGTTTGTCCAATTGTAGGTTTCTCAATCTTTCTCGAAATGGCACGATTTTTATATCAAAATCGCTCGCCCCGGAGAGAGAAATACAGCAGCTCGAACGAATTTGGGAAATTATGTATTTTGAACCCGAATTAACAGAAAATACAGTTTTTTTGGTCATTTCATCATGAATTATTGAATATGAAGATTATCACATTGTAACTTTCTCATACTTTCTCCAAATGGCACAATCTTCATATCTAAATCGCTCGCCTCGACGAGAGGAATGCTGCTGCGCGGCCGAATTTCGAAAATTATGTATTTTGAGCCCGAATTAACAAAAAATACAGTTTTTTTTGTAATTTCATCTTGAATTATTGAATATGAAGATTGTCCAATTGTAGGTTTCTCAATCTTTCTCCAAATGGCACGATTTTTATATCAAAATCGCTCGCCCCGGAGAGAGAAATACAGCAGCGCGAACGAATTTGGCAAATTATGTATTTTGAACCCGAATTAACAGAAAATACAGTTTTTTTGGTAATTTCATCATGAATTATTGAATATGAAGATTATCACATTGTAACTTTCTCATACTTTCTCCAAATGGCACGATCTTCATATCAAAATCGCTCGCCTCGACGAGAGGAATGCAGCCACGCTGTCGAATTTCGAAAATTATGTATTTTGAGCCCGAATTAACAAAATACACAGTTTTTTTTGTAATTTCATCTTGAATTATTGAATATGAAGATTATCACATTGTAACTTTCTCATACTTTCTCCAAATGGCACGATCTTCATATCAAAATCGCTCGCCTCGACGAGAGGAATGCAGCTACAAGGCCGAATTTCGAAAATTATGTATTTTGAGCTCGAATTAAAAAAAAACACAGTTTTTTTTGTAATTTCATTTTGAATTATTGAATATGAAGATTGTCCAATTGTAGGTTTCTCAATCTTTCTCGAAATGGCACGATTTTTATATCAAAATTGCTCGCCCCGAAGAGAGAAATACAGCAGCGTGAACGAATTTGGGAAATTATGTATTTTGAACCCGAATTAACTGAAAATACAGTTTTTTTGGTAATTTCATCATGAATTATTGAATATGAAGATTATCACATGGTAACTTTCTCATACTTTCTCCAAATGGCACAATCTTCATATCTAAATCGCTCGCCTCGACGAGAGGAATGCAGCATCGCGGCCGAATTTCGAAAATTATGTATTTTGAGCCCGAATTAACAAAAAATACATTTTTTTTTGTAATTTCATCTTGAATTATTGAATATGAAGATTGTCCAATTGTAGGTTTCTCAATCTTTCTCCAAATGGCACGATTTTTATATCAAAATCGCTCGCCCCGGAGAGAGAAATACAGCAGCGCGAACGAATTTGGCAAATTATGTATTTTGAACCCGAATTAACAGAAAATACAGTTTTTTTGGTAATTTCATCATGAATTATTGAATATGAAGATTATCACATTGTAACTTTCTCATACTTTCTCCAAATGGCACGATCTTCATATCAAAATCGCTCGCCTCGACGAGAGGAATGCAGCCACGCTGTCGAATTTCGAAAATTATGTATTTTGAGCCCGAATTAACAAAAAATACAGTTTTTTTTGTAATTTCATCTTGAATTATTGAATATGAAGATTGTTCAATTGTAGGTTTCTCAATCTTTCTCCAAATGGCACGATTTTTATATCAAAATCGCTCGCCCCGGAGAGAGAAATACAGCAGCGCGAACGAATTTGGCAAATTATGTATTTTGAACCCGAATTAACAGAAAATACAGTTTTTTTGGTAATTTCATCATGAATTATTGAATATGAAGATTATCACATTGTAACTTTCTCATACTTTCTCCAAATGGCACGATCTTCATATCAAAATCGCTCGCCTCGACGAGAGGAATGCAGCAACGGGGGTCGAATTTCGAAAATTATGTATTTTGAGCCCGAATTAACAAAAAACACAGTTTTTTTTGTAATTTCATCTTGAATTATTGAATATGAAGATTGTCCAATTGTAGGTTTCTCAATCTTTCTCCAAATGGCACGATTTTTATATCAAAATCGCTCGCCCCGGAGAGAGAAATACAGCAGCGCGAACGAATTTGGCAAATTATGTATTTTGAACCCGAATTAACAGAAAATACAGTTTTTTTGGTAATTTCATCATGAATTATTGAATATGAAGATTATCACATTGTAACTTTCTCATACTTTCTCCAAATGGCACGATCTTCATATCAAAATCGCTCGCCTCGACGAGAGGAATGCAGCTACAAGGCCGAATTTCGAAAATTATGTATTTTGCGCCCAAATTAAAAAAAAACACAGTTTTTTTTGTAATTTCATCTTGAATTATTGAATATGAAGTTTGTCCAATTGTAGGTTTCTCAATCTTTCTCGAAATGGCACGATTTTTATATCAAAATCGCTCGCCCCGGAGAGAGAAATACAGCAGCTCGAACGAATTTGGGAAATTATGTATTTTGAACCCGAATTAACAGAAAATACAGTTTTTTTGGTCATTTCATCATGAATTATTGAATATGAAGATTATCACATTGTAACTTTCTCATACTTTCTCCAAATGGCACAATCTTCATATCTAAATCGCTCGCCTCGACGAGAGGAATGCAGTTGCGCGGCCGAATTTCGAAAATTATGTATTTTGAGCCCGAATTAACAAAAAATACAGTTTTTTTTGTAATTTCATCTTGAATTATTGAATATGAAGATTGTCCAATTGTAGGTTTCTCAATCTTTCTCCAAATGGCACGATTTTTATATCAAAATCGCTCGCCCCGGAGAGAGAAATACAGCAGCGCGAACGAATTTGGCAAATTATGTATTTTGAACCCGAATTAACAGAAAATACAGTTTTTTTGGTAATTTCATCATGAATTATTGAATATGAAGATTATCACATTGTAACTTTCTCATACTTTCTCCAAATGGCACGATCTTCATATCAAAATCGCTCGCCTCGACGAGAGGAATGCAGCCACGGGGGTCGAATTTCGAAAATTATGTATTTTGAGCCCGAATTAACAAAAAACACAGTTTTTTTTGTAATTTCATCTTGAATTATTGAATATGAAGATTGTCCAATTGTAGGTTTCTCAATCTTTCTCCAAATGGCACGATTTTTATATCAAAATCGCTCGCCCCGGAGAGAGAAATACAGCAGTGCGAACGAATTTGGCAAATTATGTATTTTGAACCCGAATTAACAGAAAATACAGTTTTTTTGGTAATTTCATCATGAATTATTGAATATGAAGATTATCACATTGTAACTTTCTCATACTTTCTCCAAATGGCACGATCTTCATATCAAAATCGCTCGCCTCGACGAGAGGAATGCAGCCACGGGGGTCGAATTTCGAAAATTATGTATTTTGAGCCCGAATTAACAAAATACACAGTTTTTTTTGTAATTTCATCTTGAATTATTGAATATGAAGATTATCACATTGTAACTTTCTCATACTTTCTCCAAATGGCACGATCTTCATATCAAAATCGCTCGCCTCGACGAGAGGAATGCAGCTACAAGGCCGAATTTCGAAAATTATGTATTTTGAGCTCGAATTAAAAAAAAAACACAGTTTTTTTTGTAATTTCATTTTGAATTATTGAATATGAAGATTGTCCAATTGTAGGTTTCTCAATCTTTCTCGAAATGGCACGATTTTTATATCAAAATTGCTCGCCCCGAAGAGAGAAATACAGCAGCGCGAACGAATTTGGGAAATTATGTATTTTGAACCCGAATTAACAGAAAATACAGTTTTTTTGGTAATTTCATCATGAATTATTGAATATGAAGATTATCACATGGTAACTTTCTCATACTTTCTCCAAATGGCACAATCTTCATATCTAAATCGCTCGCCTCGACGAGAGGAATGCAGCATCGCGGCCGAATTTCGAAAATTATGTATTTTGAGCCCGAATTAACAAAAAATACAGTTTTTTTTGTAATTTCATCTTGAATTATTGAATATGAAGATTGTCCAATTGTAGGTTTCTCAATCTTTCTCCAAATGGCACGATTTTTATATCAAAATCGCTCGCCCCGGAGAGAGAAATACAGCAGCGCGAACGAATTTGGCAAATTATGTATTTTGAACCCGAATTAACAGAAAATACAGTTTTTTTGGTAATTTCATCATGAATTATTGAATATGAAGATTATCACATTGTAACTTTCTCATACTTTCTCCAAATGGCACGATCTTCATATCAAAATCGCTCGCCTCGACGAGAGGAATGCAGCCACGCTGTCGAATTTCGAAAATTATGTATTTTGAGCCCGAATTAACAAAAAATACAGTTTTTTTTGTAATTTCATCTTGAATTATTGAATATGAAGATTGTCCAATTGTAGGTTTCTCAATCTTTCTCCAAATGGCACGATTTTTATATCAAAATCGCTCGCCCCGGTGAGAGAAATACAGCAGCGCGAACGAATTTGGCAAATTATGTATTTTGAACCCGAATTAACAGAAAATACAGTTTTTTTGGTAATTTCATCATGAATTATTGAATATGAAGATTATCACATTGTAACTTTCTCATACTTTCTCCAAATGGCACGATCTTCATATCAAAATCGCTCGCCTCGACGAGAGGAATGCAGCCACGGGGGTCGAATTTCGAAAATTATGTATTTTGAGCCCGAATTAACAAAAAACACAGTTTTTTTTGTAATTTCATCTTGAATTATTGAATATGAAGATTGTCCAATTGTAGGTTTCTCAATCTTTCTCCAAATGGCACGATTTTTATATCAAAATCGCTCGCCCCGGAGAGAGAAATACAGCAGCGCGAACGAATTTGGCAAATTATGTATTTTGAACCCGAATTAACAGAAAATACAGTTTTTTTGGTAATTTCATCATGAATTATTGAATATGAAGATTATCACATTGTAACTTTCTCATACTTTCTCCAAATGGCACGATCTTCATATCAAAATCGCTCGCCTCGACGAGAGGAATGCAGCTACAAGGCCGAATTTCGAAAATTATGTATTTTGAGCCCGAATTAAAAAAAAACATAGTTTTTTTTGTAATTTCATCTTGAATTATTGAATATGAAGATTATCCAATTGTAGGTTTCTCAATCTTTCTCCAAATGGCACGATTTTTATATCAAAATCGCTCGCCCCGGAGAGAGAAATACAGCAACGCGAACGAATTTGGGAAATTATGTATTTTGAACCCGAATTAACAGAAAATACAGTTTTTTTGGTAATTTCATCATGAATTATTGAATATGAAGATTATCACATTGTAACTTTCTCATACTTTCTCCAAATGGCACAATCTTCATATCTAAATCGCTCGCCTCGACGAGAGGAATGCAGCATCGCGGCCGAATTTCGAAAATTATGTATTTTGAGCCCGAATTAACAAAAAATACAGTTTTTTTTGTAATTTCATCTTGAATTATTGAATATGAAGATTGTCCAATTGTAGGTTTCTCAATCTTTCTCCAAATGGCACGATTTTTATATCAAAATCGCTCGCCCCGGAGAGAGAAATACAGCAGCGCGAACGAATTTGGCAAATTATGTATTTTGAACCCGAATTAACAGAAAATACAGTTTTTTTGGTAATTTCATCATGAATTATTGAATATGAAGATTATCACATTGTAACTTTCTCATACTTTCTCCAAATGGCACGATCTTCATATCAAAATCGCTCGCCTCGACGAGAGGAATGCAGCCACGCTGTCGAATTTCGAAAATTATGTATTTTGAGCCCGAATTAACAAAAAATACAGTTTTTTTTGTAATTTCATCTTGAATTATTGAATATGAAGATTGTCCAATTGTAGGTTTCTCAATCTTTCTCCAAATGGCACGATTTTTATATCAAAATCGCTCGCCCCGGAGAGAGAAATACAGCAGCGCGAACGAATTTGGCAAATTATGTATTTTGAACCCGAATTAACAGAAAATACAGTTTTTTTGGTAATTTCATCATGAATTATTGAATATGAAGATTATCACATTGTAACTTTCTCATACTTTCTCCAAATGGCACGATCTTCATATCAAAATCGCTCGCCTCGACGAGAGGAATGCAGCCACGGGGGTCGAATTTCGAATATTATGTATTTTGAGCCCGAATTAACAAAAAACACAGTTTTTTTTGTAATTTCATCTTGAATTATTGAATATGAAGATTGTCCAATTGTAGGTTTCTCAATCTTTCTCCAAATGGCACGATTTTTATATCAAAATCGCTCGCCCCGGAGAGAGAAATACAGCAGCGCGAACGAATTTGGCAAATTATGTATTTTGAACCCGAATTAACAGAAAATACAGTTTTTTTGGTAATTTCATCATGAATTATTGAATATGAAGATTATCACATTGTAACTTTCTCATACTTTCTCCAAATGGCACGATCTTCATATCAAAATCGCTCGCCTCGACGAGAGGAATGCAGCCACGATGTCGAATTTCGAAAATTATGTATTTTGAGCCCGAATTAACAAAAAATACAGTTTTTTTTGTAATTTCATCTTGAATTATTGAATATGAAGATTGTCCAATTGTAGGTTTCTCAATCTTTCTCCAAATGGCACGATTTTTATATCAAAATCGCTCGCCCCGGAGAGAGAAATACAGCAGCGCGAACGAATTTGGCAAATTATGTATTTTGAACCCGAATTAACAGAAAATACAGTTTTTTTGGTAATTTCATCATGAATTATTGAATATGAAGATTATCACATTGTAACTTTCTCATACTTTCTCCAAATGGCACGATCTTCATATCAAAATCGCTCGCCTCGACGAGAGGAATGCAGCCACGGGGGTCGAATTTCGAATATTATGTATTTTGAGCCCGAATTAACAAAAAACACAGTTTTTTTTGTAATTTCATCTTGAATTATTGAATATGAAGATTGTCCAATTGTAGGTTTCTCAATCTTTCTCCAAATGGCACGATTTTTATATCAAAATCGCTCGCCCCGGAGAGAGAAATACAGCAGCGCGAACGAATTTGGCAAATTATGTATTTTGAACCCGAATTAACAGAAAATACAGTTTTTTTGGTAATTTCATCATGAATTATTGAATATGAAGATTATCACATTGTAACTTTCTCATACTTTCTCCAAATGGCACGATCTTCATATCAAAATCGCTCGCCTCGACGAGAGGAATGCAGCCACGATGTCGAATTTCGAAAATTATGTATTTTGAGCCCGAATTAACAAAAAATACAGTTTTTTTTGTAATTTCATCTTGAATTATTGAATATGAAGATTGTCCAATTGTAGGTTTCTCAATCTTTCTCCAAATGGCACGATTTTTATATCAAAATCGCTCGCCCCGGAGAGAGAAATACAGCAGCGCGAACGAATTTGGCAAATTATGTATTTTGAACCCGAATTAACAGAAAATACAGTTTTTTTGGTAATTTCATCATGAATTATTGAATATGAAGATTATCACATTGTAACTTTCTCATACTTTCTCCAAATGGCACGATCTTCATATCAAAATCGCTCGCCTCGACGAGAGGAATGCAGCCACGATGTCGAATTTCGAAAATTATGTATTTTGAGCCCGAATTAACAAAAAATATAGTTTTTTTTGTAATTTCATCTTGAATTATTGAATATGAAGATTGTCCAATTGTAGGTTTCTCAATCTTTCTCCAAATGGCAGGATTTTTATATCAAAATCGCTCGACCCGGAGAGAGAAATACAGCAGCGCGAACGAATTTGGCAAATTATGTATTTTGAACCCGAATTAACAGAAAATACAGTTTTTTTGTTAATTTCATCATGAATTATTGAATATGAAGATTATCACATTGTAACTTTCTCATACTTTCTCCAAATGGCACGATCTTCATATCAAAATCGCTCGCCTCGACGAGAGGAATGCAGCCACGGGGGTCGAATTTCGAAAATTATGTATTTTGAGCCCGAATTAACAAAAAACACAGTTTTTTTTGTAATTTCATCTTGAATTATTGAATATGAAGATTGTCCAATTGTAGGTTTCTCAATCTTTCTCCAAATGGCACGATTTTTATATCAAAATCGCTCGCCCCGGAGAGAGAAATACAGCAGCGCGAACGAATTTGGCAAATTATGTATTTTGAACCCGAATTAACAGAAAATACAGTTTTTTTGGTAATTTCATCATGACTTATTGAATATGAAGATTATCACATTGTAACTTTCTCATACTTTCTCCAAATGGCACGATCTTCATATCAAAATCGCTCGCCTCGACGAGAGGAATGCAGCTACAAGGCCGAATTTCGAAAATTATGTATTTTGAGCCCGAATTAAAAAAAAACACAGTTTTTTTTGTAATTTCATCTTGAATTATTGAATATGAAGATTGTCCAATTGTAGGTTTCTCAATCTTTCTCGAAATGGCACGATTTTTATATGAAAATCGCTCGCCCCGTAGAGAGAAATACAGCAGCGCGAACGAATTTGGGAAATTATGTATTTTGAACCCGAATTAACAGAAAATACTGTTTTTTTGGTAATTTCATCATGAATTATTGAATATGAAGATTATCACATTGTAACTTTCTCATACTTTCTCCAAATGGCACAATCTTCATATCAAAATCGCTCGCCTCGACGAGAGGAATGCAGCCACGCAGTCGAATTTCGAAAATTATGCATTTTGAGCCCGAATTAACAGAAAATACAGTTTTTTTTGTAATTTCATCTTGAATTATTGAATATGAAGATTGTCCAATTGTAGGTTTCTCAATCTTTCTCCAAATGGCACGATTTTTATATCAAAATCGCTCGCCCCGGAGAGAGAAATACAGCAGCGCGAACGAATTTGGCAAATTATGTATTTTGAACCCGAATTAACAGAAAATACAGTTTTTTTGGTAATTTCATCATGAATTATTGAATATGAAGATTATCACATTGTAACTTTCTCATACTTTCTCCAAATGGCACGATCTTCATATCAAAATCGCTCGCCTCGACGAGAGGAATGCAGCCACGGGGGTCGAATTTCGAAAATTATGTATTTTGAGCCCGAATTAACAAAAAACACAGTTTTTTTTGTAATTTCATCTTGAATTATTGAATATGAAGATTGTCCAATTGTAGGTTTCTCAATCTTTCTCCAAATGGCACGATTTTTATATCAAAATCGCTCGCCCCGGAGAGAGAAATACAGCAGCGCGAACGAATTTGGCAAATTATGTATTTTGAACCCGAATTAACAGAAAATACAGTTTTTTTGGTAATTTCATCATGAATTATTGAATATGAAGATTATCACATTGTAACTTTCTCATACTTTCTCCAAATGGCACGATCTTCATATCAAAATCGCTCGCCTCGACGAGAGGAATGCAGCTTCGCGGCCGAATTTCGAAAATTATGTATTTTGAGCCCGAATTAAAAAAAAACACAGTTTTTTTTGTAATTTCATCTTGAATTATTGAATATGAAGATTGTCCAATTGTAGGTTTCTCAATCTTCCTCCAAATGGCACGATTTTTATATCAAAATCGCTTGCCCCGGAGAGAGAAATACAGCAGCGCGAACGAATTTGTGAAATTATGTATTTTGAACCCGAATTAACAGAAAATACAGTTTTTTTGGTAATTTCATCATGAATTATTGAATATGAAGATTATCACAATGTAACTTTCTCATACTTTCTCCAAATTGCACGATCTACATATCAAAATCGCTCGCCTCGACGAGAGGAATGCAGCAGCGCGGTCGAATTTCGAAAATTATGTATTTTCAGCCCGAATTAACAAAAAATACAGTTTTTTTTGTAATTTCATCTTGAATTATTGAATATGAAGATTGTCCAATTGTAGGTTTCTCAATCTTTCTCCAAATGGCACGATTTTTATATCAAAATCGCTCGCCCCGGAGAGAGAAATACAGCAGCGCGAACGAATTTGGCAAATTATGTATTTTGAACCCGAATTAACAGAAAATACAGTTTTTTTGGTAATTTCATCATGAATTATTGAATATGAAGATTATCACATTGTAACTTTCTCATACTTTCTCCAAATGGCACGATCTTCATATCAAAATCGCTCGCCTCGACGAGAGGAATGCAGCCGCGCGGTCGAATTTCGAAAATTATGTATTTTGAGCCCGAATTAACAGAAAATACAGTTTTTTTTGTAATTTCATCTTGAATTATTGAATATGAAGATTATCACATTGTAACTTTCTCATACTTTCTCCAAATGGCACGATCTTCATATCAAAATCGCTCGCCTCGACGAGAGGAATGCAGCCTCGCGGTCGAATTTCGAAAATTATGTATTTTGAGCCCGAATTAACAAAAAATACTGTTTTTTTTGTAATTTCATCTTGAATTATTGAATATGAAGATTGTCCAATTGTAGGTTTCTCAATCTTTCTCCAAATGGCACGATTTTTATATCAAAATCGCTCGCCCCGGAGAGAGAAATACAGCAGCGCGAACGAATTTGTGAAATTATGTATTTTGAACCCGAATTAACAGAAAATACAGTTTTTTTGGTAATTTCATCATGAATTATTGAATATGAAGATTATCACAATGTAACTTTCTCATACTTTCTCCAAATGGCACGATCTACATATCAAAATCGCTCGCCTCGACGAGAGGAATGCAGCTGCGCAGTCGAATTTCGAAAATTATGTATTTTGAGCCCGAATTAACAAAAAATAAAGTTTTTTTTGTAATTTCATCTTGAATTATTGAATATGAAGATTGTCCAATTGTAGGTTTCTCAATCTTTCTCCAAATGGCACGATTTTTATATCAAAATCGCTCGCCCCGGAGAGAGAAATACAGCAGCGCGAACGAATTTGGCAAATTATGTATTTTGAACCCGAATTGACAGAAAATACAGTTTTTTTGGTAATTTCATCATGAATTATTGAATATGAAGATTATCACATTGTAACTTTCTCATACTTTCTCCAAATGGCACGATCTTCATATCAAAATAGCTCGCCTCGACGAGAGGAATGCAGCTACGAGGCCGAATTTCGAAAATTATGTATTTTGAGCCCGAATTAACAAAAAACACAGTTTTTTTTGTAATTTCATCTTGAATTATTGAATATGAAGATTGTCCAATTGTAGGTTTCTCAATCTTTCTCCAAATGGCACGATTTTTATATCAAAATCGCTCGCCCCGGAGAGGGAAATACAGCAGCGCGAACGAATTTGTGAAATTATGTATTTTGAACCCGAATTAACAGAAAATACAGTTTTTTTGGTAATTTCATCATGAATTATTGAATATGAAGATTATCACAATGTAACTTTCTCATACTTTCTCCAAATGGCACGATCTACATATCAAAATCGCTCGCCTCGAGGAGAGGAATGCAGCTGCGCAGTCGAATTTCGAAAATTATGTATTTTGAGCCCGAATTAACAAAAAATAAAGTTTTTTTTGTAATTTCATCTTGAATTATTGAATATGAAGATTGTCCAATTGTAGGTTTCTCAATCTTTCTCCAAATGGCACGATTTTTATATCAAAATCGCTCGCCCCGGAGAGAGAAATACAGCAGCGCGAACGAATTTGGCAAATTATGTATTTTGAACCCGAATTAACAGAAAATACAGTTTTTTTGGTAATTTCATCATGAATTATTGAATATGAAGATTATCACATTGTAACTTTCTCATACTTTCTCCAAATGGCACGATCTTCATATCAAAATCGCTCGCCTCGACGAGAGGAATGCAGCCGCGCGGTCGAATTTCGAAAATTATGTATTTTGAGCCCGAATTAACAGAAAATACAGTTTTTTTTGTAATTTCATCTTGAATTATTGAATATGAAGATTATCACATTGTAACTTTCTCATACTTTCTCCAAATGGCACGATCTTCATATCAAAATCGCTCGCCTCGACGAGAGGAATGCAGCCTCGCGGTCGAATTTCGAAAATTATGTATTTTGAGCCCGAATTAACAAAAAATACTGTTTTTTTTGTAATTTCATCTTGAATTATTGAATATGAAGATTGTCCAATTGTAGGTTTCTCAATCTTTCTCCAAATGGCACGATTTTTATATCAAAATCGCTCGCCCCGGAGAGAGAAATACAGCAGCGCGAACGAATTTGTGAAATTATGTATTTTGAACCCGAATTAACAGAAAATACAGTTTTTTTGGTAATTTCATCATGAATTATTGAATATGAAGATGATCACAATGTAACTTTCTCATACTTTCTCCAAATGGCACGATCTACATATCAAAATCGCTCGCCTCGACGAGAGGAATGCAGCCGCGCGGTCGAATTTCGAAAATTATGTATTTTGAGCCCGAATTAACAAAAAATACAGTTTTTTTTGTAATTTCATCTTGAATTATTGAATATGAAGATTGTCCAATTGTAGGTTTCTCAATCTTTCTCCAAATGGCACGATTTTTATATCAAAATCGCTCGCCCCGGAGAGAGAAATACAGCAGCGCGAACGAATTTGGCAAATTATGTATTTTGAACCCGAATTAACAGAAAATACAGTTTTTTTGGTAATTTCATCATGAATTATTGAATATGAAGATTATCACATTGTAACTTTCTCATACTTTCTCCAAATGGCACGATCTTCATATCAAAATCGCTCGCCTCGACGAGAGGAATGCTGCCACGCAGTCGAATTTCGAAAATTATGTATTTTGAGCCCGAATTAACAGAAAATACAGTTTTTTTTGTAATTTCATCTTGAATTATTGAATATGAAGATTATGACATTGTAACTTTCTCATACTTTCTCCAAATGGCACGATCTTCATATCAAAATCGCTCGCCTCGACGAGAGGAATGCAGCCCCGCGGTCGAATTTCGAAAATTATGTATTTTGAGCCCGAATTAACAAAAAATACAGTTTTTTTTGTAATTTCATCTTGAATTATTGAATATGAAGATTGTCCAATTGTAGGTTTCTCAATCTTTCTCCAAATGGCACGATTTTTATATCAAAATCGCTCGCCCCGGAGAGGGAAATACAGCAGCGCGAACGAATTTGTGAAATTATGTATTTTGAACCCGAATTAACAGAAAATACAGTTTTTTTGGTAATTTCATCATGAATTATTGAATATGAAGATTATCACAATGTAACTTTCTCATACTTTCTCCAAATGGCACGATCTACATATCAAAATCGCTCGCCTCGAGGAGAGGAATGCAGCTGCGCAGTCGAATTTCGAAAATTATGTATTTTGAGCCCGAATTAACAAAAAATAAAGTTTTTTTTGTAATTTCATCTTGAATTATTGAATATGAAGATTGTCCAATTGTAGGTTTCTCAATCTTTCTCCAAATGGCACGATTTTTATATCAAAATCGCTCGCCCCGGAGAGAGAAATACAGCAGCGCGAACGAATTTGGCAAATTATGTATTTTGAACCCGAATTGACAGAAAATACAGTTTTTTTGGTAATTTCATCATGAATTATTGAATATGAAGATTATCACATTGTAACTTTCTCATACTTTCTCCAAATGGCACGATCTTCATATCAAAATAGCTCGCCTCGACGAGAGGAATGCAGCTACGAGGCCGAATTTCGAAAATTATGTATTTTGAGCCCGAATTAACAAAAAACACAGTTTTTTTTGTAATTTCATCTTGAATTATTGAATATGAAGATTGTCCAATTGTAGGTTTCTCAATCTTTCTCCAAATGGCACGATTTTTATATCAAAATCGCTCGCCCCGGAGAGAGAAATACAGCAGCGCGAACGAATTTGTGAAATTATGTATTTTGAACCCGAATTAACAGAAAATACAGTTTTTTTGGTAATTTCATCATGAATTATTGAATATGAAGATTATCACAATGTAACTTTCTCATACTTTCTCCAAATGGCACGATCTACATATCAAAATCGCTCGCCTCGACGAGAGGAATGCAGCTGCGCGGTCGAATTTCGAAAATTATGTATTTTGAGCCCGAATTAACAAAAAATACAGTTTTTTTTGTAATTTCATCTAGAATTATTGAATATGAAGATTGTCCAATTGTAGGTTTCTCAATCTTTCTCCAAATGGCACGATTTTTATATCAAAATCGCTCGTCCCGGAGAGAGAAATACAGCAGCGCGAACGAATTTGGCAAATTATGTATTTTGAACCCGAATTAACAGAAAATACAGTTTTTTTGGTAATTTCATCATGAATTATTGAATATGAAGATTATCACATTGTAACTTTCTCATACTATCTCCAAATGGCACGATCTTCATATCAAAATCGCTCGCCTCGACGAGAGGAATGCAGCATTGCGGTCGAATTTCGAAAATTATGTATTTTGAGCCCGAATTAACAAAAAATACAGTTTTTTTTGTAATTTCATCTTGAATTATTGAATATGAAGATTGTCCAATTGTAGGTTTCTCAATCTTTCTCCAAATGGCACGATTTTTATATCAAAATCGCTCGCCCCGGGGAGAGAAATACAGCAGCGCGAACGAATTTGGCAAATTATGTATTTTGAACCCGAATTAACAGAAAATACAGTTTTTTTTGGTAATTTCATCATGAATTATTGAATATGAAGATTATCACATTGTAACTTTCTCATACTTTCTCCAAATGGCAAGATGTTCATATCAAAATCGCTCGCCTCGACGAGAGGAATGCAGCAGCGCGGTCAAATTTCGAAAATTATGTATTTTGAGCCCGAATTAACAAAAAATACAGTTTTTTTTTGTAATTTCATCTTGAATTATTGAATATGAAGATTGTCCAATTGTAGGTTTCTCAATCTTTCTCCAAATGGCACGATTTTTATATCAAAATCGCTCTCCCCGGAGAGAGAAATACAGCAGCGCGAACGAATTTCGGAAATTATGTATTTTGAACCCAAATTAACAGAAAATACAGTTTTTTTTGGTAATTTCATCATGAATTATTGAATATGAAGATTATCACATTGTAACTTTCTCATACTTTCTCCAAATGGCACGATCTTCATATCAAAATCGCTCGCCTCGACGAGAGGAATGCAGCAACGGGTGTCGAATTTCGAAAATTATGTATTTTGAGCCCGCATTAACAAAAAATACAGTTTTTTTTGTAATTTCATCTTGAATTATTGAATATGAAGATTGTCCAATTGTAGGTTTCTCAATCTTTCTCCAAATGGCACGATTTTTATATCAAAATCGCTCGCCCCGGAGAGAGAAATACAGCAGCGCGAACGAATTTGGCAAATTATGTATTTTGAACCCGAATTAACAGAAAATACAGTTTTTTTGGAAATTTCATCATGAATTATTGAATATGAAGATTATCACAATGTAACTTTTCTCATACTTTTCTCCAAATGGCACGATCTACATATCAAAATCGCTCGCCTCGACGAGAGGAATGCAGCTGCGCAGTCGAATTTCGAAAATTATGTATTTTTGAGCCCGAATTAACAAAAAAATAAAGTTTTTTTTTGTAATTTCATCTTGAATTATTGAATATGAAGATTGTCCAATTGTAGGTTTCTCAATCTTTCTCCAAATGGCACGATTTTTTATATCAAAATCGCTCGCCCCGGAGAGAGAAATACAGCAGCGCGAACGAATTTGGGCAAATTATGTATTTTGTACCCGAATTAACAGAAAATACAGTTTTTTTTGGTAATTTCATCATGAATTATTGAATATGAAGATTATCACATTGTAACTTTCTCATACTTTCTCCAAATGGCACGATCTTCATATGAAAAATAGCTCGCCTCGACGAGAGGAATGCAGCTACGAGGCCGAATTTCGAAAATTATGTATTTTGAGCCCGAATTAACAAAAAAACACAGTTTTTTTTTTGTAATTTCATCTTGAATTACTGAATATGAAGATTGTCCAATTGTAGGTTTCTCAATCTTTCTCCAAATGGCACGATTTTTATATCAAAATCGCTCGCCCCGGAGAGAGAAATACAGCAGCGCGAACGAATTTTGTGAAATTATGTATTTTGAAACCCGAATTAACAGAAAATACAGTTTTTTTTTGGTAATTTCATCATGAATTATTGAATATGAAGATTATCACAATGTAACTTTCTCATACTTTCTCCAAATGGCACGATCTACATATCAAAAATCGCTCGCCTCGACGAGAGGAATGCAGCTGCGCGGTCGAATTTCGAAAAATTATGTATTTTGAGCCCGAATTAACAAAAAAATACAGTTTTTTTTTGTAATTTCATCTTGAATTATTGAATATGAAGATTGTCCAATTGTAGGTTTCTCAATCTTTCTCCAAATGGCACGATTTTTTATATCAAAATCGCTCGCCCCGGAGAGAGAAATACAGCAGCGCGAACGAATTTGGGCAAATTATGTATTTTGAACCCGAATTAACAGAAAATACAGTTTTTTTTGGTAATTTCATCATGAATTATTGAATATGAAGATTATCACATTGTAAACTTTTCTCATACTTTTCTCCAAATGGCACGATCTTCATATCAAAATAGCTCGCCTCGACGAGAGGAATGCAGCTACGAGACCGAATTTCGAAAATTATGTATTTTGAGCCCGAATTAACAAAAAAACACAGTTTTTTTTTGTAATTTCATCTTGAATTATTGAATATGAAGATTGTCCAATTGTAGGTTTCTCAATCTATCTCCAAATGGCACGATTTTTTATATCAAAAATCGCTCGCCCCGGAGAGAGAAATACAGCAGCGCGAAACGAATTTGTGAAATTATGTATTTTGAACCCGAATTAACAGAAAAATACAGTTTTTTTTGGTAATTTCATCATGAATTATTGAATATGAAGATTATCACAATGTAACTTTCTCATACTTTCTCCAAATGGCACGATCTACATATCAAAATCGCTCGCCTCGACGAGAGGAATGCAGCTGCGCGGTCGAATTTCGAAAATTATGTATTTTGAGCCCGAATTAACAAAAAAATACAGTTTTTTTTTTGTAATTTCATCTAGAATTATTGAATATGAAGATTGTCCAATTGTAGGTTTCTCAATCTTTCTCCAAATGGCACGATTTTTTATATCAAAATCGCTCGTCCCGGAGAGAGAAATTACAGCAGCGCGAACGAATTTGGCAAATTATGTATTTTGAACCCGAATTAACAGAAAATACAGTTTTTTTTTGGTAATTTCATCATGAATTATTGAATATGAAGATTATCACATTGTAACTTTCTCATACTTTCTCCAAATGGCACAATCTTCATATCTAAATCGCTCGCCCTCGACGAGAGGAATGCAGCATCGCGGCCCGAATTTCGAAAAATTATGTATTTTGAGCCCGAATTAACAAAAAAATACAGTTTTTTTTTGTAATTTTCATCTTGAATTATTGAATATGAAGATTGTCCCAATTGTAGGTTTCTCAATCTTTCTCCAAATGGCACGATTTTTTATATCAAAATCGCTCTCCCCGGAGAGAGAAATACAGCAGCGCGAACGAATTTCGGAAATTATGTATTTTGAACCCAAATTAACAGAAAATACAGTTTTTTTTGGTAATTTCATCATGAATTATTGAATATGAAGATTATCACATTGTAACTTTCTCATACTTTCTCCAAATGGCACGATCTTCATATCAAAATCGCTCGCCTCGACGAGAGGAATGCAGCAACGGGTGTCGAATTTCGAAAATTATGTATTTTGAGCCCGCATTAACAAAAAAATACAGTTTTTTTTTTGTAATTTCATCTTGAATTATTGAATATGAAGATTGTCCAATTGTAGGTTTTCTCAATCTTTCTCCAAATGGCACGATTTTTATATCAAAATCGCTCGCCCCGGAGAGAGAAATACAGCAGCGCGAACGAATTTGGCAAATTATGTATTTTTGAACCCGAATTAACAGAAAAATACAGTTTTTTTTGGAAATTTCATCATGAATTATTGAATATGAAGATTATCACAATGTAACTTTCTCATACTTTCTCCAAATGGCACGATCTACCATATCAAAATCGCTCGCCTCGACGAGAGGAATGCAGCTGCGCAGTCGAATTTCGAAAAATTATGTATTTTGAGCCCGAATTAACAAAAAATAAAGTTTTTTTTTGTAATTTTCATCTTGAATTATTGAATATGAAGATTGTCCAATTGTAGGTTTCTCAATCTTTCTCCAAAATGGCACGATTTTTATATCAAAAATCGCTCGCCCCGGAGAGAGAAAATACAGCAGCGCGAACGAATTTGGCAAATTATGTATTTTGTACCCGAATTAACAGAAAAATACAGTTTTTTTTGGTAATTTCATCATGAATTATTGAATATGAAGATTATCACATTGTAACTTTCTCATACTTTTCTCCAAATGGCACGATCTTCATATGAAAAATAGCTCGCCTCGACGAGAGGAATGCCAGCTACGAGGCCGAATTTCGAAAATTATGTATTTTTGAGCCCGAATTAACAAAAAAACACAGTTTTTTTTTTGTAATTTTCATCTTGAATTACTGAATATGAAGATTTGTCCAATTGTAGGTTTTCTCAATCTTTCTCCAAATGGCACGATTTTTTATATCAAAAATCGCTCGCCCCGGAGAGAGAAATACAGCAGCGCGAACGAATTTGTGAAATTATGTATTTTGAACCCGAATTAACAGAAAAATACAGTTTTTTTTTGGTAATTTCATCATGAAATTATTGAATATGAAGATTATCACAATGTAACTTTCTCATACTTTCTCCAAATGGCACGATCTACATATCAAAATCGCTCGCCTCGACGAGAGGAATGCAGCTGCGCGGTCGAATTTCGAAAAATTATGTATTTTTGAGCCCGAATTAACAAAAAAATACAGTTTTTTTTTTTGTAATTTTCATCTTGAATTATTGAATATGAAGATTGTCCAATTGTAGGTTTTCTCAATCTTTCTCCAAATGGCACGATTTTTATATCAAAATCGCTCGCCCCGGAGAGAGAAATACAGCAGCGCGAACGAATTTGGCAAATTATGTATTTTTGAACCCGAATTAACAGAAAATACAGTTTTTTTTGGTAATTTCATCATGAATTATTGAATATGAAGATTATCACATTGTAACTTTCTCATACTTTCTCCAAATGGCACGATCTTCATATCAAAAATAGCTCGCCTCGACGAGAGGAATGCAGCTACGAGACCGAATTTCGAAAAATTATGTATTTTTGAGCCCGAATTAACAAAAAAACATAGTTTTTTTTTGTAATTTCATCTTGAATTATTGAATATGAAGATTGTCCAATTGTAGGTTTTCTCAATCTATCTCCAAATGGCACGATTTTTTATATCAAAATCGCTCGCCCCGGAGAGAGAAATACAGCAGCGCGAACGAATTTGTGAAATTATGTATTTTGAACCCGAATTAACAGAAAATACAGTTTTTTTTTGGTAATTTTCATCATGAATTATTGGAATATGAAGATTATCACAATGTAACTTTCTCATACTTTCTCCAAATGGCACGATCTACATATCAAAATCGCTCGCCTCGACGAGAGGAATGCAGCTGCGCGGTCGAATTTCGAAAATTATGTATTTTGAGCCCGAATTAAACAAAAAAATACAGTTTTTTTTTGTAATTTCATCTAGAATTATTGAATATGAAGATTGTCCCAATTGTAGGTTTTCTCAATCTTTCTCCAAATGGCACGATTTTTATATCAAAATCGCTCGTCCCGGAGAGAGAAATACAGCAGCGCGAACGAATTTGGCAAATTATGTATTTTTGAACCCGAATTAACAGAAAAATACAGTTTTTTTTGGTAATTTCATCATGAATTATTGAATATGAAGATTATCACATTGTAACTTTCTCATACTTTCTCCAAATGGCACAATCTTCATATCTAAATCGCTCGCCTCGACGAGAGGAATGCAGCATCGCGGGCCGAATTTCGAAAATTATGTATTTTGAGCCCGAATTAACAAAAAATACAGTTTTTTTTTTGTAATTTCATCTTGAAATTATTGAATATGAAGATTGTCCAATTGTAGGTTTCTCAATCTTTCTCCAAATGGCACGATTTTTATATCAAAATCGCTCTCCCCGGAGAGGAGAAATACAGCCAGCGCGAACGAATTTCGGAAATTATGTATTTTGAACCCAAAATTAACAGAAAAATACAGTTTTTTTTGGTAATTTCATCATGAATTATTGAATATGAAGATTATCACATTGTAACTTTCTCATACTTTTCTCCAAATGGCACGATCTTCATATCAAAATCGCTCGCCTCGACGAGAGGAATGCAGCAACGGGGGGTCGAATTTCGAAAATTATGTATTTTGAGCCCGAATTAACAAAAAAATACAGTTTTTTTTTGTAATTTCATCTTCAATTATTGAATATGAAGATTGTCCAATTGTAGGTTTCTCAATCTTTCTCCAAATGGGCACGATTTTTATATCAAAAATCGCTCGCCCCGGAGAGAGGAAAATACAGCAGCGTGAACGAATTTGGGAAAATTATGTATTTTGAACCCGAATTAACAGAAAAATACAGTTTTTTTTGGTAATTTCATCATGAATTATTGAATATGAAGATTATCACATTGTAACTTTCTCATACTTTCTCCAAATAGGCACGACCTTCATATCAAAAATTGCTCGCCTCGACGAGAGGAAATTCAACTGCGCGGCCGAATTTCGAAAATTATGTATTTTTGAGCCAGAATTAACAAAAAAATACAGTTTTTTTTTTGTAATTTCGTCTTGAATTATTGAATATGAAGATTGGTCCAATTGTAGGTTTCTCAATCTTTCTCCAAAATGGCACGATTTTTTATATCAAAAATCGCTCGCCCCCGGGGAGAGAAAATACAGCAGCGTGAACGAATTTGGCAAAATTATGTATTTTGAACCCGAATTAACAGAAAAATACAGTTTTTTTTTGGTAATTTTCATCATGAATTATTGAATATGAAGATTATCACATTGTAACTTTCTCATACTTTCTCCAAATGGCACGATCTTCATATCAAAATAGCTCGCCTCGACGAGAGGGAATGCAGCTACGGGACCGAATTTCGAAAATTATGTATTTTTGAGCCCGAATTAACAAAAAAACACAGTTTTTTTTTGTAATTTTCATTTTTGAATTATTGAATATGAAAGATTGTCCCAATTGTAGGTTTTCTCAATCTTTTCTCCAAATGGCACGATTTTTTATATCAAAAATCGCTCGCCCCGGAGAGAGAAATACAGCAGCGCGAACGAATTTGTGAAATTATGTATTTTGAACCCGAATTAACAGAAAAATACAGTTTTTTTTTGGTAATTTTCATCATGAATTATTGAATATGAAGATTATCACAATGTAACTTTCTCATACTTTCTCCAAATGGCACGATCTAGATATCAAAAATCGCTCGCCTCGACGAGAGGAATGCAGCAGCGCGATCGAATTTCCAAAAATTATGTATTTTTGAGCCCGAATTAACAAAAAATAA